>OV277872.1:44170656-44779045 GCA_922989275.2 Gari tellinella
GTCAAACCTGGAAGATCTGGGCCTTACAGTTTCAGAGAAGAAGATTTTTAAAGATTTTCCTATATAATTCTATGTAAAATTGATAAGCCCCGAGGCGGGGCCAATTTTGACCCGGGGGTCATAATTTGAACAATCTAGGTAGAGGACCATAAGGCAAAGCTACATGTCAAATATTAATGATCTAGGCCATACAGTTTCAGAGAAGAAGATTTTTAAAGATTTTCCTATATAACTCCATGTAAAACTGATAAGCCCCGGGGGCGGGGCCAATTTTGACCTGGGGTCATAATTTGAACAATCTAGGTAGAGGACCATAAGGCAAAGCTACATGTCAAATATTAATGATCTAGGCCATACGGTTTCAGAGAAGATTTTTAAAGATTTTCCTATATAACTCTATGTAAAACTGATAAGCCCCCAGGCGGGGCCAATTTTGACCCGGTGGTCATAATTTGAACAAGCTAGGTAGAGGACCATAAGGCAAAGCTACATGTCAAATATTAATGATCTAGGCCATACAGTTTCAGAGAAGAAGATTTTTAAAGATTTTCCTACATAACTCTATGTAAAACTGATAAGCCTCGGGGCGGGGCCAATTTTGACCCGGGGGTCATAATTTGAACAAGCTAGGTAGAGAACTATAAGGCAAAGCTACATGTCAAATATTAATGATCTAGACCATACAGTTTCAGAGGAGAAGAAATTCAAAGATTTTCCTAAGAAAAACTGATAAGCCCAAGGGCGGGGCCATTTTTGTCCCCAGGGTCAAAATTTGAACAATCTTGGTAGAAGATCATTAGGTTATGATACATACCAAATATGAAAGGTCTGGGCCTTTTGGTTTCTGAGAAGAAGATTTTTAAAGATTTTCTTATGCATTAAAAGTTGTCTATACGGTCATGTTAGAAAATCAAGTCCCAAAGCAAGGGGGATAATTCTAGCCAAAAACTGTTAACAAGATTTCGTTCCCCCTTGTCACCGATGCTTCTGACAAAGTTTGGTTGAAATCGGGTCAGTGGTTTCTGAGGAGATGTTGTTTGAAAATGTGGACGGACGCCGGACGACGGACGAAGAGCGGTCACAATAGCTCATCCTGAGCCGAAGGCTCAGGTGAGCTAAAAACACAAGAAATAATCACTCTGGCTATTTTCACGTAACCCTTATCATGCTGAATCGTTTCATTAAAATAGATAGTCTGAGGAAAATTAATAATTATTTTTTATCTTTATCAAATTTGAGAAAATAGTAATATGAGTGGCAAACGCCGCGTTACGTGGCGTCTAACCTGGACTCAAACTGTTGCAAATACAGCGCTCCCTCTCTACAACGACATCCAATGGGAGACAAAGATTATGTGTGTTGCTCGGAGGGAGTCGTTATAGAGAGGGAAACAGTTTTACATTGCAAACAGCTTGAATTCATATCAGACGCCGCGTAACAAGCGTCTGATCCGGATTCAAGCTGTGTGTCACTCGTCATTATATTTATTCTATCAAAATGTCCACTTTCATGTACATTTTAGAAAAACAGCAGACGACACATTTATAATAAGTAGACGACATTGCAGCCATGAAAGTGTTGGATATAATTGTCTTGTTTGGGGAACAGAGGCAAGAGTCGTTGTAAGGAGGAAGTCGTTGTTGTGAGGGCCGTTGTAGAGAGGGAGCGCTATACTAGCCAAGTCGCGCTTATCACGATAAGGGTTAAAGCCATGAGACTCAAACTGGACGGATAAAAAGACAATTTGGAACAAAATAAAACACAATTAATGTAAATAAAAATCTGGTTATTGTCACTTAAAGTCCTAAAATTCACTTGGACGGATTAATAGAATTAAATGTCATGTAAATTCTATCACAGAAGTTTGTAGCTGGTCACGTAGGTGCTGGACCTTCCTGTGGAGTATGTACACTCAACACTGATGAAGATCTCATTGATTGTCGCCGATACTGTTGTAGAACCTGGTACACTGAAGCTATGTGTTGTGTCAATGGTTACGAAATCACCGATTACATCATTGTAGCCACGCTTGGAACCGACTATCAGATTGTAGACATGGTCGACATGTTCGTTCAAATCGAAAGCCTGGGACCAGTCAAGATGTAGTTTACTTCCGGTTTGATGAAAATAAACAGAGGCGCCTGTAGATCAAAATGAGCCTTTTTACATAAACCCTTCTCTTGCAATAATATTAATTTATCGCCAGTAATATTTTACCGTAAACAGATAAAAATAAATGTCATGTACATAGGTTTAATTGAAAGAAATTCAGAAGAATGTGTTTTGATTGTTGGTGCAACTTTCATTCTGAGTACATTCCACCAGTCTTATGATTCTTATCCTACTAATAATATCAATAAATAGAGCTTCTTATCTAGTTTTCAAAACATGGATATACTGTCAACTAAATAACTTTTGTGACAAATGATTGAGTCAAAACTGTAAGATAGTGTTTTCGACAGCGATGACAGCTTTAGTATTTGAAAATTTTGGATTAAGATCAAAACTTAGGTATATAATTATCATTGGAGTGTTAGACGTCAAACTTCTTCGCGCACCAGTTTGATCCAAACTGCTTTAAAAAGTTTTTCATTGTGAAGAAAGTAACCAGTAATACGAAATATACATGCAGTTACGAAAACAATTGAATACCCATACCTGTTAGTTTCGGTGTTGATTCGAGAACAAGCATGTCATTTCTTACAGTGTCGCTGACATGGTTCCCCGAGTTTATGACTCTAACTTCAGCAGTATAGATAGAACCGGAATCTAGATGGATCCCTCTGATAGTTGCCATGGTTTGTTTCCCGGCATCGAACCATTCCGTTATTGGCAATTGACCATGTTTCACACGGAACTCGTAGTGGTTAACGCCAATTTTATCTGAGAAACCAGACCATTGTAGCTGCATACAGGACAAGTTAGACTGCACACCAATATGGTGCCGTGTCAAGTTTGTTACCAGTAAACTGTTTGAAATATGCCGTTTCTCTTCGCTTGTCTCAATGATTACAACTTCTGCCTTATCAACTGAGGGTGGCTCCTTCGAAACAAAGTATGGTTTGGCGGACGTCTCGGTTGACATTTCAAGTGAGTTGATGCAGCGAACCATTGAGTGAATAGTGTCGCCATGTTCCAACGTCACGTTTTTAACTGTGCAATTCTCTGTGTGCTCACCTGCAACGAATTGGTTTACATCTTCGACAGTAATTTGGTTTCCTGAAATAAAAGACATGTTTCTATCATTTGGAGTTTATCACACAATGGTTAGCTTCTTATGTAAAATAATTATTCGGTTAGATTCATTCAAACATATTTGTTACCCAAGGCAAATCATAGTTTTAACTGGCTGGTTAAAATACATTCTCCCTACAGAAGCTCGGTTTGAATTAATCAAGGTTAGCAGCTGTATTGTTGATACAACGACAATTATCCAACAACTCTGAAAATTATAGAATATAACTAGTCAATATTTGTGTCCAAAGCCTGCCATTCCTTTCACATAATATAAAAATACATTGTATATATTAAGCAACGTTTCTATGGTTACAACATTTGCATTATTTCTATATCCCTCTGTAGGTTGCGGGGGATATTTGTGACAACTATTGCAAACACTTTGGATATTGAGGAGACGCCAAGTAACTGGACGTCTCATCTAGATCCAAACTGTTGACATTCCGATAATATTTTAAAAGAAATACATATAAATCAACTTAGATAACTGTTGCAGACGACAAATGCTAAACATGCAGAAGAATAACTATTGTCCAACACGTCATACCTATTTGACAATAACATCGCTTAATTCCACTTTCATTGTCCTTTATTTTCCAAGAAACGGTAATGGAATCGGTTGTGTTTGTCTCCTCGTGCACTGCACTCACTGGAGCTTGTAAGAAAACTGGAGGTGTTTTGTCCATCACAACAGGTTTCGAGTGGAACACAGTTCGAAGACCAGCGTGGTTGACAGCTATGGCAGTGGCATAGAGACGTGTACCGTGTGACACGTCAACATGAAGAACGTCAGCACCTCCCTGGTGGACCGGAGAGAGAGCCTTTATCTGGTAGCCGCCATGTGTTGTTCCCAGACCAGTAAATATCTGAAGTTATTTAAAGACTCATTAGAACTAAATCAATTGAATTTGATTTCATTAAGTTGAGAAGTCTTAAAAACAATAACATACCAAATTACCTAAACATTTTATTACACCAAACGCTCAAACGTTGGACTCCACATGCTAATACCTGATAAACATAAATATGGATAGAGAGAGTGTCTCTTGGTGCCTCACAAAATCAAGTAATCGTTATAAACGTGTTTAAAGTATATTTAAATAAAAACAATTGTGCCTTCTGAAATAATGATACAGTGCTCTCTCCCAAATAGGGCCCTCCGAACAACGGTTTCCTTCTTACAACAATGCTTGTCGCTCTTTCCCAAAGAAGAAATTTATGTTTAACGCTTTCACGTCTGCAAAACTGACGCTTGCTGTTTTGTCTCAAAGGTATGAATTGGACGTTTTAACAGAAGAAACATAAGACGAGTGACAAACAGTTTTAACCAAGATCAGATGCCGCGTGACGCGGACTCTGATTTAGGTCTAACTTTTTGCAAATGTAGTGTAAGAGTATTATTGTTCCCTCCCATTACAAACTTCCTCCGAACAACGCACACAATAATTGTTTCCCAATGATTTGTTGTTATAGAGAGGGAGCACTGTATTTCGCAGATGGATACTTACCCTTTGAATACCACTGTCGTAATCTAGAATCTCTGTCTTTATTCGAAGTGTTGAAATTCCAAGCTGTTCAATACTGACAGCTGATTCAGGACTAAGGTCTGTCTTCGTGCATTCTTTCATAGTAAATGATATTTGTGTGTTGAGATCACAGTAACCTCTAAGTTCTAGAAACAACTCCCGTGGTTCTTTCGACAAGAACGTGTATCCAAACTGACCGGAACCGTCGTGCTGTGTACTGATTGGAAACGTCGCTATCATTCTGTCTACTTTAAACTCAACCGTTGACCGCATGCTAACTTTGCTCAACACACCGTCCACATGGTAGAGCACATTCTCAGTTAAATGAGAATTTGTCGTTATTTTGTAGTTATCGTTAACAGCACAGTTCGTGCTTTCGTTTACAAGGTGTTTATATGATACACAGTTGTAGCCCTGTGGTGGTGTTGTATCAATGGTTATAAATGGTGAAAAGGAAACATTACTCTCATGTCCAGCTGCATCAAAAGCCTTCACAAGGCCTCGTAGTTTCATGCCTGTTTTCATATTCAGGTTATCAAACGTGTACAAAGTTTGCAGACCAGCATTACGAAAGGTCAGATCCGTAGCGTTCCTAACGTTTCCCTGCATTAAAGCAACGTGGTATGAGTGTATTCCCGAGAAATGGTCTATGAATCCGTGCCAAGAAACGGTAAAGCTACTAGTTAGAGATTGAAAAGCGGCATTGGTATGGTGTCCCGTATTGAAAACAACACCAGCTACAGGTGTGTCCATGTCAATGACAAAACCATCAGATGAAACACTAGTATGTAATCCTAGAACATTGTAAGCCGTGATGCGGAAGTAATACTTCGAACCATGCGATAGTGTCAAGTTTGCAAGCGTAAAATTCGTGACGATGCCGACATTTGTACACATGAATGCATCATCAGCTGAAAAAAATATTTTTAAATTTGAGTCGGAGCAGCTTAACTCAAATTGTCCAATAGTTCTGCATTAAAATTCTTTTTTTCTACCACGCGTAGGTCAAACATAATTTTATGCAAAGTTTAAATGTGGCTTAGTCACGTTGTAACATTGAACTACGGATATATTCCACTTATGTGAGTTCAAGATATTGAAGCTTGACTGTATATAAAAAATGAAAGGTACAAAATATACTTAACTTACAGTTCTGAAGTCTGTATTTATGTCAAACGTATCACAGTTTCAACAGTTTACAATAAGAGTTTAAAATATGAAAATAATATGCTTTAATTAAAACCATATAACAAACGTATTGAACTATATTATTCTTGAAAGCGACCGCTAAAATACCTTACCTTTTGGAGAAGTACCAAGTGCAACTGTGTAATGTGTAATTGTGCTCTGCCTTTCGTTGAAAACATTTCTCCAACACGCTGTTATTGTATCCATCCAATCTATATAGTCAAAGTCGAGAGAGCATGATGTATCAGAATCACGGACATATCTTCCACGGCCAACTGCTGGTGGCGTTTGGTCGACAGCTACCGGCTTTGACATAAAAATGGAGCTGATATCGTATTCATACCATGCACGCACGTATATTATATACTTCTCGCCGTGAATAATACTTTGGTTTGTTGACAGGCAATGAACGACATCCGTATGTAAGCCAACATCTTTCCACGGAATTTCATTTTTAATGTCAAATATACCTTCCCCTATAGGCTGGTTTATCAGACCCATGCTCCATTCAAATCGTTTGACTTGGGAACTTCCATTGCTTACTCTCCAATACCCAGACAGACAGGCAGACGATGCGGTCATTCTTTGCTCCTGCTGGTCGTATCCGCGTGTACCTGAAAATACTTCAACAATTGGAAGATTCCGTGCTTGAACATCTTTTACGCTCAAAGCAGTACAGTTGTTCGAATGTGATGATGCGACACATGGTTTACCAATGACGGCACAAGTACAATCTTGGTTGCAATAGTGAGTATCACAGGAGTGTTTCTCAAGCTCAAGAACTCCATGGGACCTTACTGAGGCTCTCGTAGAAGATATTGCGTTTACCGAAACTTTCGCAATGGAGCTGTTTAATCCGGCCTTATTTGTAGCCCATATGGATAAAATAAGTAGGTCATCCCTCTGAATGTGGTCGGTTAGTCTTATTGCTGTTTGATGGATGTCCTGAGAGGAATTTGCAATTACTTCTACTGTTCCATTCGACAGTTCATCGCCGCTGTGCGATCTACTGACAGTGATGTAGTAACTTTCTATGCCAGACTCCTGATCATGAAAACCGTACCATGTCAGGAATACGTCAGATTCAGTATTTCCGTTTGTATCGTTAGATGTATTCCATGTCATAGGAGGCATGAACCCTCCAAGATGCGGAGGTGTGGTATCTATTAGCAAATCATTACTAATACCCGTAGAGCAATGTCCAGCAGCATTACAACACGTCACAACAATATGATACCGGTCGCCATTGTTAAGCCAGTTATGTTCATTAAGTGAAATTGTCAAGTTACTTTCAGAACCAAGTTGTATGTTTTCAAGGGGCGTGTGACCATCATGATGTGTTCTTAAGGATACGAAATGGTTGACAATGGGACTTTCGTCTTCGGAAAACCTCCACGATATTCTCAAAACCGATGGATCCCACTGAGCCGTGTGTCCCGGTATACTTGTGGTGTCAAGAACAAACACTGGTTTGGACACTAGTTTCGGTGGTGTATCGTCTACACGGAATGCATCTGATGTCTGGGCAACATGTGCTCCAACTTTGTTGTAGGCCATGACGGTTGCATACAAATATTGTTTCGTCGGAAGGCGTATTCCTGTTTTGAGAATATTTGATTGCAGGAAGCAATTGAACAGCGACACGATGTCACATTGTCCTGGTAGACTGCCTATACATGCTGTAAAATGTTCGATGTCTGATTGTGGATCTTCAAAGCCATGCCAATGGACATGTACTGATGAGCTGAAACAACAGACCTTAATGTTCAAGTGAGATGAGGCAAGCGATATTGAATAATGATGTTAATTCTGAACGTTTAAGACAATATTAAATTTTGTTTTTATGTATGAAACTGAAGTATTAGTAACGATCGAGAGGTAGATGACATACGCTATTTGCATTTGTATTTGTATATAACTGCACGCCGGAATCGATAATTTATTTCATAAGCTCCAAAGTCAGACAAATTACAATTCGTGTCACGTGACTTGCTGATATTACCTTCGTATTGTTACTATCTGAATAAGGCTTGTATTTTATCACGAACAGAAAGTAATTATAATTATATTAATTAAATAAAGACAGGTACTAAGGCGGTAATACAAAAAGACAACGATACCTTTTTGGAACATGAGCCTGATGAGTGCTTCGAGATCCTACCCGGACTATACCATGGATTGGAGGAGAATTGTCAAGAATCACTCCATCTGACGATCTCTTTGTGCACAGCCCGGCTCTGTTACAGGCTTCCACTACAGTGAAATACCTTTGGCCAGCAACAAACGAGGAATTCCATGTCACCTCTGGAAATAAAAATAGAGATTTTGATTCAAACTTATTTCAAACGTTAATATTATAACTTCACGCCAGCCTCAAAATCAACGGTTATGTGTTTATAACAGAGATCAAAATTGCATAATATTGTACCTTTGTGTGCAGGTTGTAATGTGACAAAAAACAGCTGCGCTCGTTTCGTTTTGTGATCATAGTACAAAAAAATGTTGAATGATGACAAGGCCACCATGGCCTAAATCGCTCACCTGGTACACCATGTAAACTTAACCTATAGTGACCTAGATTATGACTGGACATGACCCACAGACCTTTAGAGTGTTAATAAGATGTTTCTATGATTTGACCTAATGACCTAGTTTTTTACCAGATACAATCCACATTTGCATTTGACGTAGATTTGATGTTGGCTAACATTCTGGAAATATTTCATTCAGATCTAGCGAGATTTGTAGCCTCTAGAGGGTTAAAACTGTTTGTCTTTGATTTGACCTAGTGACCTAGTTTTTGACCTGACCTCTTGGCACATATTCAAACTTGACCTAGATATCAATTAGGCAAACATTTTGAGCAAGTTGCATTAAAATCCATTGAGATTTATAGCCTCTAGAGTTTTAAAAATATTTTTCTTTGATTTGACCTAAATACCTAGTTTTTGACCGGACATAACACACATTTTAATTTGACCTAGATATCAATGAGTAAAACATTTAGACCAAGTTTCAATAATATCTAATGAGATGGTAGCCTCTAAAATGCTAACAAGGGTTTCCTATGATTTGATCTAGTGACCTAGTTTTTGACCGGACATAACTCATATTAAAAATGACCTAGATATCAATCACGCAAACATTTTGAAGAAGTTGCATTAAAATCCAATGAGATTTATAGGCTCTAGAGTGTGTACAAGGATTTTCTATGATTTGACCTAGTGACCTAGTTTTTGACCGGACATTATCTACTTTCGAGCTTGGCCTGGATTTTATCCTGACAAACATTGTCATAAACTTTCATGAAGGTCGGATGAAATTTGTAGGCGCATTTGTGGCCGGACGGACATACAGACAGACAGACAACGGACGACGGACATCCAGCGATCCTAAAAACTCACCTTTGCACTTCGTGCCAGATGAGCTTAAAAAGATAGTAGTATTAAAATACCATGTGTTTGATATTGTCATACATGTATTCATTTACCTGTACTCAGTCCTACGTCAACCATAGATTCAATATCGTCCTCGTATGGCCTAGAACCTAACCCAACTCGATAAAACTGCATAGCACTATGAATATCATCGAATCCCTTCCAGTAACTTTTGATGTGATGAATGTCGATTTGGTAGTCAGTATCTTGCTGAAATGATAATGTATGACTTAGTATTATCATATATATATATATATATGTCAAGGAAGACAAACCTTAAATACTTTAGTTGTATAATAACAAAACACAAAACAGTCGAAGAAATATATTCTAAACAATAGTCCAAAAACATGTTTGTGTTCTCTTCAGTCAAAAACAGACGTTATGAAAAAACAAACTACCACAAATGCCAATCTATTGGACGGAAGCAATTCTAGCAATAGACAAATGTTGAATGAACTGTACTACTTACCATCAGTGCCGGATCACCATCTATCACATGACCACCGGTTGGTGAGCTTTTGTCAACAATAAACGGTTTGATAACTGCGCTGGACTGAATACCTGCTCTGTTGATAGCCTGTGGACGAATTTAAAATTGCAAATACGATTTATATGTAGTATATTTGAATATCAAAACAAATGTTCAGATAAACAATTGATATGACACATAAGTATAGAAGAAAAACGTACAGATGAATGAATCTGTTAGCATTGATCTCTACTGTTCAATTATAAATCTTCAGAATGAATTGGAGCATATGAAAAGGTGTTGGAATGAAATAACATATCTTTTAAATGCATAGGAACATTCCAAAATAAATCGGAAATGTTTGTCTGGGTTAGGAAATGTTACAATAAGAATATAAATTATTGTCACTGAATTATGGTGTATAATAACACGTGTTCAATCTTTCTTTTAGATATTAACATATTTGCTACTCAATTAAAACATTAAGGTGGCGTATATGCAGACAATTCGTGTAAAAGTGTATATTTGTCTTACTTTAACGGTCATATAATATTTAGATCCATCATGAAGTAGTTTGTCCGGTAGTTCAAGCACTGTGTTATCTTTCAATGTTGTAGTGGATGATTTGATGTTTCCCGTATTGGGCATTGAGCCTATCTGCACGTCGTATCTCTTTATTCCGCTTTCCTCGTCAAGAAAATCAACAAAACGAACATCGAACGTTTTTGTGGTGTAGTATAAATTGTTTTTTCTATCATTTATCAACACGTCTCCAGATCGTGGGGGTGATGTATCAACGATGAGACCTGACGCTGTGACAACGCTAGATAGTCCGGCACGATTGACAGCTATAGAAAATAAACCAAATAATATAGAAAAGTTATAGACTATTGCATTTGATATCATAATTATATATTAATGTTAGAAAAGAAATGTTTACTGAATGAAAATTTTGCTGATTATACTTCCGTGAAAATGTTTTCGATTGACAGTCGTATCTGACACAAACGCTTCAAATTTGTCGATTTGAAAACGATATCAATATAAGTCCAGCCAATACACTTGTAGCACTTTTGTCCTGTATTGGAATTATGGCGATTATATTGTATAAAGAATGTACGCTACATGAATACCCCGTTTGAGGTAAAGGACATTTATTGATATTATTGAAATAAGGACTAAATGCGTTATATTAAGACATATGTTTTCTTACTGTTTACATACCTTTCACAGAAACGAAAACTGTAGAACCCTCGTGTACTCCACTTATGTTTATCACTTTCACTGTTGTTAAACCAACGTCGGAATATACTATCAGATCCTCGCCACCAGGTCTACTGCCTAAACATATGAAAAGTCCATACATTGAACTCAAGCAAAGAGTTTACTCCACCTTAACACATATTATACATATGAAGTGTACACATGCCTATGAAAACAGTTAAAACCCAGATCAGAGGACTCAAACGATCCCTTTGAACAGGATATATGTTGTTGTCACTTTGCGATATATCACAAACAAAATCCTTACGAGTTAACATCACTGTTAATTTGATATTCCCCAGAGACCTTCCTGTTTCTGTTCATTAGTCATCATTAGATTTGACTTCTGGTGAGCCGAAAGGCAAAACGCGTTTAGATAGTGTAATGATGTAATGTTTTAACTAAAGACACACTCTTTCTATTTTACCAACTCTATTTACCATATTTTCAGTTTTTAGCTCAAGGTTTGCGTATCATCGAAAATAGTTGTAAACATTTTGGATGCAGATGGGACGACGGATACATTAGCGTCTCATCAAAACCAAAACGCTCAACTGTCTAAGGATATATTCCAATTGAATTTTTCTACTGTGCTAACAGTAAATTATTTCTTACCTATTGCATAGCTGTAAGACTTTATACTGTTAATATATCCATGTGACGAAACATCAGCATCATCTCTAAAGCCACTCCAGGAAATTCGTATGTGTGAAATATCATTCAAATATCCGTTTTCTTGCTTGACATTGATATTCCCGCCATATGGTGGAGAACTATCTATGACAAATCCATCGCTGCACGAACGGAACTGCTCCAGTGTTTCTGTGAACAATTCTCGCGTTACGAGTGTTGTGTTCGATTTGGCACAAATGTAATACATCGTGCTGGGTTTCAACTCTGTGGTTGTGAATTTGTTATAACCGGTTTCTGTAGCTACGGATGTAATGCATCCCAGTCTAGGTTCACATGACATTGGTATCTGGGGTTTGGTCATGAGATACCATTCTACAGTTCTTTCCGTTCCATACAAAACAACTCCGGCTACATAAGATGATGGTATTGTAAAGTCAATCTCTGAGTTATGAAGTAGTCGATATATGTTCCCAATATTTGAACTTGAAATTGCCTGAAACAGTAATTGATCTATATAGTTCGAAACTGACATTTGTTCCTCTGTTTCAGTACTTCTCCTAATTGTCTGAACAGAACAAATCTGTATTTCTACTCAGACATGATAACATGTATTATTTATAAAGAAAACCTAAGAATCGAGAACGGACTTCAATTTACTCATGCCCATATGCTCAATGTCGAATTTAATCGATGTATAATTTTTGATGCCAAATACTTGTAATGGATAAGAACAACCATCACGTGTGATATGTGCTAATTAATATAATTTTGAGTCACAGTTTAGCAAAGGTCATACGCTGCTATAAATTGACAAAAATATTGAATTTCAAACTCTGCTCAAATTTATATCTTTGGAAATAATCTTTAACAAAAACTTAAAAACGTCAAATACTGTCACTGGCAAAGTCAAACACTTGATGCAATGTTAAGTGAACTTCTACTTACCAACATGATTTCAGCCCATGCCTCGGTTTTAGGGTCGATGTCATAGACAACATTCGTGTTGTATTCCCCAGGAGATGTAACAGTCAGTTCTCTACAGATAGTGGCGCTTTGTTCACCTTCAGTAAACACTCTCACACATGCATACATATCTTTATGAAGATCAACTGGAAGCGATAAACATCGTCTGATCTACGGTGTGGAAAATACAATATACAGTATAACCTCTGTTATCCGACAACCCATGGTTCCACGATTGCAAGTCGGTTAAGAGAGGGTGTCGGTTAACGGAATTATACCTAAGTTTACAAGTTTACATACCCAAAGATTCAGTCCATTTTTCGCTGCGAGGGGAATTTCTCGATGCCAACTGTATAAATATGTATGACAGCAGCATACAGCATATATCCAGATCAGAATGTTTCAGATTAAACTAAGAGTCACCTGGTTCGGTTCTACACTGTTTTTACCCATTATTCTTTTAAACTACAGTAGTCATAAAACGTGTGTATTGTACAGTCGGAAGTAAACAGGCATGTACTTATCAAGGGCTCGACATCGGCATATTTCGTATTTACATTTTATGTACAAGTATAGTCCATCGTCGTTATGTCGAACTCGCTGGGAATTAACAAAAATTTCAAAACGCGTGAATGTATTAATTTTCTCTCAATATACATGTAACTTTAGAATATATGTTTACGCCTGCGACTATTGATATAGACTCGAATTATGCGGAGGGCGATTAGATATATATTTCGTACATTCTCATGTTGACAGTGAGGACGATTGGCAGAAACCTGTGCAATTTAAACACGAATTCATGGAAAGGATGGATGAGTTGGGTTTTCGGCACTGCGACACTGAATGGGTTGCTTACATTTGTTGGCTTAAGTTATCTTATTAACCCTCATATCATTCACTCACTGTTAAAACAATATACACTTGTTTCATAGGTACTGAGGGAACAGTCAAATCATTGACCCGAGGTAGCAGGGAAGACCTTGAGAACTGTTGCCCGAGGCCAACGGCCGAGGGCAACAGTTCTCAAGGTCTTCCCTGCTACCAAGGGACAATGATTTGAATGTTCCCGAAGTAAATATGAAACAAGTGATTTATTACCGGACTCTCTATTTAAGACAGATCTAGTTCCTGAATTGTACATGGCTGAATGAAAAGCTAGATCTAGATCTACATGATTTGAACAACTGTATAAATTCTAGAGATTATTTATTTATCATATCTTTATTTAATTCACTACAACAACTGAACGCACAATCACTGTATTTAGAAAAGGTTTCTCTAAAATATTCATTTTTTCAAATACGATTTGAAATGTAATCATTTTCTTATTGACTAAAATTTATTGACACTTAGTTTCAATTGCGTCATAAATTCATGATGACATGACGTCATTTAGAATGTAACGTCATAATTTGTTTAAAAAAAGGAAGATGCTAGATCTGCAAGCGTTTAACATTCTTTATTCGGAGTCATTCTTAATAATACTAGAATTATCTATATGTAGCCTTTTTAGGGTATTGTTCGAGAGAGAAATATGGCCCGAAAAAACCCCGTAAAATGCTAGATCTATGTAGATCTAAGACGGGTTCCGATGCAGAAAATGTTTGCGCACCATTTTCGCGCAGGCAACAGTGCCGTGCAACAGTCAACTGTTGACCGGTCAACAGTCACCTAGCATAAGTCTGGGAATTCTTTACCAAAAAACAGTCAAAAATGCTTAATAAACACTTAAATAGAGAGTCAGGTAATAACACACTTTGTTTTACACGGCCATCCGAGCGATGTGTGTCATCATCACCTGCGCATGCATAGTCGCTGTCAATGATCACAGGTGAGTATACCGTCGGATAACGAGGTGTGAAAAACCTCTAATTTGCCTTCATCGGACCGTCAAGGTATGTCGGATAACGGTTAACAGAGGATCCGATCAAGAGAGAGTTTGGTTACATAAAACAAATAGGGAAACTGCCGGGACCAAACAGCAGGGTCGGATAACAGAGGTTTCCGGTCAAGAGAGGTGTCGATCGACAGAGGTTATACTGTATACTTAATAGGTTACGCATTTGTACCATCTTCCATTTTACAAACGTAGTAGAAAAGTAATTTTAACCTGATATCATTGCAAAGTTGTTGTTACAAATACAACCAACAAATGGAAGCGTAGTACTACTTCTATCAGCAAAATATATTTTAAGTATATTATTATATTTAAAGCTCTTCAATTATCGAATATATGTTTTTCAACGTAATATTACAAACCTCAAAGTCTGATGAAGAAGGAGTCTCTATTACGGTTTCCCATGATGTTACTGGGCTCATTGTTAACTCATTTTCACTGATAGACCACTGGTAGAAAACTACAGGACTTTCACTTTGAAACGCAGCCCATCGTAAAGTCACATTAAAACAATCCCTCCCCGTCTCTGATTTTATTTCAGCAACGCTGACATTTCCCATTGGTGGTTCAACAACGAACGAAACATTGTCTGACATAACAGGTTGTAAACAGCGAGCGTTTGTACAGATCCGTATTGCAATGTTGTACAACACACCTGGTTGAATTGTAGAATATTTCAGAACTGTTGACATATGTTCTACACGGTCTTGGTATTTCATGGTCGAAGAGTTGTTTAATGACGTTAGTTCTTCTACTATTGCTGCCTCAAAGTCAATAGAATATGTCAGTCGTGTTTTGAAATGCCAGGTTGACTCTACTGTATGGTGGTCAGTTTTAACAAAACGGTTACTGGGGCAGTGAACGACTTTGATATTGAGAGGTGTTATCGTGCTGTTGATAACAATAAGTTCAGGTCGTTCAACAAACGGTACAAATGAATAGAAGTCTCCATGAGGTTGGTTTTTAATAAGCTTTAATATGCCATCAGTCTCATTCACATCAATTGTTGCGTTAATCGATCTATAAATATGATAAGTGCTACCTATATTGAGCGGAGATACAGGTTTCAAAACATCCTTTCCACTTTGCGATTCTGGAGAAAGTTGAACTGAATCATTTAACATTTCACATTTCTTCCCTACCTTAACTATCAAATTTGCATCAACGAACTCCTGCGTCAAAATAGTGACACCATTTGATGCTGAAAGAGATTGTCCACCTGAGCAAGTAGATCGAATGATAACATGATAGTGAATGCCTGATAACAGTTGTTTTGACGTTATACAGTGAAACGTTGTATTTCTAATTGGACGGAAAGGAATAACATCGTCTGTCGATGACGTTGTTCCAACAGCGAATTCTGTTGATATGTTTTCATGATGGCGAAAACCATTCCATCTGGCACACAAGGTAGATGAAATAAAGTGTACCTCAATGTCTGACTTTTCGCTCTTATTCTCTGGATCAATATCTGAAACAATTGCATTCCCTGGAGGAAATCTAGATGGCAGTGTAAAAAATTCTGTATCCACCTTGGTAGAATGACCCGCATTGTTGTATCCGATTAAGGTTACGTAGAAATCCAATCCAAAGTCGGTATCTTGTTTCTGTAAGTGTCTAACAGGGTATTTAAAACAGGCGCCAGTGTATCCAGGGCAGCTAGGAGACGTATCTAACCTCCATTCCATTAGTGGAGTTACTGGTTTGCCGTCATGACCTAAAGGGAAATAATATCATTACCAGGCATTTTCTTAAATTCGCGTCACTGCTAGATGATAAGACAAGGAGCATATTACATGTAGTATCATTTTAAAAAAGCTTGCTTATAAAATTCAATGCCAAATAGAAAACAGTGCTCATTAAACTTGGACATAAATATTATATTCAAGAATAAATATTATAGTTCTGAAACAATGAATATTCACTTCTGCAAATGATAAGACTTGCTTTCTAGTTTGATATCTTCTAATTGATATAATTTTGAATCACCATGTAGCAAAGGTCATACATAAATGTATAAAAAAGATGTAGTGCTAGATTAGGTAATTTATATATGAGGTAACATTTGATTACAAATAATTGATTGTCAAAGAAAGTGCATTAACCTATATTTACCAAACTGGAAAAATATACTGTTAATCTGGTCTCTTTGGTCTAAGTCATAGATTGTATCGTTTTCCCAAGTGACAATTATGTCCATTCCCTCGATGTGTACAACTGGATAAGAATCTGACACAGGTGGAGTTTCGTCAATCATTATCGGCCCTATTGGATATATGTTTATCATTCCAGCTTTGTTTTCAGCCTTAATGAAAATGTAGAACAATTCTGACGATCCAATACCTATATGATGCTTCCTGAAAAACATTTTGTGGTCTGTGGATGTGTATCCAAGCTTACTTGGAGTAAGTTGCTCCGATCGTTGTGAACCAATACCTACATGAACATCAAGTATTTGACTCCCATCTTCTTTAGGATTCCAACTTATATCGATATGATCATCAGGTAAATATATCGCTATGATATCGTCTGTAAACATAGGTAAAGTCTGACACATAAAATCTGATACATCACCATCCAGCTTAGTCATGTCTGTACTTGGTAATATTTCAACCAATTTACTACTGACTGAGCTGTTGGCACACAGTTTGGTACAGGCTGTTGTATTGCTAAGTTGAATTTTCTGAAGTTGCGAGTTCAAGAGCCATGCTTTACCATCATAACACGATTTCGATTCAGACCATTTTGCATTTTGAAACGAAATATTTCTTAGTTGTGGTGCTGATATATCTCTCGTTATGCCATCAGAGCAAACTGAGTTGGATGATTCCATAGCATTGTTCATGGCTATAATCGATGTGCTCATTTTGCCAGTGAAGTTAGCAGGCACTCGCACGGATGTTTCAGTAAATGGAACTTCTTCAAAAGCTGGTAGCGTGCTTGTGAAATTTGTGTTGTTAATTTCGTCGGACGTGAGACAGGTTCTTGAAAGTGCAATTCGGTAAAGTTTGATGCCACTTTCATGGTCAATAAATCCATTCCAGTGAACGATGAAGCTGTCGTCACTAGTGTAGTCAACATCATTGTTACCTACCGGACCTAGGGAAAAGAAATGAAGGAACATCATTGTAAATTACGGTATGAATCGAAATCATTAATAGTACACTAAAATAACAGTACCTATGCAGAGTTTAATGTCGTCAACTTTGACGGCAGAACGTTAAGAGACATCCTGTTAACCCTCGTCCGGACCTTTGGGGTCCATTGGATCCAAACGGCTTTATATTTGCTAGAAAAATTTATTCAGTCTAATGACGCTTATGACGTTTTTAGACATTGTTTCTATGGCTGTGTTTGACACTTTTAGTGACATACGTACTAAATAGGTCAATTCGCATAGATTTTATTTTCAAAACACGACTGGGGTCCAGCCCCAGAATTCTAAAGGTTAGTAAAATGTATTTCAGGCCATTTTAAAACCGTTCCTTGTTGTTTACAACTACAATAATGGCATTTATTGAATACTAGATAACCCCGATAATACTGTTCCTCAATTGCACATATAAATATATCTTTCATGGTCGTGTGATTGAGTGTTTACCCATGGATATTATAACCCCGGAGCGCGAACCGCGAGTCCAAGGGATTCACACTGTATGGAACGAATACAATTCTACCTGACCTCAAATGATGCAAATGATTTCAAGATTGAAATTAGTGTTCTGTATTATTTTTGGTTCTGGTCCTTTTTGGAAGTTTCCAGCGCAGTCAAGGGCCAAGATTTGTGACCTTGACCTTTGACCTTGACCCTATTGAACGTTGGCCAATGAGGTCTGGTCGATGGGTATTTAAGGTGTCTATTTCAATGCTTCATTGTCATTTTTCAGTATATCTGATTCAACTATATAGCTACAGGGGAAGAAATACATACAACAGACAAATATGCTCCAATTAAGATGTATGGCAAACGCTTGTTCAGCAGTGGCTTAACCTAATGTTTGATACAGTTTCTTGTTATTTCATTCGTGAATCAAAATTAATGTAATAGATGACGATCGCAGGAAACCTCAAATCATATTCATTACACAGTGATACAAAATCTGGTGTAGACCAGCGACCCAAACGGACCGTGGTTACACCTGTAACTGCGTCTAGGACTATCATGCAGCTCATCAGACATGTGATGATGTGAAGCAGACATAGTTATGAGAACGTACTCAAGACATGGTGTTAAGCAATTGATATCAAAACTCTTATATTTTGCCATTTGAAGTTACGTGTGTGTTCATTTCATTTCATGTGTTTACCATACTTAGTTTGTTTTATCACATATATTTGACATACCACTGTCATAGTGTCAGCTTCATGAATCCTACACGGAGCTAAGACATGCACGGTGACAGGTAAAATAAATTGGACAACTATTGCCATAAAATATTTGGAAGCAGAAACAAGGCTTAACAAATTGAAGATATTGATCAGCTGGGAAGCTCTTTTGGTTACATATGTTCCACTAATAAGGTTTTTAAATCAGTCGTGGTTAAAAGTTGTATAGTAACCCATGTTAATATGCATAAATATTACTTGGGGTCCACTGGACCCCAACCATATTTTAGTCATTTTCTTCTAAATATTCACATAGTTCAGTAAAAGGTACACCATTAATGTAACAAAAGGTAAACCTAGTCATAAATATGTCCATATTTCCCCATCTGTACATTTTCTGCACAAGTTATTAGATAAAATTCGATTTTACAGCAAAAAACTTAGTTTCTTGTGTTACTATGGTCACTGGTTGCCATGGCAACAGTGAGAGCAACGTTTCGGTTTTATCATTACCATATAGCATAAACACACCAATTGATAATGCGGCATCAGTTATGTCACAAATGCCTATCTTGACTTAGAAAAATAACAAAAATGCACAGTGGGAATGGACCCTAAAAGTCTCAAAATGGAAGTTTTTGCAAGTTCCGGATGAGGGTTAAACATATTATAATTTTAACCGTCAACCCAACAAATACGGAAGGGTACTTTGCACTCTATCAATTATTTGCAAATATAATCAGATTAAATATATCGGAGGCTAATACACAGAAATGCTTGTTTCCGTTGTACGAAACTACACGACTAGCAATATGCTCATATTCATGAAACGAAGTCTGACACGTTTGCCATACACCTAAAACATACCTTCTAGAATGACCCCTTCTTCTGGTGGTGAATCGTCTACAAGTACGTCAAGATGTTCTATGTTCGACAGCATGGCGTTGTTTGTTATCTTTATTGTGAAGAAGTAGTTACGATTGTGATCTCCCTGATCTTTGCTCTTTTCAACAAGCTTATTCAGAGGTATGTAGTATTGATACATTTCACAGTTGCCGACGTCAGGACAATAACATTTATGATCACCGGAACTGGTTGGAGGACACGCAGTCTGAAGCAAATCATTAAAATACTGAATGAATAATAGTTGTTTCACATATTGACTTCAATACTAGTATGTGTACTTTCTTAAATAGGTACACTGCCGTTGAAATGGAATCTAATGTATGTGTAAACGTAAAATACAAATACGAGTACCCTTTTACATGTATTTACTTACTGTGCTGGCGGTCTTTTTGATTGTAAGGTTGTGGAACAGGGTTTATATTTTATGTACACTGTTCGTCTTTATAGGTGAATATAGGAGATAAGTGTGGGATTGGGCGCCCCTAAACACAGGTTTAACCCCCCAGTGGTTGTTAATAATTAATTAATTTATAATTGATTATTGATTGCTACTGACCGTACCAAGGCGGGCTCCTATGTTCACTTAGCTTTATGTTTGTCTTGCGTGTTGTTTTCTATTTAGTGTGTAGATGAAGGAATGGTATTGCGTGTGTGTGTGTGTGGTTGTGTGTGTGTGTGTTTGTTATGGTATGGCTGTGTGTGTGTTCTGCTTTAGAGATGGGTGTATTGTTTGTGTTGCGTTTCCTGCTTGAGTCTTCTTTCGTATTTATTTTGGAACCTAAAATGCATTTAAAATGTGCATGGATAGATCTACTTATAAAAATATATTCACAAAATTCACTTTAAAATTGGTAATTGACGCATGTGTACTTACGCTGTTTATTTCTCCCACATTCAAACTACCAGTGATAAGCTCGGACCCTGCATCTGATGTGCCGAAGGCCCACTTTATTTCTCTGATTCCACTGTGTGGATCAATAGCTTCGAAGGTAAGGTTCATTTTCGATAAATCTGTTCCGCTGTGTACAAATAACATTTTAACTCTGTCTTTTTCGAGCCAGATATTGTTTATATGCGGAGCAGACCTGTCGATGTGAACTAATCTTGTATCAGTGAGTGTATTATTTGCAATGTCTATAGCTCTAACACGCAAAGAGTAGGTTTCTCCGTCCTTAAGAGTAAAGTTGTTACAAAAGCGTTGTTGTTGAAAATCAGGCACATCCTGTTCGGGAGAAAAGCTACCATTGTCAACTGCCCAAGAGACTGTATACTTGATTATCCCATGGACATTAGGAGTGCCCCTTACTGGTAAAATACCCGTGCTCTGCTCATAATACCCTTGGATAAGTCCACTTGGGTCTGCTTCTACTTTGATAAGTAGAGGATTGTCCATATAAAACCTGTTGAAGAAGTAGTTAACCCAGCTCAGACATACGTCATTATGATGAGTTTGCCACTCGTATTTGGATAATATTGAAGCAGATTTAACATAGAGTTTCTCATTTTGATTGGTTTCAATGTACGACGAGTTATCATACAATACAAAGCGCCTGCTCTGTCTGACGTTATCTGCAACATCTTTAACTTCAACGTAAATAGCATAGAGTTTTGGCGTGTCCGAAGATAAATTCATATGCACTGTTTCTGCAACACTCTTGACCTTAACTGTTTGTTTTGCGTCCGTGGCAACTTTCAAAAAATCCTTTGATGCAGTTACTTCATGAAGAGTTATTTCGTACGACTCGATACCTGAGGCATGATTACTGTTGCCACCAGATGGAATAGGGTCAGACCAACCTTGCATATGTACAGCCATATGCGACGAGCGTGTAATTCGTTTAGTTAGCTGCAGTGGCTCATAGCTGCATGTGTCAGTTACTCCACAATGTTCGGGTTTTGCAGAGTCATATCTATAACAAAGCCGCCTGACGGTTGTAGTCTTAGTGTATGGAACTGGCAATAAGGTCATACGTGGGTGCTTTTGCAGATCAAAAGCTTGTAAGTATCCTCCCCCTTTTACTTCGTAATCTATGCATAACCTGAAATTAATACCATTAAAGAATACTTATATGAACAATAAAAACATACAGATGAAAAATGAATACCTTCTGTTAATCAAATAAATCTTTATGCAAGTAATTACGTCTAAATATTAGTTTCACAACATTTTATCCACGTGGTTTATTTGATAGTTTATCAGCTTAATTATCCTTTTCACAGTTGTTTAAAATGTTTCACATTCTCAGCGAACTCATGAATGACTTTCATTTCCAAATTTGAGTTTCTTACATTCACAAATGGAATAAAATTAATTTAGAAATAGGTAAAAGTTCTAAATACATTGACAAGTTAGGCAATTTATTAATCTGGTTATCTTAGAAAGCACATGCGCTCAATATGATTTGTATTAATAAATAAGCGGGAGCAAACATGAATTATGTAAGTGAGTTCAGTTTTCTACAAATTGATAAATGTAAAGTTGCCTCTAATAATCTCTGTTTTAGTTGTTATGTTTCTACATATTTCTCTTCCTCTGACACCATCATTTACTTTTGACTTATTTTGTCTTGTATTGCATTGAGTGATATTGATGAACAACACTTTACAAAATGTATAAAAATATAGAAAGCCTTTACTTCTTTAGCATAGAACCGGATTTACGCAATTGCTTGGCCACCACTTGTCCATTACGCACTAATAATTTGCTGTAGGTATATTTAATGGCAAAATATTAAAACGCGAGATAAGGAAACTGTCCCATTGCTCTTTATACGTACATGTGTTTGATACACCCGACAAAAGGTGTCAGTCAATGCCATTATCTCTTGAAAACAAAACATTTTTTACTTTGCGATTCCTTTAGTCACTGAGCATTGTTCTATACATATATCCTCGATTTAACTCTTTCCTCCCTGACACCTCAAATGGACAATTCTAGGTTTCAATTAAGTCAAGTCCATTTTTGACATTTTAGGGTTGATGTTCACAATATTTGTCGAAATGACAAACAGTGTAGTCCCTGGTCAGAGGGCTCCTTAAAGAGGTCTACACTGTTTGCATAGGACAAGTGTACCTTTCACAGGTACACTGTTTGCAAATAAGGCATATATGCGTGACTAGGGTCCAAAGAGTTAAACTTGCTGAATACTCCTCTTATATTTTAGAATAATCTGGCAGACGATGACGATCGCGAAGACCTGACTTGAAAAGAATCCTAACTTAAAGTCCTTTCTTTTCAGTCCCTTTTCTGGAACTACTCAGTTGTATAAACATATCTTTGGAAAACAAATAAAATAATTCCGTACCATTCGCCGTCCACCAGAGTTGGATGTCCAGACAAAGATATATTTGCATGACTGGAAATAGTACTGTTTGCACGAGTCCCTTTACTGTTGTCCACTTGTATGTTATGCTGTTGTAGATTTGTTTCCGCTCCTGAAACAAATTAAGGTAATATCGTTATCACACGTCTCTGCTCAATATAATAGAACTGATAGCACGACATTCACTATAATATTTACATGAACTGTAATAATAAACTACGGAAATGAATACATATCCTGGCTGTTTTGCACTTATAAATATCAAAATATCCTCCGTCATGCTGCATTTAATCTAATTTTGAAATAAATTGTAAGACAGCAATATCAAAGCAGACGATATTTTGAACGTGAAAGGGTTACAGTACGAGGTTAAAAACTACATAAATAAAACTTTAAATGATTTGTTTGTTTGTTTGGTCTAGCATCACTAAAACACATTTACGGTGATAAAGTGCCGGTATGCATGCGTGTGAATGTATTGTGTTACATTTTGGTGGAGGCTTACCACCCCGCCATTATGGGAAGTGTGTTCAATCTATCTACCCCACCATCCAGCTGGGAGTACTTTAGGAAACGTTGTTGATGTATCTGATGCTGATTCTTATTAAGTTTTAGAGTATACCGTTTTC
The DNA here is from genome assembly GCA_922989275.2 of Gari tellinella. Classification (NCBI taxonomy): domain Eukaryota; kingdom Metazoa; phylum Mollusca; class Bivalvia; order Cardiida; family Psammobiidae; genus Gari; species Gari tellinella. The sequence goes on from OV277872.1 coordinate 44,194,460, forward strand.
CTCCCAACAACGACACCCTCCTTGCAACGACCCTTGCCGCGACTCCCTAAACAGGACAATCATGTCTAACGCCTTTACTGCTCCAATATCGTCTGCTTAAAATTGTCGTCTGCTAATGTTCTCAAAGTTACATACTGGACATTATTACAGAAAAAAACTTAATGAGGAGTGAAAAAGAGCTTGAATCCAGATCGGACGCCGCGTAACGCGGCGTCTGATCTGGATTCAAGCTGTTTACAAATGCAATCAAATGTCCCTCTCTTTAACGACTCCCTCCGAACATCGCACATATTGGCTGTCTCCCATTGGGTGTCGTTGTAGAGAGGGGGTGATGTATCTCATCATCTGCTTTACTTCTTGCACCATCCGTATTTCATTGTCTTCAATACCATTGTTTTAAATATTGTTTTTAGCTAACGCGTCGGCTGTATCCAGTGAACATTTCGTTCTATCACCCTCTATTAGAAGTGATATTTATCAAATACTTACATTTCGGAACAATCATTCATGTCATTGTTTCTATTCGTAATAAGTTATTATTAATTCGAACCTTTTTTGTATTCATGGAGGTATGTAAAAAACCTAGTCACACGTGCGACCAGTTTTTTTATACCTCCATGAATACAATAAATATTCCGAATTATTCCTTATAATTTAATATCACTACTGAATTTCAAAAAGTAGTTAAATAGAGAATCTGACACGAGTGGTCACTATTTAACACTTTTAAAACGTACGTTGTAGTCCCTCCACCATATATATTTTCCGCCCAAAAAGCGACGTTGTTTTGTAGTAACGTCGACGTCAATGACGTAATTTGGTCCTGCTTCCTGCAACGCTTGTGGAGAGCAGTTGAACTAAGAGGATGTAGTCCCGACAAGGCGTGGCCTGCGTTTATTTTCATGGGATTATGAAACAAAAATTACAGCCAATCACAGCTAACCAAAAGTTATGAAAACAAACAATATTTAATTATGTACTGATATTTTCTCACCTTTCACAGGCTTGCGTTTTACGGTAAGTTTTGTATCCGTGACGCCAAAATTGCTCTCCTTGATGAACGCTGGCTGTGTCAATGACTTAACACCATTTACTTCAAACTCAGTCAAAAGTGTGTATATAAGATACTTTGGTTGAAAGTTTCCATAGAAGTCCATTTTGTATTTGCAGTCACTGCTGTTCGAGCTTTTCCCTGCTGTTTTCATCTCCCCGTTTGGTCCTCGAATGTTTGTCTCGCATGTTTCAATTGAAGGAGCATTTGTTTTATTCACTGAAATTAATAATCAATATTCTATCCTCAATGTGTGTGTGTGTGTAATAATCGATGTGCTGTTGTAATGCAACATAAAACAAATAACTTATAATTATTGTCTTTAAGAGGAAGATACATTTTCGTTCACTTACCTGTTTGACCTGCAAAACTATTCAAGGAATATGTATGAAATTCTGTACGAATTTGATGATCACTAAAACATTAGTATATGTGCATGTGTAATTGTTCCGGAAAATATTGTTACCGCACAAAATAAGATTAGCTGTTCCAACAGACATGGTCGACGATAGAGATATTTTTCTTTACAATATATCTCATTATGTAAAATACACCTGTTGGTAGCAATTGACTTCTTGATATTACCACCATCTTGCACTATTTATAGACTGTTTTATTGACGGTGTGTGTTCGTGAGCTTGACGTTGGTGTAGAACAATGTAGGTCTATATGAATCTCGTTTGTGGTTTACACGAACCCCTAGTCCTCTATTCGAAAATGATGATATCAAAACAATTTGTCACACGAATAATACACGTACTTAACTACTTTAATCCTTTATCCTAAAGGAACGTCTTTTCACACCATTAAATTATTCCTATACAGAAGAAAATAGATCAATTGTATGTAGTCATGAAAAAGTCCCATAAGAGATATGAGTACATCCTAGAATATAGTAGCTTAAAGTAGGCTAAAAGTAAAGCAAACTGCGCATTAACGAACATCCGACTACATTTAGCCTTTTAAACTGTCTTTAATACAGAAAAATATGTAAAAGCGATATCACATTCAATTTATCCTTACATTGACATGATGTTTCGGAGGATGTTTTAACTTCATGGAAACCAGTCATACATTTGCAGCTGCTAGTCAATGTGTTCGAACACTCTCCAGGCCAACAATAATGGTTGTTCCATGCACACATTCCTGAAATAATAGGTGGTACGTAAATTTGTAGCTATCTGCGAGATAGTTGTGTAACTCATTGATCCCAGTATTTGTTTTTTGATGACATCACATCTGGTTCATTTCTTAAACATAGATCAGTTTTCTCTCTAAAACATTATGATTGTATAGCTACTATTAATAGACCTTGATGATATGCATGTCATGTGAATATGTTACCCTACTATTAAAATACAAACAAAAAGCTTAAATACTGTTAGCGATAAACATTTTTAAATACAGTAATGTAAATACATTAATTTTACGAAACGAATATTTGGCTATACCATTTTACCGAGTATGCATAAGGGAAAAAGAGGGTTCCAAAGATTACTGAGTGAATTGTACTGTTTAATAAGTAGAACAATCTAAGTGCAAGAGGTATACAATAGACAACACACAATCTCAGACATGTTGTGTAGACTGTAGTTTATTAATCCGACGTTTCGGTCATACAATGACCTTCATCAGGGAATACATAAAAGTACAAATTATCAACCCTAAGGTGCACATTTTTAGGTACTATGTGTCATGTGATAAAGTTCTAAATATAGCTATCAACAATTAAAGCAACTATGATGTAATGATGGTAGTTAAGGTGGTGAATAGAGATGGTATGTATGGAAAATCAAAAAGGTTTTTAACAGTCATAAGAGAGTGTTGCTTATTAATGTTTTAGTTAATATTTATCATAACATTGTGACCTTTCTAAATATAAAGAGGCACTTTTCTGTGTCACAGTAAGTGTTACTATGGTGATGACGTTATGATGACAATGAAATGATGTCATTATGACGCTGTTGACGTCATCATGATTCTAAGGTGATGAGGTTATGGAAGAAAGTGTTTTTCCATACTTGCTGGTCAGTTTATATCAGTTTTTCATAATAAAGTACAAATTTGGTTGGTGTCCTTAAGGTCTGTAATGTGTGGATACATCTGTGGGGGAACTGTTTGTGGCTTTAGTGAAGGATCATCTCCTCTCAGCTGTGTAGCCTGTCTGGATGAAGTTCCTGGGTGGCTGACTTTTCTCTCTCTCAATATGGCTGCTTTCTCCAATAGGTTGTTTTAAGTTTGTTATTGTCCATCTGTTAAAAATCTGGATTGTTGATATATTCATACTGTTTGACAAGTACTAAGTTTTCTTTATGCTGAGAAGACTTGGTTCAAGGCTAGCCTGTTGGACTGTTAGATTTCTGCTGATCAATGTGGACTAATTTTTCTATTTTTATTTAGTAGCCTGTTTGTTTGCTTATCTGTGTTCAATCTCTGGTTCCACATATTCAATTTGATGTTCTGTATGGGTCCATGGAATTTTCATTTTCTTCAACACTTTGAATCTTGGGATGTTGTCCTGGTTAATGCATCTAGTAGAGTGACCACTTTTGTCTGCTGTAAGTTTTCAATGTGAATTACATCAGTCTTATCCTGTACTTTTGTCTTAGAACTAACTGGTGTAAGGGTACAATCTTCCTTTTCATGGTCGTTGTTGTCTGACATGTTATATGCAGTTCTTCGGCGCAGATCCCTGTTTAATAAGTAGTCATATATATTCCAGAGTTATATAATTCTATGCATACATACAATACTCTTCATCACCTAAATGATGTTGCTGAAAGTCCTTACGTGTACAGATAGGGATATAACCTTCAACTATAAACTATACGGGCCCGTTTTATGAAACGTCGTACGACAAAAATGATCGTAAATCAGATTCTAAAATCGTACGACCTTTCATAAAACGGGCCAATAACTTTAACATAATAATTATATTCTTACTTTCGCACTTTGTATCGGAGTGGGTTCTAAGGAAGAACGATTTGTCGTCATAGCAACGAACACACATCACATTGCTCGGTGCTGTACAGTGTCTGTGTTCACAGTTTGTGATAGCCGGACAAGCTGGAAAAAGAAAACATATACATGAATGCAAGTTGTATTAAGACAACTTTAAATAAAGAAAAATTAACCCTTTCACTGCCGTGAGCGACTGAAGTTGACTTTGCAAACAGTTCGGTTCCCAATCAGACTAAGCGTGACGCGGCGTCTGCTCAGGATCAAAACTGTTTGATAGTCGTATTGCACATTCGCCGGGTATACTGCCTTAAGTTTGACTTGAAACGATATTGCAGACTAAACTTTTAAATTAGACGAAAATAATTGCAGTGAATGGCTAAAACACTCGATAAATTTGGTATTTGAAATATTAATAACATGTTTATTGTTACAACTCACAACAATTGCAAGAGGTTAGACGTGACATGCGGGCGATGAAGCAGTAACATATTTTATGAATTCCAATCTAAATATTTTACTGTGTTACCTTCCGGTTAAATTTGCGGTTGAAAACTGCACTAAAAGGGTTCTGATACAAAGGGAATATTTAAGTATATCTAAATGACATTGTACTTGTATCGAAAGTTGATGCAAACAATATAAATGATTACATCTTTCCGGAATTTTGGAAACTTAATGCACGACGTATTATTCAGCTTAAATTAAACACAATGGCATAAACAAGGTAACCTTCACAGGAACCGTCTAAAATTAAGTGCTTCAACAACGATAGATTAATATGCAATAACACTTAAAAGTGATTGAATAGCCACGATTGTATTCTACGATGGTTAAACAAATTAATATGCTAACCGATAAAGGCTATTAGCTTATCCTTGTGACTGAATTGGTTGACGCTTGCAAACAGTTCTGATCAAGAACAGACCGAGTAGCTCAACCTCTGACTTTATCCAAACTGATAAGGGTTTATAAAAACAACTTTTACCAAACGATAGGTATCAGTTCATTTCATTTCAAAGTATTGTAAAGCACGAATTGATATTTAGTTTATCGGTTAACGTATCGAACGACTTTCCAGAATAATTTAAAGTCTTTATTAACTACCCTATAAAACATCATAGCATGTTATTGCTTTCGAAACTTCCAAAATGCTATAAATGTTATGATTTAGATATTTAGGGCATGGATAATTTCGAGATTACATATCTGTGAGACATTATTTATTAATTATACCATGACATCCCTTGCCGTATCCAGCTGAATAGTACGGGTCCTCACAGTCAGTGCATTTAATATTGTCTGGACTGCCACCGCACTGTTGTTGATCTGATTTACAATGGGCTATGTAGATGTGCCGGCATGCTAAAGGAAAACAATAACATAAGATTGGGTATGTCTATGTGTAGTATACAAAAAAATGGATGTTTCTGAAGGAATGGCAATTGCAAAACATTTCATATGATCATATTTGACTCGGATAAGAAACAATAATCAGGAGACATTTCTACATTATGAGCATTCTTCTGCTTGATTCTAGGTATGCTATCAGTGACCTTAAAAGAACAGTCAAATAAGACTTCTAAACGATGTTTATACTGTCATTGGACTGCGTCATTTCCTTCATTGTTAATAACTCCTCTACGGCGTAAATGGTATCCATTATGAATTAGAATATCTCATATTAAATATTTATCCAAGACAGCTTGCAGAGGGTCTGGCGCTTATTGTCATAGGGGATGAATGGTTTTATTAGTTTAACGAAGAGTGTCCTCTCTGAAAATAATTAAAAGGAAGACAGAAGGGTAAATTTATCTCATGTACTGCTCTGCAGCGAATGATATTTCCGAATTCGTCTTCCTAAAATTATCCCTCATCACCATCTCGTCTGATCACTAATTAGCGGCTATATGAAAAGCTATGTCTTACAGTGCCGTATTGCAAAGCTAACTCATTCACTGAACAAGTACGGTCAGTGACAGGTTAAGCCAAAGTATTCTAGAAGTCAACTCAAGGGAAATGGACACATCCTTGAAACGAAGAACTTTTTATCGTATTCTCTTAACAGATACTTGCCTTTAAAGTTAAATCTCCCACGCCTGTCTCAAGTCCATTCCCAAGCGGAATATATTTTTATCGTCATTTATGCAATCATTCGGTGCAATGTTTTAGGTATTTCTAAGGAAACGCAAATTGTATGCTAAGTGTCTTTAGCTTGAATTATATCTGATGTATTGCACACCTACAGCCACTGATTCACATACATATTCCAACTACCAAATTTCAGAGGTTGAAACTGAAGGTGGAGTTTACTTGACAAAATAAACACTTACCATAGACCTAACCCCTTTACCAAGGGCAATGTCAATGTCACATAGACATGAACTTTGTAGCTTGCACATCTAAAACTTCTGATTAAATTGCGTGCAAGATATTAAGTGCAAGAGATCAAAGTATTCTGGACAATATTAATTGGTCAAGAGTGTGTTTGCTATATCAAGTCCCGATGTCAAGACCAAGCTCGCATGAACATGAAATTTTGCCTTGTATATGTACATTTCATGATTAACATGCATCTCAAGTATTAAGTGTCTGAAGCAAAAGAGAAGAAGGAGCTTGCCGGACAAGAATTTTGCAAGCTTTTCGAACCTTTATGGCCATATGTCAAGGTAAATATTTCCAAGGTTTGGAATCATCTTTAACGTGTTATTAACTTATACACTATGTATCACGTGCTTGAGACTTAAACGGAAGTAGAAGTTCATCGGACAAACACTGCTAACACTAACCCTAACACATTAAAATACTTAGTGGATAAGGTCAAGATCAAAGTCTTTGAGACACGAAAGAAAGTTGCGTTATGCACAACTACAACTCTTAATCTGTATACCAAGTGTCAAGTGAGATAAATAAAACACCGAAGGAGAAGTCGCTGGACAACATTCGACAACGACAAATGTTTCTCAATTTCAAGGCCGGAGACCAAGGTGAATGTCACAGGGGAATAAATAATGCATCTTGCACATCTCTAAATAATAATTAATATATACAGCATATAACGCCGTATAAGATTTTGGTGACATCGACCAGACAATCGACCGGCCATCGGACAACCAATATACTATTTCAACTTCGTTGGCGGTGATTTAACACTCGTATTAATATTTCTTCAGTAAAATATTCAGTTTTCCTTAAAATTGCAGACGACAGTTTTTCAACGGACGTTTACCATTGGCAGTGTAAGTGTTAACCGGATAGAGAGAGTAGCAATTGTACATAACGCAACTTGCAAGACTTTCTTGAAACCGTTAGCAATCATAAATAAACATATACGTATACTGTTAATCAGTGTAAAGGGGCTTTCTGGTAGAATAGGGTCCGTAACAAATAATTGTAGTTCTATGTCTACTTTATCTTTATTGACAGTGCTATGCACAAATATAATGAAATCAATCAATCAATCTGAAAATATAAACAATTACACACCTTACAAATAGCCCGTGTAAATGGGAAACAATGAACATAAATAGATACGGGTAAACAAAAGCGTTTAGTTTACTCACATTTACAACATCTGCCTGTTCTCCACGCTGGACAGTGACATCCACCGCTGTAGCTTACGCCATTGTAGCAGAACTCGTTGCATCTTCCATTGCCACTTTCGTGTTCATGCCAAACACACGAATGACCAGTCCTGCGGCGCGTTCCACCTCCACAAGAATGACTGCATGATCCCCATTGGTTCCAAACAGTATCGTACGCGCTACATCCATCTGGTAATGTTTTATATATTTAAATACATCTGTTGATTTCTTTGAAAACATTGTCAGACTTCAATGGAGTTTTTAATTTGAATTAACTTTGTACATGATTCATTTAATCACGAAGCGTATAGAATTTAGCAATACATCTGAATTACCTATTAAAGATCAAATAGCATTTTTAATAGTTTTTCATTATTGCTTTCATAAGTTAAAAGATTGCATGTGCATGTCTTTAGTAGTGTGCATTTGCCTTGTAATTATTTGCATGTTTCTATCACATACAGATTTCTGTTAAAATACAGTTTCAAAAAAACATGAACCTATGAAAACTTTTCAGATACTACGTGTGAAAAAAGTTCAATTTACAAAAAATAAAATACTACATAATTATTACATCTAAATTTCACTTTCATCACCGCGTTAATGATACAATTATGTATAATGAAATTAAGACAATCATATATGATTTTCTATTTACCGCAATATCCAATTAGTACAAGAGTCACAAACAGCCAGAGCAGCAACATAATTTGCTCGGCGCTGTTGATTCATCAGCAAGTGAGGATATCCTGCTATCTCACCTCAACTGGGACGTTGTATCAGTGCTGCATAATTTATTTTATCTTTAACAGTGATATTCCCTACAAATCTAGTGTTATCGGTAAAGTATTGATCGCCACAAATATCTCTGTCATGTACTTGAAATACCTGCCACTTAAGACATATCAAAGTCATGTTGTTTAAGTTGAACGAGACAGGCAGCTATCGAATAATTAAAATGCGGATTTCGAAAGTGAATCCTATACACGAAAATAAATAAATAAGAAAATACGCGAAGATTTTATGAAATTGTACAATGTCATATCAACCTATAAGAAGCACAAAAAACTTACTTGTTATGACGAATATACGGTTAAATTTAAATCTAAATATACATTATGATCTGACGCTGTGTTATACCCCATTCCACTGGGCGACGATTCCTCACGCTGCGGCTACGACAATGCTGCGTTCATGAAGTTCTTACTACGCTTTTACTAAAGTTTCTGTGTCGCTTCGAGCCCACGGCGATCCGTCCACGTGAATTTTGAGCCAGGTCAAAATCATCTCCATGAAGTGGCGATCATGAAGCTTCCGATACGCTTCTACTACAATCAAGGCGTCTCTGTTTCGCTGTTGCCGTTCCGGTTTCGATTCTCGGCATTTTGGTCAAAACGTCGAAGTGTAGCAGAATCGCCGCTCAGTAGAATGGGGGTAATACTGTTCACAATTATATCTACTGTTTGAAGATGAAAAAATATGGGTTAATAGAACAAAAACCTTCTGAATGTCGGTAAGGTATATATAGATTGGTCGTGCTTCAATGGCGAAGTATATTTTGGGTAACAAAGGTATCATTCAAAATAACGAGACACAGATCAGACGTAGCCTTTCGTTATTATTTCATTTGCTGTAAAGTCTTTCTTGTGACCGAACTCATCTACCACTCACCTAAAAAGTTTCTTTACACTAAGTATTTTATTTAGAGATTATGTCAGTAGCTCGTATGGGTAATGTTAAATTGGTTTCATTATATTATTGGATTTATCGTTTATATTACTATGTAATCACGCATGACCATACGAGTTAACCTTAGCCTCTTCACGGATAAAACGTGTACATAACTTTGCACGTGCACAGGCAAACATACTGCATGCAGAGTCTCTACAACGACAACATTTATAAGCGATAAGTATAGGCAAAAGATAAACACAAATAAATACGAAAGAAGACTCAAGCAGGAAACGCAACACAAACAATACACCCACCTCTAAAGCAGAGCACACACACAGCCATACCATAACAAACACACACACACACACACACACACGCAATCCCACACACCAAACAGAAAACAATACGCAAGACAAACATAAAGCAAAGTGAACATAGGAGCCCGCCTTGGTACGGTCAGCAGCAATCAATAATTAATTATAAATTAACCATTAACAACCACTGGGGGGTTAAACCTGGGTTTAGGGGCGCCCAACCTCACACGTATCTCCTATATTCACCTATAAAGACGAACAGTGTACATAAAATATAAACCCTGTTCCACAACCTTACAATCAAAAAGACCGCCAGCACAGTAAGTAAATACATGTAAAACATCTAACAAAATTCTATGACAAGATTATTAGTAACACGGGAAAGAATTAAACATTCAAGCCCGTGTTAAAAATAACCCACTATGGCAACGGTCAAATTGTACTCAAGCGACTAGTCTGTAGTCACGAGTAACTGTAAGACATGGAAGGGTTCAGGGTACGACAGAGAGGGAGAGAAAAAACAAAGCACGAAAATCCGACATAACTCTCCCGGTTAAGGACGGCTTTAGAGATACATCATCATGTAGTGCTAAGCCCTGTCTGTCGTCGCACAACCAAAGAGGAAAGCATAGTTATCAATTGTAGATTGATCGATAACCAAACGTGAAGTGCGCAGCAATATAGTTGGATCACATTCTTTTTTGAGGAAAAATCTAATACGTTTCACAAATAAGTTTTGAAAATACATATGTCCAAGAATCTTACGAAGTCTGTAAATCACATCACCATAAAACTCCGGATGTGAAATACCTTGCCGCAGAAAAGACTTTAAGTTACATTTATACTTGTTAATGAGAGGAAGATTTCTATAAAAGAATTTAGAAAATGTTTTACGAAGTTTATGCAATCTGTACCCCTGTTTAAGAAGCTTTTCATTAATAGTTTTATTACGAATGTGGAAGTCCTCAACAGAGGTAGAAGCCCTAGCAAAACGAATAAGTTGTGAAATATAAACCCCGTAAGATGTAGAACGGGGAACATCGCCATCTAGATGAGGATAATTTACAATACTAAAATCAAAAACATCTCGTTTATCGTAAATCTTAGAAGAAACAATTCCGTTATTTATTAAAAGATCCAAATCTAAAAATGGTGCCGATAAATTTGACTCGTTTGTTTTATTAAGGCGTAATTCTTTTGGGTAAATAAAAGGAAACAACGTATCAAAAACTGGGTTGTCTATATTAAAAATATCATCTAGATAGCGCGATGTGTTGTTAAAGGCTTCGATCATATCTGCCTGTGTATCAGGTTTTAGACTTAGCATAAAGTCCCTCTCATAACAGAACAAAAATAGGTCTGCGACAAGGGGCGCACAGTTTGTACCCATAGGGATACCAATCACTTGGCGGTATATGGAACTCCCAAAACGTACATAAATATTATCCAGAAGAAATGATAGTGATTTACAGACATCGGTGCAAGTCCACATAGTGTAATGCTTAACCGTGTCATTTGTAAAAAATGCACGATCAGTATTACACGCCAGAAATAGTTTCCTTTCTCTGGCAAAAGTCTTTTCAATAAGTTGTATAAGTTTAGCTTTTATTAAATTATGAGGTAAGGTAGTATATAGTGTTGAAAAGTCATAAGTACTAATATTGCAAGCTTGGTATTTTCTATGTTCAAGCTTCGTCAAAATTTCATTCGAGTTTTTGATAGACCAAAACAGATTAAGTCCAGAATTTTCGTAAGTCTTGTCACAATACCTTTGAACATGTTCTTTAATTTTAATTAAAGACGATGTCAAAAGTTTGGAGAGCTTAGTAGTAGTACATGCACTTGAATTAGCAATAAAACGAGACTTATATGGTGTTTTGTGGAGTTTTGGTATCCAGTACATAGTAGGAAGTTTATGACATGTAATGATGACGTCAGCTTTTAATTGTTTACAAGTATCAAGATGATCAGATACTACATTACGCTCCGTTAAATTAGTCGTTGTATAGGAATTGGTATTCACAAGTTCCTGGTTTAAAGTATCAACATAATGTAATCGTCATACAATTATCACATATTGGATGCTTTGTCTGCAGGAACGAGTACATACTTGGAATGAAAGTCTTGTATGCCCTTCTTTAATTGACAAATGTTAAATTTAGGTTTAGGTGGTAAAAGATGGTTATTGGATAAATAGAACGAAATCCGGGTATCTATAATATCAAAAATTAATTCTTTCCCTTTTGAAAGAGCGTCATTTTCAGCATGTTCTCTTCGGCACCAGTTGGTACTATAATTATTCAAAGCTTCCGAAATATGATTGCGGCAAGTATCGAAATCAATTAAGGCAGGTAATCTAAATTTAGGTCCCTTACTCAAAAGCGCTCTAATGCGTTTATCTTTAATGATATCAAAATTGCCTGTTATTATATGACCCACTGGAGCGTAACAGAATTTAGAAGAGGTACAGTCTCATGTATATGGTGTGTTTTCGAGAATTTTAAGATCAGAAACAATTTTATTGTAGTTAAAAATTAACCCTCTAACATATTTATTATACTTATAACAAATAATAGGTGGTTCAAGATTTTTGAAATAATTTGGAATAGCATTCATCACATTTTTGTTACGGAGAATACTTTGTAAATCTATAAAATCAATACCTTTATTTATAAAAGGGACCTTAATGAAATATCTTTTGTGATCGTTTAAAGAATCAATATGAGGTCTAAGAGCATGCTGAGTATAACTTTGTATTAAACCTGCAGTATAATACAGAGGATCTGTGCGTAAAATTATTCCATCAGCCTTGTCGTCAATATCTTTTAAAGACGACAATGACAACGAAGAAAGCCGAGAAAGCATTTTATGTTTACCAGAATGTAACAGCAGATTATGCAAATCTGTAATAGAATTCGACTGACGTGATTTACGTTTAATATTTCCATTTATACGAATACCATGCGATCTAGATTTACGCTTTCGTGTAGAATAAATCGAAAAAATATCAATTGAAGGTTCTTTAGAAATATTGCCAGATTGGTATATATTATCATTCAAGCCTAAAGGAAAGGGTGTCTGTAAAGTTTTAATCCATTTTAATTCCGTTATAAATCTAGCCTTACATTTGAAACTATTAGTAGCATTTATATCATACGTAATTTGTTCGACAGGTTGAATTGAAATAAAATCTAATCCATGTCCAGATTTCCGAAAATGAAGATACAGAAAGTTCCTCAGGTTTTTGTTTCTACGAGTACGAAGATGTTCATTAAACCTAGTTTTGAGAGGACGACCGGTTTGCCCAACATACTGGATACCACAACCTGGTGCTTTTCAAGTTAACACCTATATAATATGATTAGTTCGTCAGTTGATGTCTGAATCTATGACAACACTAAATAATCTACCGTTTACTGTTGATTGTATAGTAGACTTGCAAGATAAATAATTGCAACACGCTCACCTCTTAGCATTGCACTTTTCAATAATAGGATGCACTCTACGTTTTTTGTTCAGTGGTCGTAATAAAACAGAATTATTGCGTTGAATAGAATATTTAAGAGGTTAAAGCACCACTTTAGGACCATTATGAAAACAATTATTAATAGAAATAGATGGAATGTGAAAAGAAGATGCCGAAAAGAGCTTAAGTGGTGTTAACCGTATGCACGGCTTTAGTGATGCAAAATTAGTTGTATTTCTAGGGATACATGTATGAACAGAACACGCAGAGTGCATTCTAAGTGGAGTAAGGGGTACTATTAGTCTTTTGTTAGTTTGAAGTTCCATGTTTAAGAGTAATAAGTTAGCACCTGTCCCTGTGTATCGACTATAACTCTACAGAAAGAAAGTTCGAAATTTATTATAAAAGTAATTCCCATTTGAAAAATGTAAAGATTGAAAATGGTTAATGTAAGTAGTGAAAAAAGTAACTGGTGCGACGTGAGCAACTCATCGCCATACCTTATCTTTAATAGAAAGTAAAGAGTTAATGAAGAACCGGTACAATACCGAAGCTCATCTGACCATCGGTACATAGAGACCTACCATACAGTGCAAGAAAGAAAGCCAAAGAGACGAGTTGTACAACAAGTGCACGCTCCTGCAAGAGGAATGATAACAGTATTGATTACATGTACGGGGCGACGTTTTACGGCCTCCACACGGCACAAGTAACACTATTGTGGCAACAAATAAATACGAAAGAAGACTCAAGCAGGAAACGCAACACAAACAATACACCCACCTCTAAAGCAGAACACACACACAGCCATACCATAACAAACACACACACACACACACACGCAATCCCACACACCAAACAGAAAACAATACGCAAGACAAACATAAAGCAAAGTGAACATAGGAGCCCACCTTGGTACGGTCAGCAGCAATCAATAATTAATTATAAATTAACCATTAACAACCACTGGGGGGTTAAACTTTTTACAAGTTCAAAATACGCCCCGTCTGTCTGACGCAGAGCGAAACCAAGCTGTTGGCATACTATCGGTTGGATTAATGATATACGCTACCAATTCGTGCGACACCTAGTGGTTTTATAGAAGCACAATAATTCAAGCACCGTTGTTCAAAGAAATCGTGCGTTTCGGTTCCCCCCAAAGGTACTTTCGGTTTCAAACAATCTTCATTAATCGCATAATATAAACGTTAAAGACATTAACTTTTACTTGGTAAGTGAAAGTACTTGAAACTTGGCAAACATTTTATCTAATAAGACTTAGTTTATAACCCAGAACTTCAATTAAATTTATATAAGCGTGAACCCGAGAACACATAAAAATGCCTTCTGCTTATTTAGGACATTAGTACCGTATATGTTTGAAAGTGCCTATAGTTTCAAATGAAGCATTATAACTTATTCTTTTTTTACCATTTTCTTATTATTCACACCTATAACATTTTTGTGTGAAGTTCTTTTGGATATATTTTGATAGAGTGGGTGTTTTTAATGAACTTGAGTTGAAAACAATTAAGAAAAATGCGTATATTACAGGCAACAAGCTATACTCTTTCATCATACTTTTAGTTAGCATCACTTTTTAACTGTTTTAATGTTTGTTTGTGCCAATGATTACTTTACATCATTTTAGAAAGCCAAAATAACGCATGCCGACTCTTTGCCGACTCTTTGCCGAGAATGGCTACATTATACATTTTACGGATTCTGATAACTGTTCAAATTAATTGAATTAAACATTGTAATATTCTTATAAGATGTTTTTCGTTGGTTAAAACAATATTTTACCTTTCAATGTTCAATTGTACCCATTAAAACATCTCAATGGATTTGAAAATCTTAATGAAATCTCAGAATTTTCATATTTTGATCATCGGATTTTGCTTATATAGTGCGTCTATTGAACAGATATGGCCACATACTATTGTCACATATATAAATTATATCTGCTAGTTCAATGACATTTGTATTGGAGTAATCAGGGCTAGGAACTTGAAATATACAAACATGGTTGTATTGAACTAGAAAATGGATTTCAATATATGAATTTTCAAGCAAAATAAGACTTGTATCTAGTATATTAACCTTCTGTAGAGAAATATAACGTTCGAACATATATAAGGGCTAACTGATATGTGGAACATCTACAATGTTTTTAACAATTAAGGTATTTAAAGAAACTGAAAAACAAAATTGGCCCAATTCAGTTTTTGGAAATGGATGCCAGACGCTTACAATATGTAAATAAAATTCAGTTCGGACGGGATCGAACCCGTGCGAACATGACAAAACAAGACATGCGTTAAATTTGGCCAACGCTTTATTCCGCACGACTACCTAAGAAATCTTATCTGACGGTCTATTGTATCCTTTTAAATTGTTTGTAAAGAATTCCAAAGCAAATGTATATTCCGTCTAATGTCGGAGTAGAAGAGCGAAAGGATGGGAAAAACTTACACTCTTGAAGATGCTTTATACATTAGCACCGATCTTCTTTTATGGTTTCATCTTTGAAACCATCCCTAGTTTGCGACGAGTTTCCAAACATTTGACTAAGTCTTCACTTGCCCAAGAAAACAAACCTCAATAGTATTCGTATGATATTATCAGTAAACTCTATAAATGTTGAGAACTGTATTAAAAGAGATAGTGAAACGACTTAAATTAATAAACATTATACTCTGAAGTAAATATAGTTACCACGGTCGATTTCGTAGCTAATGAAACAACTTCCAAGAGATTGTTTAATGACATTAAAAGGCTACAGGTGATCTCCAAATACGCTTGAAAAGGTGTGCACGTGTTTCACGGAATCATTTACAAAATAGAGTTAAGGCCAAATACAATTTCCAGACTCTTTACTGTATAAATTAGTAAACTTCTGATTTTCGTTTCACTCCGTATCTTTTTATTTCGGTTTGAAACCATCAAAAGTGCTCCCAAGTATCATGAAGCTTTCGGATGAGGCAGGCTTACTATTCTTTTGTTAAAATACACAATTTGGTTTGCAATCTCTCTTAAGTTGATCTGCTTTCCAAATACAGATAACCAAGATATTTCCGCTGGCAAAAATGTCCTAACATGTATTTTCAGATTTCAAACTAAATAAAAAATAAGAAACACAAAAAACATAAACATAATGCAAAACAAGTTTAAAATATAGGTTTTTCTTCAATCAAATTTTGACTATTTAGTTTTATTTAAGTGTCACACAATATTGACCCAATTAAGCCTAATAAATCTGACTCCGAATGTTTAGTACTATGGGTCATATACAGTGAGGCTCACTTATAACAAAATGAATGATCATGAAACATTGGATACAAAAAATGATTTACGTGTAGTAAAATGGACTTGATTAAACGAATTTTGAATATAACAAGAGGGTTCCTAGGACTTCAATATAAGTGAGCTTCATAAAAAACGAATTTGTTAGGAAAACAAAAGTTTTACCCCATGTAGTTCTGAACAGTGTGGCGTTAGTGTGAATTGAATAATATCGCTTTTTGTAAAAATTACAATATTTGGCTAAAGCAAAATTCTCGATTGAATAGGTTTCTAAATATTTATGTTGTAAAGCACAAGTCGACAACTTAAGGCCACACTGGTACGGTGCTGTATTGACAAAACGATAGTTTGCACAAAATTTTTGACACAGCTCATCAATAACCATTGAACATTATGGCTGTCAGTTTGCTATCGATTGAACTTTGTTGATCAGGAAGTGTCATTGCAATATATCCAAGTTTGCCGGTTAAGCTCTTAAATAAATATCATCGACTTAAAGTTTAATCAGATATGGGAATGACATCAAATGATATCGACGAATTGTTTTGTTTATATTCGAACCTCCTTCCTTTTTGCTCGTGGATCGCGATATCAGGGCTTCCATTTCTCCGGATTTTTCCTAAGTATTCGGATTTTTATCCTAGCAGATCGTAGCTTAAAACAGGCTGAAAGTAAAGCAGAATGCGCGTGCAGGCGCATTCAGCTTTACTTTCAACCTGCTTTGAGCAGCCACGTGACAACAAAATTCATAAAATCGCACTTGAAAAATGTAAATTTGATAATCTTAGGATTTTTATGTCAACTTATGGCAGCCCTGCTATATGACTGAAAATCGCTGTTTTGTTCCTGATAAATGTCGCATATCTAGTAAAAGGTCCAGTCTGAATATCGGTTAAGGTGTCCTAAACTGAAAGGACGTTAAACATGAATTTGCAAAAATAGATGCACACGATTGTTGACGGGGAAGCGAACGATATTGTGGCAGTTATAGGGATATATAAGAATTATCAACCAGACGGCAAAAAACATTGGTTTTTAATAGAGAGATCTTAAACTTTTGGTAACTGATAAGACGCCAAATATCAAGGCTTGAAGAAGTTTTGTACTCAAGACGGCAAAATGATCTAGGGTGCTTACATTTTTATCAAAGTACTTAATCGGAGCAAACTGGGTAACTCAAAGAGAAAATCGTCTTTGAAGTTATTGTTTGTGTTATGTAGTTCACTTTTGAAGAAACATAAACACGATTGTCAGACAGTTACTCGGCGTCTGATCCGGATACAAACTGTCTTCAGATATCAGCCATGCTTTGGATGATAGGTGAAAGTTTTACTTTTTTCTCTCCTGAAACAACAAATAGACGACTCCAAATTTTAGAGAAATATAGCGCCTTTGGTTTGCGATATGACTGCTTTTGCAGTATACTTTAATATGACAATCAGTGTAGAGCCTGATCAAAGAACTCATTTTGAGCCCTCTGATCTGGGTCTACACTGTTTGCATAGGAATTATTGACCCTTCTCAGGTACGTTGCATATGATGAACGAGTATACTTGTCGCAATGGGTCAGTAGTTTGAAACATTTATGCCTAGAGACGATCTACAGCACTAGAAGAAAAGGGCACTGAAAACCACGCAAAAGAGTGCCTATTTGACCAAGTTGTTACTGATGCTTTTCAAGAAGTGTTGACCCAGATCAGCTGGGCATGCTCTGCATTTTATTATACAGTAGTAGTAAGCACTACCGTATTTCGCGATCTGATAAGAAACAAAACTGTTTGAAAATACCGATGAACACTTTCCCGACAGTAAGCGTCTAAATGCGACGAGATTAGGATCCAAATTGTTTGAAACTGTTTGAAACATTGAACCCTTTGATAGCCATTGGGGACCTTAGTCGACATTGCAAAATAGTTTTAATTCAGATCAGCAGAACAGGATCAAACTTTTCTGGCTTATGTATTAGTATTACGCAGGGATCCAGATAGGGGGAGTATTTCAAATACCAAAATCTTTATTTCTGCATGAAACCCTATTGTGTCACTACTTATTAGAATCGTCTCGATGAGACGATTCTAATGAGTAGTAACACCATAGGATTTGGGGCAGTATGAGTGAGAAAATGTTGGATTTGTTCAGAATATTCCCCCGTATCTGAAACCCTGAGTTAATATTGACATACAATTGCAGACGAAACATTTGAGCCTACTATATTTTGTCTAAGAAAGGGTACTAGGCGACGGTTTGTTTGACAATGAAATAGTTAAAATAATCGATTATTTCATAATCTATCTAGTCCAAATCTCTTTATGTGGGTTGACCTTTAAAGTCCCGGTAATGTGATAAATTCATAACCACACATTGTATACTTACCAGCGAATAAGGTCATGTAAGGGTAAACGCTTGATATCATCAATGAGTTCAGTAACGAAATCGTATGCTATCGATGGCCATCGATTGCAAGTTGGCTACCCGGTCTGGAATACACTGGAGAGAACGTTATTCTTCTGTTTTAAACGCATTGCAATAAAATATAGAAAATGACAATTTGTTGACAATTCTGACTTCCAGTTTTTATCCTGAGTGGCAAACAGTTTGGAACCTGATCAGACGTCAGGTAACCCGGTGTCTGACCTGGCTCTAAACTATTTGCAATAGAAATAATAGTTTCAGCATAAACGCGTTTATTTGGAAAGAATAACTTTTCTATACTGTACTCTGCACGCTGCACTCGGGACACAAACTGCTAACCTAAACAGTAAAAAGTGGTAATTGAACACGCTACAGAACAAGGACACTACATGTGCAATCGACTTGCAAAATAGTTTGGATTCTGATCACACACCGAATTGCTCGGCGTCTGATCAAGGTCATAATAATATGACACAATATAAAATCGTGTAAGTTCTTTTTTTTTGTAAAGTTGCATCGCATGCAGCACCAGAGACTTGGCAAAATAGTTTGGATCCTGATCAAGCGCTAAGTAACTCGGCAGCTGATCAGAAGCAAAATTGTTTAAAACACATTTCGATGTTTCCCAAGTCTTACTGCCTAGCTTCTTGCTTTAACTTTTTGCTGCCAATCTTTTTAACACTTACATGTTCAAATGGTTTGGTTCCAGGATTCCTTATCAGACACCGCGTCTGCATTTATGTTGGTTACAATGAGAATAGATAGCCACTTGATATCAAGACACGTCTCGACAGTTGAGTTTAAATAAAGACATTCTCTAATGCTCATTCATGACCTACAGGACACTTGTATGATCTGGATTCAAGCTGTTTGCAAATGTAAGCCAAGTCTTAATGTTCACTCCCTATAATAACTCACTCCCATTAACACGCGCAATCTTTGTTTCTCATTGAGTGTTGTTGTAGAAAGGTGACGCTGTATATAAACTTTTCACACGGGTATGGCTGCATGCATAATAGTGTTTCTCCAAGTTGATAGTATCGGAGAATAACGATATAATACGGAACTGTACCTCTCACCCCTAAAATCAAATGTAAATTAGTATATATTTGCCAAAGTTATTGCGCCGTCCTGCTAGGTGAAAACAGCGGTCTATATATACCTATTGTGAATTCTCATGTAAATACACGTGGTAGTATTTGTAGTTGTAATCACCTGCAGTGTTTCAAAAGGATGTTTGCACGACGTTTGAGACTTTAGGGAATAATTACGCTTCACTAGTACAGAATGTATTTAACCAATCACTGCTGATTAAAGTTCTACATGTCTGAACATCTATCATCTGTAATATCACGTTAGATAAGACACTAAGGAAAACTTTCACAAGGAAAGAATGCATATTCAAGTCAGACATATTCTATGGGAAAATAATGTGGACCCTGATCAGACAGCTCCTTTAGAAGATGTCTGACCTTGATATACACCTTTTTTTTTTTTAAAGAGGATCTATCTCTTTAACTCTTAATATGTACTCCCACTCTGACCCAAAGTAACTCTGTGTCTGATCGGGATTATTTCATATTTAAAACTTATTGTCGATCTCACTGATTTTGTTAGTTTATTGCAGTTGCATAGACTGACTTCATACTTAAGTCCTCGCAGATGTTTTAGCGAAAGACACGTTTAGACTTAGTAATTGCAGACATGGATCATTATATGGATTACCTGAACGTTACAACCAATGTCAACAAATTCAGAAACTTACCATTGCTACCATATACAAGTGAAAATTATGTTAATCCCATACCTCATTCATGGATGACAAACTACGGCACTCCGCTTCAATAATCCATAATTTATATCCAAACAATAATTTTTTAAACAATACTCCATTGACACAGAATCACAAAGTGCTGCTTCCATGGACATTACTCAGTTTCAGTAAACTGTTTATCCTTAGTGCGTTCACAGTCAGACTTGAGTTGGACGACCAATCAAATATCCGGTAGCATTCTTTAGACTAATGGTAGCTAAATTGGGGACGGGAGTTGTCGACGAAGCTCTATTAGGAGCTTTCTCGTCTAAGCCTGTCCTGCACTGAGCGGACACCTTACTTATAGCTTAAACGCCTCTAGCATATAAATAATCAAGTGGTCGCCTAATACAAGTATGACTGTGCAAAATGTGTTTACTATTACATGTACCCTATATTGACTAATCACACTGTGTATATAATGCTGAACACGAGTGTGTTTGTGTGATTGTACAAAATAAGCACGAGAAATATATGCTAAGATCAAGTATACTGGTGCAGAAATGTATATCCGCTAAAGCGGATAAGTTAAATGTTGTCTGCAGTATTTCTGACGCACGAGCTTTCATGATGTATACGGTACATGCCCTCTTTTACGATCTCAAAAAGACGTTAATTCCATAATATCAGAGACAAGTGGCGTCTCGGTGGGGGATGGAGGTGGGGCATAAAATCTCCTTAAGGAGCTTTCTGCTCTGCTTTCATCTTCCTTTCGTTAAAAAAACTCCCTGACTAGAGTATCATAGAACTGACATTAGTTAAAGTGGTCGTAGTGGAGGGGTCTTGATGTAAACGCAACATATTCTGTTGCATACAATGGTTCCTTTTAATTACACACTTATTAACCTTGATATTAATTGCCACGTATTAACGGGAGGCAGAAGTGTCATGCAGGGTGGTATATGACGATACGCCGAGTAACTTGACGTCTCAGCAGTAGCCAAACTGTGCGACACGCTGGGTGTTTTTGAAAGCAGCTACATGCGGAAATTATGCGGCCTAAGTTGACTAAAGGTTGATCATCTAAATATGCTCTTGGGTTACAATACCTTATAGTGTAAAGTTGTGTCTACGCTAGTAGGCCATATATTTCAGACGTCTCAGATTGGACGTGTTTTGAGCGTCTCATTTGGATCTGAAAACATGATAATAGGCATTACCGGCCTACGGTGATGTAGATGAAGACGTTCGACGACACTCAAAATTTGACCAATACCAGGGAGATACTCAAAAGGCGTGCGTTCAATTTGGACTATTATAGGCCAAACATGCAAACATCTACGGTTATTTAAGGGAGTGGAACAAACTGTAGCATTGCAAATGTGGCACTTACAGTTTAAAATTTTCATGACTAATTCGAAGTCACTTCAAAAATTAACGTTCATGAATACGGGACGGCCTGTTTCTAATGAAGTCGTTATAACATTCGTGATTTTCACGTATTAAATCTGCCAATCGCCGTCTACGGGTTGGAGGCTCTACATCGTCGGAGTCACGGGACAACTCGGCACCCCTGTGGTCTGGGCGACGTGGTCGTGCACGAACTTATCCTATCCTGCATGATTGATAAATTGTCGTCTGTTTTTATCTCAAAATTGACCGGAACGGCTTAAAACTTATGAAACTGTTGTCTGAATATCAAACAGCATATATCCGGACGAGACGCTCAGATACATGTACATGTACTCGATGTGTCATCTTGGTCCAAGCAGTTTGATGGTGTCAGAAAATTGTATTTGGCAGAGTTAATAGTTTTGTTTCAGAATGTATAATGAAATTGTCGATGATGGACATATGCATTGTGAATAACAGAGTGTTTTTTCTCCAAAATAATGATTTTAGTTTTCACCAAATTCGAAGTTAAGCATTCGAAAATAAAGCAGAAAAATGCAGAACTATATGTGCCCCCTGATTTGGATCTACATATTTTGCAATAAACTCCTCTGCAGGGTAGAGTTCAAAGGGTTAACTCAATCTGCGCGAAAGGCAAATTGGTCATATCTTTGCAAATATTTGGGTCTAGATGAAACTTCAGGATCCAAATTTATTGACATACTTATCATGTCTGTGCAACGGAATTTATAAAATATTTACTTTGACATTTCGAAGCAGAAAACAAATGTTACAGACAAAATGATTTGACACCGAAAGAGTAACAGAGACTGAACACCAGATTGGCTTATAATATACAGAAAAGCAAGTATCTGGCATTATCGTGCATCTGGCATTAACACATTGAACCCTAGCGACGAGTATTTCGTCACTAACAAATCATTTACCTGTCAAGAGTACACTTGTCCTATGTATGCAAACAGTGTAGACTCTGACCACTCTCATCAGGGTAAACACTGTTTGTCATTTTGTAAAATATTGTTAAAATCTACCATAATTCTTAAAAAATGGACCAGATTTAATTCGAAACTGGAATTGTCTATTTAAAGTTTCAGGGGTGAATGAGTAAAACATGACCACTCCACTCCAAAAACACCTTCAAGAAAAGTCATCGAATATACATGTGTATTTTATTATATTATATGTTTTCCATCGCCTTTTCTGCTCTGTCTAGTAGACGGGGTTAATTCGTTTCGCGTCGTTTTCGCACGCGCATACATAAACAGATGACATCTTGCTGCCTCCGTAAAGGAACCAGATTTTCTTACACATCAAGATAGTTTTTCAATATCAACACTTTTTCCTCAAGTGTAAACTTTACAACACCTTTTATTCCGTTGCAATGATGTGCTTTTATAATAGAAATAATGCGAGGTAACGCAGGACAAGAAACGAAGCAGTGTAAGTTTACTTAGAGTGGCCTTAGCGCTCAATTTAATCGTGCACACAAGTTTATCATATGTAGATTACAGTTTCGCTACACTTGACAGACAATTATTGCGGCTTAGATTTCATTACAATTGGCCGCTAAATGCATGCCAATACCATAACAAAAAGCTCATGTGGGAGCTTTTTATATTGTCGTTGTCCTGAGTTAAGCAGTCACATGTCTCTTAACCTGAATATAATGTATAGGGTTTTACCAGTTTAGAGAGGTTCTACTGTATACGCCTTTCTATTGAAACAAGTCATTCCTCACAGTCTCACAAGATCAATAAAGATATTGATTGCACATGATTTATTTTAATGTTATACCCTGATTTACAGCGCAATGTTTATTAAATATATAACATAACTTAGAACAATTGAAATTATTATGGAATGAATGTGCGATGATGCCGATTTACAGGTTCGTTTGCTTGGATCCATACTGATGGGGTTTAGTGATGATGATCAATGTTTAAGTAATTTTGAGAAGCCCCCGTTATAAATCTCGATAAATGTTGTCGTCGAACGTCTTCATCTACATCACCGTAGGCCGGTAATGCCTATTATTCTTGTCGCGAGACCTGACTGACGGTAGTCCGAGAGAGGACATGTTTTTTTGTTTTTGTTTTGTTTTTCCATGTTTTTTCCATTTAAATGCGTTTGTTCGAAAACAATGATGTTCACTTCATGCAGTTTGGAGCCTGCTCCTATGCCGAGCAGTATTGATCAGGTGCCACACTATTTTGGCCACTCAGACTTTATAAAAATAGAATTTTTAAGAAATTTTAATTTTCTACATATTATTGAATTATGATTGAGATTTGTTTGCGTTTAACCCATTACTCAATAGCATAATTTTTCTGTTAAAGACAAGTGTTCACTTAAAATGGATTGAAAGTGAAGCAGAATGCGCCTTTAAGTACATTCTGCTCTACTTTCAGCCTGCCTTGAACTATCATCTACTAGTATATAGAAACTATTTGTTATACAGTTTATGTCGGAATACGTAAATTTGAACTATTTTCTTCAGATGAGAAACGAACTTTAGGCGTAAAATGTGTATCTATTGAGCAACGGGTTAAAGGTATCTTCTTCTCCACAGTTACAGGCTGGCGTTTTCAAACAGTACAATACAAAATAAATCATGGCTATTGGCTTGTAAGGTGTTGTGCACGTGCAAACTATGAAATGCAGGAATAGATAATTTTCTGTCGTACTTGATAGTTAAGCTTTCAGGATTTTGGATGATTTCTAGATGTGAAATTCATACTATACTTTCTTAATTACAAGCATTGTGGTCCCACTTGAGACGCTGCGTTCTGCAGGGTCCCAACTGGGTACGCATGCCCTGCTGATTCATCTTTTTTGGCGAGGCATGGCTTTCGTGGCCGGTAGGTCCTGACTGAACATATCTACGTTTTGTTTCGGTAGATATGACAGTGCCATTACAGGTGGTTATTTATGCTTGTTTGTTTATATAAATGTAGACCGATTTTGTTGTCCGGCCAGTTATGGATAACCCAGGTTAGACAATGTATTATTGACTTTCGTCGGCTAGCATTAGTGACCGGGGAAGCTCGAACTGCTATGTCGAGGTTCTGATGGCTGGTGGGCCGATGTGGTCGGACTGTATCTACCTTTAGCCTTGTCACACATTTTCCACGTTTTCGTTTCAGTGGAAACCGTGTGGCGTTACAAATGAGAAAGTCATAGCGAGTCCCCCAGAAAGTCTGATATGCATTCCTGTATAAATAGATTGTGTTATTCACCTTTACTCACCAAATTCTTCCGGCAATGGCCAAACAATAATGTAACTTAGATTTATGATCGGTACATGTCGAATGTAAATCGCCGGTACAGTAGGACATCTGTTGGGCGACCACTGAATGGTGATCGTTAAAGAAGGATGACTGTCTGGTCTAGTTATGATATGTGGTTTTGAACTTTTGAGACCTACTCTCACCGATGCGCTTTAGTTAACATTTGCATACGGACTGGATCAATACTAGACAACGAGTGACTCGATGACTGATAGATCCGAACCGAATGTCAATGCTTTACTTTCAGTCTGCTGAAAGCTTAAGTTTAAGCTTCCACCTAGTACAATATAGAAATTATTTGTAGTGCTCCATATCTTTTACTGTATTCCTATAAACCCGTTCCAGTTTATAACATTGAATATAAATGACCACTTAGAGCGAGGTTAGTGTAAAGCAGAGTGCACCTTTAGGCGCATTCTGCTTTACTTTCAACCTGCTAAAAGCGGAATCTTAGCTACCATCTACTACAACATTTAAAATGTTTGTTATGATACATACCCATGACTGTATAAACTGTTAAATATAATTCGTTAGGAGGTCCTAGCATTGAGGATTAGATGACCGCAAAGGGAGAGTTTAAAGTAAAGCAGAGTGCGTCTTGATGGTGCATTCTGTTTTGCTTTTAGTATGATTTAAGCTATCATCTGCTACAATATTGAAAATGTTTTTTTATGATACATACTCGTGACTGTATAAACTATATAACTATAAACCAACTGCGAATGCTAGCATTTAGATAGGCGAACGCTTGGGGAGGATTTAAAATAAGGCGGAATGCGCCTTAATGGCGCATTCTGCTTTACTTTTGGTCTGACATAGGCTATAATCTGCTACAATGTCAAAATATTTGTAATGATGCATATTTATGACTGTATAAAATTGTAGCCAGTTCCTAGCACTGAAGACAGGTGACCACTTGTAAAGTGAAACGGAATGCGCTTTAAGACGCATTATGCCTTACTTTCAACATACTTCTATACCTTTAGAATGTTTAGCTACCGTCTGCCACATTACCGGAATTGTTAGTTATGACACACATATTCAAGACTGTATAAACTGTATAAACTCCTATCATTGAAGATAA
The DNA here is from genome assembly GCA_922989275.2 of Gari tellinella. Taxonomy (NCBI): domain Eukaryota; kingdom Metazoa; phylum Mollusca; class Bivalvia; order Cardiida; family Psammobiidae; genus Gari; species Gari tellinella. The sequence continues at coordinate 44,220,762 of OV277872.1, forward strand.
GTGTCCACTTAAGGCGGACTTAAAGTTAAGCAGAAATCGCCTTAAGGCGCGTTCTGCTATACTTTCAGCCTAATTTAGCCTTTAAGATTTAAGCCCAAAGTTTTAAGATACTATCTGCTACAATATCAAAAAGCATTTGTTAGTTTAAACATATTTATTGCATATAATATACATGCAGGGGATTGGGCTACAAGTTTTTACAACATTATATAATGCCCGCTCCCCAGATATTAACAAAACAGTGACATGACAATAATAGAGGTAACATTTCTATTTTCAGTATAAATAGCATAGCAATTTGAAAACAAATTACCATGTTAATAACATCATAAAGAGAAGAGAAAGAGAGGAAGGAAGAAAAGTGCTAAGATCAAATTCTTTAATTCAAAAACGGTTGGAGGCTCGGATGTAACGATGAACTGCATTAAAAATAACATTGTTGCAATCAGGAGAACAGTTTGGGTTTCCAAATAGTAAAATGTCTAAATTGACAGTTGTTATAGGTATTATATCATGGAATAGAATATCCCGCATATGTACATAGTTTGGACAATCTAAAAAGTAATGGAAAGCATTTTCACATTGATATCCACATATACATGCTGGGTCGTTTATTAAATTACACCTGAATAGATCGTAATTTAGTGAGCTACAGTTATGCCTAATTCTGGTGTGAACAATATCTAACCGTCTATTGCCGAATAAATAGTGAAAAGGGGATTTTGGTGTTACTATGGTTAAGGACGATTTAAATGCAGAAATAGTTTCCTTAGTACGAATACTATTGTCTAAATTATTCCATAGCCTTACTGACGTCGGTATATATGATTTGTCACTGAGGGTTAATCTATTGCTTGGCATAGTATAGTTATCACTATTTCTTAAAGGATACGAAGACATAGTTGATACTAAAGGTGGTAATAGGTCATTAAGATAGTGTGGTACCATATTATTATGTATTTTATAGAACAATAGTAATTTTCGTCTTTCCCTTCGTTCGTAAAGTGGTTCAAGGCCTGATTTAAAGTATATAAGTTCCCTTTTGCAAAATATGGGAAGGCCACATGCTATTCTAGCAGCTTCTAACTGTACATTTTCTAACCTTTGTCTATCGATAGCTGAGCAACCGTCCCATAGCTCACACGCGTATTCAAGAATAGGAAGTATGAAACATTTATAAATTCTGATAAGGGTCTTTTTATTTAAAATATATTTAAGTTTTCTTAAGGTGTTAACTTTCTTCATACCAGATTCATATATAGTGTTAATGTGAGCTGTCCATTTTGCATCTTTTGATAGAGTTACTCCTAGATGGCGATGTGTATCTACAGGATTCAATGTAGTATTGTCAAATATTAAGGATATATCTTCATTATCTAATGTATTGGAGATGAACAAAATTTCTGTTTTTGAAGGATTAAACCGAGTTAGCCATGACTTTGACCATTCATTTAATACAGTTAAATCTCTATTCATAAAAGTTTCAATGTCTAATGTGTTAAAGGAAGAATATGAAAGGGATGTATCGTCTGCAAACAGGCGAGTTAGACTTTCTAAATTATCAGCTATGTCATTGATATACAATAAAAATAATAAAGGGCCTAACACAGACCCCTGTGGGACACCAGCATTAGTATTACCATAATTTGAAATATTACTGTTTAATAAGACTGACTGATGTCTGTTGGAGAGATAACTCACTAACCATTTTAAAAATTGACCATTAAACCCATAACAATGTAACTTTTTAATAAGACCTTTGTGCCATACTCTATCAAACGCTTTAGAGATATCGCAAAATATTAAACACACATGTTTCTTATCCTCTAGCGATTGACAAATACTTTCATACATTTCTATCAATTGGTAAACAGTTGTATGGCCGGGTAGAAAACCTGATTGTAGATTATAAAATAAATAATAATGTCGGCGTGAATAGTATAGCGCCTGATGAATTATAGTGAAACGCGTCGCGCATTTTTTGAAGAAATAAAATTGTGTTTTTAAAGCCTATAATACATCATCTATTTTTTTAAAATCATATATATATATATATATATACACATAGAGAGGGAGAGAGAGTCAGTTATATTTGCAAACAGTTTGGATCCAGATTAGACTCGAAATCGACTCCTCTTTACTGCTGACCATTGGTTTACTGAATGCCACTTGAATTACAGAAGCAAACAATGTATATCCAGATCAAACAGCAAGTAACTGATCTGGTCAGAATTTATCCGGCAATCAGCAATCAGAAAACAATAAAAAAAAATGTTAACCCATTGTCACTAAAAAACAGTGTACTTATGTTTGAATTTGAATTTCTAAATGTACACATGTCGTATGCTAGCATAAGTCATCTGAACAGGGCATACACTGTTTGCCATTTTGCAATATATTGTTAACATCAACCCTAAAAAGTAAAGAATGGACTAGACTTTATTGGATATTTAACATGTCAGTGAACAATTTTATGGTTGAATGAGTTAACGAAACAAAGTGTCATAACTTAACCCTTATCCTGCTGATTTTTCGTCTGCTTCAAATATAATGTCTGCGAAATATAATAAATCATTTTGATCTTTTTAAATCTAAAGAAAAAGTACTTTTCGAGTGACAAACAACTTAGATCCAGATCAGACGCTATGTATCGCGGCATCTGATTATATTCCAGATTGTTTGCAAATATAAGCCAAGTCCCACTTAGCACGATAATTAAGGGTTAAGGAGCAGTGACTCGCGCCTTTAGCTTTGCCGGGGCCTTTTTACTACTTGAACTTTGACACGAGTTACCCAGATCAATTCGTGTCAAATAGTTTGGATCATGATCCGACATAGATAGTCTAAAATGAATACGACATTGTTTCCTATAGAATTGCATTCAGTTTCAAATTTTTCACACAAAACACTCAAATAAAGATTGTTTTCAGAGTAATTTCCGACACATAATTGTTGGGGGTCTGATCTTGATCCAAACTGTTTGCAATAGAACAGAAAATATCATGTTTCTGTGTTTTTCATACAAATATATCTTATTTGAAACATATTTACGCATTTCCATAATATTAATCTTATATGTGTAAATCACCCCTTAAAAAGAAATTCGAAAAATGTATGTTTTAATTTAATTTTAATTTTGTTTTTTACCATTATAGCTATCAATTAGTTTTGATCCGATTGGTTAACAGTTTGCAAATTGACGTATAGACAAATGACTAAGTCTGATCATAATTCATACTATCGTTTGTTAAGTGTGGATGTACGAGTAATATACTAGTGAAAGATTCGATCGATAATGCTGGTCAGGGTATAATTGATGTAGAACGCGAATGTTTAGTAACAATTTAATCAGCAGAATGGTTTTTCAGAGGTCCCGCTGAGAATCAGGACGAGTCCGGAACCAGTGTTCCGGAGGCAGCCGAATTTATGTCGGTTTAATTGATTGCATATAGACACGTACATGTAATAATATTCGTGTTTTAAACAAAATTCAACAACTTGATTACAATTAGGTTTATAATTAATTCGGGGCCAAAACACTCCTGACATATATTTGCTTATTTTGCATGTTTTCACATTTTTGTTTTAAAAAATAAAAAGACAGAAAAAAATATTCGGGTACGAAATGACCTTTCCAAATTTCAGAGGCTACGAAATGACTTATGCCTTATTTGGTGCCATTTATTTTCAATTTTTGTGTGGTTACGAAATGAATTATTCAACTTTTTGGGCGGCTACGAAATGACTCAAAAATCGGCTACAAAATGACTTTCAGGTTTAGCGCGACTACGAAATGACTCGAAATTCGGCTACGAAATGACTTATTTTACCGGCTACGAAATGACTCGGCTACGAAATGACTATGACTCGTATCGACAGTGACACCTCCCTACAACGACACTCCGAACAACCTTTCCTTCTTTATAACACTCATTGTGGCTGTTCCCGCCAATACGACAATTAAATCTAACGCTTTCACTACTGCAATATCTTCAGCTCAAACTTGTCGCATGCATTTCTTCTCAAAGTTGCGTATTGGACAATTTGACACAGGAAACATAAAGACGAGTGGCAAAGAGTTTGAAGCCACATCAGACACCGCATTTCGCGGCGTCTAATATGGGTCCAAACTCTTTGCAAATGTAAGCCAGGTGTATTAATTTTCCCTTCCTATAACAACTCCCTCCGAGAAAAACACATAATATTAAGCCACCATTGGGTGTTTTTGTAGAGAGGGAGAAAGAGCTGTATTACGCTATCTACTACACCAGCACGAACCGGATAGACACTGAAACACCGGAAATAACCGACTACTGTGTGCAAACGGTCTATATAATTTTTATAAAATTTTCATATATCGTACACTATAGTAAACAACGGGACTTATTTCGTTTTTTAAAACAGATCACCACTTTAAGCTGTATTAAATAAAGCAGAAGGCTCCTTAAGGAACTTTCTATCTTGCTTAAATTTCTACATGCCCTTATTTAACCCCTTCACTGTCGTGATGTCATCACTTTTCAACAATTGTCGTCTGCTTGTATTTCTCAAGTTTTAAATTTGCTATTTTGACTGACGAAAAAATTAAATGAATGCCAAACAGTTTGGATCCTGATCAGACGCCGCTTTACGCGGCGTCTGATCAAAATCCAAACTGTTTGCAAAAAACTGTTGTGCTCGGGGTAAGGCAGTGAAGGGGTTAAAGAGACTGACAACCAAATCTAGGAAAGAAAAAATAAATAAATTGTACATTAAAGCCACTATATTACTCCCACATAAACAGAATCAAACATTTTTCTTACATGAAATTTATGTCACTGTCGTAAGCGTTCCATATAAAAAGAAGTAATACGTGGTGATATTTGAAGCAATATTGCTAACGAACAGTGAAATTTGTGGAAACAAGTAATCAAGTTTGTTTATTTTTGAATAGCGACGAAAATTTACGGACATACTCGGTAAAGCTCATTTGCATAATTCTATACAACAAGTCGAGTGCTTTACAACCAAAGAGAGACAACTCCTTTAAGTTTGGCCGTTAAACTGATGCAATGTAAACACATTGTCGCGGCCGAATCAATCACGTGACCTTTATGCGATCGATCGAGAGTTCTCGGAACAAGCCCGTAATCTTATTTGTAAACAAACCCGCTTATAATGTAAACCACCACGATAAGAATTCGATACATTTAGGTAGGATTCTTTACGAAGTGGGTGCATATGTCAGGCTTCTTACACTCGATTTCACTTAGTTTTAATACATAGAAAATGCACACATTTAAGAAATTGCGCGTTTTAAACACCAATTTGAGCGGGATTGTGCCTTTAATGTCAAACGATTATATGAACACGTAGATACTAGTTTGATATAAGAAATTCTGTTGAAAGACGCATTACAAAGAAGACTACATTCAGCTCTGGTGGGATTCAAAATCGCAACCCGGAATGCGTGGACGGAAAATAAAATTGAGACAGTCGGTGATCGATTTAACATACTTAAATGTACAGCGAGGGAGAAGACGTTATCGTTTCCTGTTTATGCCTGCGCGTGAGCAAACGATATGAAACGGATTTCGTCAGTATAGTAGATGGAATTGAAAGTGCGATGGAAAATATCTACACAATAAGATTTGGTGACCTTTTGAGGATGTCTTTAGACTGATCATATTTTGTTAATGCCAGACGTACGATAATACTACACATATAGGATCTTACATGAGTGCTCATAATTTATTGGATTTATTAAACGAGTCTTAGAAAATGATAACAGCGAGGCTTTCCGAGTTTTTATCGTTTTCTAAAAGACGAGTTTTATAAATCCAATAAATTGCGAACACGAATGTTAGATTCTAATTATAACACAACCCGCAATTGTTGTTTTTATCATCCCGACAATCCTTTTTTTTTTTTTTTTTAGCTTATTAGCTTCCTTATAAGTCAATTGATGATGCGTGAATTGACCACCCAAGTGACTAAATATGCAAAAAAGGTTCCAATGTTAATACCGATTTATTTAGAAGGAGCAAACACTTTCTGTCCCTTCCAATCTACAGACACTCGATTGCTGCATAAATGTCGTTTGACGCAATATTTGTATACACATGTATAAAACTATAGACGAGTCTTCCATTGAGTGATACAGTGTTCCCTCTCTACAACGGCCCTCCCAACACGAATCCCTCCTTACAACGACACTTGTCGCTGTTCCCTAAACAAAACAAGTATGTCCAACCCATTCACGGATGCAATGTCGTCTGCTTAAAGTTGTCGTCTGCTGTTTGTCTCAAAATTACATAATGGACATTTTGACAGAAAAAACTTAATGACGAGTGACAAACAACTTGAATCCAGATCAGACGCCGCGTCACGCGGCGTCTGATCTGGATTCAAGCTGTTTGCAAATGTAAGCTAATTTCCCTCCCTATAACGACTCCCTCCGAACAACGCACATTTTTCTTGTCTCCCATTGGGTGTCGTTGTAGAGAGGGAACGCTGTAGTTATATCGCGCCTTTACTGTTGTTCTTATCTTTGTTAACCTTTCCACTGTTACAATGTCGTCTGCTTAGTTTCATACATATCGTCTGTATTTGTCTTACGAAATTTAAATTTTAATGCCATTTTCGCATAACAAACAGAGACACGATGATCAAACAGTTTGGAACCAGGTCAGACGCTTCGTTTTGCGGTGTCTGATCAGGTTACAAACTATTTGCAAGTTAAAGTAAAGATGCGCTTAGCAGTCACATACAGTCGAACTTCGATATCTCGAACTCGTTTGACTCGAACTTTCCGATGGTTCGACATATGAACTGCATTATTTCATGTTCGGTTAAGTAGAACATACCCATATTTCAAAGTTAAAACGTGGCTTAGCCACGTTTTAACTTTGAAATACGGATATGTTCGACAAAACCGACTTCGAGATATCGAAGTTCGACTGTATTTACGTTTCGTCTGAGGGTCAAGGTTTTACAATTGCAAAACAAACCTCACGACCAAAGTTGTTAAAGAAACATACTTTTACATGGTATTCTCGCAAATGATGACTTCCATAAAACCCTTAGTTTTCGCGAGTATAGTGATAGCTACAAGTATTGCCTTTGTGAAACTTAATCCAGTGACGTCAATTCCGGAAGTTGGGACAAAAAACGTTACCGTTCACTATTGTCCGTATCCATGTATGATCGGGAATATAACAGAGTGTTACCCAGTGCCATGTCCACTTCCGCCATGTGTTGACGGAAAGAAAATTCGACCAGTTGATTGTTGCCCAGGTTGTCCTGATGGTGAGTTAATATCTACCCTTTCACCGTCTCACTCCGAGTTGAATGGTTATTTGTAAACAGTTTGGATTCTTTGAAAGCAAATTACAATTGTTTAAATCATATGATGTTCAGCGCTTCCTCTCTACAACGACACATAATGGGAGACAAAAAATGTGTGCGTTGTTCGGAGGGAACCGTTATAGTGAGGGAAAATTAAAACTTGATTTACATTTGCAAACAGCTTGAATCCAGATCAGACGCCGCGTAACGCGGCGTCTGATCTGGATTCAAGTTGTTTGTTTCTCGTCATTATATTTATTCTATCAAAATCTCCATTTATATGTAACTTTGAGAAAAAATATCAGACACAATCTTAAGCAGACGGTATTGCAGCAGTAAAAGCTTTAGACATAATTGTCCCGTTTAGGAAACAGCGGCAAGGACCGTTGTAAGGAGAGAGTCGTTGTTATGAGGGCCGTTGTAGGGAGAGAACACTGAAATAGCAGTACTGATATAATATTTAGTGTTTAGGTAACTCATTCGTCCCTGAAATTACAAATCGACAATTCAATTTTCAAATTAGGTTTAGTCCATTTTGACTATGACTAATTGCTCATAATTAATTGCCAATGGACGAACAATGTAGACCCTAATCATAAAGTTGCTTAAGGAACTCTTTAATCAAGGTATGCACTGTTTGCAAAGGACAAGTGTTTTTTAAAAAGGTACACTGTTGGTGTATGACAAGTGTACTCTTCACAGGTACAGTGTTTGTAAAAGACACATATACTCGTCTGTAGGAGTTACAGTGCTCCCTCTCTACAACGACCCTCCCAACAATGACTCCCTCCTTACAACGACACTTGCCACAGTTTCCTAAACAGGAGACTTATGACTAACGCTTTTACTGCTGCAATATCGTCTGCTTAAAGCTGTCGTCTGCTGTTTTTCTCAAAGTTACATAATAAACATTTTGCAATTAATGACGAGTGACAAACAGCGTAACGCGGCGTCTGATCTGGATTCAAGCTGTTTGCAAATGTTAGCCAATTTCCCCCCTATAACGACTCCCTCCGAACAACGAACACAATCTTTGTCTCCCATTGAGTGTCGTTGTAGAGAGGGAGCGCTGTAATTAGTTCAACGCTTATCCTCATTCATTGTTTTAAATTTATATGCAAAATTTCACCTTTAACTCACTATATTTATAATGAGGTTAACCTTTTAAATATTTGACGCATTCTTAAATTGGTTTTATAAACTAGTCGAACTCATGGTTTTCGTGCTGTTGGGAGGGTAGGGAGGTGCCCCTTATTTATTTTAAATAAAGATATTTGTCGTTTCTCATTTTGTAATTTTTGTGTGAAGCGCTTTTGAAAGCACAACTCCTGCGTGAAAAGGGCGCTATATAAATCTGGTATAATACTGATAATAATAATATAATGGCAATAATGTTATGTGGTCATTCAATGTAGAATTATTTGTCTATAACGTCCAAATTAAGGATACTAACTTGACATAATTTGGTTTTGACCAAAACCCATTTACGATCGCAAATAAGGCATAAATGTATTTGTCATTTAGTATACAGTAAAGCCTCTCACAAGGATCCAAGCTGTTTGCAAATGCTCTTTTTTTGCGTCATTAAGAGTAAAAGGGTGAACTACAAAGGGTACTAGCCATTTTTCTATAAGCACGAAGGCTATTTCAATTGTGAGTGTAAATTGGTATAGAATATGCCGATGTATTTATGCCACAATCAAACTAGAACAGTTTATCGCAAACAGATAAGAAGAATACAGACATTCATTTAAAATGGAGCACACATGTATATTAAAGTTTGCAACATTTTGTATTGCGATACAAGTATATGGATTATGTTTGTCTTTTCCTTCGCTGTACGGAGGAATAACACAACCGGAAGTAGGGACGGAAAATGTAACAGCTCATATATGCCCATTACTGTGTATGATAAATGATAAGCTCTCTTGCGTTCCCGCGTCCTGTCCAATTCCCGCTTGCGTTGACCACAAGAAGCTGTACCCACTAGCTTGCTGCGAACAATGCCCAAACGGTTCGTATCCTTTTCTTAAGTTCGGAATTCTTCAATAACTGCGGACAATGCGGACTACTCTCGGCATGTTCCGCAAAACTGCAATAACCTCGGAAAGTATTGGGTTTGCTAAGTCATATTTTGATGAAGTCAAAAACGTTTTGACATCATAACCGTTCCATGTTAAACTTTCAAAAATACAGTCAATCAATTAAGTGACCACTCAATAATTGACTCGCGTGCAGTATTTAGCTCATTCACCCCTGAAAGTTTTAATACACAATTCCAATATACGTATTGCCCATTTATTACTTTTTGGGGATGGTTTTAACAATATATTTCAAAATGACAAACACTGTAGACCCTGATCAGAGGGCTCCTTAGGAGCCCTCTGATGAGGGTATACATTGTTTGCATATGACAAGTGTAATCATCACAGGTACACTGTTTGTAAATGACGACTATACTCGTCGCTATGGTTGAACGTGTTAATTCACGTTGTTGGATTATGCTAGGCATTATGGTTTAATCTGGATGTTACGTCACCGCGGCACAATAGTTGCCATATAGCGCCAATGTGTATGTATTTAGTAAATGGATGAGTGTGTATGAAACACAGTTTGGCGGATTCTTATAACTCTGCACTGGTGGCAGTGGATGGATTCTATTCCAAAATTCCACTGGGAACTGTGTACATATGTAGTTAAGGACATACGAGACCAAATGAAATCTCTCCGATGGATCTCTATGAAAATTTCAGCATATTAGGTTCTTCAAACATATCTAAGTACATTGGCAAAAAGAAAAACATATGTTATAATGGTATTTTTTTGTCTTTGGGTATTTGAAATGTATGATGTAGCCATTCGGCATGCATTATTTTGCCTTTCTAAAATGATTTAAAGTAATAATTGGCACAAACAAACTTTAAATAGTTAAAAAGTGATGCTCACCGAAAGTATGAACCAAAGAGTATGGGTTGTTGCCCGATTTATATGCATTTTTCTAAATTGTTTTCGGCTCCAATTCAATGAAAACACTCACTCAATCAAAATCTGCTCGAATAAAATTGATGAAACTTCTCACAATAAAAGCTATAGGTGTGAATAATAAGACAATGGTAAAACAACATAAGTTATAATGCTTCTTTTGAAACTATAGGCACTTTCATATATATACAAATGGCCTAAATAAGCCGACGACTTTTTCTATGTGATCTCAGGTTCACGCTCATATTCGATTTGATTGAAGTTTTGGGTTATTAACTTAGCCTTATTAGATAGAGTATTTACCAAGATTCACGTACTTTCATTTATCAAGTACACTTTCATGCATTTAACGTCTTTATTTCGCGATTAATGGAGATTGTTTGAAACCGAAAGTATCTACGGGAGGTAACCGATATGCACGATTTCGTTGAGTAACGATGCTTGATTTATCGTACTTCGTTAAAAGCCACTAGGTGTCTCACTAATTGCTGGTGTATGCCGTTAATTCATGGATGTGTGGCTGACAAAGTTTGGTTGAGCCTTAGCACTATGCACGAATAGGTCCGATTGAGACATTACTTTGTCGAGCAGTTGTGTTTTTTATGATGAATGTTTTACTTGTATAGTGTTAGTACTATGCCTCGCAATGAGTTAGCAATAACGACAGTTTGGACCGGAGGCCAACACGGACTATTGGGTCAGAAGGCAACAAGAAACCAGAGTTACAGTGTAAAAACAACAGTAGTAAATTGGCGATTTCGTATGATTCCAGGTCCTAATTGCCAGGGACCGGACGGACATATCATCAAATGGAATCACTGGGAGATTATAGATGGCAAGAATTGTACATGTACTGGAGCCCCTGCTCCCGCCACATGCGTGTAGATAGATGGAACTCTTGATAAACGTACCTCGCATTTTTGCTTGAATTTATAACAGAAAATTGTTCAAAATAAAAAGAGCATGGTCAAATTATTTAGATTCATTATCTTTCATATACATAAATTATTCTTTCTAATACATGTATTGTACTACTTTTTCACTGCCAACGGCACCAAAAGGCGATTTTGCAAACAGTTTGAATCGTGTAACGCGGCGTTTGATCAGGATCCAAACTATTCGACACTCGAATCGACATTTCTTCAGTCAATCCTAAATCTGACTTTAAAACGACACTACCAATGTTAACGATAATTCGCCGGTAAGCCTGTTAACCCTTTCCCTGATAGAAGCGCCTTGTAGCGTGTTTAGTATATTCTTCCGCTGAAGAAAATAGTTCCAATTTATAAAACCATAATCATTAGAAATATATTCTATATTCTTGCCGATGGTAGCTTTAAACATGCTAAAAGTAAAGTAGAATGCGCCATATGGCGCATTCTGCTTTACTTTCAACCTGCTTTAAGACTTCACATAGCTTCAAAACTAGAAACATGATATCGGGTAAAGGGTTAAAGAAGATGATAAAACTTGACAGCGAACGAGTTTACTCTTTCACCGCTAAAGACTTTAACTCTTTCCTCCCTGAAATTTTAAATGGACAATTCCAGTTTCCATTTTAGTGTAGTCTATTTCTGACTTTTAAGGGTTATTTTTGTCAATGTTTGGCATTATGACAAACAGTGAAGACCCTGATCAGAGGGCTCCTTCCGGAGCCCTCTGATCTGGGTCTTCACCTTTTGCACAGGACAAGTGTACTATTCACATGTACACTGTTTGAAAAGGACGCCTATATGCGGGACTAGGGTTCAAAGGGTTAATCGACATTGCGAACAGTTTGTCTTCTGATCAGACCCGCGGACTTATTTTGAGATTCATTCAGTCATTTTGAAATGAAAGTGCTGACCACAGTATCAAAACAGACGCTATCATGGCGGTTAAAAGATTCAATCAGACGATAAAAGGGCAAAGAAAGTGTTAAAACCCAACGGATTCGTTTGTGGGGGATATATGCTTATTTAAATTATTATTCTACGTACTGTGGTGGAGTGTAAGCTCCATACTCAATTAGATTTGTGCTAGAAGAAAATTAGTTGCTACAAGTTCAAAAAGTGAAAGTTTATCAACCTTGGACCTTAAACATGCTCAGTGTCAGTAGATCTATATATGGTCTGCTTAGATGTTATCGCCTGCTTTTATTCCAAAAATAAATGTAGGCAATATGACTTAACTTCTGAGGGTTTAACAGTTGGAATCCTGATCAAACGCCGAGCTACTCAGTTTTTATAGGGCTGACTATTGCGACTAAAATCGCTACCACGACAGCTATCGATAGTTGAAAACGCTATCACGTTAGACTATCGATAGTTTGATTCACTTTTGGCATACTATCACGATAGTTTATTATACATTATACTATTATGAATATAAATATTATACTATTAGAACGTTTTCTATATTGTACAAGATGGTAACTTAAAACAGGTTAAAAGTAAAGCATAATGCGCCTTAAGGCGCATTATGCTTTGCTTGAAACAACCACCTTTCTTCAATATTAAAAACAAAATTATAGGGCTAAGGATTAAAAGAGACTATATAACATATTGGAACAAAAGCAAACACGCCACCTCAATATTCAGGTACACCTTGTGGAGAGAGTTACCTGTTAAACAACGACTACGTTTCTTTGCTGAAAGTGATAGTAGCTTGAATTATCGCTGATATAGAGGATAATTGGTTTTTTTTCAGTATAAGATAGAAATTTAATCCATAGAGTGAACATAGGACGTTATATAAAATATAACAGTCTAATGTTCACGAAATGGATTAAATTCGATCTTATACTGAAAAAATACAATTATTCTATTTATTTATGTTTTAAAGCCACTTTTTAAACGAAATTGTTCGACAATTGTGACAGCGAAAGTACATGATTTACCCCGTGTTGAGCCCCAAGTTTACATCGAACACATTAACGAAACAGTTTCCCGTACGATGACGTCACTGATCTATTTGATTTGACGTCATCCGAATTACGTCGTTGCTCCCGATTTTGGATTCGTGTTCTTCCGTTGAGTGGTTCGCGACAAATCGGACTGCCGGAATTTAACGATAAGACACGATTGACTACGACTTTTGGGGAGTCCTACGGGGAAAATTCATGATAAAAGCGCGCGTGGCGATAATCCCACTGCTTAAAGCAGTGAAATTATCAAGTGATAATCCACTGCTATTTCGTGGTAATCCACCGAAAAGCATATATAAAGTATCGATAATTTAATTTTGTAATCGATAGTCGACTATCCTGACGTCAGCTATCACTATAAGTCAATAATATCGCGTATCAAGTCACCCCTAAACGAAACTAAATTTGTTTTTGATAAAGAGACAAACTATTTTTATAGACCAGTGTGCAGTCAAGACAGTAAAAGGGGTGTGTTCACATGACGTAAAAGTAAATTTGATGTTGTTTGGCAGACAGCACGTTTAAAAATTTAAACGTACAGGAGTTGTAGACTGATACTAATGTAGTGCTATGAAAAGGTAGATAAACATCCCTTTTGCCAAGTTAATATTGTGCGAGTTATGTTTCTTACATATGTGACCTAGGATTTGTTAATAATGTATACCGGTGTAGTCTTGCGTTGACCATAGACCACATACAAAATATTTTTGTTTACCAAATTGTATATCATAACTCACATGCATTTACAGTGAGATTTAGATAGAGTTATACGATATTGCCTCTCTTTACACTTTATTTATGTTTCATTTTTCTAGTCTTACCTCGTTAAGTTATGCGTATATTAACTATTTACCCATTAGCCTGTTTCTAGTTTTGAAAATAGGCGACAATTTTTATAGCAGGCAAAATATTTTGCTGTTTTTTAAAGACGAATATACTCGTCGCTAGGGCTTAACATGGAACCGATAGTTTAACAATTCTCCTGCTAAAGGCGAAAACGGTACTCCCTTTCTAAAACAACACCCATTTGGAGACAATGGGGTGTGTTTTGTTCGGAGGGTTATAGGGAGGAACATTGGCTTACATTTGCAAACAGCTTGAATTCAGGGCAGGTGCCGCGTTTATCACTCGTCATTATGTTTTTTTTCTGTCAAAATGTCCAATATCTAACTGTAGGAAAATAGCTGACGATTATTGCAAGCAGACGATATTGCAGCCATGAAGATGTTGAAATAATTGTCGTGTCTGTGAATACAGCGGCAAGTCTTGTTGCAAGGATGGGAATCGTTACTGGGAGGGCCGTTATGGGGAGGGAGCACTATAGTTAGGGTTTTCTCAAACAACGTAGACCGAAAGGAACTGTCTGCTTATAGTCTGCCTTGGATTCTAACAGCATTTATCTGTCCAATAGTCTGCATGTTTCCTTAGTTAAAATGATATGAGCAGTGTCATGAGAGAACCTGACTTATTGATTTGTAGTGTAGAAGAAGGCTAGCCGCCGCGTCAAAGACGCGGTGGCTAGCCTTGATCTACACTGTTTGACACTCACATGCATCTGAAACATTTATTGTACCTTTATTACATACAGTATCTTGAAATGTAGATTAAACACAGATACAGAGCCTGGGGTGAAAACGGAGTTTGGTCTGTGCAATGTTGCAATGCAATATAGATGTTTTGTCATGGCATGGCCAATATTTATTCATACTGAGAAGAGTTTTATATATAATTATTTAGTAGGAGAGTGGTTAAAAGCAAACAACGCTGTGGTAGATAAGGGATTAACAGTTTCCTTCAAGACGAAGGCCCATAACTTTTCAAAAATAAAATGTCATTCTTAGGGCTTCTCAGTTGTATGTTATTCATATTCGGTTATTAGTAACTTGTTGGTTATAAGAACGTTGGTGGCATTTTTATACGATTTGAAATTAAAAACAGTATCCACTCATGCTGAATCTCAACTGTAAACCCTCACCCTGCTTTCAGCATCCATTCTTATTTCACTGCATAAAAACTAAAATATAGATGACGACTGTCATATTCACGTGCATTTTATGATAGTGCGTCTATTTTCAAAACTTGAATAAGCTTATATGAAAATTTATATTTATAGATATAACAGTTTCCACACAGAAAACGAATTTCCTGCAATTGTCAAAGTACCACAGTTCAGGTGGGAATCAAAGCATGAAATAATTCAGTTTTCCGAAAACATGATCACAGGGGGCCAACTACGTATTGCCATCAAACTGTATTGCTACGACAACCTATACGGGTATTATAAGAGATTTGTATAGCTACGAAGTCAGTGTATATAGTGAGAAATGTTTGTCTACGACAACAATATTGCCTTCGTAGCAATACAAATTTGTTATAATACCCATTTAATTTAATATTGTTTGTTTTCATTACATTTGGTTAGCTGTGATTGGCTATAATTTTTGTTTCATAACTCCATGAAAATAATAAAATTCAGGCCACGCCTTGTCAGGACTACTTTCCCTTAGTCCAACTGCTCTTCACAAGCGCTGCATGAAGCAGGATGCCAAATGACGTCATTGACGTCGACGTTACTACATAACAACGACGCGTTTTGGCGGAAAATATATATGGCGGAGGGACTACAACCTACGTTTTAAAAGCGTTAAAAAAAGAACATTCGCCTTAGATTCTCTATTCAACTACTTTCTTAAATTCAGAAGTGATATTAAATTATAAGGAATAATTCGGAATATTTATTGTATTCATGGAGGTATGAAAAAAAACCTGGTCACACTTTGGTATGAAACCGCTTCGCGGTTTCATACAGTGTGACCAGGTTTTTTTTTCATACCTCCATGAATACAATAAATATTCGAATTATTCCTTAAATAGGTTGTCGTAGAGAAACATTTCAGCGTAATACCTAGTTAGCCCCCGTGTAGTCGTTAAGAAAGTTATTTCGAAGCTGAGAATGACGTCTATAACTGATGATTTGTGGTCAATAGAAGCGACTTTTAGCTTATTTAACTTATTCCTCTACTGAAGAAAATAGTTCCAGTTTATACCCTCATGAACAATTATCATAAAAAAAATATTTGTATATATCCTAGCAAGTGGTTGTTTAAAGCAGGCTGAAAGTAAAGCAGAATGTGCCTTAAGGCACATTCTGCTTTACTTTCAACCTGATTTAAGTGATCACCTGTATTTAATGTTGTAAACGGGTTATTGGGTAAAGGGTTATACGGAACGAAACGCAATATACAATCAAATAAACTTAAAGCAGGCTCAGTTTACTCTGTATTGCAAACAGCTTGGAGTCTGATCAGACACCGAATTATTCGGTGTCTGATCAGACTCCAACCTGTTTGCAATAAAAATAAAGTTATAAGCTAAAGTGTGTTATTTGGGAAATAATAATGTTTCCCCCATTGTAACTGTATGGGAGCGGCATAACAAAACCAAAATACATTATTATTACATGTATAACTAACACAGCACGCATGCAGACAAATATCGTATTCCAATGGAAGACAAGCCCATGCTATTAAGTTTAATCCATACACACACTGTCTGCCACCAAAGTGTCACATTTCATTTTATATATTATCCGATTTTTCTGACATGGCCTAGTTACTTTTAGAACAGAATAGTTTATAATGATAAATAGGTAAGCAAGGTAACATCGAACACATATTCGTTCACTTTCCTACTTGAGAATGATCCCCGTGCAGCACGAGACCGATGCGCAAACTTTATTGATATGTTATTCTTTTCCGATAAACGCATTTACGCTTAAACTATTATTTCCATTGGAAACAGGTTTGAGTCAGATCAGACGCCACTCAGATTTAAAACATATTTAGAAATTTCTTAAAGCCACTATATTACTCCCACATAATCAGAATCAAACATTTTTCTTACATGAAATTTATGTCACTATCGTAAGCGTTCCATATAAAAAGAAGTAATACGTGGTGATATTGGAAGCAATATTGCTAACGAACAGTGAAATTTGTGGAAACAAGTAATCAAGTTTGTTTATTTTTGAATAGCGACGAAAATTTACGGACATACTCGGTAAAGCTCATTTGCATAATTCTATACAACAAGTCGAGTGCTTTACAACCAAAGAGAGACAACTCCTTTAAGTTTGGCCGTTAAACTGATGTAATGTATACACATTGTCGCGGCCGAATCAATCACGTGACCTTTATGCGATCGATCGAAAGTTCTCGGAACCAGCCCGTAATCTTATTTGTAAACAAACCCGCTTATAATGTAAACCACCACGATAAGAATTCGACACATTTAGGTAGGATTCTTTACGAAGTGGGTGCATATGTAAGGCTTCTTACACTCGATTTCACTTAGTTTTAATAGATAGAAAATGCACACATATAAGAAATTGCGCGTTTTAACCAATTTGAGCGGGATTGTGCCTTTAAAGTAAATGTCCACAGTTTAGTGCATTGCTTTTGCGTTTAAACGGAAAATAATAATAATGTCTTCTCTTCTGTATACATTACGCACACTAACTCTCTAGATCGCTGTAGGGAAATCATCGAGTACGATACTCATCCCTTTTAAATTTTTAGAATGTTCCAATATAAAAATAACTCGACCAAGTCAGAAGAAAACACTTATAATTCTTAAGTTTTCCGTTCTGGTTCTACATTGTACCTAATCATGGAAAGCTTCCTTGTCCACTTGGGCACTATTGGGCATGAACACTATTGAGCCAGAGAATGTACAGTGCATCCTCTATACAACGACACCCAATGGGAGACACATAGTGTGTGTGTTGTTCGGAGGGAGTCAGTATAGGGAATGCAAATTTAGATTTGGCTTACATTTGGAAACAGCTTGAAACTAGATCAGAGGCCGCGTAAACGTCTGATCTAGAGTAAAGCTGTTTATCACTCGGCATTATATTTATTATATCAAAATGTCAACTTATATGTAACTTTCAGAAAAACAGCAGACGGTGAATTTAAGCAGACGGTATTACAGCCATGAACAGGTTGGATACAACTGTCTTGTTTTTGGAACAGCGGCAATGGTCGTTGTAAGGAGGGAGTCGTTGATGGGAGGGCCGTTGTAGGGAGGGATACATTTAACTCCTTCACTGCCTTTACCTCTAGTAAAGACTTGTTTGCAAACAGTTTAAATTCAATAAATTAGCTCCCTTAACCCTTTCCCTTATAGAAGCGACTTTTAGCGCATTCATTTTATTCATTCGTCAAAGAAAATAGTTCCATTTTATATTGTCATGAATATGTATTATAAGAAATATTTTCTATATACTAGCAGATAGTAACTTAAAGTAGGCTAAAAGTAAAGCAGAATGTGCCCTAGGGCACATTCTGCTTTACTTTCAGCCTGCTTTAATAGGTCACAAATCTTAACTACTAGAAATAGGCTATGGGTTAAAGGGTTAAGGCGCATTCTGTCACTTATCTCCACAACTACAAACATACTATGGGGTAATGGGTTAAATCAGGAGCTTTACTTCCATCTTGGTTCATGTCCTACCTTGTCTTAACTTATTGACCCATTGTGACGCGTTTATAGCTCATTTACAAACAGTGCACCTGTGAGTAGATCTAGAAACAGGCTATGAGGTAATAGATAAAATGCTTAAATCTATATTTAAAAAAAAAACCCATTAACATCAACAACGGAAAAGCATTTGGCTATGTATATATACACACGCACACTTTTTATTCTGGTTATCTTTTCAAAATAAAAAATGTATTTCACGAAAAACATTTCACTGTATTGAGTTCAGCCCATTTATGTCAGAATATTGCAATGAACTCTCCCGGTGTACTTGCTGGAATATTTCATTATAGATATTTAACCCTTTACTCCATACAAGCGCCTTTTACCGCATTTAATTTATTCCTCCGCTGAAGAAAAAAGTACCAGTTTATACCCAAATAATTTAATATTGTTTGTTTTCATTACATTTGGTTAGGTGTGATTGGCTGTAATTTTTGTTTCATAACTCCATGAAAAAAAAAAAATCAGGCCACACCTTGTCATGACTATTTTCTCTTAGTCCAACTGCTCTCCACAAGCGCTGCATGAAGCAGGACGCCAAATGACGTCATTTACGTCGACGTTACTACAAAACAACCTCACGTTTTGGCGGAAAATATATATGGCGGAGGGACTACAACCTACGTTTTAAAAGCGTTAAAAATGAACATTCTCGTCAGATTCTCTTATTTAACTACTTTCTTAAATTCAGTAGATCTAGTGATATTAAATTATAAGGAATAATTCAGAATATTTATTGTATTCATGGAGGTTTGAAAAAAGAACCTGGTCACACTTTTGTATGAAACCGCTTCGCGGTTTCATACAGTGTGACCAGGGTTTTTTTCATACCTCCATGAATACAATAAATATTCGTAGTATTCCTTAAATGAACAATTACCATAACAAATAGTTTTATATAGCCTAGCAGATGATAGTTTAAAGCAGGCTGAAAGTAAAGCAGAATGTGCCTTAAGGCACATTCTGTTTTAATTTTAACCTGCTTTGCGTGATCACCTGTATTTAATATTATACACGGGTTATTGGGTGAAGGGTTAAGGATAATTTAAAGACACTGCAGTTTTGTTTTCACATAGAAGATCATTTCTCATGAAATTACAAACAGTGTAGACCCGGATGAGACGCTGTAAATGGCAACGCCTCATTAAGGTCTGCACAGTTTTATAATGTATATTTTTCTAGACTAAAGGCATAAATAGGTTTCGGATACTTTCTCAGTTAGTGAGGTATGTTTCACCCTTTAGAAGTAATCTTTTTTGATGAATATGAAAAACGTGCTTTAAAAACGTTTGCTTATTTCCCAACAGAAATAAATTAATAACTCATTTAAAATTCGTTTAAACAGTTCATTCATTTTTTATAGTTCTAGAATAATATGATCAAAACAACAATACACAAAATGAAAAGAAACAAAAACCATTATAACAATCGGATTTACGTAAGCATGCGCCCTATATATACAATAGAATAGATATAATTCCTGATGATAAATGGATATAAATATCACGTACATTCTAATGTTATATCACTGTATAGCTGGCGGGGAACAAAACTTCAAAGCCCGATCGAATAAAGTACTAAATGTCAATATTGCATTAATCCTTTCATGATCAAATTTATCGTGAGGGTTTCACGACTTCATCGCTATATTGTTGTCAGCGTAAATATTGCTGTCTGCAATATCGTTTCAAAGTTAAAAGTAAGGAAGTATGACTGAAGAAATTTCAAAAGGAGTGTAAAAAAGTTTGGATCCTGACCAGACGCCGCGTTACGCGGCGTCTGATCAGGATCCAAACTGTTTGCAAACGTGTCTTTTGGCGTCATTGAAAGTAAAAAGGTTCATCGATCATTCAACAGAAGGCTAACATTCAGTAATTACTACAGGCTGTTGCTTAATGCATGTTAAAACAATGCACAAAATCCTCCATTTAGGAGCCGTCTATATCATTTTACACATCATAAAGTAGTACCATATATTAAAAAGACCTCCACTTTCTCCATTTGTCATTTCTGTTTGTATCGAAAAGAATACTAAAATATCTGCATCGTGTGCATGGGCAAAACTAAAGTACCTAAACATACAAAGCAAATCTTTTTCGGAATATCATAAAAATAAGTAGTTTAATTAAAATTGGAAAGACTAATTGTCACGTAAAATCTTTCACACAAGCTTGTCATGTTGGCAGTGGGCAAACTATCACGTGCAGTAAGTACACGTGCCACTGGTAATAGTACATATTTCGATTACAGGCGTTACTGGTTGCCGTGAGGGTAATTTCCTCTCTATATATACGGCATATGAATACCTACATGTAGTTAATACCATTAGATAAACCTTACTTATTGCATTGCAAAACAGTGACCAATCTTACGAAACGTCTTAAAATACATCAACTTTCTGATTTCTCCATCTAATCCTGTCTTGTGATATCTCTTTGGAATCGTCTTTGACGATTCCAAAGAGATATCACAAGACAGGATAAGATAGAGAAATAAATATAAAATGAAAAATAGATTCTGACTTTTCAAAAGACGAGTCCCATGTGTATATTGGGTCTAGTTGTCGTCCCAGGCCAGGCGTGTAACAAAATACTAGACTTTGTGCTGGGTCTTGTCGGTAAAGAACCTGGGTCCGAGGTTATGAAACTTTCTCGCAAGCATGTTACCATTCAAATCATACTAACATTTAAACAGTATGTTCAACCTTGAGCATATCCCACTGGCTAACACTTAGAATGTCTTATAACCTTAGTAACATACTATGAGATTAGCAATTTCTATTTCAAAACCTGATTGTGAGCCATTAATACAAGCTCCATATTCAATCAAATTTGTGAAACAATTAAGTTGTTATATGCCCCAGAAGTGTGAGGTTTTATAATTTTGAACCTTTAAATGACAACTGTCTACATACATATATTGAAATAGACAAGTTATAACAAAAAACAACAAGAGGGCCATGGCCCACAAGTCGCTCACCTGAGAAAATTGTACCTAAGCTGACTGGGCAAGACAATATTGTGATATATATACATGTAGCTATAAAAAGAGTTTTAAGGGTTTTCCTATATAAGTCTATATAAAACTGATAAGCCCCGGGGCAGGGCCAATTTTGACATGGTGTCATAATTTGAACAATCTTGGTAGAGGACTATAAGGTTAAGCTACATTTCAATTACAAATGATCTGGGCCTTACAGTTTCAGAAGAAGATTTTCAAAGGTTTTCCTATGAAAAACTGATAAGCCCAAGGGCAAGGCCGGTTTTTGGCCCAGGGGTCATAATTTGATCAATCTTGGTAGAGGACCATAAGGCAAAGCTATATATCAAAGCTGAAAGATCTGGGCCTTAGTACAGTTTCAGAGAAGAAGATTTTTAAAGATTTTCCAATATAACTCTATGTAAAACTGATAAGCCCCGGGGCGGGGCCAATTTTGACCCTAGGGTTATAATTTGAACAGTCTAGGTAGAGGACCATAAGGCAAAGCTACATGTCAAAAATTAATGATGTAGGCCATACAATTTCAGAGAAGAAGATTTTCAAAGGTTTTCCGAAGAAAAACTGATAAGCCCAAGGGCGGGGCCATTTTTGGCCCAGGATCATAATTTGAACAATCTTAGTAGAGGACCATAAGGCAAAGCTATATGTCAAACCTGGAAGATCTGGGCCTTACAGTTTCAGAGGAGAAGATTTTTAAAGATTTTCCTATATAATTCTATGTAAAATTGATAAGCCCCGAGGCGGGGCCAATTTTGACCCGGGGGTCATAATTTGAACAATCTAGGTAGAGGACCATAAGGCAAAGCTACATGTCAAATATTAATGATCTAGGCCATACAGTTTCAGAGAAGAAGATTTTTAAAGATTTTCCTATATAACTCCATGTAAAACTGATAAGCCCCGGGGCGGAGCCAATTTTGACCTGGGGTCATAATTTGAACAATCTAGGTAGAGGACCATAAGGCAAAGCTACATGTCAAATATTAATGATCTAGGCCATACGGTTTCAGAGAAGATTTTTAAAGATTTTCCTATATAACTCTATGTAAAACTGATAAGCCCCGGGGCGGGGCCAATTTTGACCCGGTGGTCATAATTTGAACAAGCTAGGTAGAGGACCATAAGGCAAAGCTACATGTCAAATATTAATGATCTAGGCCATACAGTTTCAGAGAAGAAGATTTTTAAAGATTTTCCTACATAACTCTATGTAAAACTGATAAGCCTCGGGGCGGGGCCAATTTTGACCCGGGGGTCATAATTTGAACAAGCTAGGTAGAGAACTATAAGGCAAAGCTACATGTCAAATATTAATGATCTAGACCATACAGTTTCAGAGGAGAAGAAATTCAAAGATTTTCCTAAGAAAAACTGATAAGCCCAAGGGCGGGGCCATTTTTGTCCCCAGGGTCAAAATTTGAACAATCTTGGTAGAAGATCATTAGGTTATGATACATACCAAATATGAAAGGTCTGGGCCTTTTGGTTTCTGAGAAGAAGATTTTTAAAGATTTTCTTATGCATTAAAAGTTGTCTATACGGTCATGTTAGAAATTCAAGTCCCAAAGCAAGGGGGATAATTCTAGCCAAAAACTGTGAACAAGATTTCGTTCCCCCTTGTCACCGATGCTTCTGACAAAGTTTGGTTGAAATCGGGACAGTGGTTTCTGAGGAGATGTTGTTTGAAAATGTGGACGGACGCCGGACGACGGACGAAGAGCGGTCACAATAGCTCATCCTGAGCCGAAGGCTCAGGTGAGCTAAAAACACAAGAAATAATCACTCTGGCTATTTTCACGTAACCCTTATCATGCTGAATCGTTTCATTAAAATAGATAGTCTGAGGAAAATTAATAATTATTTTTTATCTTTATCAAATTTGAGAAAATAGTAATATGAGTGGCAAACGCCGCGTTACGTGGCGTCTAACCTGGACTCAAACTGTTGCAAATACAGCGCTCCCTCTCTACAACGACATCCAATGGGAGACAAAGATTATGTGTGTTGCTCGGAGGGAGTCGTTATAGAGAGGGAAACAGTTTTACATTGCAAACAGCTTGAATTCATATCAGACGCCGCGTAACAAGCGTCTGATCCGGATTCAAGCTGTGTGTCACTCGTCATTATATTTATTCTATCAAAATGTCCACTTTCATGTACATTTTAGAAAAACAGCAGACGACACATTTATAATAAGTAGACGACATTGCAGCCATGAAAGTGTTGGATATAATTGTCTTGTTTGGGGAACAGAGGCAAGAGTCGTTGTAAGGAGGAAGTCGTTGTTGTGAGGGCCGTTGTAGAGAGGGAGCGCTATACTAGCCAAGTCGCGCTTATCACGATAAGGGTTAAAGCCATGAGACTCAAACTGGACGGATAAAAAGACAATTTGGAACAAAATAAAACACAATTAATGTAAATAAAAATCTGGTTATTGTCACTTAAAGTCCTAAAATTCACTTGGACGGATTAATAGAATTAAATGTCATGTAAATTCTATCACAGAAGTTTGTAGCTGGTCACGTAGGTGCTGGACCTTCCTGTGGAGTATGTACACTCAACACTGATGAAGATCTCATTGATTGTCGCCGATACTGTTGTAGAACCTGGTACACTGAAGCTATGTGTTGTGTCAATGGTCACGAAATCACCGATTACATCATTGTAGCCACGCTTGGAACCGACTATCAGATTGTAGACATGGTCGACATGTTCGTTCAAATCGAAAGCCTTGGACCAGTCAAGATGTAGTTTACTTCCGGTTTGATGAAAATAAACAGGGGCGCCTGTAGATCAAAATGAGCCTTTTTACATAAACCCTTCTCTTGCAATAATATTAATTTATCGCCAGTAATATTTTACCGTAAACAGATAAAAATAAATGTCATGTACATAGGTTTAATTGAAAGAAATTCAGAAGAATGTGTTTTGATTGTTGGTGCAACTTTCATTCTGAGTACATTCCACCAGTCTTATGATTCTTATCCTACTAATAATATCAATAAATAGAGCTTCTTATCTAGTTTTCAAAACATGGATATACTGTCAACTAAATAACTTTTGTGACAAATGATTGAGTCAAAACTGTAAGATAGTGTTTTCGACAGCGATGACAGCTTTAGTATTTGAAAATTTTGGATTAAGATCAAAACTTAGGTATATAATTATCATTGGAGTGTTAGACGTCAAACTTCTTCGCGCACCAGTTTGATCCAAACTGCTTTAAAAAGTTTTTCATTGTGAAGAAAGTAACCAGTAATACGAAATATACATGCAGTTACGAAAACAATTGAATACCCATACCTGTTAGTTTCGGTGTTGATTCGAGAACAAGCATGTCATTTCTTACAGTGTCGCTGACATGGTTCCCCGAGTTTATGGCTCTAACTTCAGCAGTATAGATAGAACCGGAATCTAGATGGATCCCTCTGATAGTTGCCATGGTTTGTTTCCCGGCATCGAACCATTCCGTTATTGGCAATTGACCATGTTTCACACGGAACTCGTAGTGGTTAACGCCAATTTTATCTGAGAAACCAGACCATTGTAGCTGCATACAGGACAAGTTAGACTGCACACCAATATGGTGCCGTGTCAAGTTTGTTACCAGTAAACTGTTTGAAATATGCCGTTTCTCTTCGCTTGTCTCAATGATTACAACTTCTGCCTTATCAACTGAGGGTGGCTGCTTCGAAACAAAGTATGGTTTGGCGGACGTCTCGGTTGACATTTCAAGTGAGTTGATGCAGCGAACCATTGAGTGAATAGTGTCGCCATGTTCCAACGTCACGTTTTTAACTGTGCAATTCTCTGTGTGCTCACCTGCAACGAATTGGTTTACATCTTCGACAGTAATTTGGTTTCCTGAAATAAAAGACATGTTTCTATCATTTGGAGTTTATTTCACATTGGTTAGCTTCTTATGTAAAATAATTCTTCGGTTAGATTCATTCAAACATATTTGTTACCCAAGGCAAATCATAGTTTTAACTGGCTGGTTAAAATACATTCTCCCTACAGAAGCTCGGTTTGAATTAATCAAGGTTAGCAGCTGTATTGTTGATACAACGACAATTATCCAACAACTCTGAAAATTATAGAATATAACTAGTCAATATTTGTGTCCAAAGCCTGCCATTCCTTTCACATAATATGAAAATACATTGTATATATTAAGCAACGCTTCTATGGTTACAACATTTGCATTATTTCTATATCCCTCTGTAGGTTGCGGGGGATACTTGTGACAACTATTGCAAACACTTTGGATATTGAGGAGACGCCAAGTAACTGGACGTCTCATCTAGATCCAAACTGTTGACATTCCGATAATATTTTAAAAGAAATACATATAAATCAACTTAGATAACTGTTGCAGACGACAAATGCTAAACATGCAGAAGAATAACTATTGTCCAACACGTCATACCTATTTGACAATAACATCGCTTAATTCCACTTTCATTGTCCTTTATTTTCCAAGAAACGGTAATGGAATCGGTTGTGTTTGTCTCCTCGTGCACTGCACTCACTGGAGCTTGTAAGAAAACTGGAGGTGTTTTGTCCATCACAACAGGTTTCGAGTGGAACACAGTTCGAAGACCAGCGTGGTTGACAGCTATGGCAGTGGCATAGAGACGTGTACCGTGTGACACGTCAGCATGAAGAACGTCAGCACCTCCCTGGTGGACCGGAGAGAGAGCCTTTATCTGGTAGCCGCCATGTGTTGTTCCCAGACCAGTAAATATCTGAAGTTATTTAAAGACTCATTAGAACTAAATCAATTGAATTTGATTTCATTAAGTTGAGAAGTCTTAAAAACAATAACATACCAAATTACCTAAACATTTTATTACACCAAACGCTCAAACGTTGGACTCCACATGCTAATACCTGATAAACATAAATATGGATAGAGAGAGTGTCTCTTGGTGCCTCACAAAATCAAGTAATCGTTATAAACGTGTTTAAAGTATATTTAAATAAAAACAAATGTGCCTTCTGAAATAATGATACAGTGCTCTCTCCCAAATAGGGCCCTCCGAACAACGGTTTCCTTCTTACAACAATGCTTGTCGCTCTTTCCCAAAGAAGAAATTTATGTTTAACGCTTTCACGTCTGCAAAACTGACGCTTGCTGTTTTGTCTCAAAGGTATGAATTGGACGTTTTAACAGAAGAAACATAAGACGAGTGACAAACAGTTTTAACCAAGATCAGATGCCGCGTGACGCGGACTCTGATTTAGGTCTAACTTTTTGCAAATGTAGTGTAAGAGTATTATTGTTCCCTCCCATTACAAACTTCCTCCGAACAACGCACACAATAATTGTTTCCCAATGATTTGTTGTTATAGAGAGGGAGCACTGTATTTCGCAGATGGATACTTACCCTTTGAATACCACTGTCGTAATCTAGAATCTCTGTCTTTATTCGAAGTGTTGAAATTCCAAGCTGTTCAATACTGACGGCTGATTCAGGACTAGGGTCTGTCTTCGTGCATTCTTTCATAGTAAATGATATTTGTGTGTTGAGATCACAGTAACCTCTAAGTTCTAGAAACAACTCCCGTGGTTCTTTCGACAAGAACGTGTATCCAAACTGACCGGAACCGTCGTGCTGTGTACTGATTGGAAACGTCGCTATCATTCTGTCTACTTTAAACTCAACCGTTGACCGCATGCTAACTTTGCTCAACACACCGTCCACATGGTAGAGCACATTCTCAGTTAAATGAGAATTTGTCGTTATTTTGTAGTTATCGTTAACGGCACAGTTCGTGCTTTCGTTTACAAGGTGTTTATATGATACACAGTTGTAGCCCTGTGGTGGTGTTGTATCAATGGTTATAAATGGTGAAAAGGAAACATTACTCTCATGTCCAGCTGCATCAAAAGCCTTCACAAGGCCTCGTAGTTTCATGCCTGTTTTCATATTCAGGTTATCAAACGTGTACATAGTTTGCAGACCAGCATTACGAAAGGTCAGATCCGTAGCGTTCCTAACGTTTCCCTGCATTAAAGCAACGTGGTATGAGTGTATTCCCGAGAAATGGTCTATGAATCCGTGCCAAGAAACGGTAAAGCTACTAGTTAGAGATTGAAAAGCGGCATTGGTATGGTGTCCCGTATTGAAAACAACACCAGCTACAGGTGTGTCAATGTCAATGACAAAACCATCAGATGAAACACTAGTATGTAATCCTAGAACATTGTAAGCCGTGATGCGGAAGTAATACTTCGAACCATGCGATAGTGTCAAGTTTGCAAGCGTAAAATTCGTGACGATGCCGACATTTGTACACATGAATGCATCATCAGCTGAAAAAAATATTTTTAAATTTGAGTCGGAGCAGCTTAACTCAAATTGTCCAATAGTTCTGCATTAAAATTCTCTTTTTTCTACCACTCGTAGGTCAAACATAATTTTATGCAAAGTTTAAATGTGGCTTAGTCACGTTGTAACATTGAACTACGGATATATTCCACTTATGTGAGTTCAAGATATTGAAGCTTGACTGTATATAAAAAATGAAAGGTACAAAATATACTTTACTTACAGTTCTGAAGTCTGTATTTATGTCAAACGTATCACAGTTTCAACAGTTTACAATAAGAGTTTAAAATATGAAAATAATATGCTTTAATTAAAACCATATAACAAACTTATTGAACTATATTATTCTTGAAAGCGACCGCTAAAATACCTTACCTTTTGGAGAAGTACCAAGTGCAACTGTGTAATGTGTAATTTTGCTCTGCCTTTCGTTGAAAACATTTATCCAACACGCTGTTATTGTATCCATCCAATCTATATAGTCAAAGTCGAGAGAGCATGATGTATCAGAATCACGGACATATCTTCCACGGCCAACTGCTGGTGGCGTTTGGTCGACAGCTACCGGCTTTGACATAAATATGGAGCTGATATCGTATTCATACCATGCACGCACGTATATTATATACTTCTCGCCGTGAATAATACTTTGGTTTGTTGACAGGCAATGAACGACATCCGTATGTAAGCCAACATCTTTCCACGGAATTTCATTTTTAATGTCAAATATACCTTCCCCTATAGGCTGGTTTATCAGACCCATGCTCCATTCAAATCGTTTGACTTGGGAACTTCGATTGCTTACTCTCCAATACCCAGACAGACAGGCAGACGATGCGGTCATTCTTTGCTCCTGCTGGTCGTATCCGCGTGTACCTGAAAATACTTCAACAATTGGAAGATTCCGTGCTTGAACATCTTTTACGCTCAAAACAGTACAGTTGTTCGAATGTGATGATGCGACACATGGTTTACCAATGACGGCACAAGTACAATCTTGGTTGCAATAGTGAGTATCACAGGAGTGTTTCTCAAGCTCAAGAACTCCATGGGACCTTACTGAGGCTCTCGTAGAAGATATTGCGTTTACCGAAACTTTCGCAATGGAGCTGTTTAATCCGGCCTTATTTGTAGCCCATATGGATAAAATAAGTAGGTCATCCCTCTGAATTTGGTCGGTTAGTCTTATTGCTGTTTGATGGATGTCCTGAGAGGAATTTGCAATTATTTCTACTGTTCCATTCGACAGTTCATCGCCGCTGTGCGATCTACTGACAGTGATGTAGTAACTTTCTATGCCAGACTCCTGATCATGAAAACCGTACCATGTCAGGAATACGTCAGATTCAGTATTTCCGTTTGTATCGTTAGATGTATTCCATGTCATAGGAGGCATGAACCCTCCAAGATGCGGAGGTGTGGTATCTATTAGCAAATCATTACTAATACCCGTAGAGCAATGTCCAGCAGCATTACAACACGTCACAACAATATGATACCGGTCGCCATTGTTAAGCCAGTTATGTTCATTAAGTGAAATTGTCAAGTTACTTTCAGAACCAAGTTGTATGTTTTCAAGGGGCGTGTGACCATCATGATGTGTTCTTAAGGATACGAAATGGTTGACAATGGGACTTTCGTCTTCGGAAAACCTCCACGATATTCTCAAAACCGATGGATCCCACTGAGCCGTGTGTCCCGGTATACTTGTGGTGTCAAGAACAAACACTGGTTTGGACACTAGTTTCGGTGGTGTATCGTCTACACGGAATGCATCTGATGTCTGGGCAACATGTGCTCCAACTTTGTTGTAGGCCATGACGGTTGCATACAAATATTGTTTCGTCGGAAGGCGTATTCCTGTTTTGAGAATATTTGATTGCAGGAAGCAATTGAACAGCGACACGATGTCACATTGTCCTGGTAGACTGCCTATACATGCCGTAAAATGTTCGATGTCTGATTGTGGATCTTCAAAGCCATGCCAATGGACATGTACTGATGAGCTGAAACAACAGACCTTAATGTTCAAGTGAGATGAGGCAAGCGATATTGAATAATTATGTTAATTCTGAACGTTTAAGACAATATTAAATTTTGTTTTTATGTATGAAACTGAAGTATTAGTAACGATCGAGAGGTAGATGACATACGCTATTTGCATTTGTATTTGTATATAACTGCACGCCGGAATCGATAATTTATTTCATAAGCTCCAAAGTCAGACAAATTACAATTCGTGTCACGTGACTTGCTGATATTACCTTCGTATTGTTACTATTTGAATAAGGCTTGTATTTTATCACGAACAGAAAGTAATTATAATTATATTAATTAAATAAAGACAGGTACTAAGGCGGTAATACAAAAAGACAACGATACCTTTTTGGAACATGAGCCTGATGAGTGCTTCGAGATCCTACCCGGACTATACCATGGATTGGAGGAGAATTGTCAAGAATCACTCCATCTGACGATCTCTTTGTGCACAGCCCGGCTCTGTTACAGGCTTCCACTACAGTGAAATACCTTTGGCCAGCAACAAACGAGGAATTCCATGTCACCTCTGGAAATAAAAATAGAGATTTTGATTCAAACTTATTTCAAACGTTAATATTATAACTTCACGCCAGCCTCAAAATCAACGGTTATGTATTTATAACAGAGATCAAAATTGCATAATATTGTACCTTTGTGTGCAGGTTGTAATGTGACAAAAAACAGCTGCGCTCGTTTCGTTTTGTGATCATAGTACAAAAAAATGTTGAATGATGACAAGGCCACCATGGCCTAAATCGCTCACCTGGTACACCATGTAAACTTAACCTATAGTGACCTAGATTATGACTGGACATGACCCACAGACCTTAAGAGTGTTAATAAGATTTTTCTATGATTTGACCTAATGACCTAGTTTTTTACCAGATACAATCCACATTTGCATTTGACGTAGATTTGATGTTGGCTAACATTCTGGAAATATTTCATTCAGATCTAGCGAGATTCGTAGCCTCTAGAGGGTTAAAACTGTTTGTCTTTGATTTGACCTAGTGACCTAGTTTTTGACCTGACCTCTTGGCACATATTCAAACTTGACCTAGATATCAATTAGGCAAACATTTTGAGCAAGTTGCATTAAAATCCATTGAGATTTAAAGCCTCTAGAGTTTTAAAAATATTTTTCTTTGATTTGACCTAAATACCTAGTTTTTGACCGGACATAACACACATTTTAATTTGACCTAGATATCAATGAGTAAAACATTTAGACCAAGTTTCAATAATATCTAATGAGATGGTAGCCTCTAAAATGCTAACAAGGGTTTCCTATGATTTGATCTAGTGACCTAGTTTTTGACCGGACATAACTCATATTAAAAATGACCTAGATATCAATCACGCAAACATTTTGAAGAAGTTGCATTAAAATCCAATGAGATTTATAGGCTCTAGAGTGTGTACAAGGATTTTCTATGATTTGACCTAGTGACCTAGTTTTTGACCGGACATTATCTACTTTCGAGCTTGGCCTGGATTTTATCCTGACAAACATTGTCATAAACTTTCATGAAGGTCGGATGAAATTTGTAGGCGCATTTGTGGCCGGACGGACATACAGACAGACAGACAACGGACGACGGACATCCAGCGATCCTAAAAACTCACCTTTGCACTTCGTGCCAGATGAGCTTAAAAAGATAGTAATATTAAAATACCATGTGTTTGATATTGTCATACAAGTATCCATTTACCTGTACTCAGTCCTACGTCAACCATAGATTCAATATCGTCCTCGTATGGCCTAGAACCTAACCCAACTCGATAAAACTGCATAGCACTATGAATATCATCGAATCCCTTCCAGTAACTTTTGATGTGATGAATGTCGATTTGGTAGTCAGTATCTTGCTGAAATGATAATGTATGACTTAGTATTATCATATATATATATATATATATGTCAAGGAAGACAAACCTTAAATACTTTAGTTGTATAATAACAAAACACAAAACAGTCGAAGAAATATATTCTAAACAATAGTCCAAAAACATGTTTGTGTTCTCTTCAGTCAAAAACAGACGTTATGAAAAAACAAACTACCACAAATGCCAATCTATTGGACGGAAGCAATTCTAGCAATAGACAAATGTTGAATGAACTGTACTACTTACCATCAGTGCCGGATCACCATCTATCACATGACCACCGGTTGGTGAGCTTTTGTCAACAATAAACGGTTTGATAACTGCGCTGGACTGAAGACCTGCTCTGTTGATAGCCTGTGGACGAATTTAAAATTGCAAATACGATTTATATGTAGTATATTTGAATATCAAAACAAATGTTCAGATAAACAATTGATATGACACATAAGTATAGAAGAAAAACGTACGGATGAATGAATCTGTTAGCATTGATCTCTACTGTTCAATTATAAATCTTCAGAATGAATTGGAGCATATGAAAAGGTGTTGGAATGAAATAACATATCTTTTAAATGCATAGGAACATTCCAAAATAAATCGGAAATGTTTGTCTGGGTTAGGAAATGTTACAATAAGAATATAAATTATTGTCACTGAATTATGGTGTATAATAACACGTGTTCAATCTTTCTTTTAGATATTAACATATTTGCTACTCAATTAAAACATTAAGGTGGCGTATATGCAGACAATTCGTGTAAAAGTGTATATTTGTCTTACTTTAACGGTCATATAATATTTAGATCCATCATGAAGTAGTTTGTCCGGTAGTTCAAGCACTGTGTTATCTTTCAATGTGGTAGTGGATGATTTGATGTTTCCCGTATTGGGCATTGAGCCTATCTGCACGTCGTATCTCTTTATTCCGCTTTCCTCGTCAAGAAAATCAACAAAACGAATATCGAACGTTTTTGTGGTGTAGTATAAATTGTTTTTTCTATCATTTATCAACACGTCTCCAGATCGTGGGGGTGATGTATCAACGATGAGACCTGACGCTGTGACAACGCTAGATAGTCCGGCACGATTGACAGCTATAGAAAATAAACCAAATAATATAGAAAAGTTATAGACTATTGCATTTGATATCATAATTATATATTAATGTTAGAAAAGAAATGTTTACTGAATGAAAATTTTGCTGATTAAACTTCCGTGAAAATGTTTTCGATTGACAGTCGTATCTGACACAAACGCTTCAAATTTGTCGATTTGAAAACGATATCAATATAAGTCCAGCCAATACACTTGTAGCACTTTTGTCCTGTATTGGAATTATGGCGATTATATTGTATAAAGAATGTACGCTACATGAATACCCCGTTTGAGGTAAAGGACATTTATTGATATTATTGAAATAAGGACTAAATGCGTTATATTAAGACATATGTTTTCTTACTGTTTACATACCTTTCACAGAAACGAAAACTGTAGAACCCTCGTGTACTCCACTTATGTTTATCACTTTCACTGTTGTTAAACCAACGTCGGAATATACTATCAGATCCTCGCCACCAGGTCTACTGCCTAAACATATGAAAAGTCCATACATTGAACTCAAGCAAAGAGTTTACTCCACCTTAACACATATTATACATATGAAGTGTACACATGCCTATGAAAACAGTTAAAACCCAGATCAGAGGACTCAAACGATCCCTTTGAACAGGATATATGTTGTTGTCACTTTGCGATATATCACAAACAAAATCCTTACGAGTTAACATCACTGTTAATTTGATATTCCCCAGAGACCTTCCTGTTTCTGTTCATTAGTCATCATTAGATTTGACTTCTGGTGAGCCGAAAGGCAAAACGCGTTTAGATAGTGTAATGATGTAATGTTTTAACTAAAGACACACTCTTTCTATTTTACCAACTCTATTTACCATATTTTCAGTTTTTAGCTCAAGGTTTGCGTATCATCGAAAATAGTTGTAAACATTTTGGATGCAGATGGGACGACGGATACATTAGCGTCTCATCAAAACCAAAACGCTCAACTGTCTAAGGATATATTCCAATTGAATTTTTCTACTGTGCTAACAGTAAATTATTTCTTACCTATTGCATAGCTGTAAGACTTTATACTGTTAATATATCCATGTGACGAAACATCAGCATCATCTCTAAAGCCACTCCAGGAAATTCGTATGTGTGAAATATCATTCAAATATCCGTTTTCTTGCTTGACATTGATATTCCCGCCATATGGTGGAGAACTATCTATGACAAATCCATCGCTGCACGAACGGAACTGCTCCAGTGTTTCTGTGAACAATTCTCGCGTTACGAGTGTTGTGTTCGATTTGGCACAAATGTAATACATCGTGCTGGGTTTCAACTGTGTGGTTGTGAATTTGTTATAACCGGTTTCTGTAGCTACGGATGTAATGCATCCCAGTCTAGGTTCACATGACATTGGTATCTGTGGTTTGGTCATGAGATACCATTCTACAGTTCTTTCCGTTCCATACAATACAACTCCGGCTACATAAGATGATGGTATTGTAAAGTCAATCTCTGAGTTATGAAGTAGTCGATATATGTTCCCAATATTTGAACTTGAAATTGCCTGAAACAGTAATTGATCTATATAGTTCGAAACTGACATTTGTTCCTCTGTTTCAGTACTTCTCCTAATTGTCTGAACAGAACAAATCTTTATTTCTACTCAGACATGATAACATGTATTATTTATAAAGAAAACCTAAGAATCGAGAACGGACTTCAATTTACTCATGCCCATATGCTCAATGTCGAATTTAATCGATGTATAATTTTTTATGCCAAATACTTGTAATGGATAAGAACAACCATCACGTGTGATATGTGCTAATTAATATAATTTTGAGTCACAGTTTAGCAAAGGTCATACGCTGCTATAAATTGACAAAAATATTGAATTTCAAACTCTGCTCAAATTTATATCTTTGGAAATAATCTTTAACAAAAACTTAAAAACGTCAAATA
Organism: Gari tellinella; assembly: GCA_922989275.2. Lineage (NCBI taxonomy): Eukaryota > Metazoa > Mollusca > Bivalvia > Cardiida > Psammobiidae > Gari > Gari tellinella. Next base: position 44,255,814 of record OV277872.1, read on the forward strand.
CTGTCACTGGCAAAGTCAAACACTTGATGCAATGTTAAGTGAACTTCTACTTACCAACATGATTTCAGCCCATGCCTCGGTTTTAGGGTCGATGTCATAGACAACATTCGTGTTGTATTCCCCAGGAGATGTAACAGTCAGTTCTCTACAGATAGTGGCGCTTTGTTCACCTTCAGTAAACACTCTCACACATGCATACATATCTTTATGAAGATCAACTGGAAGCGATAAACATCGTCTGATCTACGGTGTGGAAAATACAATATATACTTAATAGGTTACGCATTTGTACCATCTTCCATTTTACAAACGTAGTAGAAAAGTAATTTTAACCTGATATCATTGCAAAGTTGTTGTTACAAATACAACCAACAAATGGAAGCGTAGTACTACTTCTATCAGCAAAATATATTTTAAGTATATTATTATATTTAAAGCTCTTCAATTATCGAATATATGTTTTTCAACGTAATATTACAAACCTCAAAGTCTGATGAAGAAGGAGTCTCTATTACGGTTTCCCATGATGTTACTGGGCTCATTGTTAACTCATTTTCACTGATAGACCACTGGTAGAAAACTACAGGACTTTCACTTTGAAACGCAGCCCATCGTAAAGTCACATTAAAACAATCCCTCCCCGTCTCTGATTTTATTTCAGCAACGCTGACATTTCCCATTGGTGGTTCAACAACGAACGAAACATTGTCTGACATAACAGGTTGTAAACAGCGAGTGTTTGTACAGATCCGTATTGCAATGTTGTACAACACACCTGGTTGAATTGTAGAATATTTCAGAACTGTTGACATATGTTCTACACGGTCTTGGTATTTCATGGTCGAAGAGTTGTTTAATGACGTTAGTTCTTCTACTATTGCTGCCTCATAGTCAATAGAATATGTCAGTCGTGTTTTGAAATGCCAGGTTGACTCTACTGTATGGTGGTCAGTTTTAACAAAACGGTTACTGGGGCAGTGAACGACTTTGATATTGAGAGGTGTTATCGTGCTGTTGATAACAATAAGTTCAGGTCGCTCAACAAACGGTACAAATGAATAGAAGTCTCCATTAGGCTGGTTTTTAATAAGCTTTAATATGCCATCAGTCTCATTCACATCAATTGTTGCGTTAATCGATCTATAAATATGATAAGTGCTACCTATATTGAGCGGAGATACAGGTTTCAAAACATCCTTTCCACTTTGCGATTCTGGAGAAAGTTGAACTGAATCATTTAACATTTCACATTTCTTCCCTACCTTAACTATCAAATTTGCATCAACGAAATCCTGCGTCAAAATAGTGACACCATTTGATGCTGAAAGAGATTGTCCACCTGAGCAAGTAGATCGAATGATAACATGATAGTGAATGCCTGATAACAGTTGTTTTGACGTTATACAGTGAAACGTTGTATTTCTAATTGGACGGAAAGGAATAACATCGTCTGTCGATGACGTTGTTCCAACAGCGAATTCTGTTGATATGTTTTCATGATGGCGAAAACCATTCCATCTGGCACACAAGGTAGATGAAATAAAGTGTACCTCAATGTCTGACTTTTCGCTCTTATTCTCTGGATCAATATCTGAAACAATTGCATTCCCTGGAGGAAATCTAGATGGCAGTGTAAAAATTTCTGTATCCACCTTGGTAGAATGACCCGCATTGTTGTATCCGATTAAGGTTACGTAGAAATCCAATCCAAAGTCGGTATCTTGTTTCTGTAAGTGTCTAACAGGGTATTTAAAACAGGCGCCAGTGTATCCAGGGCAGCTAGGAGACGTATCTAACCTCCATTCCATTAGTGGAGTTACTGGTTTGCCGTCATGACCTAAAGGGAAATAATATCATTACCAGGCATTTTCTTAAATTCGCGTCACTGCTAGATGATAAGACAAGGAACATATTACATGTAGTATCATTTTAAAAAAGCTTGCTTATAAAATTCAATGCCAAATAGAAAACAGTGCTCATTAAACTTGGACATAAATATTATATTCAAGAATAAATATTATAGTTCTGAAACAAGGAATATTCACTTCTGCAAATGATAAGACTTGCTTTCTAGTTTGATATCTTCTAATTGATATAATTTTGAATCACCATGTAGCAAAGGTCATACATAAATGTATAAAAAAGATGTAGTGCTAGATTAGGTAATTTATATATGAGGTAACATTTGATTACAAATAATTGATTGTCAAAGAAAGTGCATTAACCTATATTTACCAAACTGGAAAAATATACTGTTAATCTGGTCTCTTTGGTCTAAGTCATAGATTGTATCGTTTTCCCAAGTGACAATTATGTCCATTCCCTCGATGTGTACAACTGGATAAGAATCTGACACAGGTGGAGTTTCGTCAATCATTATCGGCCCTATTGGATATATGTTTATCATTCCAGCTTTGTTTTCAGCCTTAATGAAAATGTAGAACAATTCTGACGATCCAATACCTATATGATGCTTCCTGAAAAACATTTTGTGGTCTGTGGATGTGTATCCAAGCTTACTTGGAGTAAGTTGCTCCGATCGTTGTGAACCAATACCTACATGAACATCAAGTATTTGACTCCCATCTTCTTTAGGATTCCAACTTATATCGATATGATCATCAGGTAAATATATCGCTATGATATCGTCTGTAAACATAGGTAAAGTCTGACACATAAAATCTGATACATCACCATCCAGCTTAGTCATGTCTGTACTTGGTAATATTTCAACCAATTTACTACTGACTGAGCTGTTGGCACACAGTTTGGTACAGGCTGTTGTATTGCTAAGTTGAATTTTCTGAAGTTGCGAGTTCAAGAGCCATGCTTTACCATCATAACACGATTTCGATTCAGACCATTTTGCATTTTGAAACGAAATATTTCTTAGTTGTGGTGCTGATATATCTCTCGTTATGCCATCAGAGCAAACTGAGTTGGATGATTCCATAGCATTGTTCATGGCTATAATCGATGTGCTCATTTTGCCAGTGAAGTTAGCAGGCACTCGCACGGATGTTTCAGTAAATGGAACTTCTTCAAAAGCTGGTAGCGTGCTTGTGAAATTTGTGTTGTTAATTTCGTCGGACGTGAGACAGGTTCTTGAAAGTGCAATTCGGTAAAGTTTGATGCCACTTTCATGGTCAATAAATCCATTCCAGTGAACGATGAAGCTGTCGTCACTAGTGTAGTCAACATCATTGTTACCTACCGGACCTAGGGAAAAGAAATGAAGGAACATCATTGTAAATTACGGTATGAATCGAAATCATTAATAGTACACTAAAATAACAGTACCTTTGCAGAGTTTAATGTCGTCAACTTTGACGGCAGAACGTTAAGAGACATCCTGTTAACCCTCGTCCGGACCTTTGGGGTCCATTGGATCCAAACGGCTTTATATTTGCTAGAAAAAATTATTCAGTCTAATGACGCTTATGACGTTTTTAGACATTGTTTCTATGGCTGTGTTTGACACTTTTAGTGACATACGTACTAAATAGGTCAATTCGCATAGATTTTATTTTCAAAACACGACTGGGATCCAGCCCCAGAATTCTAAAGGTTAGTAAAATGTATTTCAGGCCATTTTAAAACCGTTCCTTGTTGTTTACAACTACAATAATGGCATTTATTGAATACTAGATAACCCCGATAATACTGTTCCTCAATTGCACATATAAATATATCTTTCATGGTCGTGTGATTGAGTGTTTACCCTTGGATATTATAACCCCGGAGCGCGAACCGCGAGTCCAAGGGATTCACACTGTATGGAACGAATACAATTCTACCTGACCTCAAATGATGCAAATGATTTCAAGATTGAAATTAGTGTTCTGTATTATTTTTGGTTCTGGTCCTTTTTGGAAGTTTCCAGCGCAGTCAAGGGCCAAGATTTGTGACCTTGACCTTTGACCTTGACCCTATTGAACGTTGGCCAATGAGGTCTGGTCGATGGGTATTTAAGGTGTCTATTTCAATGCTTCATTGTCATTTTTCAGCATATCAGATTCAACTTTATAGCTACAGGGGAAGAAATACATACAACAGACAAATATGCTCCAATTAAGATGTATGGCAAACGCTTGTTCAGCAGTGGCTTAACCTAATGTTTGATACAGTTTCTTGTTATTTCATTCATGAATCAAAATTAATGTAATAGATGACGATCGCAGGAAACCTCAAATCATATTCATTACACAGTGATACAAAATCTGGTGTAGACCAGTGACCCAAACGGACCGTGGTTACACCTGTAACTGCGTCTAGGACTATCATGCAGCTCATCAGACATGTGATGATGTGAAGCAGACATAGTTATGAGAACGTACTCAAGACATGGTGTTAAGCAATTGATATTCAAAACTCTTATATTTTGCCATTTGAAGTTACGTGTGTGTTAATTTCATTTCATGTGTTTACCATACTTAGTTTGTTTTATCACATATATTTGACATACCACTGTCATAGTGTCAGCGTCATGAATCCTACACGGAGCTAAAGACATGCACGGTGACAGGTAAAGTAAATTGGACAACTATTGCCATAAAATAATTGGAAGCAGAAACAAAGCTTAACAAATTGAAGATATTGATCAGCTGGGAAGCTCTTTTGGTTACATATGTTCCACTAATAAGGTTAAAAGTTGTATATTAACCCATGTTAATATGCATAAATATTACTTGGGGTCCACTGGACCCAAACCATATTTTAGTCATTTTCTTCTAAATATTCACATAGTTCAGTAAAAGGTACACCATTAATGTAACAAAAGGTAAACCTAGTCATAAATATGTCCATATTTCCCCATCTGTACATTTTCTGCACAAGTTATTAGATAAAATTCGATTTTACGGCAAAAAACTTAGTTTCTTGTGTTACTATGGTCACTGGTTGCCATGGCAACAGTGAGAGCAACGTTTCGGTTTTATCATTACCATATAGCATAAACACACCAATTTATAATGCGGCATCAGTTATGTCACAAATGCCTATCTTGACTTAGAAAAATAACAAAAATGCACAGTGGGGTCCAATGGACCCCTAAAGTCTCAAAATGGAAGTTTTTGCAAGTTCCGGATGAGGGTTAAACATATTATAATTTTAACCGTCAACCCAACAAATACGGAAGGGTACTTTGCACTCTATCAATTATTTGCAAATATAATCAGATTAAATATATCGGAGGCTAATACACAGAAATGCTTGTTTCCGTTGTACGAAACTACACGACTAGCAATATGCTCATTTTCATGAAACGAAGTCTGACACGTTTGCCATACACCTAAAACATACCTTCTAGAATGACCCCTTCTTCTGGTGGTGAATCGTCTACAAGTACGTCAAGATGTTCTATGTTCGACAGCATGGCATTGTTTGTTATCTTTATTGTGAAGAAGTAGTTACGATTGTGATCTCCTTGATCTTTGCTCTTTTCAACAAGCTTGTTCAGTGGTATGTAGTATTGATACATTTCACAGTTACCGACGTCAGGACAATAACATTTATGGTCATCAGAACTAGATGGAGGACACGCAGTCTGAAGCAAAGCATGAAAGTACTGAATGAATAAATAATAGTTTCACATATTGACTTCAATACTAGTATGTGCAGTTCCTTAAATTGGTGCACTGTCGTTGAAATGGAATATAATGTATGTGTACACGTATAATACAAATACGTGTACCTTCGAACATTTTGGAACCTAAAATGCATTTAAAAATGTGCATGGATAGATCTACTTATAAAAATGTATTCACGGAATTCACTTTTAAGTTGGTAATTGATACATGTGTACTTACGCTGTTTATTTCACCCACATTCAAACTACCAGTGATAAGCTCGGATCCTGAATCTGATGTGCCGAAGGCCCATTTTATTTCTCTGATTCCACTGTGTGGATCAAGAGCTTCGAAGGTAAGGTTCATTTTTGATAAATCTGTTCCGCTGTGTACAAATAACATTTTAACGCTGTCTTTTTCGAGCCAGATATTGTTTATATGCGGAGCAGACCTGTCGATGTGAACACTTCTTGTATCAGTGAGTGTATTATTTGCAATGTCTGTAGCTTTAACACGCAAAGAGTAGGTTTCTCCGTCCTGAAGAGTAAAGTTGTTACAAAAGCGTTGCTGCTGGAAATCAGGCACATCCTGTTCGGGAGAAAAGCTGCCATTGTCAACTGCCCAAGAGATTGTATACTTGATTATACCATGGACATTAGGAGTGCCCCCTACTGGTAAAATACCCGTGCTCTGCTCGTAATACCCTTGGATAAGTCCACTTGGGTCTGCTTCTACTTTGATAAGCAGAGGATTGTCCATATAAAATCTATTGAAGAAGTAGTTTACCCAGCTCAGACATACGTCATTATGATGAGTTTGCCACTCGAATTTGGATAATATTGAAGCCGAGTTAAAATAGAATTTCTCATTAGGATTGGTTTCAATGTACGACGAATTATCATACAATACAAAGCGTCTGCTCTGTCGGACGTTATCTGCAACATCTTTAACTTCAACGTAAATAGCATAGAGTTTTGGCGTGTCCGAAGATAAATTCATATGCACTGTTTCTGCAGCACTCTTGACCTTAACTGTTTGTTTTGCGTCCGTGGAAACTTTCAAAAAATCCTTGGATGCAGTTACTTCATGTAGTGTTATTTCGTACGACTCGATACCTGATGCATGATTACTGTTGCCTCCAGACGGAATAGGGTCAGACCAACCTTCCATATGTACAGCCACATGCGACGAGCGTGTAATTCGTTTAGGTAGCTGCAGTGGCTCATAGCTGCATGTGGCAGTCACTCCACAATGTTCCGGTTTTGCAGAGTCATATCTATAACAAAGCCGCCTGACGGTTGTAGTCTTAGTGTATGGAACTGGCAATAAGGTCATACGTGGGTGCTTTTGCAGATCAAAAGCTTGTAAGTATCCTCCCCCTTTTACTTCGTAATCTATGCATAACCTGAAATTAATACCATTAAAGAATACTTATATGAACAATAAAAACATACAGATGAAAAATGAATACCTTCTGTTAATCAAATAAATCTTTATGCAAGTAATTACGTCTAAATATTAGTTTCACAACATTTTATCCACGTGGTTTATTTGATAGTTTATCAGCTTAATTATCCTTTTCACAGTTGTTTAAAATTTTCCACCTTCTCAGCGAGCGCATGAATGACTTTCATTTCCAAATTTGAGTTTCTTACATTCACAAATGGAATAAAATTAATTTAGAAATAGGTAAAAGTTCTAAATACATTGACAAGTTAGGCAATTTATTAATCTGGTTATCTTAGAAAGCACATGCGCTCAATATGATTTGTATTAATAAATAAGCGGGAGCAAACATGAATTATGTAAGTGAGTTCAGTTTTCTACAAATTGATAAATGTAAAGTTGCCTCTTATAATCTCTGTTTTAATTGTTATGTTTCTACATATTTCTCTTCCTCTGACACCATCATTTACTTTTGACTTATTTTGTCTTGTATTGCATTGAGTGATATTGATGAACAACACTTTACAAAATGTATAAAAATATAGATAGCCTTTACTTCTTTAGCATAGAACCGGATTTACGCAATTGCTTGGCCACCACTTGTCCATTACGCACTAATAATTTGCTGTAGGTATATTTAATGGCAAAATATTAAAACGCAAGATAAGGAAACTGTCCCATTGCTCTTTATACGTACATGTGTTTGATACACCCGACAAAAGGTGTCAGTCAATGCCATTATCTCTTGAAAACAAAACATTTTTTACTTTGCGATTCCTTTAGTCACTGAGCATTGTTCTATACATATATCCTCGATTTAACTCTTTCCTCCCTGACACCTCAAATGGACAATTCTAGGTTTCAATTAAGTCAAGTCCATTTTTGACATTTTAGGGTTGATGTTCACAATATTTGTCAAAATGACAAACAGTGTAGTCCCTGATCAGAGGGCTCCTTAAAGAGGTCTGCACTGTTTGCATAGGACAAGTGTACCTTTCACAGGTACACTGTTTGCAAATAAGGCATATATGCGTGACTAGGGTCCAAAGAGTTAAACTTGCTGAATACTCCTCTTATATTTTAGAATAATCTGGCAGACGATGACGATCGCGAAGACCTGACTTGAAAAGAATCCTAACTTAAAGTCCTTTCTTTTCAGTCCCTTTTCTGGAACTACTCAGTTGTATAAACATATCTTTGGAAAACAAATAAAATAATTCCGTACCATTCGCCGTCCACCAGAGTTGGATGTCCAGACAAAGATATATTTGCATGACTGGAAATAGTACTGTTTGCACGAGTCCCTTTACTGTTGTCCACTTGTATGTTATGCTGTTGTAGATTTGTTTCCGCTCCTGAAACAAATTAAGGTAATATCGTTATCACACGTCTCTGCTCAATATAATAGAACTGATAGCACGACATTCACTATAATATTTACATGAACTGTAATAATAAACTACGGAAATGAATACATATCCTGGCTGTTTTGCACTTATAAATATCAAAATATCCTCCGTCATGCTGCATTTAATCTAATTTTGAAATAAATTGTAAGACAGCAATATCAAAGCAGACGATATTTTGAACGTGAAAGGGTTACAGTACGAGGTTAAAAACTACATAAATAAAACTTTAAATGATTTGTTTGTTTGTTTGGTCTAGCATCACTAAAACACATTTACGGTGATAAAGTGCCGGTATGCATGCGTGTGAATGTATTGTGTTACATTTTGGTGGAGGCTTACCACCCCGCCATTATGGGAAGTGTGTTCAATCTATCTTACCCACCATCCAGCTGGGAGTACTTTAGGAAACGTTGTTGATGTATCTGATGCTGATTCTTATTAAGTTTTAGAGTATACCGTTTTCCTCCCAACAACGACACCCTCCTTGCAACGACCCTTGCCGCGACTCCCTAAACAGGACAATCATGTCTAACGCCTTTACTGCTCCAATATCGTCTGCTTAAAATTGTCGTCTGCTAATGTTCTCAAAGTTACATACTGGACATTATTACAGAAAAAAACTTAATGAGGAGTGAAAAAGAGCTTGAATCCAGATCGGACGCCGCGTAACGCGGCGTCTGATCTGGATTCAAGCTGTTTACAAATGCAATCAAATGTCCCTCTCTTTAACGACTCCCTCCGAACATCGCACATATTGGCTGTCTCCCATTGGGTGTCGTTGTAGAGAGGGGGTGATGTATCTCATCATCTGCTTTACTTCTTGCACCATCCGTATTTCATTGTCTTCAATACCATTGTTTTAAATATTGTTTTTAGCTAACGCGTCGGCTGTATCCAGTGAACATTTCGTTCTATCACCCTCTATTAGAAGTGATATTTATCAAATACTTACATTTCGGAACAATCATTCATGTCATTGTTTCTATTCGTAATAAGTTATTATTAATTCGAACCTTTTTGTATTCATGGAGGTATGTAAAAAAACCTAGTCACACGTGCGACCAGTTTTTTTTATACCTCCATGAATACAATAAATATTCCGAATTATTCCTTATAATTTAATATCACTACTGAATTTCAAAAAGTAGTTAAATAGATAATCTGACACGAGTGGTCACTATTTAACACTTTTAAAACGTACGTTGTAGTCCCTCCACCATATATATTTTCCGCCAAAAAGCGACGTTGTTTTGTAGTAACGTCGACGTCAATGACGTAATTTGGTCCTGCTTCCTGCAACGCTTGTGGAGAGCAGTTGAACTAAGAGGATGTAGTCCCGACAAGGCGTGGCCTGCGTTTATTTTCATGGGATTATGAAACAAAAATTACAGCCAATCACAGCTAACCAAAAGTTATGAAAACAAACAATATTTAATTATGTACTGATATTTTCTCACCTTTCACAGGCTTGCGTTTTACGGTAAGTTTTGTATCCGTGACGCCAAAATTGCTCTCCTTGATGAACGCTGGCTGTGTCAATGACTTAACACCATTTACTTGAAACTCAGTCAAAAGTGTGTATATAAGATACTTTGGTTGAAAGTTTCCATAGAAGTCCATTTTGTATTTGCAGTCACTGCTGTTCGAGCTTTTCCCTGCTGTTTTCATCTCCCCGTTTGGTCCTCGAATGTTTGTCTCGCATGTTTCAATTGAAGGAGCATTTGTTTTATTCACTGAAATTAATAATCAATATTCTATCCTCAATGTGTGTGTGTGTGTAATAATCGATGTGCTGTTGTAATGCAACATAAAACAAATAACTTATAATTATTGTCTTTAAGAGGAAGATACATTTTCGTTCACTTACCTGTTTGACCTGCAAAACTATTCAAGGAATATGTATGAAATTCTGTACGAATTTGATGATCACTAAAACATTAGTATATGTGCATGTGTAATTGTTCCGGAAAATATTGTTACCGCACAAAATAAGATTAGCTGTTCCAACAGACATGGTCGACGATAGAGATATTCTTCTTTACAATATATCTCATTATGTAAAATACACCTGTTGGTAGCAATTGACTTCTTGATATTACCACCATCTTGCACTATTTATAGACTGTTTTATTGACGGTGTGTGTTCGTGAGCTTGACGTTGGTGTAGAACAATGTAGGTCTATATGAATCTCGTTTGTGGTTTACACGAACCCCTAGTCCTCTATTCGAAAATGATGATATCAAAACAATTTGTCACACGAATAATACACGTACTTAACTACTTTAATCCTTTATCCTAAAGGAACGCCTTTTCACACCATTAAATTATTCCTATACAGAAGAAAATAGATCAATTGTATGTAGTCATGAAAAAGTCCCATAAGAGATATGAGTACATCCTAGAATATAGTAGCTTAAAGTAGGCTAAAAGTAAAGCAAACTGCGCATTAACGAACATCCGACTACATTTAGCCTTTTAAACTGTCTTTAATACAGAAAAATATGTAAAAGGGATATCACATTCAATTTATCCTTACATTGACATGATGTTTCGGATGATGTTTTAACTTCATGGAAACCAGTCATACATTTGCAGCTGCTAGTCAATGTGTTCGAACACTCTCCAGGCCAACAATAATGGTTGTTCCATGCACACATTCCTGAAATAATAGGTGGTATGTAAATTTGTAGCTATCTGCGAGATAGTTGTGTAACTGATTGATCCCAGTATTTGCTTCTTTGATGACATCACATCTGGTTCATTTCTTAAACATTTATCAGTTTTCTCTCTAAAATATTAAGATTGTATAGCTACAATTAATTGACCCTGACGATATGCATGCAATGAGAATATGTTACCTTACTGTTAATATACAAACAAACAGCTTATACAGTAAAATCCCTCTATTACGACCACTAGATTGTGTTAGTTATTATTGGTTAAGTACAGGTAACTGCTTGAAGCAAGGTGACAGTAAAACAGAAAGCTCCTGTAGGAGCTTTCTGTTTAATTGTCACCTTGCTGAAACCTGTCACCTGCCTTTTATACAATCAATTAGCCTTATATGTAGTGTTTGTAATAGAGAGATTTTACTGTATATTGTTAGCGATAAATGCTATAAATACAGTAGTCCACCTGTGTACAGTTAGATGATATGGAGCTATTTCTCGTCTTTGCCATATCCTCACAGTACACCGGCAATACGCGTTTTACTGTTAGGAAAATCTCGCTTCATAAGTTAACTATCGCCCAACGGATTTTGTTGGGCATCAAATTTCTCAAAAAGTAAGGCATTACTCTTAAAAGTAAGACTACCAACAGATTCAGTATGTAAAAATACACCAACCTGGTATCAAAAAAATTCTTTAAAACACTTAATTTGACTTTTAATCCAGATATTTAATCGCGTGTGTATCATCTCTGTGTACAACGCGTACTACACTGGGGAAAACGTTTCTTTCGTTTTGCCACCGTTGTGTCGGAATACGGCTCGTTTTATAGCATTATCGGGTGTACGTTTCCAACCAGTGTACATGCAACGTCAAAACAACCGCTGCTCGAGTATTTTTAAAAGTTTAAAATTAGATGAATAGCAACCTGAAGCTTGATTTGAGGTCAGAAATTGTTTTCCAAATGGGTTATAGCAATAATTGTGTGATTTTAGCTAGTAAATGTGACTCAATATGAGAGTTTAAGGAATGAGGCAAAACTTATTTTCCTCCCTGTTTTTGGCCGATTGCCATGAGACCCTGAGGACGACACCTGTCAAAAGTTAACTTGTCGTCACAGGGGTTCATTGATGAGACTATAAATACAGTAATGAAAATATATTTACGAAACTATTATTTTGCTATACCATTTTACCGATTTTTCATAGGGAATAAGAGAGTTCCAAAGTTTGTTGGGTTAATTGTAATGTGTAATAAATAGTCATATATATTACAGACTGCTATACTGCTATGCATATATACAAACTCATCATTACCTAAAGAGTTTTCCTAAAAGCCCTTATGTACAGAGATAGAGGTAAAACCTTCAACTAATAAACCATAACCTTAACAGGATAATTTATATTCTTACTTTCGCATTTTGTATCGGAAAGGGTTCTAAGGAAGAATGATTTGTCGTCATAGCAACGAACACACTTCACATTGCTCGATGATGTACAGTGTCTGTGTTCACAGTTTGCGATAGCAGAACAAGCTGTAAAATTAAAACATCTACATGAGAACAAATTGTAAACGGACAATTTTAAACAAAGACAAATTAACCTTTTCACCGCCGTATGCGACTAAATACATACGAAAAAGACTCAAGCAGGAAAACGTAACACGAACAATACACCCAACTCTCAAGCAGAACACACACACACACAGTCATACCATAACACACACACACAAACACACACACACACACACACACACACACACACACACACACACACACACACACACACACACACACACACACACACACACGGGCGCACGCAATACCATTTCTTTATCCACACACTAAATAGAAAACACACGCAAGACAAACATAAAGCAAAGTGAACATAGGAGCCCGCCTTGGTACGGTCAGTAGCAATCAATAATTAATTATAAATTAATTATTAACAGCCACTGGGGGGTTAAACCTGGGTTTAGGGGCGCCCAACCTCACTCTTATCTCCTATATTCACCTATAAAGACGAACAGTGTACATAAAATATAAACCCTGTTCCACAACCTTACAATCAAAATGACCGCCAACACAGTAAGTAAATACATGTAAAACATCTAACAAAAATTCTATGACAAGATTATCACATTGATCCCTATCTGCACCAATCAGCAATCTGTCCCAAGAACTGGCTTTTAACCATGAGTTAAGTGGCCGCCAGCCTCAGAGGCGTATGTTTGTATATTCACTAAGCGTGAGTTTTACAACTAATTGATATAATGCCCATTAAAGGTAGGTAAATACACTTAATTTTTGTATTACTAATATATATCAAATACAAAAGTTTTCGAATTCAAATTAACAATTATTAAAGTAATAAATAAATTCATTTTATATTTCTGCGTCTTGGTAATGACTTGGTACTGTAAATCTACATTTATTTAGATTCACCTTACCTATTCGAAAACAAGATAGCGCTGAGTGTTTTCTCTCCTTTGGATAAATGGGCGGAAAAGAAGGGGGTTAATTTATGTACATTATAGTGCAGTTCTCTTTAAAATCTTTTATATACAAACAATGACATATTTCTAACTTCTTCAACATTTCTCGACTTTAAAAGATCAGCAAACTTCTGAGGATTATGGTGTCTCCAATAATATGGTCTAATATAAACGCATCTCAGTTCATGATATAGTGGACATTCTAATAAGAAATGATACTCATCTTCTAGAGTATTACAATATTGGCATTTTCTAGCTTGTCTAGGTATTGGGTTTGGTTTATGCCATCTTCCCGTTTCTATTTCAAGATAATGTGCTGATACACTTAATCTAGTTAACTCTTGTCTAAATCTTTTGATATTGACTACATCTAGATAATCTTTAACCTCAAAATCTGAAAACAAACGATAGCTGTCGGCTCTTGGTGAATTTTCAATTTCTTGGTGACAGTTTTGGATGAAATTATCATTAATTCTTTGTTTAAAAATCTCGAGGAAAAGTTCGGGGTTCCCAACCCACTGTTGTAGCCAAACATTGTTAAAGCCTAGTGATTCTAATAATTGTTTTACATTGAACAGCCAAGAAGCCTTAATTGGGTGCTTTTGCATATCTTCTAACATAATATCATAAACGTATTTAATATATTTCAAATCAGAAGACTGAATAATCTTAAGCCAGTATCGTATAACCGACACTTATCTATTTCAGCGATGTTCTTCCTAACTCTCCATTTATAAAATTGTTTTGGGTTTGAGGTCTAACTCCAAGAAGTTGTTTACAGAACTTAAGATGGACTCTCTCTAGTTTATCTGCCTTTGTAAAACCACACACCTCACTTCCATAGTTAAGTACTGGCAATATAAGTTTATCAAACAGCTCCAAATTATGTTTAACTGAAATATTTGTGAAATTATACAAGTATGTCTTTAGTTTAAAAAGTACCTTTAATGCCTGGCCAGCTAATGCAGAATGTGTTTCAGAAAACGAACCCCACTAGTAAATACTACACCTAAATAGGTAAACTTATGCACAATTTCAATTTCAAGATTATTGTAAGTAAATCTAGTACCTTTTCGTATTCTTCCACCCTTTTTAAAAATCATTACTTTTGTTTTATCAACATTTACTACAAGCCTCCATCGCTGGCAGTAATCATACAAAATATCTAAACCCTCCTGCAACCCACTTTCAGTGCTCGAAAATAAAACTATAGCATCTGCATATAGCAGCAAACAAAGCTTAATTGCACCTTTATCTATTCCTTCATAGCCCTTTAAAGTAAAAGTCGCTTCCAGATCATTTAAGCACATGGCAAATAAAAATGGCGATAAACACTCACCCTGAGCTACCCCCAGTGTAAAGGAGAAGCAGTCACTTAGATTATTGTCATATTTAACCCTAGATCTAAGGTTACTATACATAGACTTTATTACATTAAGAATTTTACATCTCCGTATTTAATAAGTTTAAACCACAATACATCTCGCACAATATAGTCAAAAGCTTTTTTAAAGTCTATAAAAGCAACACATAACTTTTTATTATCATTCAACTAGTCTGTAGTCACGAGTAAGTGTAAGACATGGATGGGTTCAGGGTACAACAGAGAGTGAGAGAAAAAACAAAGCACGAAAATCCGAAAAACTCTCCCGGTTAAGGACGGCTTTAGAGATACATCATCATGTAGTGCTAAGCCCTGTCTGTCGTCGCACAATCAAAGAGGAAAGCATGGCTATCACATGTAGATTGATCGATAACCAAACGTGAAGTGCATAGCAATATAGTTGGATATAATCTTTTTTTAGGAAAAATAAACTCGACTTTGCAAACAGTTTGGATCCCGATCAGACACCGCGTGACGCGGCATCTGCTTAGGATGCAAACTGTTTCATACTTTTATTGCAATTTCGTTAGTCATGCTGACTTAAATTTGGCCTTGCATATAACAGTATTGAAACCGACGATATAGCTCTGAAAAGGTAGAACACATGATAACACGAGCAGTGAAAGGATGAATATCATTCCTGTATCAATAAATTACAACTTGTACATTGAATATGTAGCAACAATCGCAAGATGAGGCACACATAGCAATAACTTAATTATGTGAATTTCAATAGAAATATTATACTAAGCTAAAACCCACTAACACGTTGAATAAAATGGTATGAAAAGCAAATTCTTAACAGAAATGACACATACAAGTGATTTAATAGCTTCGTTCATATATCCGGATCGTGTGCTGCTGGTCACTTAAATTGTAAGGATAACATGCAAAAGCCTTTTGTGATCTCGATCAGAACTGTTGGCAAATGTGCATCAATACAGGCAACACATAAAGCGTATTGGCTTACACTTGAAAACAGTTTTGATATCGATATCGATATCTGATTTGATCAATCCGAGAATGCATGAGTACAACATCCACAAATTACGGCAAATAGTTCATTTAAAGCATTGTTTGGGTTGTTTGTTAATGTGCACTTCTGCCATGTATGGACTCAATGGACGCCCAAGAGAGGATTGAGCGGATACAGAAAATTCGGGTGCGATGCCCTACTCTTATTCTTACTAGTTCTTTATGATGCCCAGTGTAAAGTATTGATACACCGGACCTCGGATTATAAAGTTTCTTCTGAAGGATTTGGGCCGACGGGACATTGAACTCACGACTTCTGATATAGTAGTCGAGTGCGTCCGCCGGTGAAAAAATATATTAAAACACGGCTTGATGTTAATTTTAATCTTATCGGTGTATCTATATAATAGTTTTAAATGAATTTGCCTCTTTTAAAAAATAGCAAAAAACCCCAATATTTTAAGTAAAACATCAGAAAACATCATAGTATGTCATTAATTTCATGTATATAAGTGTTAAATAACTGAGATATTCAATGCATAGTTTCTTTCGACGTTACAGATCTCTGTAAAATAATTTATTGATCATACCATGACATCCTCTGCCGTATCCAGCCGAATAGTATGGATCCTGACAGTCGGTGCATTTAATACTGTCTGGGTAGCCTCCACATTCTTGATGACCAGGTTTACAATGGGTTATGTCGATGTGCTTGCATGCTAAACAAAAATATTTTTATTCAACTGAAAGTATTTCATTACATTGAATACTGTGCAGCGAATTGATAGTATAGGTATTGAGCAAAATTTTACATCAGTAGTCACTATGACATGTTTGGTTCAACGCTACCTCAAATCAGTTTGGCTAAAACACGAAGTGTAAAAACACATTAGTATACAAAATGTAAGTTAGTATGTGTGTTTACGCAATAACACACATTATGTATAGTAGTCCAGAATAAACAGATATATCCTACAGGTAAATGGCGAGCTATTACAAAACTTTTACCAAACGTTCAACCAAATTTTACGGACGTACAGACGGACAGACGGAGACAACACATATAGCCCTAAGACTGTAGTGTTTGCCTTTAGAAAAAAACAAGCGTAACAGTTATTGTTTTCACATAACTACAAAGACGCGTTTCGGGTTACTTTTTAAGTCCTCTATGCGCCTGTCGCCTTATGTATTCCAGACATTTCTTTTGATAACGTGTTTGGGCATCATTAATTGAAAGAAAAATGAACGTCTGCATTAGTATTGTTTTCTGAAAAGAAAATATGTACGAGGACTGTTCAAAAAGTAATTATACTTGATCAATAACTTCAATATAATAAGTGCAAAATGCATGTGTTATATATTATTTTAAAGAACAATTATTCGCCTACACGATGGCAATATGCACAAGAAGACCACATAACACGATAAGGCCCTACATGAACTTAAACGACCCCTACTCGAGGACACTGGAACATAGCACTTTACTTTTCAGACATTAATTTTTGATGTAATACCTTCTTAAAGAGTTCAAATTCCAAAGTTTGTTTGAAACATATCTGTTTATATCTAATATTTAATGTAAATAAAAAATTATTTCAATTGAAAGGGTAAACTGTCTTTTTGTAAAAAATAACATTTCTTATTTAGCTAATGACGAAAGTGGACATGTTTTTTCAAACGCTATGAAAATGTTCTAGATCAGTGTATCTACATTTTGATTTTAAAACATGAAAATCTACTTCATTGGCTTCAATTATAGACTGGTTTAATATAAAAAAAAGTTTGTGTTTTCCCTAACTACTTTTTTACATAAAAGTAGATCCTTTTTTGTATTATGCTGTAGTATGTTGATAGTAGCAGCTCTGTTTTTTATATTTTATATAATAACAACATTTAAAATTGTATAGTGTTAGCATAATTGTCTCATTTTATTAGACAGAAAATTTCATAAACTTATTCAAAATAATAAAGCCGTAATAATAATTATAGTATCAAATTGTGTTCAGAAAATTAAGTCTACAATACACAAAAAATTCCAGTGTCCTCGAGGAGGGGTAATTTGGGTTCATGTTGGGGCTAATCGAGTTATGCGATCTTATCGTGCATTATACTACCGTGTCAGCAAAGACTCTTTAAAATAATATATCACACATGTGTTTTGCACTTAAAATAATGAAGTTATTGATCTTTTTTGGTTTACCTGATGATATTCGAATAACAACTTATAGTCAAAGTTCTTGAGAGCACGGATGATGGTTTCAAACTGAGCTACAGAGGTATGAGGTGGTTGAGAAAACCAGGAGTTGACTAATAGTAAACGTCTGAGAGAACAATATTTCTTAAAACATTGAGCAGTACTGTAAAGGGTCAGGCAATCGGATCTAAACCATAATTTGTAAATGATTTCGCGAAACACGTGAATATTGTTCATAATTAAACATTCCTAAGTAAGATCTCTTTCAACCAAACGTCAATCAGAATCCATTTAGATTAGAAGCAGACCATATGCGGATAATCTCTGGGAGGGTAAACTCAGCACCTGATCTGGGTTTTGTGAATGCCGTATTCCTGCAGTTTTGATCTGAATTTAAACTCAGATCTCCCCTTATTCAGATTTTTATAATTCACAACAGCAGATGTTAAGTGCTTGTGTGGCGGCTGTAAAAAGTCGCCCCGTACTTCATTCTCAGTGTTGTTATACTCTTTGGTCCTTTGGAATCATTGATTTCAGTGCATTTACAGTTTAAAGTTGAATTCCGTTTAAGCCGGTGCTAGGGGGCGTGAGCACTGTTGCATATTTCAGTATTGCTCATGAACAGACTCAATTAAACCGAGTCTGCAATTTTCAGTATTTGCTTTGTTTTCTGTGCTTTCAAAGGATCTCCCCTTATTCAGATTTGTACCATTTAAATGAATATTTATTACATTAATATTATCATTAATTGATTAATTTGATTTTAAAATATCAGTTCGGGGTGTACACTCTTTGTTCACCATGTTAATGCAGGACCGAGTTTATGCGTTAGATATTAATATAGGTTAAGTAATGTAAGACCAAAAACGACCTACACCTACAATAGGCTAAACGACCTAGGTCGAAAACAGCCTAGGCAGAAACGACCAAGGGCCGAAACGACCCGTTACTATTCGTACACAAACTAAAGTGAAATTAGATCCTTCTAATTTTGTGATCATCATAATAACTTCAGAGTGTTGTGTTTATTCACTAGAAGTTTTTATACTAAATCGTTTTACTGTTTCTTCTAATACAGTTTTTAAAATTAATCGATATTTCGTTTTAAGCAATAGTACTGAGTGTTGCTTTCTTGAGCGGATAAGTACTGAGTAAACATTTTGCAAACTCGACGCTTGCTATTGACGGATTAAAATCAAAGATTTGAACTCATCAATATAGGAGATGTTCATGCGAAATGTATATACAGTGATTGTATTAATGCATATAAGCTGATCGTCTTTTGTTTAGGTTTACGCATTCATTTGGTATCTGGAAATACATAATTCTACGGAACAAAACTGGACTCGAAACTAAGGTTTGTTCATAAAGACATTGATGTGGTAAAATAGTATCGCCGACTTCGACTATAAATACTATAGATTATTCATTTATTTTACACTGTATGAACTGTTTTAGAAACGAAAGTGTGAGGAAAGAGTCTGAGGAAATAATAACGATTTATTATACTTACTATCACAACATCTGCCCGTTCGCCATGCTGAACACAAGCAGAAGCCAATGAACCTCCCGTTATTGTTACAGAACTCGTTGCAGTCTTCCGAATCACTTTTGTCTATACCCCAAAAACATGAATCGCCTGTCCTACGACGTGTGCCACCTCCGCACGGATGACTGCACGGTTCCCAGGGGTTCCAAACAGTATCACCAAGAGAACAACCATCTGTAATATTCTTTTTTTTTAAATATCTATTTGAAGCTTTTAAAACACATGGCCAGATTTCACAAGCATGTTATATTTTGAATGATGTTTTATCTTTCAGAACAAATCAGTAAAAGAGTACAAGATTGAAAGTATAATTTGTCATTATCGTCACATCAATCTTACATACAAAATTATAATGTGTATCTGTTGTAAGTAAATCCAGTATTGCAATTTTTTCTAATGTTTGCTTGTATTTTTCAATCATATATGATTTATTACTTAATACATTTTTGATAAATATATTGAGCTACTTGTGCCTGGCAAATTAACCGTTTTAAAATGGGCTTTACTGATACGAACGAAAAGTCACTTATGACAAAGCAATAATAACTTATTGGAGTTAAGACAATCGTATATGTATCTTATTTTACCGCAATATACAAGTAGTCCAAAATACACAATCATCCGTAACAGCACCATTCTTGAACAGGCGTTGTTCGAATTTCTCCTTAATATCGACATACGAGGAACTACCTGTTCCTTTATCAGAAATCAACTGACAACATGCTACAGCCTTGTAGTATGACGTATTTATGATTTCCCGAGCACCGATAAACCACCAATCTATATTTAAATGTCACACGGACTATTGATTTTCACCTATATCACTATCATGCACGTTCACATATTTTCCACTTTATCAAAAATAGGTCAAGAGCAAATTATATCAGTTATATGTAAAAAGCAAAACGTTTACATTGCTTGTGTACGTCTATAACAGGGTATCCGAAAACACAATAAATGATACTTTAAATTATATAATACTGGTGGCGATGTTGCTTGTAATCATAGGCATACTTGGTCTTGATCAATCCGATTGTAAACGTTTGAACATTGAGCACGTTAATTTTTGCACAAGAAAAAATTCGTGTTCAAAACAATTATGGCTTTCATATACAGTTTTAAACCTGAACCTACACCCTGAAAGTCTTTATTTAATTCTTTCTCTAATAATGTATTTATGTCAGTTTTAAAAGCCTCCTGCACACTATATATTTACTATCGGATTTCGATGTCAGATTAAATTACAATAGTTCTGATATTGTTTGCTGAGTGGTTTAATACAAATGTAATGTGTGGACTTATTTTAACAATAATGTAACTGATACGGACATCTGCATTAAAACTAAAATATCGTTTTATTGAAACTTATATAAATAATCTTACTGAAATGTCTCTGAAAGTAAATATTCCAGCTTAGCAATATTAATATTCATAGCTTTAACACCGTTATATGCACTGATTAAGATGGCGTCTAGGATTTCATTTTAATTGCACTCGCTTTGACATGAACACTTAATTGTACTGAACGAACCCTGACTGAAGAAAACAGACCATATTATACTTGTTGTAATTCTACGTCTCTCTATTTCTTTCTGTCTGTCTATCGCCCTGTCCCTGTATCGGTCTCTGTCCGTCTCTGTATATGTGTCTGTTGGTATGCCTGTCGGCCTGTCAGCCTGCCTGCATGTCTATTTATTTGTCAGTCCGTCTCAGTCTGTCTCTCAGAGTCTCTTTCATTCCTTTATCTATTTCACCACCGATTTAAAGTGACTTAGTAAAATAAACATTGACACTATACTGATATCACCGATGTCAACGTTTCTGACAGTTCAAAGCCACTTGTATTAAAGGGATCATGAAGTGTACCTCGAAATATACAATCATGGTTGTTTTATACGCCATTTATACAAAGCCATGATCAATGGAACTTTGATATCTGACGGTCTATTGAATTCTATTTGAATCGCATGTAACGAATTTCAAAGCAAAGGTATACGCCGTCTTCGGTCGGAGTAGAAAAAAACGAGGGTGTGAAAAATTAAGATTTGGTAATTTTTCTTGAGGATGTTTAATACCGATCATATTTTTTTAATGTTTTATGCACGATAATACCGGTACCAGAAATTTGCTTTTATTCGAGTATTTTCTATTGGTTTCAAATACACAATTTGGTTTTCAGTCTCTTTTAAGGCGATATGCATTTCAAAATAAGAAAACCATACTTTTCGCTGGGGGGGGGGGGGGGGGGGGGGGCGTGCCCCCCATAATTTTGCCAATATTGGTTGCAGATTTTTTACATAGATTTATGTTAGTATTTTACCTGTTTTGAATGAGCAAAACGCCCCCCAGAACGCACCAAAGACCATCTAGAAATAAAACAATTCCCGGGGAGCATGCCCCGGACCCTATAGTAACAGTGTGTACACTAATCGGAGGGGGTAGGAGTAGGCTTTTAGGCTAATAGCCGGAAGACAACGTCAAAAAATATCCTATTATTTTAATAATTTGTTATTTTAAGTTAAAATTAACATGGATTTTTATTAGTATTTTATCTGTTTTAAATGCGCAAAACGTCCACAGAACGCACCAGAGGCCATCTAGGAATACAATTTTCCCGGGGGACCATGCCCCCGGACCCCCTAGTAAGAGTGAGTACACTTATATGAGTGGGTAGGATAGGAGATAGAGTTTAATAGCTGGAAAGCAACCTGCCTAAAAATGTAATCTTAGATTAATAATTTGGGGTAATTTGGAGTCATTTTTTACGTAGATTTATGTTCGCCTTATACCTCTTTGGAATGCTGGAAACACCCTAATAATGCAGCACAAACCATCTAGAAATAAAATTTTCCCGGGGGAGCATGCCCCTGGACCCCCCCCCCCTAGTAAGTCACTAAACGTTACAGGAATGTTCTCCAGCATGATTTGTTGTTCGCCTTAGGTTTTTCAATTTATTCTCTCCCCTAAATACATGTAAATATCATATTATTGAAGACATTGTAAAGAAATTCATTTTTTTGTAATGGATACATGTCTGATAACGTATAACGTTGTATATCCATTTCAGTAGATTCTCTCTGAATAGTAAAAAATAATGTTTCGCGCGTATTGTTGCAACTGCTTGGACCCGTAACCACACTTTACAGGATTGTTCTCCAGTATGAGCTGTTCTGCGCCTGGTTTTATTTAATTCTCTCCCCTGATAACTTAATAGTTGTCCTTGATGACTTGAACTAAGACAACACTTTGTGTCACGCGTATTTCTGCAGCCCTAGGAGCCAAAATCACCCAAGTGTACCGGAAACTAGCTCGAGTTGTTGTGCACATGCATGCAAAAACATTATCCACAATGCTCGACTAACAGTATATTAATGTACATATATTTGTCCTATTCAAACAGTGTCGATCCTGATCAGAGGGCTTCAAGGGGAGCTCTCGGATTAGGATATTCAATTTTTGTCTTTTACACTGTCCCCAACCCCGCAACAGACAAAAATGGACTTAACTGGACAATCATATTTGATATGAAAGTCTTTATCAAAGCAGAATGATATGGGCTGCAAAACCACCCTTTTATAACATCCGAGACTGTAGACAAAAATCTATCGCCACTTAATCTAAGATTACATACCCCTCCACTATCAGATGTTTATCAAAATCTTAGGAGATTAAATGAATATTGTCTTTTTTAAAACTCTTTTCATTTCTCAAATTTTATATTATGTGAAATCAATGTATCTGAATAAATTTCGATGTGCAGTTGAAATAGTTTGGATTCTGATCGGACGCCAAGGAATTCCACGTCTGATCAGGATCCAAACTTTTAAGAAACCGATGCGCTCGGAGAAAAAACATTTGCATAGTAAATTGACAACACTGACTCAATTGTGAAACATGTAACCCTTTTCCCGACATAGGCAAGTTAAGTCGACTTTGTGATCCAGTTCAGACGTCGTGTTACACATTATCAGTATTACAGTCAGAGCTTCCCCAAAAAATGGAATTTTACATAAAATTGCAGACGAAAATATTTTAGCAGACGATATATTGTGTGTTCGAAAGAGACAGTTAAAATTTAACAGTGACGGGTTAATATGATCGATTATTTCATTATCTATATAGGGCGATCTCTTTAAATGCCATGAACTTAAAAGTTCAGTGGAACCCCTTCAAACCGGAACCTCTAAATACCGAAATTCTATCTAAATCGGACAAAAGCTTTGGTTCCGTTTCCAACATTTCTCTTTTTTACGCATTACACCATAAATACGACTTTTTACGTCTTTGATTTACTCCTGCACTGAGGAAAATAGTTAACATACATTCAAGCAGATGATAGCCTAAAGCAGGTTGAAAGTAAAGCAGAATGCGCATTCAGGCGTATTCTGCTTTATGTTCAACTTGCTTTAAGTGGTCATCTATCTTCCATACTAGAAACAAGCTATTTGGAAATGGGTTAAAACCCCTCTTAACTGGAGACCCTCTAAACCGGATTTTTTTTTGTCACCATACATGTCCGGTTTAGAGGGGTTTCAATGAATCGATAATGTGGTTACTTTATAAACAAAGATTGCATACTTACCAGCCAAATAAGGTCATATAAGTGTAAACGCTTTCCAGTAGTGTGTTCTGTTACCACTGTGTGCAAGTTATGTTAAGTGTTTGTGCACTGTGTGCAGCGAGAAGAGTACAGTAGAGAAAACGTATTCTTTCCAGCTAAACCGCGTTTACGCTTAAACTATTATTTGGGTGACCTGGCGTCTGATCAGGCTCCAAACTGTTTGCCACTCAGATTAAAACTGGTAGTTGTCATGTTCTATATTTCATTGCATTTACGTTTACGTTTGAATGGAAGAATAACGTTTTCGCCATTGTATTTCAAACAGGTAACCAACTCACAATCGATGGCCAACGGCGGCCATCGATTATTCTTACTGAACTCATCGCTGATAAGGACACCCTATTCGGCTTATAAGCAGTTTGACCAAACATTGAGTTTCTTAGCGTCTGATAAGGGTTCCAACGGTTTGACACATGTTGAGATCTTTCTTTAAAAATATATTGCATGAAGCAGTTTTAGACTTTGCAAAATAGTTTTGATCATGATCAAACGCCGAGTAACTCGGCGTCGTATCAGGGGCAAACATGACTGAAACACATTTCGATAGTTCTCAAATCCTACTGCCTAGCATCTAACTGTAACTCTTTCGCTGCCAATTCTATAACACTTACATATGCAAGTAGTTTGAATCCTGATCAGACGTCGCGTTCCCATTCAGGTTGGTTACAATGGGAGCGGATAATCTTCTCCTCTGGATATCAAGACAGGCCTCGACGGTTTAGGGCTATTGAGCTGCGTTTGTCTTTCTTCAATAAATTGTAAAATGACAATCAGTGGACACTGATAAGAGGCCTCATGCAAGATCCCTCTGATCTGGGTCTACATTGTTTGGATATATAGTGCAAATGTACTATATTTTGATACAGGTATTATGTACACTGTTTTTAAAAGCCACAAATTATACGACACACTAGTGGTCAATGAGATGATTCTTAAAATCATTATCCCCTGAAACTTTCAATGGACAATTCCAGTTTGTACATGTAATAAAGGCTGATCCATATTATACTATTTAGGGTTGTTTTTGTTATAAATTGCAAAATGACAAACAGTAAAATCCCTGACCAGAGGGCTCCCATTCTTTAGGTACACATTTAGTAGAGGACGCATATATGCGTCACTAGGGCTCAATGAGTTAATTCACTTACACAGAATAACTTTAAATGGAAGACTTTATTTCCAATGTTTACTAAAACGGTTTTGTTTTATCATATATTACAAATAGTGCAGACCCTAATCAGAGGAATGTATGAACGCTCTGATCTGGTTTTACACTGTTTCCGTAGGATAAGTGTACTCTTCAAATATGAACTGTTTGTAAAGGACGCGTATACCCATCACTTTGGATTAACAGCTGAATTTAAAACAAAAATAAAGCAGAACGCTCCTATCGGACCTTTCGCTGTCCTTTCGCCCTGCATTCTCAAATATAATCAAAGTGCTGAAAGCACTGAGAGATCCGCGATTAGTGAAATGATCTAGTTTAATTGAACGTATTGAAGAGTTTACACCTATTAAGTGCACTTAAAGCAATCAGTAAGTATAAACAAGTACACTATCTTTGCCGGCCTTGTTGTAATTAGTTGCCCATTTGATACTTAACAAGTATTGGAAGTTTCAAATAAACAGTAACCTGTCTTGTTGCAACTAGTTATCATTTGATATTTAACAAGAATGCAAGGTTTGAAGTTTAAGATATTTAAATTTTACAAAATTTATGTAAATATAACAAGGGTGATAACTCAGGAATGACAAGTCTCAGTGTGGCCTGTTTTGTTTGGAATGAGCTTGCCGTTTGATACTGAACAAGATCATATGTTATATTGATTTTGATCGATTGATTAGTGTTTTATGGCCCATCGACACCAATGGTCATTTAGAGCCGAAAAATATTGATGGTAGAAAAAAAATCAGAACTGAAAATCAATTTTCAACTTCATTTTATTTTATAGTCAAATGGCATATTGAGGACTTATTTCTAAATTAAGAAATGATCACATGATCAAAGAGTTATGGCCAGCTATGATGAGTTATCTCCCTTCCTATTCACTTGAAATAATATAGGATGGGTTATCTCCCATTTCACCCGATTTTACCTCTAAATGACCTTGACCTTTGCCAGTCATGACCCAAGTTGTACTGACCTCAAGAGCTTCTTGAGGTCAGTACACACGCCAGATATAAAGTCTCTATTCACTGTTGTTCAAAAGTTACGACCAAGGTAAAAGTTGTGTACAGACAAACAGACAGATCAAAAACGATTTGCCCCCGACTAAGTCGTGCGGGGCATAAAAATGATATCGAAATAGATTTATGCTGTGTGGGCAAAACTTGCATTATGTTGCAGTATAAGTAATTTAATTTATTGTAATGAGTAGTCAGTGGTGCACATGAGGTAGTTCAAAGCAAGATAAAAGTTCAGCAAAAAGCTCTGGCAGGAGCTCCCTGCAAAAAGTTACTTTCATCTTACTTTAAGCAGTCAGTGTTTTGACATAATGTAGTTCACTCACTGTTGGATATAGGAGATTTGCACTTTTGGCTATGGAGGAAAGGGGTAAAGCAATGCGAAAGTAATCAGAAAGCACCTAAGGAGCTTTCTGCTTTACTTTTATCTAAATAATCTTGCATAATGCAGCCACTTGACAAGTTGTACTGTAAACCAACAATTGGACCTCATGTAGTGGTTGTAATAGATGTGCTTTACTGTAAATGAAACTATTGTTGGCATCGAGATTCAAAATAAGCATCAGAGAGTGAAATGTCGCATACAAAAAGAACGAGAGCACCGCAAACGGTACATTATACTCCCACTGGCAAAGAAATATATAGTTTTATCAAATTTCATTTTAATTTGTACACACTTAGAGCTCTGAGAGCAAAAACAATACTGAAATAGAGCATTTTCTAGCATATCTGAATACACCAAGGGCAGATAACTCTTGGCACAATGATCCGATTTCAATAATAATTAACCCTTTCATGAACTTATACTTCTATAATTATACTATGGGCAAACATAATCAAAATCCATTCAAAACTGTAGTTGCTAAGTGTGTTAACACTGTCAAATAAGCCTTTTATAACATATTTGAGTACACCATGGACAGACAACTCTGTAATAAAATATCAAATAAATCTCAAACTTTACTCAGCTTCAGATCTTGATGCATAAAATCTCTCTTCATTAATATCCTTGAAATAGTTTTCCAAGAAAACTCTGGACAAGCTCTTTATAGCATATTTGAGTACATCAAGGACAAATTACTCTGTAAAGAAAAGTTGAATGAACCTCAAACTTGACTCAGCTTTTGATATTGATGCACATAACACATGTGTGAAGTTTCATTAATATCCCTCCAATAGTTTCCCCAGAAACCTCCGGACAAGCTTTTTATAGCATATTTGAGTACATCAAGGGCAGATAATTCTGTAACAAAAATTCAAATGAACCTAAAATTCGACTCAGCTTTAGATCTTGATGCATATAACATTTATGTGAAGTTTCATTAATATCCCTCCAAAATTTTACCCAGAAATCTCCGGACAAACAAAATGTTGACGGACGAACAAACGAACAGACAGGGTCGCGCCAATATACAACCACCTTTAGAGGTGGGCGTATAAAACATGATCTTGTTAAAATTAAGGTTATCTCGGGCTTTCAATTCTGATTTTATTTACTTGCACTTATACTGTATCAAGATATTATGAATTATCTATAAACACAACAGGAAAAATATGTAATTTATATTTTATTTGCTTTTTTTCCTATTTCATCAGTTCTGATAATACACAGCAGTTAAAAATACCAACAACAGTGAACACTATAAAGTTGTAAACCTTACGTTTCAATTTAACAGCTTTTTGAGAAACTATATTAAAATCATTAGTTAAAAATCACAGCATAATTTTCTTTCAAATAAATAACATGGATTCAGGGCTCCGCATAAGGGAAGTACTTCAAGAACTTAAATCTTTATGTCTGCATTAAACCATATGGTGCGACTGTTCATTAGAATAGGTTCAAAGAGACAATTCTAAAGATAAGTTTAACCACACCATAGGATTTGGTGCTGACATGGAATTTCCATCCAATTGAACATATCCATCGCTCTAATCAGTTCATATATTTATTACTCAAATTCAGCACATAATTATGTTGTTCGCCCTTGAAAAAAGTCAGTTTTAATTTGCATCATAGTCTCTGACTCTGTTTATGAAAGTCCATCTTGGATAGGAAACTGCTGGATGTCATGTTTACTGCTTGTCCTACATTGTTTACCACTTCAGGCAGGGAAACATTCCAAAAATTGCACTGGTTATGAAACACCACACAGGCTATGATGATTCTGCAATAGATAGTACAAACATAATTGATTGTTATCATATGCATAAGGCTTTCTACAGGCCTGAAACATCTCAGGACTTTTGTGTTGTTTTTTTCTTTTATAATTTTTGTACCACTTAACATATTGACCAAATAGCAGATTTTACTCCACAAAATGACACTAGTGGTCTCTCACAAGTTCCTGCTTTAGCGAAGTTACTTGTGCAAAAGCAGGAGATTATGTTGAAGATTCTTCAACTATTCTTTATAAAGCGTAAGCTGAATTTTGGAGGCAATGTTAAGTTTTATTTGGCGTTATGGAAACATGTGATCAATAAGGCATGGTTGTGGCTTATTTGTACTTTCCCATGAATTTTCAGCATGTCTGGTATATGTATTCAATCAATGGAGTTAAAGTTCTAAAATAGAATGATTATAAATTAATGTTGACGTAGTTCTACTCATACAGGGTTTCAGATAACTGAAAAGTAAAATTCTTTATGTCTACATTAAACCCAGTGGTGTGACTACTTATTAGAATCCTGTTTTCGAGACAATTCTAATGAATGGTAACACCATAGGCGTTGGTGCTGACGTGAAGAAAAGCTGCATTTGGTCTCATTACTCCAACTTATGTGGAGCCCTGACTCGTAATTATATATCGGATTTCATGGACTGAAATGAAAATAATTATACTGTTAGTGTCAGGACTGTACACATTACTGTCTTATTATTTTTCAATCTAAAGACCCAAACACATAGTCATTGCCTTTAACTTGTCTTTTAAATGTTTTCTTTCAATTATTTACTATATACTGTACTTTGTAGGCTCTCTAAATTATAACATAACATACGAAACTATTTTGCATTTTAAGGAGACTCAGCTTTTAAAGGCCAAATACGCAAAATGTAACATTGGCCATAAGTCCTTAACTTTGTGACTACATGTGATAGAGACTTCATTTTGGCATGTGCACTTAAGAATCTCTTGAGAACAGTACAACTTTGGTTAAACAGACAAATGTCAAGGCCATGTAGATGTCAACTAAAGGTCAAATAGGATGAACTTGACACAGGCCACGACTTTGCAACTACATTTGATAGATACTTCATATTTTGCATGTGGGTCTACACTGTTTGCCAAGGTAGTTTGTATCTGGTTCAAGTACTTGAAGGTACAGCCCTTAACATGTATTATCTATTACACATAGTCTACACAAAATAGCTACATGCTCAGTATTGTATGATAAATTAAAAATCTATTTTACCTAACAGAATAAGAATCTGAGTGTCAAACAGAGTAGATCGAGATCAGGCCCCGCATAAGTGGTGCCTTATCTGTATCAAAACTGTTCCAGATGAGTAGCATGTTTTTTCACCATGTTGCAATTTCAACAAGAGGGCCTGAAGGCCCTGATATCGCTCACCATTTGTAATGAAGCCTGATAGCTTTACCTTTGAATTTCACCCGTTTTATTCTAAATCCAATCAAGTTTGTCGACCTACTGTAGTATAGTAGAGTACATCAAAGGCATATAACTAGAGCCTAAACAATACTGAAATGAAGCCTTTTTCTAGCATTTCAAAGTATATCAAGGGCAGGTAACTATTGCCACAATGATTACATTTCAACAATAATTGCACTCCTTCGAGAACGTATAGCTGCATCCTTTGTGTACAAGTATAATCAAAATCCATTGAAAACTCTAGTTGCAAGAGTTTAAACGCTGTAAAATATGGCATTGTCAGCAATTCAAAGGTACATATCTCTTGATCTATTTGTCTGATTCCAACCATAATCACCCTTTTTCGAACTTCTATGGTCATATACAATCTGGGCAAGTTTGAGAGAGCTTGGATAAATATTGTGGCCTCTAGAGCATAAACACAAATATATCATTTTCAGCAATTCAAAGGTAGATAACTATTGACCTATTGATCCGATTACAACAATAATTGAACTCATCTGAAGTCTTATGGTAATATACAATCTGAGTACGTTTGAGAAAGATTGGATAAAATTTGTGGCATCAAGAGTGTAAACATCGTTAAATATGGCATTTTCAGCAATTCAAAGGTAGATAACTCTCGTCCTATACGTCTGATTTCAACCATAATCAAACTCATCTGAACTCTTATAGTCATCTACAATCTGAGAAAATTTGAGATAGATTGGATAAAATTTTTGAACTCTAGAATGTAAACACTGTTAAATATGGCATTTTCAGCAATTCAAAGGTAGATAACTCTTGATCTATTCATCGGATTTCAACCAAAATCGCACTCATCTGGACTCTTATGGTCATATACAATATGGGCAAGTTTTAGAAAGATTGGATAAATACTGTGGCCTCTAGAGTGTAAACACTGTTAAATATTGCATTTTCAGCAATTCAAAGGTCGTTAACTCTTGGTCTATTTGTCCGATTTCAACAAAAATCGAACTCATCCGAACTCTTATGGTCATATACAATCTGGGCAAGTTTACGATAGATTTGATAAAAACTGTGGCCTCTAGAGTGTAAACACTGTTAAATATGGCATTTTCAGCAGTTCAAAGGTAGATAACTCATGATCTATTAGTCCGATTCCAACCATAACCAAACTCATCCGAACTCTTATGGCAATATACCATCTGAGCAAGTTTGAGAAAGATTGGATAAATATTGTGGCCTCTCGAGTGTAAACACTAAAATAGTTGATGACGGACGACACACGATGGATGATGGACGCCGGACATTCAAGGATTGCAAATCACCCTGAGCTAGCAGCTAACAAAGGCTAACCTCAGCTGACTGGTGTATAAGTTTTAACTTTTTCTAAATTTATGTAGTTTTTTAAAGAAAGAAGCAATAATTTACCTTATTGTATGGCTGTTGAATTCCCCTTGAAAGGTCTGGTACCATGTTAGTGTGATGTTACCATGCCCTTCATCACAATCAATGAGATTAGATGAAATCAGCTGTCCTGAAATCATCTTCATCTCTTCATCCCTCATCATCCATCGGTGCTTACTGCTAAATGACCCATTTAGTGCTGTGGTGCCATACAATCTGACTCATCCATGGGATCCATCCATACCATGTTACCATTTCCCCTGTTGAAATACATGTAGTTAAAAAATATGTGTAAGTTTTCACAATAAACAACCAATATAAATCAAAGAGTGAAGGTCTTGAGAGTTGCCAAGGATGAGGTTTTGCAATTCAGTAAACCACTCTGTAGCCACAACTGAGGCTACAGTAATCATTTATTGTATAAGGCAGGTGGTCACTTAAAGAAAGATGAAAGTAAAGCAGAGAGCATTTAAATATGTTTTCTGCTTTTAATTGTTTCACTGTGCTGTAAGTTGTCAGCTATTTTTGTTCCATCAATAAGTATTGTTTAGTCCTGGTTACAGAGGGGTATACATCAAATGATTAAGCAGAATTCAATTTAAGGTACATTTTGCACCAAGATGGATCTACTGCTTGATTCACAGGGGTAAAGAATTTGAAATGTAGCCAGTGTCAAATTCCATCTTTAAAAGGCAGTTGAATTGCATTTAATTCTTTCATGAATGATGAGAATATTTTAAGATAGATCTATTATTTTTATTCTGTAATTTGTTGATTACATGTACCTGCATGTGTACTCAACTGAGAAGGCTTTTGAGCTTGAGTACAAGTTGGGTAATGTCAGACAAAGGTCACAGTTTTTAAGAGACCTGTCACATAAGGGGGCATAGCGTTTTGCAAACAAATCTTGTTTTCATTTAATTTACTTAACTTAACAAAAATAGAAACTTTACATACTTTAGAGCCGGTTTAAGCGATGTTTAAATGAGGTACTATACGTGTCATAAAATATACGCACATTTCACAATTGAGTTATCGATAAAGACCATAAAGAGCCACACTCTCGCTAATTTGTACTGTGCACAACGTAGCACGCTTTCCACTTCCAGTATTTAACACTGACGGCGAGTTGACCTAGTCAGGTTTTTTGAAAGTTTATTTAATGCAGCACGGCACACACAGACTTTAGCCAAACACCGAAAAAACAAACTTGTAAACACCTGCGTTTCAAAAATGAGATGCCACAGTTTTATGACAAGAGGGCCTGAAGGCCCTGATATCGCTCACCATTTGTAATGAAGCCTGATAGCTTTACCTTTGAATTTCACCCGTTTTATTCTAAATCCAGTCAAATTTGTCGACCTACTCTAGTATAAGAGAGTACATCAAAGGCAGATAACTAGAGCCTTGAAACAATACTGAAATGAAGCCTTTTTCTAGCATTTCAAAGTACATCAAGGGCAGGTAACTATTGCCACAATGATTAGATTTCAACAATAGTTGCACTCCTTCAAGAACGTATAGCTATATACTTTGTGTACAAGTATAATCAAAATCCATTGAAAACTGTAGTTGTAATAGTGTAAACGCTGTAAAATATGGCATTTTCAGCAATTCAAAGGTAGATAACTCTTGATCTATTTGTCCAATTTCAACCATAATCACCCTTTTTCGCACTCTTATGGTCATATACAATCTGAGCAAGTTTGAGAGAGCTTGGATAAATATTGTGACCTCTAGAGCGTAAACACTGTTAAGTATATCATTTTCAGCAATTCAAAGGTAGATAACTCTCAACCTATTGATCCGATTACAACCATAATTGAACTCATCCGAAGTCTTATGGTAATATACAATCTGAGTAAGTTTGAGAAAGATTGGATAAAATTTGTGGCCTCTAGAGTGTAAACACCCTTAAGGTGGTTCGCGGGTCAGCTTATTCTGTGTCAGAATTCTTTGAAACCTTGATTAAATTGAAATATACCATATGGAGAGTGAAAAATCGTTAATACAAAAAAAAGTTACAGTGCCGTTTTTTTCTGAGAGGACCTTTTGTCGAGAAAAGCTCCTTTTTTAATAAACAGGAATAATTTCTTTATAAAATGATATAACTCAATAATTTCTGTACATTCAAGTAAACTGTACATAGACTATAAGATAGTAGGCAAACAAAAGTATTTCATAACATATTTTCTGGAAATATCAATATTTTAAAAAAGTCAAATTCTGAAAATCTCAAATTACAAAAAATCTAGCTGTTTAACATACACTAATTTTACTCTTATTAGATAGATATAACTTAATTCTACTAGTCACACAAATCTAATGAAAATCTACAGTGGAATTTGCATTTTATACATGCTTTCCTGAAATTCTGACAAAATGTTAACACAAAACGAGTAACCTCCCTTGAGTTCAACTTTAAAATGCCGTCAGCTCTAAATAATACCTTAAGTCAAACCTTTAATAAGGGACCATTGAATACGTTAGCCTGTAGATCTTTAAAGGCAAGTGACTGTTTAATGCATAACAAAAGTAATGCATAAAAGCTCCTTTAGGATCTATCTTTTAGCATTACCTTTGTCCTTTGTTAAGCTGCCATCTGTCATATAGGCTATAATCCTCACAAATTTAGCTGTCACATGACTATACTTGCATCTGATATTATTCATTATTACGTGGCTTAACATAGCCTGTCCATTGATCACTGCGTTATGGATTGACTAGTCACTAAAATCGGAGAATTTGTTAAAAAAAAAGTTGAAGCGAGTGGGAATCGAACCTAGAACATTTGGATTGCAAGTCAATCACCGTATCAACTGCGCTAACAGAGAAGACACTGAAGCAGTTCAAACTTTTCTTTATCTACATTTTCTACTATAAGCATGTGCCGCAAAGATCAGGTGAAAGTCATCAGCATTTCCGGAACTCGAAATGCGGCCCGCCCGCTGTCGAACCACCTTAAATATGGCATTTTCAGCAATTCAAAGGTAGATAACTCTCCACCTATTAGTCTGATTTCAACCATAATCAAACTCATCTGAACTCTTATGGTAATATACAATCTGAGCAAGTTTGAGATAGGTTGGATAAAAATTGTGAACTCTAGAATGTAAACACTGTTAAATATGGGATTTTCAGCAGTTCAAAGGTAGATAACTCTTTATCTTTTGGTCAGATTTCAACCAAAATCAAACTCATCCGAACTCTTATGGTCATATATAATCTGGGCAAGTTTTAGAAAGATTGGATAAATATTGTGGCCTCTAGAGTGTAAACACTGTAAAATATGGCATTTTCAGCAATTCAAAGGTAGATAACTCATGACCTATTTGTCCGATTTTAACCATAATCGAACTCATTTGAACTCTTATGGCAATATACCATCTGAGAAAGTTTGAGAAAGATTGGATTAATATTGTGGTCTCTAGAGTGTAAACACTGAAATTGTTGACGCCGCACGACGGACGACGGACATTCAAGGATTGCAAAAGCTCACCCTGAGCTAGCTCAGGTGAGCTAAAAATCACAGATATCAGGCCATTTGGCATGCTTACTTTGGTTGCGTCAGTAACTGATGTTGCGCGTCATTTTGGACGCATAAGATAGACAATTCATATCCTAACTACTCGTTACAGACTGAGAGCTACGGGTTATGTCTGGGATCGTCGGACTCGGAGATCGTTGACGTCACATAGAGACGACCACACTCTTACATCCTATCCGTACCAGTAGACCGTATACAGGGCAGATCTTAACTTATGACTAAACTGTCTTTATGCAAAAAAAGTCGATCACTTAAAATGAAACAGTAAAATGAATAAAACACATCTTGCGTACACGTTCACATCTAAGGATCTCTGATAATTTTAAAATCGACCCCTTTGCATTTTGACGTCAAATAACGACGTTGCTTTTGGATTTTTTTTCATCACCATTGTTGAGAAATTGCAGACATTGATCCAAAGTTTCGAATAACACTAACTTAAGCTTCTGAAAAATTGTGTTTGTAGACAGAAATATACACATTAGAATCCAATGTAAAGTTTCTATTTTTGCTGTGTATAGTTCTGAGTTTTCTAAAAATTCTTCTTTTAAATATATTGAAAGCGAAGCGGTTTCATACAAAAGTGTGTCCAGGTTTTTTTTCATACCTCCATGAATACAATTATTCCTCATAATTTAATATCACTACTGAATTTAAGAGGGTTAAATAGAGAATCTGACACGAGTGTTCATTATTTAACACTTTAAAACGTAGGTTGTAGTCCCTTCGCCATATATATTTTCCGCCAAAACGCGACATTGTTTTGCAGTAAAGTCAATGACATCATTCGGCGTCCTGCTTCATGCAGCGCTCTTGGAGAGCAGTAACTGTTGGACTAAGAGAAAGTAGTCCTGACAAGGCGCGGCCTGAATTATTTTTTTCATGGGGTTATGAAACAAAAGTTACAGCTAATCAGAGCTAACCAAAGCAATATCAACAAATTAGGAAAAATGGATAGACACTCATTTACATCCAATCGGGACTAGTAATGAGTATTTGTTTACTCGTCGTTTACAAACTGTGCACCTCTGAAGGTACACATGACTATGCAAACAGTGTTGCTCCAGATCAGAGGTCTCCAAAGGCAGTCCTTAGGCAAGCCACCTTGATAAACAATCAATTATGGTTGGACAAGACAGATATTTTATTATGGTGAGTAAGGTTGAGACAGATTCCATTTATAATACATTGATTCTAAATATAGAACAAGAGGGCCTGAAGGCCCTGATATCGCTCACCTTTTGTACTGAAGCCTGATAGCTTTACCTTTCTGTTTCACCGGTTTTCATCTAGATCTATTCAAATTTGCAGTATAGCATGTAAACCATTTTGGAATACAACCTCATAATTCTAGTATAGTAGAGTACATCAAGGGCTGATAACTAGACACTAAACAATACTGAAATGAAGCCTTTTTTAGCATTTCAAAGTATATCAAGGGCAGATAACTATTGTCACAGTAAGTTTTAAACAATAATTGCACTCCTTTGAGAACCTATAGCTATATACATTGTGTGCAAGAATAATCAAAATCTGTTCAAAACTGTAGTTGAAACAGTGTAAATGCTGTTAGATACGGCATTTTCAGCAATTCAAAGGTAGATAACTCTTGACCTATTTGTCTGATTTCGACCATAATCACCTTTATTTGAACTTGTATGTTCATATACAATCTGAGCAAGTTTAAGAAAGCTTGAGTAGATATTGTGGCCTCTGGAGTGAAAACACAGTGTTAAATATATCATTTTCAGCAATTTAAAGGTAGATAACTCTTGACCTATTGATCTGATTACAACCATAATTAAACTCATCTAAATTCTTATGGTAATATACAACCTGAGCAAGTTTGAGAAAGATTGGAGAAAATGTGTGGCCTCTGGGGTGTAAACACTCGCGTTAGTTGGAATAGTTGTCAACAAGTTCTATTCGAATCACCACTAACTTGATGTTTTCCGTTGACAAAATGTTAACAAACCCTAAAATCGAGCGATGATTTAGTCACGTGACCATGTTTATACCATGTGATTTGTGTCTCTAGATAAAACAAACATAAAGACCTCAATTAATCGAATGGATCCAGACCGCATGGCATTATATGCGTTTATAAAAGGAAGTGGCTATAGCCGTCCGGTTCCGGAGGGCTAGCCTGCCCTGTGAGGGTAAGCTAGACGTCCGGAATAGATTTTCGTCAGAGCATATACAGGGGTGTCAAATTCCACTTGCCCGCTCGCCAATGCGAGTAGGTTTTGAAGTCGGGCGAGTGCTTTCAAATATATACTCGACCTTAAGGGCGAGTGGATCTTTTGGGCAGTGTAATTAGAGTGCAAATTAAAACGACTGAAGTTCTCTGCGTGTGTCAACTGATCAACGACACATTTTCTACAATGTTTTGCATTTCACTATTATCGACAACGAGTTTGGAGGCGTTCCTATTCACAGGCACCTGCTTGTTTCTTCTTTATATTATTCGGCCTTCAAAGTACGAAAGTTTCGGCCCAAAAAGGTTTATTTGTGTTGAAAGTATCGAGGGGTGGTTCAAATATTTATTCGAATTATAAAATTAAAGTATGAATAACAGTGTTATAACGTGTTTTATTATTCAATCATCTGTCAAACTGCAAACATTTCTTAATATAAAGCTTCGACGATTTCGTACCTAATTTGAACGAGTCAAAATTTTACATGCCGAAAAAACCGGAAGCACCGTTAGTTCCCGCTACTTGTCAAAATGTAAACAACCTAACAAAACTATCTTCAGTCGTTTTCGTAGTAAAATAGCGGCATTAACAGGGATGTCGAAACGATGACAAGACCCACAAGAATTGAAACAGTTAAACAGTGCGTTTCTATATGTTGATATTTTCGAATTTAAATAAACGAATAAGAAAATTGTGAAAGTTTTAGTACATATGAATTATATATGAAAATTCACGGACGAGCAAAAGTTGCAGAGGGCGAGTGGATTTCAATAGCAACTAGTCCTACAGGGCGAGTAGCTTTTGAAAGATTTTTACACCCCTGATATACTGCATAATTTACGTGAGTTAGTGCCTGGATATATATGGCAAACAACCTTAAATACAGTTTTGAACTTCAGAAAATCGGCGAGAACAGAAACAAGTCACACTTTAAGGAATTAATTTACCGTCACTATGAGCTACGATCGCATCCGCCATTGTCGTTGTTGCCGTATTTTGTCCCCACCTTAGTAGGAAAACCGCACTCTCGCAGGCATTTTTAATTGATGATTGAAGACCTGTACCTTTCGCTAAACTGACACGTTCGAAAAAATGTACATGACGTCCACGACAGAATGTTTCCCTTTTTTAATTGTTTTCCTTAAGGCCTTTCGCTACCGGAAGTCGGTCTTGCGGGCGAGCGGATATGCATCTGGACGACACATACTTTTTTCGTACGTGTTTATACTAGAAAATTTATATAAAGGAAATGTTGATATAAATTAGTATAATCCTTCATAGCGCAGTTAGTATAGTGGTTGACTATAGCGATTGACTACCAATCCAAAGGTCATAGGTTCGAGACCCATCCGATCCAAATATTTTTTTTTAGTGTCCGATTTATTGACTTGTCAATCCATAACGCAGTAATCAAGAGACATGTTATTTTTAGTCTTCGTTGATTAGTACTAGTGATGTTTACGGTCCAAGTATATGTCCACTTACCTGTACGTTTTAGTTTAATGACTTACAAGTCAATTAAATCGGTATACATGTAAACGATTTGATCGAACTATAAAGCCACACATTGAAGCTTATCAATACGCTAACCTTTTCAAGATCGATATTGCCCATTATAATTATGTTCAAACAATATAATAAACCATGTATGCAAGTCCATGAATAAATAATAATGCATTTTAATGACAAAGTTTTAATTCTAAGGTAGGTAACTGTATCTAAACAACAAATATCCCACATTTTAATAAGAAAATATGTTATTACAACAAATCCTGACTGTAATATTTTCTAATTTTTTCAGACTGACTCGTTTATCAACCATATATTTGAATAAAATGAAAACAAATATACATTGAATGAGTCAGTTTTTTGTAATTTAATTTTTTAGCATTTTGCAAAATTTAAATAGCTGATAACATCTTTCTGAACACCTTTATTCAAAATGTTTTTAGCTTTTCTTGTAATGAATGTTGTGGACTACTTATTGGGCGAGAATTATAGTCATTAGCTTTATTCATTTTTAAGAAAAATAAAATAACCAAAATTCTAGGTTTTTGTCAGAAAAAAGACCTTAAAGACAAACCACACGATAAATTTTGCCTATATTTACACACATTGTTTCTTAGGCTATTATCATTCTTCATGACAATTTTCATAACAATCGTATGGAAACTACGCGCATATGCGAAGTACCTTAATGTCAGAGAAATATCTCCAACTTAGAATTTCACAGCGAACTATGGTAATGGAAAGGTCTTCCTTTTTTCGAAATATAATGACCTTCATAAATACATGTATTACTCAAACTTTTACTCTAAATGCCACTTTATGCCGATGCTTAACTGTTAATAACAATGGATTTTTTTTGCATGGCTTTGTTAATGTTATTTCCGATACATTCACAGTTTGCTGCTAGCCACATGGACATGGAGATACCGGCTGTGATAATTAGATTTGGCGATAATCAACGTATTGATATCATACGTAGTCCATCCATTTGAAATACTTTCGGCATATTTAACTTCAATCTCTAATTTTAACATTCAGTATGATATTTACATGCATAAATTACAATAAAATCAACAAAAATGTCCTGCGTGCTAATCTAATAACGACAAAGTCAGGGCAACAGTCTATTACCAATTAAACTGGCGGATGCGAACGTTGGTCTTAAGTGAAGGTAATTTAATTCCTTTATATAAATGTGATTTGTTATTGCTCTCTGTTGTTTTATGGAAAATTAAATGCATTTAGTTTTGTTTCAACTTGTTTTAAATATACCCAGGCACTAACCCACATATAAAGCAGTATATTTCCTGAAAGAAATTTATTCCGGACGTCTAGCCCGTCCTGTGACGGTTGGCTAGCTGTCAGGTTCCGGACGTCTAGCCGCTGCCTTTATCAAAATTGGGGGCATTACGACTGTTTTTAAAGGGTGTTTTATTCATTTCCTTTTGTCCGGAAGTATTGTTCGATGTTTCTGACTTGTCAAAGTTATTTTTAGAACAATATAGTTAATAATGGTAAAAAGGTAAGCAAGGTAACATCGGATCTATATAGTTGCACACTTTCAAACTTGAGATATTCAGCATGATCCTCGTGCAGCAAGAGACAGCTGCGCTAATTTTACTGATATGTTATTCATTCTCAATAAACGTGTTTATGAATCTGAATCTGAATATAGAACGTCGTAGAATCCTATAAAATGCTAAAAACTATTATGTCCATTGCAAACAGGTTGGAGCCAGAACAGACGCCGGGTAACCTGACGTCTGATTAGGCTCCAATCTGTTTGCCAACCTGAACCAGATTAAAAAGATAAAATAAAACATCTACAGTTTAGTGCATTGTCAGTGATTGTGTTTGCGTTTATTCTTCTCTACTATAAAGACTACTGTACATTACGCACAATAAATTATTGTATCTGTATCAATACGTCGTAGAATCCTTAAAGGCTTTTACACGAGGCTTTTTGTGCGTAAATTAAATACAGCTTTCCGTATCCCTGGCTAACTGTACGGATATCAACGAGTACGGTGATCATCCCTTTTAAATAACTCTGATATGTCAGAAGAAAACACTAATATAAAGTTTTCGTTGACCACAATTTCTATTTGAGTCGGGCCAAAATCATTGTCATCAGTAAATCTTCGCGCATTTGCTCCGCCCACTTTTCGATGTCAACAAACTCAATGATTCGAACACGACCAATATCTACGTACTTACTTTGAAGTAATTCCGTCGACAATCTCTCTGAGCAAATAACAATTTGCTTATCTCCTCTTCGTGTTTTTCTTTCTGCTAAGGTTAATTTTCACTTCAGCAAAATGGCATGTTTTATTTACCCACGTAAAATATCTCGTTCTGGTTCCCGGTTAACACGCACATAATCCTACAGTACCGGAAACCAGATTAGACGTTTCCCGTTATAACTGATCGGCTTTCCCCGTATGCTTGTCGATCGAAACTATTGGCTATACGGACAGGACCGAGTATGCTTCGTAAAACGGACATCGGCGATTTTCGCAATGTAATACGAACAGCTGCTCGGCTTTCCCCGTTATACTCGTCGGTCGAAACTATTGGCTATACGGACAGGACCGAGTATGCTTCGTAAAACGGACATCAGCGATTTTCGCGAATGAATACTATTCAACATTTTCTTAAAAATAAAGCAAAAGACATATTCTGACCTTCCGGAAAACATTGAAAAATCTCATATTAAATTAATTAGAAGAGATACAACTTACTTCAACCCACATGTATAGTGCTATCAAAGCATAGATCACTTCTGAAAGCAAGCACTATTTTCTTGTTAGATTTGGTTGTAGTCAGTTTTGCAGTAAGAAATGTGTTACTTTGCGAATTTGGTATACATGAATCCGCGAAAACGCTACGCTGCGCTGCGCTATCGCGGATCAAAAACGAATAATTCATCTCCTGTTATTTTTGTCTTGAATACTGCGGCATGTGATCATGCAGGCAACTAACCTTCGAATTTACAATTTTTTTTTAGATCAAATCTGATTTTCAGGCTCTTTACAGTATAATTCCATGCTATAATGTTACTATATATACTCACGGAATTTAAAAACTGTGCACGGTTAAAATTTATTTTAAATGTACACGTTTTCAATAAACTCACGTAAAAGCGGTTTATACAGATGATTGAAGTGTATAGAATGTAATGGTTACCTCCTTCGTGAAATTTACGTTAATTTTGCGCGTCAAAAAACGTTCGTCTATTTTTGCATAAATTGGTCATATCACTCATTTGTACGATACGTGTAGCACGTTTTCAATATACACGGGTTGTTTTGGCAGTAAATCATCGGAAAAACAAGTAAGATTTGTTTTTATCAACCATGACGGCTATGCCACGGCTGTCTGAAAATGTGCATTTACGTTCAGTCAGCATCTTAGAAGTTCGAATGAAGAAAAAATGATGTCGCAGGCCGATTTGGTTTCATCGTGACATTATGTTGTTATAATGGAGACGTATCGACAAATTGGCAATGCTCGTGAGAACCTGCGACCAAGGATATCGCTATTAACGTAACGTCGACAAGATACGTATTTTTCCGTTACACAAGTGCGTGATCGTTTTCAGTCTTCAAACTTTACGGCTAGAAACATTCGAGGAGTTCGTCTAATCAGCCGGAAGACAGTGATGAAAAGATTACGCTAATTTTGAATCCGTCCGTGACGTCCTACTGTACGTCCCGTTCTGACGTCAAACCCGGCATATTGTCTTTAAGCATGACAGCGCTCACCCAGCTCGCGTGCGTGCGTTGTCACGGCCTCCATACAGAACGAAAACATCGAGGTTATTGAATGACCCGCAGTTTCACCCCGATCTCACTCTAACTGAGCCTGTTTGGGATGAGATTGATCGTTGTTTGCGACGTCTACCGAACCAGCCATTGGCGTTGGAACAGCTGGCTGATTGTTTCGTCATAGTAAGGAATGACATTCCTTAGCATTGTTTCGCAGCGTTGGAGAGGTCCACTCGACAATGATGCCGTGTCTGCTTTGATGCAAACGGAGGAAACATGCGTTATTAATTGTGTGACATGGGTTTTGACCCCTAATGACAAAAACGCATGGCAGTACAATCATGATTGACATCACACATTAACGACTCTTATGAAACGTTAGATCGATGTTTAAAATAACACTATAACACAGTCAATTTATATTTGGTTTGTTATTACTATTATTTATAATGCTATTCCCAATGCACAGTTTTTAAATTCCGTGAGTATATATAGTATTAACAGTTAAAAATCCTACTATCAACATTTTTTAAAATGAAATGTTGATATAAGAATTTACATTTTAAATCTCATTTAAATTCATTGTCTTCCTTTGTCTCGTACTTTGCAATTTCAGTTTGAAACTATCATGAACACACTCAGTACTTTGATTTAGAATATATTTTGTTTGTTACACTTTTTAGCGCAAAAATGACTCAAAACCGTATCATTGTACTATACTTCTTTTTTAACATAGTCATTTATATTTTAAGCTTTCAAAATACCGTTTCTAGAGGTAGTCGTTTTAAAGGAAAGATAATCCATGCTCTACAAATTATAGAGCTCTACAAGTTATATGAACTAGAAGTAAGCCCCCTTATTACAATGCATATCGTTGATTTTGCCTTATGAGACGCGAGGGGTTTCGAATGAATTAAATTTAAGCTTATTCAAAATCCCTGTACCTTGATGTCTGAAAGTATAAGTTAAGTAAGAACGTATATTACATTACATGTGCTCATTTTATGTATATAAATATGGACCAATAAACTTCAGTCTGTACCTATCTGCGTGTATTGTTGTTGATGTAATTTCATCACCAAATGTATCGTATTTTACCCAGTTATCGCCATATTGTGGTCTTCTTCATTATTGTTGTCAGCAATATCGTTTCAAAGTTAGATTTAAAGACATTACTTGACCTAGCTTGGGTGGTAACACCTATCGATATATAGCCCCATGGAAAGTTTTAGTTAAAGCATACAGCATGCTTTTGCCTGTATAAATATCTAGGCAAGTATACCATTGAAGCGTCTCATGTGAGGCCCGTACCTTTAATTTGATAGTTGGGTTAGTAAAACCTATTGGAAAACCCCTTGAGTGTGAGTATGTCGGGGCCCCTATTGAGATTGCTGTCATTGGCTGAGCAAACTTTTCTCATGCTTTACAGTTACTTTTACGCCTAGTGAGAACAATGGGGGTCAATGAATGGACTATGTTAATGTCTTTAAGGATCATTTGGTTGTTCATACAGCAGATCGTGTTATACGAAATCGCAAACAGCACATACCCTGAAGAGACATAGCATGTAATGGTGTCTTACTGGGGATATACACTGTTTATGACTACTTTTGTGGTAGATAGTCGCTTAAGAGTAGACATTAATGTCGTAATATTAAATCATTAGATTCGTTTCCTGAAGAAATGGATGACTGCTACCTATGGGCTATGTTCTTGCTGTAGATATTGTGGGTCTAAATGGGATTTCTTGAGTTGTACCGTTTGCCCGTGCCTGTTTGGTGGATCTTGATGGTAGGGATACGACTCTAATCTCTTTGAAACCGACTGGCTTGGGGTCTGCGGTATAATTCTAGGACAGCTTCTTATCTTTATGTTTTATAAATTAAGGGTGTAGTTTCAGCCATGGATTATGTAGGTCCCGCGGGTGTGGGATGGAGAGGATAGATGACTGTTACCCCAGGAATGTGGTCATTCTGTAGAAGTTATCGG
This sequence comes from Gari tellinella, assembly GCA_922989275.2. Classification (NCBI taxonomy): domain Eukaryota; kingdom Metazoa; phylum Mollusca; class Bivalvia; order Cardiida; family Psammobiidae; genus Gari; species Gari tellinella. The sequence goes on from OV277872.1 coordinate 44,300,296, forward strand.
TCTAATTTGGGGTTCTGGGGTTGTACCGTCGACCAATGCCTGCCTGATGGATCTTGATGGTAGGGATACGACTCTGATCTCTTTTGAAACCAGCTGGCGGGGGTCTGTGGTATAATTCTTGGACAGATTTCACCATTTTTAATTATGTCATTGATCTTTTAAATATTTGACTCATTTTAAAGTTGATTTTACAAACAATTGATAAATATTTTGTATAATCTTGGTAATTACATTGAAAGAACTTCGCTTGTTCGGAATTTGTTTCCATGTAAATCCATAAGGTATCATGTTATTTTTTAGATCTAAATGTAGTTATATGTATTTTCTCGCTTTGTAGGTATATTTGTGTAATTTCATGTGAAGCGCTTTTGAACGCACAACCCCTGTATGAAAAGAGCGCTATATAAATCTGGTATAATAATAATAATAATAAAAAGATATATGCAAAGCAATAGAAATTAATAGAACATTTTGAATGTGTTAACAATAGGTTTTTATTTATAGCCAAGGCTAAAGTTCTGCAAAAACAGACTGACAGACAAACAGGCAGACAAGCAGACATGACAAGAACAACATGCCACTTCTAAGTCGTGCTAGTCAACTACAACGCATGCACATTTATTTCATGCAAGTGCGTCTATTTTCAAAATTCTCTGCAGCCTATATGACAATTGATATGAATCGAATTTTTCACAAAGAAAGCGGATCTCACGTAGTTGTCAAATGCGGCACAGTTGAAAAATAATTCAGTTTCTCGAAAACCTAAAAGCTCGTTACGAAAGCTTGTTTTGAAACTGAGAATAGCGTAATATCTTACGTTTACAATATTATAAAACGAAGAAACCTTATTATATAAGTTAGTTGAATCTGAATAACAAACAACTTGGATTCTGATCAGACGTTGAATTATTAGGCGTCTGATCAGACTCCAAACTGTTTGCAATGAATATAAGGTTTTGAGAAGAGTGCCTGCACTGTGATAGAATTAAGAAATAATCTATGTTCTACCATTGTGAAACGGTATTTTACAACGGTCGGGAGTTGTGGTGCGCAGGAATTGACCACGAAGGCCGAAGGCCTGAGTGGTCAATTCCTGCGCACCACAACTCCCGACCGTTGTAAAATACCGTTTCACAACGGTAGAACATAGATTATTTCGATTCTAACATGACCAGATGTAAGGTAATTCATTAGAAAGGAAATCAAATGTTCCATACTTGTTTCCTCAGTGGATGAAGTTTTTCGACCGAATAACTTTTTCCGCGGCATTACAAGAATCTAACACCCATAAGCAAATTTACAATTACCGATCCATAATCTGGCATAGAACAAACATTACATCAAACAAGACAGAAGAATGAGAAAATTACTGTAACGTTACTGGTTAAAAGTATATGGTCTTTACGGGCTATATGAATAACGAAAGAAATTTAAAAAACATAACGTATGAACGCACGTGGTCACGTCATGTCATATAACCGCGGGAGGAGCGGGGTAGGGAAGAGCGTGGTATACCGTCTCAGGTATACCACGATAGACCTGTTCTTTGTTTATAGAGACGAATTCACGTGTCATGTTAGAATAACGTATTCACAATTGTAAATATTGGGAGCAGCATTACAAAACCAAAAAACAATATTTACATTCGCCCCATTCAAATCCATTGAAAAGCATGCCGTTCAATTCGTGTAAATGCTATTTCTACGTTGCTTTAACAATATTTTCAGTCGCATTTCTATTAACATGTTGAGGAAGACACAAGAAGTCCTTAATGCAGTGTTTCATGCACAAATCGACAACTGAGTATAACCAACTACCTTCAACAAGCTACCTGGAAGGATTTCTGAATAAAAAATACATAACCATGGAAACATATCATGTCCTCTTGCACACGTTTCATGAGCAATATTGAGACAAAGAATGTTTTAAGATACATTTAACCCCCTCACTACCTTATCCCGAATACAACAGATATTTTCAAACGGCGATTTGGATCTTGATAAGACACCGCAGTACGCGGCTTCTTATTAGGTTCCAAGCTGTTTGACACATATTTCAATCTTTCTTCAGTCTAAATACTTAAACTTTAACTTTGAGATATAAAGGCTACTTATTTAAAGCTGATGCCGTCATGGCAGAGAAGGGGTTAACTCCCGCTATAGTGTGCTATTAAAAAGAAAACCTTAAAGCTGTTTGCTAATTGCAGCCAAATCAGAATGAGTTGTCGAAAATTAAATATAACCTCCTGCTTATGAAGTGGCATACCTAGTTTTCCAAACCAACAATATTTGTACATGTAGTTAACCCTTTAATCCATAGCCTGTTTTTGTTTTTAAGATATATAACCATGGAAAACAGGCTGAAAGTAAAGCAGTATGCGCCGCGCCTTAAGGCGCATACCGCTTTACTTTCAGTCCATTTTAGGCCACTATCTGCTAGAATACAGAACTATTTCTTACAATACATATTTATGACTATATAAATCATTGTAGAAATAAATCAAATGTGTCACAATGCGTATCTTTGGAGAAATGGGTTAAATGTTGATGTCTATGACGTAGAGTTTGCAACGCAAAACAACCACCAACGTGTAAGAGTATGGCGTTTGTTAAAAACAGTTGGTGGAGTATGGCACATAAACCCAAGTACAGAGGTTACTTGTAACCTGTTTGAATCATGATCAGACGCTAACTGAGTAGAATCGAATATGTTTTATATCAGGAATTTAATATCATAACCTTAATTGAAAATAAAACACAACAGAACAAAAACAAAACAACAGAAAATAGTTTGTCTATGTTTATATACCAAACACACACATACAGTTGTTTATTCTTGTTATTTTACCAGAGTATAAAAAGCATTTCACAAACACATTTCGTTGTACAAATCACAGTCCAGTTAGGCCTTGATATTGTAATGAACTCTCCCAATGGACTTGCTCGAACATTTCATTATTGATAAACAAGGGTAGTCGAAACACACTGTAGTTTTTGGTCATATGGCAGATCGTTTCAAAGGGAACAAACAGGCAGGGCAAACTCTGCATGGGCAAAACTGAAACACCTAAAAATTCACAACAAAATATGTCTCCGAATATGATATGATCAAGTTTGACAACTACCAATGGGTGTACATGTAAGTACAAGCGACACTGATAGTTTAACACCTTCGTTAATTGTAGGCGATCCTGGTGGCAGTTAATGACGGTCGTTTTTTTTCAATAAACATGGAATATGAATACTCGGTTAGTTCCATGAGAAAACCTTACTTATTGCATTGCAAAACTGGTATCGATTGTTCTAGCTGTTATCTCTGGCATGTAACAAAATACTAGACATTGTGCTGAGTGTCAGTAAAGAACCTGGGTCCGAGATTTTGAAAGAGTTTCAGTGTAATCATGTAACCGATTAAATCATGCTAACATGTAAACGCTATGTACAGCTTTGAACGTATTCCACTGGCTAGCATGTTTTGCAGCCTTGGTAATAAACTACCTGGTATGATGTTTGCATTTCCATTTCCAACGTGTATCATTGTGCACATTTTGAGCAAATGATATAAGTTCTAAGTACAATTTGATTTGCGTAAGGAGAATTGTTGGTGTTACATGCGCAATAAAAGAGATGTTCATGATTTTGAACTTTTAAATGACAACGGACCCCATGGTTTGATATATAAGTAAGAACAAAATAAAACACAAGAAATAATAAATCTGGCTATTGTCACTCAAAGCACTAATTAAAACTGGACGGATTGATATAAACAAATGTCATGTAAATTCTATAACATCAGTTTGTAGCTGGTCACGTAGGTACTGGACCTTCCTGTGGAATATGTACACGCGACACTGATGAAGATCTCATTGATTGTCGGCGATACTGTTGTAGAACCTGGTACACTGAAGCTATGGGTTGTATCAGTGGTCACTAAATCACCGATTACATCATTGTAGCCACGCTTGGAGCCGACTATCAGGTTGTAGACATGGTTGACATGTTCGTTCAAATCGAAAGCCTGGGACCAGTCAAGATGTAGTTTACTTCCGGTTTGATGAAAATAAACAGGGGCACCTGTAGATCAAAATGAGCATTTTTACATAAACCCATCTCTTGCAATAATATCAATTTATCGCCAGTTATATTTACCGTAAACAGATAAAAATGAATGTCATGTACATAGGTTTAACCCTTAGCCCGCCAAATAAATTGTCGTCTGCTATATTTCTCGTCTGCTTCAAGTTTCAAAGTGCTTCAAAGTTGCTCAAAACTGCTGAAAATGTTGTCCGAGTGTCAAACAGCTTGGATCCGGATGAGACGCCGAGTTACTCGGCGTCTCATCCGGATCCAAGCTGTTTGCATATGGAGCTATAGTCGTGACTGGCAGGCTAAGGGTTAATTGAAAGAAATTCAGAAGAATGTGTTTTGATTGGTGGTGCAACTTTCATTCTGAGTACATTCCGCCAGTCTTATCCTACTAATGATATCAATAAATAGCGCTTCGTATCTAGTTTTCAAAACATGGATATACTGTCAACTAAATAACTTAGATGAATGATTCAAACTATATAAACATATATCAACATTGTATTGTGCTTAATCATTTTACTTGCTTCAAAAACATGTTTCATTCAAGGACAAAGTGTGACAAATGATTGAGTCAAATATGTAAGATAGTGTTTTCGACAGCGATGACAGCTTTAGTATTTGAACATTTTGGATTAAGATCAAAACTTAAGTATAAAATTATCATTGGAGTGTTAGACGTCAAACTTCTTAGCGCACCAGTTTGATCCAAACTGCTTTAAAAAGTTTTTCATTGTGAAGAAAGTAAACCAGTAATACGAAATATACATGAAGTTACGAAAACAATTGATTATCCATACCTGTTAGTTTCGGTGTTGATTCGAGAACAAGTATGTCATTTCTTACAGTGTCGCTGACATGGTTCCCCGAGTTTATGGCTCTAACTTCAGCAGTATAGATAGAGCCGGAGTCTAGATGGATCCCTCTGATAGTTGCCATTGTTTGTTTCCCGGCATCGAACCATTCCGTAATTGGCGATTGACCATGTTTCACACGGAACTCGTAGTGGTTAACGCCAATTGTATCTGAGAAACCAGACCATTGTAGCTGCATACAGGACAAGTTAGACTGCACACCAATATGATGCCGTGTCAAGTTTGTTACCAGTAAACTGTTTGAAATATGCCGTTTCTCTTCGCTTGTCTCAATGATTATAACTTCTGCCTTATCAACTGAGGGTGGCTCCTTCGAAACAAAGTATGGTTTGGCGGACGTCTCGGTTGACATTTCAAGTGAGTTGATGCAGCGAACCATTGAGTGAATAGTGTCGCCATGTTCCAACGTCACGTTTTTAACTGTGAAATTTTCTGTGTTCTCAGTTGCAACGAATTGGTTTACATCTTCGACAGTAATTTGGTTTCCTGAAATAAAAGACAGGTTTCTATCATTGGGAGTTTAATACACATTGGTTAGCTTCTTATGTAAAATAATTATTCGGTTAGATTCATTCAAACATATTTGTTACCCAAGGCAAATCATAGTTTTAACTGGCTGGTTTAAATACATTCTTCATACAGAAGCTCGGTTTGAATTAATCAAGGTCAGCAGCTGTATTGTTGATACAACGACAATAATCAAACAACTCTGAAAATTATAGAATATAACTAGTAAATATTTGTGTCCAAAGCCTTCCATTCCTTTCACATAATATGAAAATACATTATATATACTAGTATTAAGCAACGTTTCTATGGATACAACATTTGATTTATTTCTATATCCCTCTGTAGGTTGCGGGGGATATTTGTGACAACTATTGCAACACTTTGGATATTGAGGGGACGCCAAGTAACTGGACGTCTCATCTAGATCCAAACTGTTGACATTCCGATAATATTTTCAAAGAAATACATATAAATCAACTTAGATAACTGATGCAAATGACAAATGCTAAACATGCAGAAGAATAACTATTGTCCAACACCATATACCTATTTGACAATAACATTGCTTAATTCCACTCTCATTGTCCTTTATTTTCCATGAAACGGTAATGGAATCGGTTGTGTTTGTCTCCTCGTACACTGCAATCAATGGAGCTTGTAAGAAAACTGGAGGTGTTTTGTCCATCAAAACAGGTTTCGAGTGGAACACAGTTCGTAGACGACCAGCGTGGTTTACAGCTATGGCAGTGGCATAGAGACGTGTGCCATGTGACACGTCAGCATGAAGAACTTCAGAGCCTCCCTGGTGTACCGGAGAGAGAGCCTTTATCTGGTAGCCGCCATGTGTTGTCCCCAGACCAGTAAAAATCTGAAGTTATTTAAAGACTCATTAGAACTAAATCAATTGAATTTGATTTCATTAAGTTGAGAAGTCTTAAAAACAATAACATACCAAACCAGCTATACATTTTATTACATCAAACGCTCAAACGTTGGACTCCACGTGCTAATACTTGATTTACATAAATATGGATAGGGAGAGTGTCTCTAGTTGCCTCAGCAAATCGAGTAATCGTTAAAAACGTGTTTAAAGTATCTTTAAATAAAAATAAAGTTTCGTCTGAAATAGTAATACAGTCCTCTTTTCCCAAAAGGGCCCTCCGAAAAACGACTCCATCTTACAACAATGTTTGTTAGAAAAACAAGTTATATATGTTAAACGCTTTCACGTCTGCAACATTTTCACTTGCTATTTTGTCTCAAAGCTATGTATTGGACGTTTTAACAGAAGAAACATAAAGACGAGTGACAAACAATTGAAAACCAGATCAGATGCCGCGTGAGGTGGTGTCTGATTTGGGCTCAACTGTTTGCAAATGTAGTATAAGGGTATTAATGTTTCCACCTTATAACAATTCCCACCAACCAACACACACACTATGTGTCTCCCATTGGGTGTTATTGTAGAGAGGGAGCACTGTATTTCGTAGATGAATACTTACCCGTTGAATACCACTGTCGTAATCTAGAATCTTTGTCTTTATTCGCAGTATTGAGATTCCAAGCTGTTCAATACTGACGGCTGATTCAGGACTAGGCGCTGTCTTCGTGCATTCTTTCATAGTTAAAGATATTTGTGTATTGAGATCACAGTAACCACTAAGTTCCAGAGACAACCCTCGTGCTTCTTTCGACAAGAACGTGTATTCAAACTGACCGGAGCCGTCATGCTGTGTACTGATTGGCAACGTCGCTATCATTCTGTCTACTTTAAACTCAACTGTTGACCGCATGCTAACTTTGCTCAACACACCGTCCACATGGTAGAGCACATTCTCAGTTAAATGAGAATTTGTCGTTATTTTGTAGTTATCGTTAACGGCACAGTTCGTGCTTTCGTTTACAAGGTGTTTATATGATACACAGTTGTAGCCCTGTGGTGGTGTTGTATCAATGGTTATAGATGGTGAAAAGGAAACATTACTCTCATGTCCAGCTGCATCAACAGCCTTAACAAGGCCTCGTAGTTTCATGCCTGTTTTCAGATTCAAGTTATCAAACGTGTACATAGTTTGTAGGCTAGCATTAAGAAAGGTCTGATCCGTTATGTTCAAAGTATTGTCCTGCATTAAAGCAACATAGTAAGAGTGTACTCCCGAGAAATGGTCTATGAACCCGTGCCAAGAAATGGTAAAGCTACTGGTCAGTGATTGAAATGCTGCATTACTATGACGTCCCGTATTGAAAACCACACCAGCTACAGGTATGTCCATGTCAATGACAAAACCATCAGATGAAACACTGGTATGTAATCCTAGAACATTGTAAGCCGTGATGCGGAAGTAGTACTTCGTACCATGTGATAAGGTAAGGTTTGCAAGAGTAAAATTCGTGACGAGACCGACATTTGTACACATGAATGCATCATCAGCTGAAAGAAAATATTTACAAATTAGAATCGAACTTCGATATCTCAATGCAGCTTAACTGAAAACAGCTGAACTTCTGAAGTTAAATTTCATTATTTCTACCTCGTATAGATTTAGAATATCATTTTTGCATGTTGAAACGTGCCCTAGCCACGTGCCACGTTGTAACTTTGAACCAGATATATTCGACTTAAATGAGTTCAATATATCGATATATTTAAAAAACAAACACAAAAAACGAATTGTATAATCTATACTTTATTACCGTTCTGAAGTTAGTTTATATGTCAAATGTATTAGTGTATATCACAATTCAAACAATTTACAATACGAGTTTAAATTATGAAAATAACATGTTTAAAGTGAATAAACATAACAAACTGGTTGAACTATATTATTCTTGAAAACGACTGCTAAAATACCTTACCTTTTGGAGAAGTACCAAGTGCAACTGTGTAATGTGTGATTTTGCTCTGCCTTTCGTTGAAAACATTTCTCCAGCATGCTGTTATTGTATCCATCCAATCTATATAGTCCAAGTCGAGAGAGCATGATGTATCAGAATCACGGACATATCTTCCACGACCAACTGCTGGTGGTGTTTGATCGACAGCTACCGGTTTTGACTTAAATATGGAACTGAGATCGTATTCATACCATGCACGCACGTATATTATATATTTCTCGCCGTGAATGATACTTTGGTTTGTTGACAGGCAATGAACGACATCCGTATGTAAGCCAACATCTTTCCACGGAATTTCATTCTTAATATCAAATATACCTTCCCCTATAGGCTGGTTTATCAGACCCATGCTCCATTCAAATCGTTTGACTTGGGAACTACCATTGCTTACTCTCCAATACCCAGACAGACAGGCAGACGATGCGGTCAATACTTGATCCTGCTGGTCGTATCCGCGTATACCTGGAAATACTTCAACAATTGGAAGACTGAGTGCTTCAACATCTTTTGCGCTCATAACAGTACAGTTGTTCGAATGTGATGATGCTACACATGGTTTACCGATGACGGCACAGGTACAATCTTGGTTGCAATAGTGAACATCACATGAGTGTTTCTCAAGCTCAAGAACTCCATGGGACCCTACTGACGTTCTTGTAACAGATAATGCGTTCACCGAAACTTTCGCAATGGAGCTGTTTAATCCGGCCTTATTTTTAGCCCATATGGATAAAATCAGTAGGTCATCCCTCTGAATTTGGTCGGTAAGTCTTATTGCTGTTTGATGCATGTCCTGAGAGGAATCTGCAACTACTTCTACTATTCCATTCGACAGTTCATCGCCGCTGTACGATCTGCTAACAGTGACGTAGTAACTTTCTAAGCCAGACTCCTGATCATGAAAACCGTACCATGTCAGGAAAACGTTAGATTCAGTACTTCCTTTTGTATCGTTAGATGTATTCCATGTCAAAGGAGGCATGAACCCTCCAATATGCGGAGGTGTTGTATCTATTAGCAAATCATTACTTATACCCGTAGAGCAATGTCCAGCAGCATTACAACACGTTACGACAACATGATACCGGTCACCATTGTTAAGCATGTTATGTTCATTAAGGGAAATTGTCAAGTTACTTTCAGAACCAAGTTGTATATTTTCAACGGGTGTGTGACCATCATGATGTGTTTTTAAGGATACGAAATGGTTGACAATGGGACTTTCTTCTTCGGAAAACCTCCACGATATTCTCAAAACCGACGGATCCCACTGAGCCGTGTATCTCGGTACACTTTTGGTGTCAAGAACAAATACTGGTTTGGACACTAGTCTCGGTGGTGTATCGTCTACACGGAATGCATCTGATATCTGGGCAACGTGTGCTCCAACTTTGTTGTAGGCCATGACGGTTGCATACAAATTTCGTTTTGTTGGAAGGTTTATTCCCGTTTTGAGAATATTTGATTGCAGGAAACAGTTGAACAGCGGTACGATGTCACATTCTCCTGGTAGACTGCCTATACATGTCGTAAAATGTTCGAGGTCTGATTGTGGATCTTCGAAGCCATGCCAATGGACATGTATTGATGAGCTGAATAAAAAACCAGACCTTAATGTTCAAGTGATATGAGGCAAACGATATTGAATAATTATGTAAATTCTGAGCGTTTAAGACAATATTGTTTTCATGTATGAAACTGAAGTATTAGTAAACGATCGAGAGATAGATAACATGCGCTATTTGCATTTATATTTGTATATAACTGGACGCGGGAATCGATACCTCAATTCATCAGGTCCAAAGTCAGCCAAATTACAATTCGTGTCACGTGACTTGCTGAAATTACATTCATATTGTTACGATTTGAATTAGGCTTGTATTTTATCACGAACATAAAGTAATTACAATTGTATTAATAAAACATAGACAGGTACTAGTGTGTTAATACAAAAAGACAACAATACCTTTTTGGAACATGAGACTGATGAGTGCTTCGAGATCCTACCCGGACTATACCATGGATTGGAGGAGAATTGTCAAGAATCACTCCGTCTGACGATCTCTTCGTGCACAGCCCGGCTCTATTACAGGCTTCCACTACAGTGAAATACCTTTGACCAGCAACAAACGAGGAATTCCATGTCACCGCTGGAAATAAAAATAGAGAATTTGATTCAAAATAGATTCAAACGTTAATTTTATAACTTCACACCAGCCTAAAAGTCAACGGTTATGTATTTATAACAGAGAACATAATTGTATAATATTGTACGTTTGTGTGCAACTTGTAATATGACAAAATACACCTGAGCTTATTTCAAGGAGACAACTTTGTTTGTGATCATAGTACAAAATGTATTACGAATAATAAAACAAGGATAGTAATTCAATTGCATGTGTTTGATATTTGATATATTGTGATAATCATTTACCTGTACTCAGTCCTATGTCAACCATAGGTTCAATGTCGTCCTCATATGGCCTAGAGCCTAACCCAACTCGATAAAACTGCATACCACTATGAATATCATCGAATCCCTTCCAGTAACTTTTGATGTGATGCATATCGATTTGGTAGTCCGTATCTTGCTGAAATGATAATGTATAAATTAGTATTAAGCTATTAATGATTTACATGTCAAGAAAGACAAACATGGAATGTTTTAATTTCACAATAACAATTGGTATGACTGGTTATACACAAAACAGTCGAACAAAGTTATTCAACCCAAGGACATGTTTGTGCTCTCGTCAGTAAAAAACAGACGTTATAAAAAACAAACTACCACAAATGCCAATCAATTGGACGGAAGCAATTCTAGCAATTGACCATTGTTGAATGAACTTTACTACATACCATCAGTGCCGGATCACCATCTATCACATGACCACCGGTTGGTGAGCTTTTGTCAACAATAAACGGTTTGATAATTGCGCTGGACTGAAGACCTGCTCTATTGATAGCCTGTAAACGAATATAAAATTACAAATACGATTTATATGTAGTATATTTGAATATCAACACACAATTGATTTGACACATAAGTATATCAGAAACACGTACATGTGAATGGATTTGTTAACATTGATATCTACTGTTGAATTATATAAACATATCTTTTAAATGCATAGGAAAATTCCAAAATAAATCTGAAGCGCTTGTCTGGTTTAGGAAACGTTACAATAAGAACATTCATTATTTTCACTGTATTATGGTGTACAATAACACGTTTTCAACCTTTCTTATATATATTAACATATTTGCTACTCAATTAAAACATTAAGGTGGCGTATATGCAGACAAACTTGTGTAGATGTGTTTATTTGTCATACTTTAACGGTCAGATAATATTTAGATCCATCATGAAGTAGTTTGTCCGGTAGTTCAAGCACTGAGTTATCTTTCAAGTTGGTAGTGGATGATTTGATGTTTCCCGTGTTGGGCATTGAGCCTATCTGTACGTCGTATCTCTCTATTCCGCTTTCCTCGTCAAGAAAATCAACAAAACGAATATCGAACGTTTTTGTGGTGAAGAATAAATTGTTTCTTCTATTATCTATCAACACGTCTCCAGATCGTGGGGGTGATGTATCGACGACAAGACCTGACGCTGTTACAACGCTAGATAGTCCGGCACGATTGACAGCTATAGAAAATAAACCAAATAATATAAAAAACAATATTAGCTTGTATAGTTCGGAACACTATTGCATTTGATATCATAATTGTATATTAATGTTAGAAATAAAATGTATACTGAATGAACATTTTGCTGATCAAAATTCGGTGAAAATGTTTTCGATTGACAGTCGTATCTGACACAAACGCTTCAAATTTGTCGATTTGAAAACGATAATAATATAAGTACAGCCGATACAATTGTAACACTTTTGTCCTGTATTGGAATGATAGCGACAGTGATAGAACTGATTTACCATTTGTCAGTATAAAAGGAACTATATAACATATACCAACAGTGCTTTTTTAAATCTGATTCCATTCTATAGTGTGCCGAAATATTAACTTGGTATTTCAGAAACGTTAATCGTTTTGAATTAACAAAACATCTATTTCAATTACTTTGAAAAGCAGGACTGCCTCGCAAGTTAATCATAGTTATAATGTGTTCCCATGTAATGTTACATGAAATAAAATCTGATCCGATTCCTATTTCATAGTTATAACCATTAGCTGTGGAGCAATTAGCGTCCGATTGTATGTAATCTGTCGACTACACTTCTATAAACAAGTGTTTGCTTATATCTCTTTTATAAAGAATGTACGCTACATGAAAACCCCGTTTGAGGTAAAGGGCATTTATTGATATTATTGAAATGAGGACTAAATGCGTTATATTAAGACATATGTTTTCTTACTGTTTACATACCTTTCACAGAAACAAAAACTGTAGAACCATCGTGTACTTCACTTATGTTTACCACTTTCACTGTTGTTAAACCAACGTCGGAATATGCTATCAGGTCATCGCCACCAGGTCTGCTGCCTAAACATATGAAAAGTCCACTTATTGAATCCAAGCAAAGAGTTTACTTCACCTTTACAAATAATATACCTTTGAAGTGTTAAAACCCAGATCAGAGGACTCTAAACGATCCCTTTGAATAGGATATATGCTGTTTGTCTCTTCGCCATATATCACAAACAAAATCCTTACGAGTTAACATGTTAATTTGATGTTCCCCAGAGACCTTAGATTTCATTAGGATTTACTTCTGGTGAGCCGAAAGGCAAAACGCGTTTAGAAAGTGTAATAATGTAATGTTTTGATTAAAGAGTTTTAACTAAAGACACAATATTTCTATTTTACCAACTCTATATACCATATGTTCGGGTTTTAGCTCAAGGTCTGCGTATCATCGAAACTAGTTGTAAACAGTTTGGATGCAGATTGGGCGACGGATACATTGGCGTCTCAGCAAAAACAAAACGCTCAACAATCTGATGATATATTCGAATTGAAATGACTAATAAATGTACCATTTGTTTCTGGAGCTAAATTTCCTACTGTGATAACAGTAAAATAATTCTTACCTACTGCATAGGTGTAAGACTTTATACTGTTAATATATCCATGTGACGAAATATCGGTATCATCTCTAAAGCCACTCCATGAAATTCGTATTTGTGAAATATCATTCAAATATCCATTTTCCTGCATGACGTTGATACTCCCGCCATATGGTGGAGAATTATCTATGACAAATCCATCGCTGCACGAACGGAACTCCTTCAGTGTTTCTGTGAACAATTCTCGCGTTACGAGTGTTGTGTTTGATTTGGCACAAATGTAATACATCGTGCTGGGTTTCAAGTATGTGATTGTAAATTCGCTAAAACCGGTTTCTGTAGCTACGGATGTAATGCATCCCAGTCTAGGTTCACATGACATTGGTATCTGGGGTTTGGTCATGAGATACCATTCTACAGTTCTCTCCGTTCCATACAAAACAACTCCGGCTACATAAGATGACGGTATTGTAAAGTCAATCTCTGAGTTATGAAGTTGTCGATATATGTTCCCAATATTTGAACTTGAAATTGCCTGAAACAGTAATTGATCTATATAGTTCGAAAACTGATATGTGTTCCTCTGTTTCAGTACTTCCCCTAATTGTCTGAACAGATTAAATCTTTATTTTTACTCAGACATGATAACATACGGAATGTTATCCTGTAAAAATTATAAATGAAACCTAAGAATCGAGAACGGACTATAATTTACTCATGTCCATATGCTCAATGTCGAATTTAATCGATTCATAATTTTTGTTGCAGAATACTTGTAATGGATAAGATCTGCATTTAAGTGTGATATGTGAAAAGCAATATAATTTGGAGTCGCATTATAGCAAAGGTCATACGCTACTATGAATCGACAAAATTATTAAATTTCAAACACTGCTCAATTTTTATCTTTGGAAATAATCTTTTACAAAAACTAAAATAACGTCAAATAATTTCGATGGCCAAGTAAAACACTTGATGCAATGTTAAGCGTACTTTTACTTACCAACATGATTTCAGACCATGCCTCGGTTTTAGGATCGATGTCATAGACAACATCCGTGTTATATTCCCCAGGAGATGTAACAGTCAGTTCTCTACAGATAGTTGCGCTTTGTTCACCTTCAGTAAACACTCTCACACATGCATACATATCTTTATGAAGATCGACTGGAAGCGATAAACATCGTCTGATCTACGGTGTGGAAAAGACAACATATACATAACAGGATACGCATTTGTACTATCTTTCTTTTTACAAATGTAGTAGAAAAGTAATTTCAATCTGATAACATTGCAAAGTTGTTGTTACAAATACAACAAAATGGAAGCGTTGTACTACTTCTGTACCCAAAATATATTTAAAGTATATTATTATAGTTAAGGTACTTCGCATATGCGCGTAGTTTCCATACGATTGTTATGAAAATTGTCATGAAGAATGATAATAGCCTAAGAAACAATGTGTGTAAATATAGGCAACATTTATGGTGTGGTTTGTCTTTAAGGTCTTTTTTCTGACAAAAACCTAGACTTTTGATGATTTTATTTTTCTTAAAAATGAATAAAGCTAATGACTATAATTCTCGCCCAATAAGTAGTCCACAACATTCATTACAAGAAAAGCTTAAAACATTTTGAATAAAGGTGTTCAGAAAGATGTTATCAGCTATTTAAATTTTGCAAAATGCTAAAAAATTGAATTACAAAAAACTGATTTGTTTTCATTTTATTCAAATATATGGTTGATGAACTAGTCAGTCTGAAAAAATTAGAAAATATTACAGTCAGGATTTGTTGTAATAACTTATTTTCTTATTAAAATGTGGCATATTTGTTGTTTAGATACAGTTACCTACCTTAGAATTAAAACTTTGTCATTAAAATGCATTATTATTTATTCATGGACTTGCATACAAGGTTTATTATATTGTTTGAACATAATTATAATGGGCAATATCGATCTTGAAAAGGTTAGCGTATTGATAAGCTTCAAGGTGTGGCTTTATAGTTCGATCAAATCGTTTACATGTATACCGATTTAATTGACTTGTAAGTCATTAAACTAAAACGTACAGGTAATTGGACATATACTTGGACCGTAAACATCACTAGTACTAATCAACGAAGACTAAACATAACATGTCTCTTGATTACTGCGTTATGGATTGACAAGTCAATAAATCGGACACTAAAGAAAATATTTGGATCGGATGGGTCTCGAACCTATGACCTTTGGATTGCTAGTCAACCACTATAGTCAACCACTATACTAACTGCGCTATGAAGGATTATACTAATTTATATCAACATTTCCTTTATATAAATTTTCTAGTATAAACACGTACGAAAAAGGTCTGTGTCGTCCAGACGCATATCCGCTCGCCCGAAAGACCGACTTCCGGTAGCGAAAGGCCTTAAAGCTCTTCAATTATCGAATACATGTATTTTAACATAATATTACAAACCTCAAATGCTGATAAAGGAGTAGTCCCTATTACAGTTTCCCATGCTGTGACTGGGCTCGTCGACAACTCATTTTCACTGATCGACCACTGGTAGAAGACTACAGGACTTTCACTTTTGAACGCATCCCATCGTAACGTCACATTAAAACAATCTCTCCCCGTCTCTGATTTTATTTCAGCAACGCTTACATCTCCCATTGGTGGTTCAACAACGAACGAAACAGTGTCCGACATAATTGGTTGTAAACATCGAGCGGTTGTACAGGTCCGTACTGCAATATTGTGTAACACACTTGGCTGAATGGTAGAATATTTCAGAAAAGTTGACATATGGTCTACACGGTCTTGGTAATGCACGGTCGAAAAGTTGTTTGATGAGATTCGTCCTTCTACTATTGCTGCCTCAAAGTCAACGGAATATGTCAGTCCTGTTTTGAAATGCCAGTTTGACTCTACGGCATGGTTGTCAGTTTTTACAAAACGATTGCTAGGACAGTGAACGACTTTGATGTTGAGAGGTGCTATCGTGCCGTTAAAAACCATAAGTTCAGGTTGTTCAATAAACGGTACAAATGAATAGAAATCTCCATTAGGCTGGTTTTTAATAAGCTTTAAATTGCCACCAGTCTCATTCACATCAATGGTTGCGTTAATCGATCTATAAATATGATAAGTGTTACCTATATTGAGCGGAGACACAGGTTTCAAAACATTCTTTCCACTTTGCGATTCTGGAGAAAGTTGAACTGAATCATTTGACATTTCACAGTTTTTCCCTACCTTAACTATCAAATTTGCATCAACGAAATCCTGCGTCAAAATAGTGACACCATTTGATGATGAAAGAGACTGTCCACCTGAGCAAGTAGATCGAATGATAACATGATAGTGAATGCCTGATAACAGTTGTTTTGACGTTATACAGTGAAACGTTGTATTCCTAATTGGACGGAAAGGAATAACATCGTCTGTTGATGGCGTTGTTCCAACAGCGACTTCTGTCGATATGTTTTCATGATGGCGAAAACCATTCCATCTGGCACACAAGGTAGATTCAACAAAGTGTACCTCAATGTCTGCCTTTTCACTCTTATTCACTGGATCAATATCTGAGACAACTGCATTCCCTGGTGGAAATCTAGATGGCAGTGTAAAACTTTCCGTATCTACCTTGGTAGAATGACCCGCATTGTTGTATCCTATTAAAGTCACGTAGAAATCCAATCCAAAGTCAGTATCTTGTTTCTGTAAGTGTCTAACAGGGTATTTAAAACAGGCGCCAGTGTATCCAGGGCAGCTAGGAGACGTCTCTAACCTCCATTCCATTAGTGGAGTTACTGGTTTGCCGTCATGACCTAAAGGGAAATAATGCTATAACAAATCATTGTCTTAAGTTAGTGTGCTAGATTATAGGACAAGAGAAATATTCTATTCATTTAAAAAGAAAGCTTGTCTATAAAATATAATGTCAAATAGAAAACAGTGCTCATTGAACTTTGACATAAATATTATATTCAGGAATAAATGTAATATTTCTGAAACAAGTAATATTCACTTCTGCAATGAATAATAATTGCTTTCAAGTTTGATATATTCCAATTGATATTGTTTTGAGTCACTGTGTAGCAAAGGTCAAACATAAATGTATAAAAATAAAAATAAGGATTAGTATAAGATGCCGTAATTGATATATGAGGTAACATTTTATTAAAAATAATTGATTGTAAAAGAAAGTGCATTAATCTATATTTACCAATCTGGAAAAATATATTGCTGATCTGGTCTCCTTGGTCTAAGTCATAGATTGTATCGTTTTCCCAAGTGACAATTATGTCCATTCCCTCGATATGTACAACTGGATAAGAATCTGACACAGGTGGAGTTTCGTCAATCATAATTGGTCCTATTGGATATATGTTTATCATTCCAGCCTTGTTTTCAGTCTTAAGGAAAATGTAGAACAATTCTGACGCTCCGATACCTATATGATGCTTCCTGAAAAACATTTTGTGGTTTGTGGATTTGTATCCTAGCTTACTTGGAGTAAGTTGCTCCGATCGTTGTGAACCAATACCTACATGGACATCAAGTATTTGACTCCCATCTTCTTTATGATTCCAGCTTATATCGATATGATCATCAGGTAAATATATCGCTATAGTATCGTCTGTAAACATAGGTAAAGTTTGACACATAAAATCTGATACATCATCATCCATGTTAGCCATGTCTGCAATTGGTAATATGTCAACCAATTTACTACTGACTGAGCTGTTGGCGCACAGTTTGGTACAGGCTGTTGTATTGCTAAGTTGAATTTTCTGAAGTTGCGAGTTCAAGAGCCATGCTTTACCATCATAACACGATTTCGATTCAGACCATTTTGCATTTTGAAACGAAATATTTCTTAGTTGTGGTGCTGATATATCTCTTGTTATACCATCAGAACAAACTGAGTTGGATGATTCCATAGCATTGTTCATGGCTATAATCGTTGTGATCATTTTGCCAGTGAAGTTAGCAGGCACTCGCACTGATGTATCTGTAAATGGAACTTCTTCAAAGGCTGGTAGCGTGCTTGTGAAAGTTGTGTTGTTAATTTCGTCGGACGTGAGACAAGTTCTTGAAAGCGCAATTCGGTAAAGTTTGATGCCACTTTCATGGTCAATAAATCCATTCCAGTGAACGATGAAGCTGTCGTCACTAGTGTAGTCAACATCATTATTACCTACCGGACCTTGGGAAAAGAAATGAAGGAACATTATTGTAAATTACGGTATCAATCGAAATTAGTAACAATACACTAAAATAACATTACCTTTGTAGAGTTTAATGCCGTCAACTTTGAAGACATAACGTTTTCAGACATCATGTTTAACGTATTATTATTTTAACCGTAAACTCAACAAATACGGAAT
This sequence comes from Gari tellinella, assembly GCA_922989275.2. Lineage (NCBI taxonomy): Eukaryota > Metazoa > Mollusca > Bivalvia > Cardiida > Psammobiidae > Gari > Gari tellinella. The sequence continues at coordinate 44,319,075 of OV277872.1, forward strand.
GGTACTTTGGCACTATATAGGTATTAGTTATATAGTTATTTGCATATATATTCAGATTAAATATTTCGGAGGTTAATACACCGAAATGCTTGTTTCCGTTGTACGAAACTACACGACGAAATGAAGTCTGATACGATAACAAGACACGTTAATACATGTACATACCTTCTAGAATAACTCCTTCGTCTGGTGGTGAATCGTCTACAAGTACGTCAAGATGTTCTATGTTTGACAGCATGGCGTTGTTTGTTATCTTTATTGTGAAGAAGTAGTTACGATTGTGATCTCCCTGATCTTTGCTCTTTTCAACAAGCTTATTCAGAGGTATGTAGTATTGATACATTTCACAGTTGCCGACGTCAGGACAATAACATTTATGGTCATCGGAACTTGATGGAGGACACGCAGTCTGAAGCAAATCATTAAAGTACTGAATGAATAAATAGTTGTTTCACATATTGACTTCAATACTAGTATGTGTACTTTCTTAAATAGGTACCCTGCCGTTGAAATGGAATCTAATGTATGTGTAAACGTATAATACAAATACGAGTACCCTTGAACATTTTGGAACCTAAAATGCATTTAAAATGTGCATGGATAGATCTACTTATAAAAAATGTATTCACATAATTCACTTTAAATTTGGTAATTTACGCATGTGTACTTACGCTGTTTATTTCTCCCACATTTAAACTACCAGTGATAAGCTCGGACCCTGCATCTGATGTGCCGAAGGCCCACTTTATTACTCTGATTCCACTGTGTGGATCAATAGCTTCGAAGGTAAGGTTCATGTTCGATAAATCTGTTCCGCTGTGTACAAATAACATTTTAACTCTGTCTCTTTCGAGCCAGATATTGTTTATATGCGGAGCAGACCTGTCGATGTGAACAGTTCGTGTATCAGTGAGTGTATTATTTGCAATGTCTATAGCTTTAACACGCAAAGAGTAGGTTTCTCCGTCCTTAAGAGTAAAGTTGTTACAAAAGCGCTGCTGTTGGAAATCAGACACATCCTGTTCGGGAGAAAAGCTGCCATTGTCAACTGCCCAAGATATTGTATATCTGATTATCCCATGGACATTAGGAGTGCCCCTTACTGGTAAAATATCCGTGCTCTGCTCATAATACCCTTGGATAAGTCCACTTGGGTCTGCTTCTACTTTGATAAGTAGAGGATTGTCCATATAAAATCTGTTGAAGAAGTAGTTAACCCAGCTCAGACATACGTCATTATGATGAGTTTGCCAATCGTATTTGGATAATATTGAAGCAGAGTTAACATAGAATTTCTCTTTTGGATTGGTTTCAATGTACGACGAGTTATCATACAATACAAAGCGCCTGCTCTGTCTGACGTTATCTGCAATATCTTTAACTTCAACGTAAATAGCATAGAGTTTTGGCGTGTCCGAAGATAAATTCAAATGCACTGTCTCTGCAGAAATCTTGACCTTAACTGTCTGTTTTGCGTCCGTGGAAACTTTCAAAAAATCCTTTGATGCAGTTACTTCATGAAGAGTTATTTCGTACGACTCGATACCTGATGCATGATTACTGTTGCCTCCAGATGGAATAGGGTCAGACCAACCTTGCATATGTACAGCCATATGCGACGAGCGTGTAATTCGTTTAGGTAGCTGCAGTGGCTCATAGCTGCATGTGGCAGTCACTCCACAATGTTCGGGTTTTGCGGAGTCATATCTATAACAAAGCCGCCTGACTGTTGTAGTCTTAGTGTATGGAACTGGCAACAAGGTCAGACGTGGGTGCTTTTGCAGATCAAACGCTTGTAAGTATCCTCCCCCTTTTACTTCGTAATCTATGCATAACCTGAAATCAATACCATTAAACAATAGTTGTATGAGCAATGAAGACATACAAATATAAAAGGAATACCTTCTGTTCCAAGGTATATTGTTTAGTCAAATGCCGTTAAGAACGTCTAAATATTACGTTTGCTACATAAATTCAACGTGTCTTCTTTATTTCAAAATTGAAGTTTTCTATGTTCCCGAATGTAATAAAATGCGATTAGAAATAGGTAAATGTTCTAAGTACATTGAAGAGTTTATGAAGCTATTCATCTAGTTTTCTGAGATAGTTCATGCGTTCAATATGATGCATATCAATAAATGAATCGAAAAAACATGAACTTTGTAAGTAAATTTATTTTTCTATCAATTGAAAATCTGAAATTTCTTGTAATAATCTATGCATTAATTGTTCAATTTCTACCCATTTCCCTTCCACTGACACCGTTAATTACTTTCTACTTATATCATCTTGTATTGCGTAATAACAATTTACAAAATATATATAAAAAAATATGGATAGCGTTTTTTCTAGCAGCATAGTATACGGCCTAACGAAACGTTTTGTCCATGTAAAATCTACAAACAGTTTTCTGTATGTTAATAAAATGGCAACAAATGAAAGCGAGATAAATGAAACTATTCTATTACAATGAATACTTATAGGAGTTTGTTACACCGATAATAAAGTGTCGGTCAATGTAATTATCTCTTATAAAACAAAACGTTCATAATAAATATGGCGTAACCAAGTTAAGTTTGGGATTCATTTCATATATCCATGATTTAAAATTGCCGAATGCCAGTCTATTATTCTAAAATAATCTGGCAGACGATGACAATAGTGAAGGCTCGACGTAAAAAGAATCGCGACCTAAGTCCGTATTTTTTTAGAGTATGCCGATCGAAACAAGATTATTTCTGTACCATTCGCCGTTCGCCAAAGTTGGATTTCCAGTCAAGGATATATTTGCATGACTGGAAATAGTTGTGTTTGCGCTAGTCCCTTTACTGCTGTCCACTTGTATGTTATGTTGTTGTAGATTTGTTTCTGCTCCTAAAACAAGTTAAGGTGATAGTTTTAGTGTACGTCTCTGCTCAATAAAAGAGCTGATAGCATGACATTCACTGTACTATTTACATGAACTGTAATAATAAACTACAGAAATAAATACATATCCTGGCTGTTTTGCACTTATAAATATCACTATGTCTTTCGTCATGCTGCATTTAATCTAATTTTGAAATCAATTGTAAGACAGCAATATTAAAGCAGACACTATTTTGAAGGTGAAAGGATTACAGTACACGGTTAAAAACTAACTAGATAAAACTTTATATGATTTGATTGTTTGTTTTGTTCTAACATCACTGAAATACATTTATGGTGATAAAGTGCCGGTGTGCATGCGTGTGAATGTTTTCGTGTTACATTTTGGTGAAGGCTGATAACTCTGCCACTCTGGGAAGTGTGTGAATTCTATCTTCCCCGACATCTCGCTGGGAATACCTTAACCCTTTCACTCTCAATGACACTTACAATCGCGTTTGCAAACAGTTTTGGTCCTGATCAGACGCCGCGTAACGCGGCGTCTGATCAGGACCCAAGCTGTTTGACACTTTTAACGATAATGTTTACAATAAAGTGGTGAAGGGGTTAACATCTCCCGAATAACTTGATAATAAAAGGGTTAAAACACGTTGTTGATGTATATGATGCTGATTCGTATTAAAACTTGAACTGTATATCTCATCATCTGCTTTACTTCTTTCATCATCGTGATTTCATTGTCTTCAATACCATTGTTGCAATATTGTTTTTAGCTAACGCGTCCGTTGTATCTAGTGAACATTTCGTTCTTTCTCCATCTATGGGAAGTAATTTTAATCAAATACTTACATTTCAGAACAATTATTCATGTCATTGTTTCTATCGTAATATGTACTGATAATTTCTCACCTTTCACAGGCTAATTATTCATTGTTTCTATTCGTAATATGTACTGATAATTTCTCAACTTTCACAGGCTAATTATTCATTGTTTCTATTCGTAATATGTACTGCTAATTTCTCACCTTTCACAGGCTAATTATTCATGTCATTGTTTCTATTCGTAATATGTACTGATAATTTCTCACCTTTCACAGGCTAATTATTCATGTCATTGTTTCTATTCGTAATATGTACTGATAATTTCTCACCTTTCACAGGCTAATTATTCATGTCATTGTTTCTATTCGTAATATGTATTGATAATTTCTCACCTTTCACAGGCTAATTATTCATGTCATTGTTTCTATTCGTAATATGTACTGCTAATTTCTCACCTTTCACAGGCTAATTATTCATGTCATTGTTTCTATTCGTAATATGTACTGATAATTTCTCACCTTTCACAGGCTAATTATTCATGTCATTGTTTCTATTCGTAATACGTACTGCTAATTTCTCACCTTTCACAGGCTAATTATTCATGTCACTGTTTTTATTCGTTATATGTACTGCTAATTTCTCACCTTTCACAGGCTAATCATTCATGTCATTGTTTCTATTCGTAATACGTGTATATAATTTCTCACCTTTCACCGGCTAACCATTGATGTCATTGTTTCTATTCGTAATAATTTATGTTCTGATAATTTCTCACCTTTCACAGGCTTGCGTTTTACGGTTAGTTTTGTATCCGTGACGCCAAAATTACTTTCCTTGATGAACGCTGGCTGTTTCAATGACTTGACATCATTTACTTGAAACTCTGTCAAAAGTGTGTATATAAGATACTTTGGTTGAAAGTTTCCATAGAAGTCCATTTTGTATTTGCAGGAACTGCTGTTCGAACTCTTCCCTGCTGTTTTCATCTCCCCGTTTTGTCCTCGAATGTTTGTCTCACATGTTTCAATTGAAGGAGCATTTGTTGTATTCACTGAAATTAATGATCAATATCACATACGCTATTTGTACAGGTATGTGTTTAATCATGCATTTAATATAATAATCGATGTGCTGTTGTAATGCAACATGAAACAAACAATGTATAACTACTGCCTATAAGAGGAAATAACATTTACCGTCACTTACATGTTCAATGCATCACATTATGTTTAATATTTTGTACGAAATTGGCATGCACCTAAGGAGAAATATGTGTGCTCATGTAATTGTTCTGGAATAAAGTTTTGCCTCACAGAATAAGATTAAAAGTTTTAACAGGTATGGTCGACGATGGCGATAATCTTTACAGCATTTATCAACATGTAACATAAACCTGATGGTAAAAATTGGTCTCTTGATTATTGTCGCCACCTTGAACTATTCATAGTCTGTGTGTGGGATTGATTCGTGAGTTTAAAGACATTTCATCAGTCCTCATTGTACTCGACCGGTGTGAAAGTAACTGTAAAAGCATGCAGCACATATCATACCATCTCACTCTCCCTCGAGAGGCCCTGACATACTCATATTCAACAGCTTTTTCCAATGGGTTTTTCTAACCATACTATCAGATATAAGAAACGGGCCTCACATGAGACGCTTCAGTGGTTCTTATTTTTCGGTGTGTGCACAAGAAGCATGCGTTTTGCACGGGAACTGCCTGAAAGAAGGTCAGGAAATATCTTTAACGCAGGTGTAGGTCAATGTAGGTTTACAGGAGCCCCATGCATAATGCGGTATTACACGAACCTCTAGTCCTCAATTCGCTAAACATTGATATTAAAACCCTTTGTCTCACGGATACACCTAATTAAACCCTTTTTCTAAAGATATGCCGTTTTTGGCCATGAATTCATTCCTATACAGAAGAAAAAAGTTTATGTAGTCATGTATACGTTCCATAATATATATTAGTATATCCTAGCAGATGTTACCTTTAAGTAGGTTAAAAGTAAAGCAGAGTGCTTTTTAAGGATCATATGATTTCTTTCAGCCTTTTAAACTACATTGTATCATCTTAATACGGAAAATCATGTAAAAGGGATATCACATTCAATTTATCCTTACATTGACATGATGTTTCGGATGATGTTTTAACTTCATGGAAACCAGTCATACATTTGCAGCTGCTAGTCAATGTGTTCGAACACTCTCCAGGCCAACAATAATGGTTGTTCCATGCACACATTCCTGAAATAATAGGTGTTATGTAAAACATGTATCTATCTGTGAGATATCTGTTGAACTGATTGATTCCAGTATTTGCTTCTTTGATGCCATGATGTCTGGTTCATTTCTTAAATATACGAGTATATCAGTTTTCTCTCTAAAACCTTATGATTGTACAGCTACTATTCATTGACTTTGACGATAAGCATGCCATGTGAATAGGTTATCCTACTGTTAAAATACAAACAAATAGCTTATATACTGTTAGCGATACATGTTTTAAATACAGTAATGAAAATACATTAATTTTACGAAACTATTATTTTGCTATACCATTTTACCGATTTTACATAGGGAATAAGAGAGTTCCAAAGTTTGCCGAGTTAATTGTAATGTGTAATAAATAGTCATATATATTACAGACTGCTATACTGCTATGCATATATACAAACTCATCATTACCTAAAGAGTTTTCCTAAAAGCCCTTATGTACAGAGATAGAGGTAAAATATTCAACTAATAACAATAACTTAAACGAGAATTTTCTTACTTTCGCACTTTGTATCGGAATGTGTTCTTAGGAAGAACGATTTGTCGTCATAGCAACGAACACACTTCACATTGCTCGGTGCTGTACAGTGTCTGTGTTCACAGTTTGTGATAGCCGGACAAGCTGTAAAACGAAAGCAAGTTGTATTAGGTCAAGGTCACTGGTCAGTGGAGACATGGTGTTTATGTGCTCTCAATAAATTTGGATTTAAATGAATATTTGGACAATTTGGCTGAAACAAACGGAAAGTAAAGAAATGTAAAGGTATTGTGAACGTATATACTAATGCCAGGACACGGAAAATCTTCAAATTCTCAAGCAGCTACGAAAAAGAAACGAAAACCAAAACGACAAGCCACGTCACCACTATTGGACAGCGATTCAAACTGCACGGACTCTAGCGTAAACTGTGATACTACACAACTCAGGGACAGATCTAAATCGCGTAAAAAAGCTACAGCTTACGAATTTTATACACCACAGACTGTAAGTAAAGACTTTTCTTATACTTTACAATTTGGACAACCGCACATGGCATATCCGTCCCAGAACCCCTATGGAATGCCACAGTCGCCATACATGCAGAGCCCGCCATTAAACGGCAGTCAACCCGGTTTGCAATATCAACCCTTACAGTCACCCCAGCCACCCCCGTGGGCTTTAGAGTTGATAGAGGACATCAAACAAATAAAGCAGAAAATGTCAACCGTAGATAAGATTGAAAAGACAGTATCACAAATTAACTCTAAAGTGTCATCGCTTGAAGATAATTTCAAAACATTGGAGCTGAGAGTAACTGAAAATGAAAAAGCATGCGACTACATAGGCAAAGAAATAGACAGTAACACATCTGAGTTAAAGCAAACAAAATCTGAAATAAAGCACGTCACAAAAACTTGTAAAACGTTGGAAGCAAACAACGCCGAGCTACAGCAGCAGAATTCCGAGCTTGAATCGAAAGTGCTAGATCTAGAATCCAGATCGATGAGGGATAACCTCTTATTCTACGGTTTACCAGAAGGATCAGACGCCGAGAACTGCGAAACCGTTGTGAAGAACTTTTGCGAAAGCGTTCTGAAAATGGACAATGCAGGTGATCTCACATTTGATAGGGTACATAGACTCGGGCGTAAACAGGCAAAACCACGCCCAATTGTGGCGAAATTCCACTATTTTAGGGAACGAGAAGAAGTAAGAAAGCGTTCATACGACCACACAGCAGATATGAAAGCCGAAAATCTAGGAGTAGGCATACAGCTACCAAAGGACATCAGAGACGCAAGGAAACCTCTATATTACACAATGAAGAAAGCCAGGGACGAAGGCAAGTCAGCGAAATTCATAGGGAAAAAACTCATCATCAACGGCGAAGAACATCGGCCAGCAATGGAGCACTAGGGAAGTCATGAAGAGTCATCTCTAAGACTACTGTCATGGAATGTAAATGGACTAAAACGAAAGATTAATGATACAGACTTTTTGGACTTAATTACAGAGTATGATTTAATATTTCTAAGTGAAACTTGGTTATCAGGCAAAGAAAATATCAATTTTGGATTAAACAATTTTCAGTGTGAGCAATTGGCAGGCAATAAATCGAAGAACAGTAACAGAGGTCGTTTCAGTGGCGGATTGTCATTTTACTACAAAAACAAATTTAAAGACTATGTACAAATTGTCAGCAAACAACAATGCGGTATACTTTGGGTCAAAATATCTTCTAAAGCCTTTAACTTTGACCAGGATGTCTACTTATGTAATGTTTACATTCCTCCAGCCAATTCTAAAGTCCTTAATTCATCAGAAATAGATTTTTTTGATCAACTAGAACAAGATATTACACGGTATAATGAGAAGGGCAAAGTTTATCTTTTTGGCGATTTTAATTGTAGAACTTCGAATTCTCCTGATTTTTTTCAGCACGACACATATCTAGACAATACACTACCTGTAGTAAATCGTAGTAGCATTCCTGAGCGAGTAAACAAAGACCCCGTGCTTGATCACATGGGGCGACGCCTACTAGACACGTGTCAAAACACTGGCCTTCTAATAGCCAATGGTCGGTTACTACATGACTGTGACGTAGGCGAGTTCACGTTCTGTTCCCACGCTGGTCTCAGTACAGTAGACTACTTGCTATTGAATCACAATGACTTTAATACTTTGTCATATTTCCAAATCCTTAATTTTAATGAGCATTCTGATCACGCACCTTTAGCAATACACTTCAATCCACACGAAAAACACATACCTAACCAAAATACTCCTGACGATGCAAATAATAATAGCCGAAAAAAGATACAATGGGACGACACTCGGACCGAAGAATTCATACGCCATCTCATGAATAATAATGAGGCTATTGTGGATCTGACGCAGTCCGCGCTCACTGAACCAATCGACCACGTGGTCAAAAATTTCACTAGGTTAGTACATGATAGCGCTTTAGATGTATTTGGAAAGGAGTATAGAAACGAAACTAAGATTTCACATTCTAGGAAAATAAATAAAAAGTGGTTTGACGAAAAATGTTATAATGCAAAACGCGAATTCAAAGCAATGAGAAAAATCTTTAACAAAAGTAAAACGGACGAAGCACGGATACATTTTACACGGGCTCGAACGCAATACAATAAAATTAAAAGAAAGGCACAGAAAAAGTTTAAATTACAGGAAGGCATTCGAATTAATGACTTAGCTAAAAATCAACCGCGAAAATTTTGGAATATAATAAAAAAGAAAAGATCTAAACAACACGAACGAGTTGATAATTTAACCATAGATAATTTATTTGATCATTTTAAGACTATATTTGGCGACGACCAGACCAACACTGTTAATAATGACTTTCAACAACCAGACTTAGATCAAACCGAGGACATTTTAGATAATAATTTCACAGAAACAGAAATAAGAAATGCAGTTTTCTCTCAAAAACCTAATAAATCACCAGGGATTGATGATATAACCAGTGAGATTCTTAAAGCATCCTATGATATAATATCACCGTTGCTGCTAAATCTTTTTAACCGGATGTTCCGTAACTCGGAGTACCCTCAGTCCTGGGGTGATGGTATTATAACGCCTATATTTAAGAAGGGGGACATAAATGCGGCAGAAAATTATAGGGGGGTTACACTTATAAATATTTTGGCTAAAGTTTATTCTCAACTGTTAGTAAACAGACTTAATGCATGGGCTGATTATTATGAAAAGATTGTCAATAACCAATTCGGATTTCAAAAAGGAAAATCGACAACAGATTGTAATTTTATTCTCAGTGCGATAATTTCAAAAGTTCTAAATGCTGGTAACAAACTCTACTGTGTATTTATAGATTATGAAAAGTGTTTTGATAAAATTGATAGGTCGCTTCTCTGGAAAAAACTTATATCACAGAATGTTAGTTGCAAGTTAGTGCTAGCTATAAAATCGATGTATAAAACAGTTCGGGCATGTATAAAATATAATTCTTCGTTTTCTGCGTTTCTAAGCTCAGATATCGGGTTGAAACAAGGGGACCCGAGTTCGCCGATCCTATTCATGCTCTTCGTAAACGACATTGTAGACCACGTCAATTCAGACCTCGAAGGTATTTTCACTTTAAACGAAATTAAAATCTTTCTCATCATGTTTGCAGATGATCAGGCCGTTTTCGCAACCTCACCACACACACTACAGGAAATTTTAAATGACATAGAATCATATTGTCAAAACTCTGGACTTAAAATAAATATTTCAAAAACGAAAGCTATGATTTTTGAGAAAGGCCGACGCACAAAACACATATTCACAATATATAATAGACCCATTGAACTAGTAGAGTCTTTTAAGTACCTAGGCTTAACATTGTTCAGAAATGGAAACTGGTACAGGTCTCAAAAATGCATTGCTCAACATGCCTCACATGCTCTTTATAATTTATTCAGTCTTTTTGAAAATTTAATACTCCCAATTTCACAAAAATGTAAAATGTTTGACCTGCTGGTTGGATCTATTTTGAAGTTTGGGTCCGAAATATGGGGAATGCACAAAGCAACAGACGTTGAACTAGTACACACAAAATTTCTACGAAGGATCCTCTGTGTCAGGAAATCAACAAATTTAACAGCATTATATGGAGAACTCGGTCGTGTACCTTTGGCTATAATGCGAAAAATAAATATGATAAAATACTGGTTAAAATTAGTAAAAAGTCCTGAGTCATCATTATTAAAACTCACTTACAACTTATTGAAAGAAGATGCAGATGCAAACATTAATTATAGCGGAAATAATTGGGCATCACAAATCAAATCCTTATTACAAGAACATGGATTAGGATATTATTGGACAGCTGAATACCACAGCGACACAACTTTTCATATAATTAAGACGAGAATTCTAGATGTTTACAAACAAAATTGGTACTCAGACATAAATAACTCTAGTCGTTTACAATCTTACTGTCTTTTTAAACATAATTTTATTTTCGAAAATTATTTAGATATTATCACAGAGCCAAAATACAGAATAGCACTTTCTCAGTTTAGAACCTCATCACACCGTTTATTCATCGAGTCAGGCAGATATGAAAATATACCAAGAGAAAACCGAATTTGTAAATCATGTAACATGAACAAGATAGAATCAGAGTTCCACTTCTTGTTAGTCTGCCCACATTATCGGGAAATTAGAAAGAAATATTTGAAAGCTTATTTTTGCAGGTGGCCAACAATTAATAAATTTGAAAATCTTTTATTGAATTCATCGAAAAAATATTTAGATAATCTGGCAAAATTTATTTATTACGCAATGAAAAAACGCATTGTTGTTTGATATAATAAATAACTTTACATTGTAAACCTTCTATCACGACCACTAAACAAATGTCCCACTTTAGATACTAAGTACGGGTTGCTGCTGAGAACAGGCTGAGAGTAAGGCAGAAATCTCATTTCTGCTTTGCTTTCATCTTGCTTTAGGCAGTCATTTGTCTTAAATAACGGACACTTTCAACTCATTTAGTGGTCGCGGTAGAGGGAATTTACTGTATTTACTTGATTAGTATAACAAGTTTAACATTAATTTAGCTCTTCGACCGGTGCTAAATTACTTTACCTTGAATTTTGGAGATGTTGGGAAAACATCATGACCATATCTCTACTGTATTTAATATGTTTTTGCTATAAGCATTGTATGTAATGTTTTATGCAATAAAACTATCGTATCGTATCGTATCGTATTAGGACAAACCGAAGTCGCATAAATGCGACTTTGCAAATAGTTTGAATCCTGATCAGACGCCGCGTAACGCGGCGTCTGATCAGGATCCAAACTGTTTGTCACTTGTATCGATATTTCTAAAGTAATGCTACCTGAAATCTAACTTTGAAACGTTTTTACAGACGACAATATTGAAGCAGACGACAAAAACGGTGAAGGAGTAATATTCATCTTATTATCGTTCATCGGCGTAGGCGACTGAAGTGGACTTTGCAAACAGTTCGGATCCCGATCACAGGCCAGGATCCAAACTGTTTGATAATCTTATCGCAATTTCACCAGTCATGCTGGCTTAAATCTGGCTTTGCATACATCAGACTTTATCCAAATTGATAAGGGTACATAAGAACAACATTCACAAAATATAGCAAATAGTTAGCGCTATGCGCATTGAAAGACTTAAAGTTTGAAAAATAGAGAAAACACAATTATCTTATGGAAATCAATAGAACACATTATGCATTGACTTCAATGCCTACAAATGTTTTAATGGAGCTCAACTTCAAGGCATGAATTGTTTTGCTTTTACATATCTGTGTAACATAATTTATTAATCATACCATGACATCCCCTGCCGTATCCAGCTGAATAGTATGGATCCTCACAGTCGGTGCATTTAATATTGTCTGGACTTCCTCCACACTGTTGTTTGCCTGATTTACAATGGGCTATGTAGATGTGCTTGCATGCTGTAAAATAACAAATGAGAAAGTTGGAGAGGTTTATTTTATACCTGGAGTATACAATAATTTTGAAGGTTTCGCAGTGGGCTGCGGTGATCGTGTGTCTGATTGATCTAATGATAAATTCAACGAATTTTGGACTTTGGACGCTTTCAGTTATAGTGGTATCTCGAAATGTATAACAACACAATTAGTTGTCTTTGCAACCGGTATCGTTGTAAGCGAATAACACCATTGAAATTGCTGGTTTTTGGCTTTTTTTAAGCGAATTCCGAACTAGTCTTCAGTTGTATCTATAAAACCTTTTTATTGGCCTTATCCATTAAAAATATTTGTATCAAAGATTGAAACAGTCGCAAAGCAGTCATGAAACAACAATGACAAATAGCTACAATGTATATCATTTATTATACATTACGCATATCATTTTAATTGAGCTGTTATTGTGGGGGAATACCATTTCCTTTCACAATAAACGTGTTTATGCAAAAGCAATGAGTGAAGAAATAATCTATATTTTCATTGACTAGTCAAACCCTACATTTAACTGCATTTGAGTAATAAACTGACGGCCTAAAAAGCATATAATTTTATATGCAGTAATCAGTCAATGCAAACCAGTGTTTTCTTATACAGTGTTCCCTTCCAATGACGACCATCCGAACAACGATTCCCTCCTTAAAATAAACTTGCTCCTGTTCCCAAAATAAGACAATTATGCCTAACAATTTCACTGCTGCAATATCGTCTGCTGCTTTTTCACAAAGTCACATATTGAAAATGTTGACAGAATAAAAAACCATTATGACGAGTGGCAAACAGCTTGAATCCAGATCAGACGTCGCGTTATAAGCGTCTGAACTGGATTTTAAAGCTGTTTGCAAATGTAAGTTTAACGTGTTCAACACTCAAAAGGTATTTATTTTCCCTCCCTATAATAACTCCCTCCGAACAACACACACAATCTTAGTCTCCCAATGGGTGTTGTAGAGAGCAATTTCTCACATAACTACCCCTGTTTTCAAATAGCGAACAACGATTGCAAATATCCTTCTCTCCAACATGTGTGAGATCAATTTATGACGTCATTGTTTATAAAGGCGCGATTAAGTCACTAGGATTCCAAAAAAGGCATATTGCTTTAAAAAATAGCTTAATATCGTTTGCTATGTAAGAAAAAGAATCTGTCACTCGTCGATGTATGCGACAAGCTGATCTCAACCTCGTCTAGAACAGAAATGTTATTTAGCTCGCCAAGGCTCGCTTAGTAACATTTCAACTCTATACTCGGTTGAGATCAGTTTGTCTCACACATCGATGAGTTACAGATCCTATATAACTGTACTCACTTCCGCAGCATCTGTCTGTACGCCAGGCTGGGCACCGACATCCGCCATGATAACTCACTCCATTGTGGCAGAACTCATTGCAATCTTCATCCTGACTTTTGTGATTATGGAAAACGCAGGAGTGACCATTTCTATGACGTCTGCCGCCACCACAAGAATGACTACACGGCCCCCAGTTGTCCCAAACAGTGGAGTACGGGGAACATGCATCTGTCAATATTGCATCTCTTTAAATATTTAAGGTCTTAGAGGTGTAATGCGCACCGAAACGAATCCGTAAAACCTATACACCATCTCATTTAGTACATAATTATACATCATTTTCCAGAGTTTAACGACTTTTCACCATTTATAACAGAAGATATGAGTAGTTTTGTCTCGTTACCCTACTTTTCAAAAAACACCTTAAAATGACTACCCCCTCCTTTATTTAACCCTTTCCCTTATAGAAGCGACTTTTAGCGTATATGATTTATTCCTCCGCTGAAGAAAATAGTTCCAGTTTATACCCTCATGAACAATTACCATTACAAATATTTTATATAACCTAGCAGATTTTAGCTTAAAGCAGGCTGAAAGTAAAGCAGAATGTGCCTTAAGGCACATTCTGCTTTACTTTCAACCTGCTTTAAGTGGTCACCTGTCTTCAAAACTAGAAACAGGCTATGAGGTAAAGGGTTAAGAGTATAAAAGTATTACAAATATTAATAAAAAAATCAAAATGTATATATGCATTTATACCTAAGACATTATTGTATACAAATATATGCAGAAATTGTTTTGCACAATACATTAACAAATCTTATATCTCGCATTAACTAATTTATCTGGCCCTTTTTCTCAAAATCACTTTTATACATTTTAGCAAATCTGAAATTTCACAAAATGATAACAAAACCTCCCTTCCAGAACGTACCCGTGTTTGAAAGTTAACCTGGTACTGTCTGCATGACGTCGATATGTGCTTTTGTAAACAGTTTGGATTCTAATCAGACGCCGCGTGACGCGGCGTCCGATTAGGATCTAAACTGTTTGACACTCGTTTTGAAATTATGTAAGACATAATGCCTTAAATCTACCTTGGAAACGATATCCACTATTGTAGTCAGCAATATTGAAATAGACAGTAATATGACGGTTAGTTGTAAAACCCCACGATAAATATGGTGATCAAATGTTTGAAAAATGGCTTAGAAATGTTCAAACATGAAATACGTATGCGATCTACAAAAGCGAGACCGAATTACCAAAATTCAGCGGAAAGAAAATCTGGTAGATCTAGATCTATTTTCGACTTAAGCGAGGTCGATTCTTTGAGATTTGTTGTTTTATTTTTCTATATACAGATTTAAAATATAGGTTATCCTTTTCAATATAATAGATGTTTTTATCACATAAAAACAAAGCAAAAGTCAAACATGAAGTTGAATTTAAGATGAATACATTTCTGTCTGGGAACTGCTGTACTATTTCAACAATATCGCATTCTTCACATATCAGTTACAGAACAAAATACCGTCGAACTTCGATAACTCGATGTCGGTTTTGTCGAACATACCCGTATTTCAAAGTTAAAACGTGGCTAAGCCACGTTTCAACTTTGAAATATGGGTATGTTGGACTTAACCGAGCATGACATAATGCAGTTAATATGTCGAACTATCGGATAGTTTGAGATAAACGAGTTCGAGATATCAAAGTTCGACTGTATAGCCATTTTATATGCGGCGGTATCGTTTAACCAAACTCAGTCGATTATTTATAAAACAAAATATAGAATTAATACAGTAATGTTATAATTTCAATGCTTAAATAGTTCTATTTTTTCTATATCTTTTATATATTTAATCATTTGAAAACTTTAATCATAAACAGAAACATATGTTTAGCTTTGACAAATGTTCTACATGTATATTAACAGTTGCAACGCATTAATATTGTAACTACGTTAGAGTATAATCTCGTTTTATCGAATTCGCTTTATTCGAACTTAGCCATATTTTAACGTTGAATACAGTAAGTCGACTTGATCGAGCTCAATTTGTTGAAATTTAACTGAAGCGTAAAATATCGATTTAATGCGAGTCGATGTAAAGAGATATTCAGGTTCTACTTATACAGCGAAGCTGACTTATAACGAATTTGGGTATAACGAAATATTACATATTAATAGAACAAAATACATTGCCCATCTTTAGTCAAGGTAGATCTATAGTAAAAGGGACCTTAAAACTGAAATTTTGATGTAACGAAATAAATCAGATGGTTGCGGGGGACTCGTTATAAGCGATATTTACTGTACAGTAAAACCTCGCTATAACGACCACTGACTAATTGATTGTATTAAATACAGGTGACAGCTTAAAGCAAGGTAACAGTAAAACAGAAAGCTCCTATAGGAGCTTTCTGTTTTACTGTAACCTTGCTTTAAGCAGTCACCTGTCGTTAACACCTAATAATTAACACAATTTAATGTCCGTAATAGAGGGGTTTTTACTGTATTTGAGTAAAACAACGATATCAATTTACCACAATAGACATATAGCCCAAGAGACACTAGCATCCACACCAGCAACATATCTAGATAGGCACTACCGGCCACTGTTCCTAATATCGACCAGCGAAGAGCTATCCGCCGGTGTTGTCAGATCCCAATTGAGACGATTTAACAGTATAGCAGTATTTGTTCTATCTTTTAAGGTAATATACCCTGAACTTATATCCCAAGTTTAAAGGTCACACTATTGATCGCTACCAATATCGTTATCATATAATTTGAACTCTCTTTGAGTTCAAAGAGAGACGGTATCAGGAGCATGCTGTTGAGGGATAAACTCTTTCAAACCTGACACTTTTAATGGACAATTCCAATGTCCAATTAAGTTCATATAAGTCCTTTTAACTATTTAGGGTTGATTTAAACATTATATTGCTAAATGACAAACAGTGCAAACCCTGATCAGAGGTCTGATCAAGGTCTACGCTGTTTGCAAAGGCCAAGTGTACACTTCAAAGTTACTATTTATTAAGGACGCTAGGGTTTAATATGTTAACTCATTCACACCTGACACTTGTAATGGACAATCTCAGTTTCCTCTTAGGTCTAGTCCATTTATTGCTCTTTAGGGCTGTTTTCCGAAATATATTACAGGGCTGCCATTTCTTCGGATTGTTCCTAAATCTTCGGATTTTTTTTCTAGAACACGGTAGCTTAAAGCAGGCTGAAAGTAAAGCAACATGCGCCATAAGGCGCATTCTGATTTATTTCCAGCCTGCTTTAAGTAGTTACGTGTCTACAAAACTAGAAACAGGAAATGGGGTAAAGGTACGATTCGTAAAATCGCACTTGAAAATACAACGGTACATTTGTACTTGGTCTTAATTGTCATAGGGAAGGTTTTTGTTTATCTAACAGAGATAATCCCTTCTGCTAAGATCTAAAAGGAAGGTAGATAAGTGGTTTTGATCGCATTCGCTGCTTCATAACGAATGAGGTTAGAGGAAATCTTATTCCTGAAAGCATCCCTCATCATCAACTCATATTCTAATGCATCGGAGTTATATAATATATTCAGTGTTAGAGTGTCGTCAAACCTGTCTGTCAGTCTCACTTTCACATTCTGTCTGCCTGACTGTCTGTATGTCTGTCTATTTACCGTCTGTTGATTTCTTTCTACCTTTCTCGCTCTATCAATGTCATCTCTTAGGTTATATGACTTGGCAGAATAAAAATGTTCACAAGAGTGCTGTCACCGATGAAAGGCCTAGCCGTCAGTTCAAAGTCATCTATATTAAACATACAAGGAAGAGAAATTTAAAATACTGTTGAACTTCAATATTTCGAACTCGCCTAACTCGAATTTCCCCGTATTTATTCTGGTATATGCCATTATATTTACCTAGCTCAGACATATTCTTATTTCATAGTTACAACGTGGCACAGCCACGTTGTAGCTATAAAATAAGAATATGTTCGCCTTCAGCGAGCTCAATGTATCGGAGTTTTGACTGTATACAAACATGGTGACTTTGATACGCTTTCTACTAGAGCCATTTGGGTGTGATTTATCCATCGTAATGATCGATGACTCTATAGCATCAAAGGCATGTGGTTTCTTACAGCGATTATCGATTATCTAGGTCATATTTATTCGGAATATAATTTATATATCTTTTTGAAAGCCGTTTAAACTCAAAACTGATGGTACAAATGGTTAGCATGTTCACTATTTACCTCGAATAAAGAGGCTACTTTCAAACAGTTTTGGTCCTGATAGAACCCCGCTTAATTCTACTCTGTTAACTGTTTGCATGCTCATGTTTATTTAGTTCAGTTTATCTTCCCGTGTAATAAGCAAGTTTTGCGACGAAAAACAGTGTAAGCGACGTTTGTTGAGCCGTGTTGAGCCAAATTCTTCACACTACGAATTCTTCACACCTGTTAGGAATTCGTAGGAATTTCATACGAATATGGCACAAATGTGTGAATAATTCGTACTGACTCTCAGCCCCCCTAACAGTAGATACGAATTCTTCACATGTCGAATTTTTTTAAAAACGAATGTAAAAATTTTGTGCATACGAAAACCTCACACTTTCCAAAAAGCTTTTAGCCACTCAGATGGATAAGGGGGCATATTAGGTTTGCTGTACTTGATATTTCACATAATGACAAAACATATGTACTAGACTGCCTGTTTAAATGATAAAAGGTCAAGGTCACACGGTGAGAAATGTCACATTTTTCAGCACTCGATATAATTAATTATAGACACATAAAACTGAAAAATATCATGGTAATAAAAGCACTTTTGGTGACCATATAATTTACTCAATTCCGTCGTATCGGATATTATTCTGTCCGTCTGTACGATGCATTCTAAGAACTTTATAAATGTATGGACCGGTTTCTGTGTCACCAGCTGAAGGCAAAAATAACACGTCGGGGTCGGTCACTTTTCCGTAGTCTATCTGTCCGATCGTCCGACTGTCATGGTTTTGTTTTTTACTCTAACGCCTGTTCCACTGAAGTTTTAAGCTGAAATTTCATTTAAAGAGTTTAATGAGTAGATGTGTATTGCAAACAAAGTTCATAATTCTTGTATCAACACCGTGAGATGTATTCCCCTTTCTACATTTTTCCGGGAGATTCTGCCATTCCGAAGCTTTTGAAATTAAATTTTATTAAGGACTATCGTGGCAGTTTTTTCGAATTTTCAAACCATTCAGATTTTTTTTTCAAATTCTTTATGTGTCTCTGGATAATTAGGGGGCTACCAAAAAAAAAAAAAGCTATTAAAAAAAAACCAGTTCGGGGACTCCCTATTTTTATTTCATATTTCTGCACAACAGGATATATACTAGCAATATGCAAAAAAAAACCAAGAGGCCCATGCGGGCCTAAATATCGCTCACCTGGAAAAACCAACACAAGGGTCACATAACCCCTGGTATGGGATAACTTTTCACCCCAGAGACATAATTTTCATTGAAAAAATCTATGTTTAGCTCCTGTGAACTAGATATGCAACGGACCGGAACCATATTTACAATATTGGTTAAGGGTTTCTAGAAGTGGCATCATGCTAAATATCAAAGCTCTGACCATATTAGTTTCAGAGGTAAAGATGTTTGAAGATTTTACTATATAACTCTATGTAAAATGACGACCCCCAGGGCGTGGTCATTTTTTACCCCAGGGACATAATTTTAACAATCTTGATAGAGGACCTGTAGATGATGCTTTGTGCCAAAATTCTAAGCTCAAGGTACTGTGGTTTCAGACTAGAAGATTTTTTAAGATTTCATTGAAAAAATATATTTTTAGCTCCTGTGACCTAGATATGCAACTGACCAGAACCATATTATCAATAGTGATTAAAGGCTTATAGAAGAATCATCATGCTAAATATCAAAGCTCTGGCCATATTAGTTTCAGAGAAAAAGATGTTTAAAGATTTCACTATATAACTCTATGTAAATTTAAGACCCCCGGGGCGGGGTTATTTTTTACTCCAGGGACATAATTTGAACAATCTTGATAGAGGACCTGAAGATGATGCTTTGTGCCAAATATCTAAGTTCAGGGTACTGTGGTTTCAGACAAGAAGAGTTTTTAAGTTTTTATTGAAAAAATCTATTTTTAGCACCTGTGACCTAGATATGCAACGGACCGGAAATGTTTGAACAACTTTCAAAGAGGACCATATAAGGATCATTCAGGCCAAGTTTGGTAAAAATCTATCTAGCAGTTTTGGAGAAGATGTCGTTTAAAGAAATTGTTGACGACGAACGGACGAACGAACGGACGGACGAACGACGACGGACAGAGGATGATCAAAATAGCTCACCTGGCATGCAAATATACAAACGTATACAAGCGTGTCAGAGGTCGGGCAAGGCCGTCTCCATCCGGCTTTTGCCTATCCTATACCGGCCGGTGTAATGACGAAAAGTGTCCCCACCACGCAGAAGTGTGACCCCGGGACACTTTTCGACTCAGAAAATTAACCTCCCGGGTCATTTTACATGTATTATGCCAAAGCAAGTCCCAAGGACAGTTTTCTACATAAAAAATTGTCCTCATGTGTCACTCTTTAGACCGGCGCCCGTCTGGCAACCGGATAACACCGGTTTCCTTTCGGTCTCCCACAGTATTGCACGTTATTACTGAATGCCCATGATGTGGACTATACGATAAGGCAATCGGTTGTATGGTTCCATGTAAGAAAGTGAGCAACAAGTGAGCAACATAACAAAGAAGTGAAATCAGCGCGTCTTTATAAACCTCATGCATATATTAAACCCACGATAACCAATATCGGGCGATGATGGTCGCCCGTCTTAAAACTGTTGCCCGTCTGGTATTTAAGGACTATCGCGGCAGTTTTGTTCGAATTTTCAAAAACATTCATTTTTTTTAATTTTTGCATATTGCTTGTATATATCCTGTTGTGCAGAAATATGAAATAAAAATAGGGAGTCCCCGAACTGGTTCTTTTTTAATAGCTTGTTTTTTTGGTAGCCCCCTAATTATCCAGAGACACATGCAGAATTTGAAAAAAAAAATCTGAATGGTTTGAAAATTCGAAAAAACTGCCGCGATAGTCCTTAATAAAATTTAATTTCAAAAGCTTCGGAATGGCAGAATCTCCCGGAAAAATGTAGAAAGGGGAATACATCTCACGGTGTTGATACAAGAATTATGAACTTTGTTTGCAATACACATCTACTCATTAAACTCTTTAAATGAAATTTCAGCTTAAAAACTTCAGTGGAACAGGCGTTAGAGTAAACAGTCGGACGATCGGACAGATAGACTACGGAAAAGTGACCGACCCCGACGTGCTATCTTTTCCTTCAGCTGGTGACAAAGAAACCGGTCCATACATTTATAAAGTTCTTAGAATGCATCGTACAGACGGACCGAATAATATCCGATACGACGGAATTGAGTAAATTATATGGTCACCAAAAGTGTTTTTATTACCATGATATTTTTCAGTTTTATGAGTCTATAATTAATTATATCGAGTGCTGAAAAATGTGACATTTCTCACCGTGTGACCTTGACCTTTTATCATTTAAACAGGCAGTCTAGTACATATGTTTTGTCATTATGTGAAATATCAAGTAAAGCAAACCTAATATGCCCCCTTATCCATCTGGGTGGCTAAAAGCTTTTTGGAAAGTGTGAGGTTTTCGAATGCACAAATTTTTTACATTCGTTTTTTAAAAAATTCGACATGTGAAGAATTTGTATCTACTGTTAGGGGGGCTGAGAGTCAGTACGAATTATTCACACATGTGTGACATATTCGTATGAAATTCCTACGAATTCCTCACAGGTGTGAAGAATTCGTAGTGTGAAGAATTCGGCTCAACAGACGTTTCCGTCGATTTTGACGTTTTTGACGTTACGGCAATTGGTACCAACACCGTGCGTAACGTCTGGGTATATTTTTCGTCTACAAAAATTGTCGTCTGCAACTGTTCTAAAAATAATAATTTTCTCAATTTCTTTTCCAAAAACGTGTCAGTATGTCAAACAGTTTAGATCCTGATGATACGTCGCGTGACGCGGTGTCTCATCTGGACCCAAACTTTTTGCAAAGGTAATCAATGTGGCATAAATATCCGCCACTAGTATGCAAAGAGTTTATGGTCCAAACTGTTTGGCTGGATGGCTGGATGGGTTTTACTGCACTGCGACACAAAATAGGTCATCTAGCGCCGATGAAAGATGAGGGATGATTAGATGAGATGATGACGAATCCAGGAAAAGATGATTTCGGCCGATTGCATTCGTTGCAAGGCAGCGCATGTGATCAAAACCACCGATCTGCATTCCTTTTAGTTCTTGGCAGAGGGGATAATCTCGGTTTAATAAACAGAAAAGAGTCCCTATGACAATTAAGCCCCAGAACTGCGGCAACGTAGGAAGGTCTCTGTGGCCAAAATGTTTGGCACTCGTAACACTATTGCCCTTGTAAATAATGAAAACGTGCTTAATTAATGTGGTCAATTATTAGTTATTCTATCGTATTATTCTATTCTCCTTTAAGTAATAGATACACGACGGGTTTCGCCTTAAAAGTGTAGGGTATTGAATCGTAATAAGACTGTTTTGCAAGGACGGCAACAAATTGTCCGAGACGAAGCCGAGGACATATTTGTTGTTCGTCCGAGCGAAACAGTCTTATTACGATTCATACCCTACACTTTCAAGGCGAAACCCGTCGTGTATCTGACTTATACGTAGATTTTAATAAATATCTTACACCTAGTCAATAATGATTGCGGTCAATGTAATATAGCAAATTAATATATCTATTTCTAAACTATTAAAATTCACGTAAACCAACTATTATTTTCATTGGTCCTTTTTATACTTTGCACGAACATTCCGTGCAGCCTGTGTGCTGGGTCATGCCGTAAAATATACTATTACGTATTTATTTATCTGCGCTCAGAATGAGTATTCAGGTAGTATAAGGTAAGCGCTGTATTTAACAATTTAGATGACATCTTTTTTTAAGCATTTAGTTTTAAGGTCAATAAATATTTTATCATTTTAGCCCGATATAATTCCTTTTCCGCTCCTTATAACCAAACCAAGGACCAGATATTTTTCTCCTGAACAGGCACACTATTAAATAGCGTTGTTTACTCTTGCACTGTCATATTGTCGTCTGCTTTGAAATTGAAATGCACTTATTTTCCAACGCAAAGTTTCGGGATTTGATTGCACGAATAAAGTGTCTATCAGTTTGGATCCTTTTTGAAACGCTGAGTTACTGTGTGTTTGATATTGATCCAAATTATTTGCGAAAGTTCGTTATCCCTTATCGTGCTGAATTGCCGTCTGCATCAAACTTATCGTCTGCGGAGAATCTCAAAATCTTTGTTATACTTTCCAAATTGAATCAAAAATGAAAATCAGTGCCAAACATTTGGATCCAGATCAAACTGTTTCCAAATGTTAGACAAGCGGTACTCACAGTGGAAAAACGTTATTCTTTCCCAATTAACGCGTTTGACGCTTAAACTATATTTTCCATTGCAAACATTTTGGAACCAGATCAGACGCCCGGCGTCTGATCAGGATCCAAATTGTGTGCCACTCAGATGAAAATAGATGATGAAAAATGTTATTTTCTACATTTTGTGTTTTGCGTTTGCGTTTCGTTTGCGTTTAAACGGGAAAGAATTATGTTTTCTCCACTGTAGCATAACAAGGGTTACCTGGCAGTGCAAGAGTTAAACCGATGGCCGCATGCTCACCACGTGCACCACGCCCGTAAAAAGTATCCGGTAACAGAAAGTAAAACTGTCCGGTAACAGAAAAAAAGTGTCCGGTATCAGACGTAAGAGGACACTTTTTGAATAGCTTTGCGGGGGGTATCTGCGTATAATCTGCTTAAATATGTTTTAAACTTACGCTATTTACTGTTTTCCACAGTATTTATACTCATTTGCGAGAACTGCATGCTTTTAACGGTTATAATTGGGGCCTACGACACAACTGCACGGACAAAATTGCTACCCGACTGTGTCCTAACGACGCCTAACTGCAGTTTATTATATTGTAATGACACACAGTATACCTTGTTTTGATTTAATTTGTAAACCCCTATCAAGCTAGTTGCAACATAGACAACTTTTTCAAAATGTTTGGATCCAGATCAGACGCCAAATAACGTGGGGTCTTGTCTGAGCCCAAACTGCTTGGCACATAATTTTAATTATTTCAGTTTAATAAGCACACAACTTATTTTGAAATCTCACACAGACGATACGTTTGAAGTAAACATCAAGCTAGCAAGATAGGAGTAAAATAAAATGTACAATTCACGTCTGCATTTCAACTATGTGGCCTTAGATGCACTTTCTCTATCTATCTATATATGTATGTCTGTCTGTCCGTCAATCTAACCGTCTGTCTTCTCTCTTTCTTTCCTTCATCTTTCCTTCTCTCTTTCTCTCCCTCTCTTTTTCTTTCTCTCTATCTCTCTTTCTCTATTACTCTTTTCTATCCCTTTACAATTGTCTAAAGTGTACAGTCTTACATGTGGGTATTTATTTGTACATGTAGTAAGTTTCTTAGTTTGTATTTATGTTTGTGCCAGTGGTTTAGTTATTTATATACTCGTATCTAATATCTATCTCCAAATTTTGTTTCGTTGGAGAAATTGGTAAACATAATTATATATTCGCATATACTACTCTTAGCTAGTAGACTGCTGTGTGTACCTGTATTTCTTCTCCAAATTTCGTCTAGCTGGAGAAGCATATCATATGGGTACCCCAGCATTACTGTTGGCAAAAATGAACCAAGTAATTTTTTTTTTATTCATCCTATTAGGTAGAGCTTGGTAAATACCTGTATGCTTTCTTCTTCCATGTACATGTAACCTCGATACTTCTTGATAACTATTATGACACATCAATATTCAAATTGGAAGAGTGAACTCGAGCCAGCATAGACCACGATCAGAGGCCGAGTTACCTAGGAACTGATCACGATCTAAACTGTCAGGTGATATGTATGACTATATATGGAACAAATTTTGGTGTAACATCTGTTTATTCATAAGAAATACTTTTTATTTAGGCTTTATTATAAATTATAAAAATTTCAAATGAATTTGCGTATTCCCAACTAATGACCTCTCTATTGATATGTATGTTTTCTATTTGTATAAATGTTAATGCTGTCCACGGTAGTGGACCTTATACAGATATATTTCAATAAATAGTTGTTTAAGATATAATGATGTCTATATATGTGTTGTGCAAAGTTACTGAATATATTGTATAGAAACAGGTGTTTTGTCGAATAAACAAGTTTACGTTTATTTTAATTAATTTACTTAAATTTGAGAAACGAAAGCAAACGACAAATGACAGCATGGCTTAGTTACTCTTCAATGCCTTAAAACAACGGTATATTCCATAAACTTAGAATGCCAGGCGACGTGAGTATGCACACCGATAGAACAAAGAGTAATAGAAAGGTTAACGTCCGACTGGTTAAATTATATGTTTCCTTAATCCTTTCAAGGCGCCAAAATGAGACTTTGCAAACAGTTTCGATCCTGATCAGACGCCGCGTTGATATGATATAAACCGTGTGATACTCGTATCAACATGTCTTCAATCAAAAACAGCCTAAAATTTACTTTAGAAATGTTGCAGTCAACCCATTTCCAAATACCTATACGTCTTTTTACCACTTTAATTTATTCCTGCACCGAAAACAGTCATGAATATGTGCCATAAGAAATATGTACCATAAGAAACATGTGCCATAAGAAATATTTCATATATCATCTTAAAGCTGCCGAAAAGTAAAGCATGTTGTATCCTTGAGGAAATTTTATTTTATTTTCAGACGGTTTTAAAAACCCATTCGTCTTCTCGACTGAAAAAAGTTAAGTGGGACGAATTAACTCTTAACCTACTAGTGACGCATATTCATGTGTGTACTTTATAAGCAGTATGCATGTAAAGAGTACACTTGTTGTATACAAACAGTGTATAACCTGATATGGTGTAAATCAGAAAGCACCTGTAGGATCCCTCTGGTCATGGTCTGCACTGTTTGTCATTTTGCAATATGTTTCAAAATCACAACCCTAAATAATAAAACATCAAGCACACTTAATTGAAAACTTGAACTTCAAAGATCCACGTCGTTCCGCCAAACACCCCACTTACCTTTAATCTTCCAGTAGGTTAACTTATAGATATCTAGAATATATCCCGTTTGTTAACCCTTCAATCTATAGATTCGCATTTCCCGCCTTTAATTTATTTCTCAACTAAAGAGAATAGTTCGATTGTATACAGTCATGCATAAGTATTTTAAGAAGTACTTTTTTTATTTTCTGGCTCATTCTACTTTACATAAACTGTGTCTCCACTGTTTTTCAAAAACTGTATGGTAAATTCGTCATAATTGGAGGTATTTGGAGATGACGAGGCTCATATGTATCCAAATTTAAAATGAACACGCTATACATCTCATGTAGTGGTGAAAATCTTTATCAAAAGCATCGCATTGCAATGATAGAATTACAGATGACTTTCAAAATAAAGTTTTTATCAGCCTTCCTCAAACTTGCTCAAACGTAAATTCGGACAAATAGTTTATAAGTTATCTGCCCTTTATGAGTTAAAATGCTTTACTTAACAGTGTTGACACACTATAGTTTTCACTGGATTTTGATAATACTTGCACAAAAGTTTAAGTGTAAGTTCTTGAAGAAATGCAAATACAGTGCCCCTTCCCTACAATGGCCCTCTCAACAACGACTCCTTCCTTACAACGACCCATGCCGCAGCTCCCTGAACAGGACAACTATGTCGAACGCGTTTACTGCTACAATATCGTCTGCTTTAAACTGTTTTTCAGAGTTACATATTGGACATTTTGACCTTAAAAACTTTATTTACGAGTGACAAACAGCTTGAATCCAGATCAGACGCCTCGTGACGTGGCGTCTGATCTAGATTCAAGCTGTTTGCAAATGTTAACCTATCTCCTCCCTTCGTCATAATTGGAGGTATTTGGAGATGACGAGGCTCCCTCCGAACAAGGCACATCATTTTTGTCTCCATGGGGTGTCGTTGTAGAGAGGGAGCTCTGTATTGCCATTATTTAACAGTGTTTATACTCAAGGAAGTACAGTTCTAACTTGATAAAAGTTTGTAAACGTTCTGAAAAGTTTATCTTTAAAGACAAGTGACCACCAATTACACTTCTTCCACATAAAGTGCTCTAAACTCGTCTCAACGGGGGATATCAATTCTGTGAATTTGCTTGTTCGCAAACTTCAGGATAACCTGTATCTTATACTGGACTGGCGAAAATGAGATTGTTTTCAGACGAATATCAGCATAGCTCCGCGAAGACCAATGAAACCATTTGCTTTGATTTCGTTATCGACTGAACTTTGTCCATCAGGAAGTGGCTTTCAAAATTATTCACGTTTATAGGTAAAGCTCTAAGCGTTATGCCCTCGACTTTAAGTTGTAGTAGATATATGGTTGACAACCAAATGATATCGAAGATATGTGCTTTGTTGATACCTACAAAACCAGTTAACCTTTCGTCTGCGTCCTTTCGACTGTTAATCTCGATATAGCTGAAATTCGCAAATAGTTTTAACTCCTGTGTAGCCACGGTCCTATATATAGGACATATGACATAGGCAAACAGTATAGACCCTGATCAGACGCCGCATAATGCGATGTCTGATCAGAGTCTACACTGCTACTTATAGAAATTTCAATATAAAATGAAAATTTAGACCAGACACCCCTTACATAAAAAAAATTGACTAATTCAATATACAGTAAAACCTCTCTATTACGACCACTTAATTTTGCTAATTATTAGGGTGTTTACGATAGGTGACCGCTTAAAGCAAGGTGACAGTGAAACAGAAAGCTCCTTTAGGAGCTTTCTGTTTCACTGTCACCTTGCTTTAAGCTGCCACCTCTCTATTATACAATCAATTGGTCTTCGTTTTAGTGGTCGTAATAGCGAGGTTTTACTGTATAACATGTACGCATATAAAAATTCACTGGTTGCAAACAGTTTTAACACATTCAACTCTAGCGACGACTATAGTCGTCATTTACAAACAGTGTACCTGTGAGGATTAAACTTGTCCTATGCAAACAGTGTAGACCCTGATCAGTGGGCTCCTTAAGGAGCCCTCTGATCAGGGTCGACACTGTTTGTCATTTTTTAAATATATTGTTAAAATCATCCCCAATTAGTCAAAAATGGACTAGACATATTTTGAAATTGGAATTATTGACTAAAGTTTCAGGGGTGAATGAGTTAAAAGCCAATGAAAGTATAGAAATGTGTTTGAACATTGTTGCACTACATTTTGCCCTGTATCGAGATTTTTACCGCATGCTACGGACAAATAGGCGTGGCGACTGCTATTTGATAGGGAATTCTTTAAAAGAGCAGGTTTCTTATGGACTTCAAAAACGTATTTACAACATATCAAACTGCAGACTAAAGTATGTTGCCCTGTTTGATATACTTCATCTGAGCATACATAATACTAGTATACACATGACTTAACCCATTGGCTATCAGCATCTTATCCAAATCTTTGAAGATTAACTGAATAGGGTCTTGTATTTCTTTTGTTTAAAAACAACACTGCTTTCATTTTTCAAATTAAGATTTTAAGCAATGTAACTGAAGAAACATCGCTAGGAAGTTGAAATAATTCGACGTCTGATCAGGATCTTAACTATTTGAAAATATCGATGCACTTTGCATGAGTTAAGCAATACAGGGCTTAACCCCTTCAATGCCAAATCTTACGTGAGATTTTTACCCCTTTACCCCGTTTCATTGCCGTCTGCTTCAATTTTGTAATTTGCAAGATCGTTTTAAGTTTAGTTTTGTTTGTTTGTTTGTTTGTTTTGTTTTGTTTACGTCCGTTTCTGCCATCTAATTGTCACGCGGCGTCTGATCAGGATCCAAATTGTTAGGCATCTGTATCAGTATAAAATTGCAAAAGATAATGTGCTTAACCCTTATCCTGCGGTGATGTCGTCTGCTTTGAAATTGTCGTCTGCAAAGTTTGTTAAATTTAGATGTATACATTTTTTGAGTAAGTAAACCTAAAAACGAGTGTCAAACAGTTTGGATCCAGATCAGACGCCGCGTTACGCGGCGTCTGATCTGGATCTAAACTGTTTGCAAAAATCAATAAAGTCGCGACCAGCAGGCAAAGGCTTAAGAAAGGGGTACAATGTATAAGAGACGGATATATTCGGCAGTGACAAGGGTTAATATGATCGATTATTTCATTATCTATCTAGGCCAAATCTCTTTAAATGGAATGAACTTTAAAGTAGCGGTAATGGAGGAAATTCATAAACAAAGACTGTGGAGACGTAAATATTTCCCAATAAACGCATTTTCGCAAACAGATATTATTTTCATTGCAAACAGTTTGGAGCCTGATCAGACGCCCGGTTGCCCTAATCTAATCAAGCTCCAAATTGTTTGCCACTCTTATAAAAAATTTAAATATTTGTAATTTTCTACATTTTAGTGCAATGTGTTTGCATTTCGTTTTCGTTTAAACGGGAAAGAAAACCGTCTCCTCCACTGAACAGTCGAGTTAAGTCTATTAAAGAAATGAACTGATTTGTTTTTCTGCGTTTAACCCGTAACCTATTGGCTAGTTTCTAGTTTTGAAGACACATGTCAGCTTAAAGTAGGTTGACAGTAAAGCAGAATGCGCCTTAAGGCGCATTCTGCTTTACTTTCAGTCTGCTTTAAGTACCATCTGCTAGGATATAAAAACTACTTCTGATCGTTTACATTCATGACTGTATAAATTGAAACTATTTTCTTTGGCGGAGGAATAAATTGAATACGCTAAAAGGCGCTTCTATAGGCTTGAGATTCATGAAATTTGCCGATCATTTTCTGTCGTTTAATTCGCTTAAACGCCGGAAAAGTTTAGTTCACTTCTTATCTACATTATATTTGCCGTACTTTCAAATATTAAGTGAACATTATTTTTAGTATGCAGGTATGTTTAATCCATAATAGGGGTTGTTAACACGAATAATGTGTACTTTGAAAGGAACAGCCATAATTGCCATTACTCAGGAAACGCAACAAAATTATTCGCGGAGAGCAGATCCATTAGCCCCGCCTCCTGTGCGACAGGTAATCACAAGTCCCGACCCTCGAGAAATTGCGTATATACAAATTAAACATCATTTTGTTCAATGGATTTGAATGGGGCATATATAAGAGTTTATGCTTTCATGATAGGACACTACAGCAGTTTCGACTCTGATCACATATCGAGTCATTCGGCATCTAAGCAGGGTCCAAACAGTTTGACAATAACCTACATTGCGTTAGATCCTACCCTTAAGTACATCTCCTGACGACCTTTCGATCATAACGCCTTGCCAGACAACTTCCTTGCAAAAAGCATGTGTCTTGTGGACATGTCGGTAGCAAAGAACCATTGAAGCGTCTCATGTGAGACCCGACCTTTATATTTGATAGTTTGGTTAGAAATAATCATTGAAAAGCACTAGAGCATGAGTATAATCTGGGCCTCACCAAGTAAACTGAGATAAGTATACCCACCGGCATCTTATGCTTCATGCTTTGACAGATACATTTACACCTATCGAGAACAATGGTGGTGGTGGTGGGGGGGGGGGGGGCTCCATCAATGGACTGAGGAAATATCATTAAAGAGAGACAGTGCATACAGCAGTCAGCATTATTATCGGACGTCGAGTTAATCGGCGTCTGATCAGGTGCAAAACTCTTTAAAACATGATTCGATTGTTTTCAAGTCCTTTTGCCTCTAATTTTAACACTGCAAAAAGCTATAATACTTACATACAGTGGAGAAAGTGTTATTCTTTTGCAATAAACGCGTTTACGCTAAAACTGTCACTTTCAATTCAAACAGTTTGGAGCCAGATCAGACGCCGGGTAACCCGGCGTCTGATCAGGCTCCAAACTGTTTGCCACTAAGATTAAAACGAATGCTCAGATATATTTAATAGATATTATCTTATACGTTTTAGTGCTTTGCGTTCGCGTTTCGTTTGCGCCTACTCGGGAAAAAATAAGGTTTTCTCCACTGTAATTATGCAAAAAGTTGGATCCAGATCAGACGTTTTTAATTCAACGCGTTTACAAATCTATGTTTCAGAAATACACCGCTACCTCCCTACAACGGCCCTCCCAACAACGATTCCCTCCTTACACCAACCCTTGTCGCAGTTCCCTAAACAGGAACATTATGTCAAACCTATTCAAGACTGCAATGTCGTCTGCTTGAAATTGTCGTCACATATTTTTCTCAAAGTTACACAATATACCTTTTGACAGCAACAAACAACTTAATGACGAGTGACAAACAGCTTGAATCCAGATCAGACGCCGCGTTAAGATCTAGATTCAATCTGTTTGCAAATGTCCCTCCCTATAACGACTCCATCCGAACAAGGCACATATTTTTCGTCTCCCGTTGGGTGTCGTTGTAGAGAGGGAGTGCTGTAAAAGCAGACGATATGTTTTCTGGCAGACGATATTTTTGGCAGGGGGGGGGTAGATGGTTATGAAGTCATAATGGCTGCGAAAGACTTAAAATGATATAGCAATCATCAAACTCAAAGTTGACGATTTACTCAGGCGTTGGAGGAGTTAAATCGCTCCCCACCTCCAACCCCACCGACTAACACGTTTGCGATAAAATAATATATTAATTTCTTATGTAAGCTGTTTGGATCCTGACCAGACGATGATGTTCTCTTAGTTAAGTCACTAATATTATTGACACTCTGAATAATTCTACCACAATTTCCAGACAAAAGTCATTTACAATACTGTTTTAGTACTAAAAAGTCTTGTTAGGCAGATTTGTGGACTCAAATAGACAATCTGCTTAACAAGTGCAAAAGAGTACTGAAAATGACAGTTATTTGTGGAAATGTTGACGTGTTAATATTCGTGTCAATGTGTTTTTGGAAACCGACATTTTCAATAATGTCTGTCATTTAACAGGGTTACCATAAGTTGACACGAAAAATCTTAAGATTTCCAAATTTGCATTTTTCAAGTGCGATTTTACGAATCGTACCTTTACCCCATCGCCTGTATTTAGTTTTGTTGACTCGTGGCTGCTTAAAGCAGGCTGGAAGTAAAGCAGAATGCGCATTAAGGCGCATTCTGCTTTACTTTCAGCCTGCTTTAAGCTACCATGTACTCGAAAAAAATCCGAAGATTTAGGGAAAATCCGGAGAAATGGCAGCCCTGATTGAACTTTCTGTTATTTTCGTCTGCAACGAGTCCAATTAATTTGATTCATATATTTCTTTCAGAAAATGCCACTAGCATATCAAGTAGAGTATTCTCTTCTTAAAACGACCCTCCGAATAACAATTCCTTCCTTTCAACGACACGTGCTGCTGTTCCTCAAACAAGACAATTATGTCTAACACTTTCACTGCTGCAATATCGTCTGCTGAAAATTGAAGATCGCTTTTTTTCAAAGTTACGTATTTTGACAGAAGAAACATTTATTAAAGACGATAGACACACAGTTTGAACCCAGATCAGACGCCGCGTTACACGTCGTCTGATCTGGTTTCAAACTGTTTGCAAATGCACTCTGATGTTATTAATGTTCCCTCCTTATCACAACTTCCCCCGGATAACACACACACACACACACAATAGTTGCATCAAATTGGGTGTTGTTGTAGAGAGGGATCACTGTAGTAATTATTAAGATAAAATGCGAGCTACTCGTGGTCTCAGTTGGAACCAAACTGTTTGCATTAGTTATGACAATTTCGTCGCAAGCATACAGAAGTTACATCCATTTTAACTAAATACTTTTATCGACGAAGTTTATTATAGTCGACTTTACAAACAGTTTGGATCATGATCAGACGCCGCGTAACGCGGCGTCTGGTCTGGATCCAAACTGTTTGACGCTCGTTTCGAAATTGCTTTTGTTATAATCCCTTAAATCTAACATTGAAACGATATTGCAGACAACAATATCGAAGCAGACGACAATGCAGCAGTGAAGGGTTAAAAGACTCACAAAACGTGGCGTCTGATATGGATCCAAACTGTTTGACACTCGTATCGGAGCTTCGTTGGTCACAATCCCTTAATCTTATTTTGAAACATTAATGAAGACACCAGTATTGAAGCAGACGACAATATACCGGTGAAGGGGTAAAAATCTCACGACACATTTGGGGATGGAATTAAACAACATGAGACACAGATACGTACAGACAGTAGTTTATTGGTCTATATTTATATACATAAATGAACATATATAATGTACATTCCTACGAACATAATACTTCAGGAGACCAAGGCACAGAGTTTTAGAATAAGCAGAAATTGAACTTTTCATGCGAAACCCCTCGCGTCTCGTAAGGCAAAATCAGCGGTATGCATAGAAATAAGGGGGATAACTCCTAGTTTCTATATTTTGTAGATCATAGATTATCTTTCCTTAAAAACGACTATCTTCAGAAACGGCATGTTTGAAAGCATAAAACATATAAAAATAATAGATCTATGTAAAAAAAGAAGTATAATAAAAAATACAACGGTTTTTGAGTAATTTTTGCAGAAGAAAAAAAGTGTAACAAACAAAATATAAAACAAATCTGAAAAACAAAATACTTTCTTCTTACAACGAAAACATAAAAATGCATAAATCTATGCAATATTTTCTATTAAACTATAAAGCGAGATTATCTTTATCCTTTAGCATCCTATTTAGCTTTCGTCCTTTACATTTGCAGGGCGGCGCTGCAGTACTTTTCAGAGTTGATTTACATATTCATCTCCTAGCGATGAGTATACTCGTCATTTACAAACAGTGTACCCATGAACATTACACTTGTAACGTTTTATGAAAAAGTGTAGACCCTGTCAGAGGGTTTGTTAAGGAGTCCTCTAATCAAGGTCTAAACTATTTGCATAGGGCAAGAATAATCCTTGCTAGGGTTGAATTTTTTAAAACATTTAGTAATGACAGATTCTAAAGGATCTATTCTCGTAGTGTTAACCCTTTCCCTCTCAATGACGTCATTAAGCGCATCTGCAAACAGTCTTGATCCTGTTCAGACGCCGCGTAACGCGGCGTCTGATCAAGATCAAAACTGTTTGCCACTTGTTTTGAGATTACGTAAGTTATTCTGCCTTAGATCTAACTTTGAAACACGATATTGCAGACAACACTATTGAAGCAGACAACCATATGGCGGTGAAGGAGTCAAGTCTTCACGATATATTTTATCATGAAAAGTTTAAGTAGTTATCCCTTAGTACACTTTATCACAATACCAAACAACCTTTAATGTTAATAGAAAATACGCGCACATTTTTGTTTCTGTCCAATTTAGGCTAAAGAAATATGTCAAATAGGTTTTACCCTGATAAATTACCCATTAAATCTGCGTTGCATCTTCATTCAAACTGTTTGCATAGTCAAAGACTATAACGTCATATTGATCTTGATAGCATTAAACAACAGTTTCATAGACTATCCCATTCAATTGATCATTACAGGTGCCAAATACCAGCAATAGGATGCTAAAGGATACAATTGAGCACAGAACATAAATTGTGTACATTCAAAACTTATATAAACATACATCGAGGTTCCAGAGAAAAGCGAACAAACTAAATACACAGTTTCTCCGTTAAGCATTCGCTAAACACTATGGTGTGGCCACTCATTAGAATCGTCGCAACACGGCGATTCTAATGAGTGGTCAAATCATATGGTTTCGGAGAGTCATATGGACTTTAGTTTTTGAAATATTCTCTATATCTAAAGCTTCTGTTATGCGTACAGTGGAGAACCCGTTATTCTTTCCCATTTAAACGCAAACGAAACGCAAACGCATAACACTTAAACGTAGAAAAGTGCAACTTTTGGACAACTCTGATAATTCATATTTTATCTTAGTGGCAAACAGTTTTGAGCTGATCAGACGCCGGGTTACCCGACGTCTGATCTGGCTCCAAACTGTTTGTATTGGAAATAATAGTTTTAGCGTAAACGCGTTTATTGGTCAGGAATAACGTTTTCTCCACTGTACTTATATAACTTGATAATGCATGTGAATCAAGACGCTTTTTATCAGGATTTACACAGTTTACATGTAGCTATTGTATAAGTATGAGATAGTGGTTGTGGAGGTGTTGGTGGGACATTGATATTAGTATTTACCTCATTACCCCAAAGCCTGTTTCTAGTTTTGAAGACTGGTGACTACTTAAATCAGATTAAAAGTAAAGCGGAATGCGCCTTCAGACGCATTCAGCTTAACTGTCAACCTGCTTTGAGCTATTATATGCTAGGACACAGAAAATATTGCTAACGGTGTACACATGAAGTGGTACTATTTTCTCTAGTTGAGGAATATATTAAAGGCGTATTTATGGGGAAACGGGTATATAAAAGAAATATACGCATTTATCACATAAACGTGCAAAATATAGAGGGCCGTAAAAATCGTATGGCCCACTGGGCATATATTTTATACTAATTTTCGAATCACCAAAATAAGGTACTACTACGCCGACTGTAAATCAGTTAAGAGAATCAAGACAAACATAGATCACCACTAGGTATTGAAACATTTCGAAGTGTCCTAGAAACATTATCCCTAGCAGTCTCGCAAACTCAGGCTGCAAATCAGGCTAAACTTAATACTACGTAGACTTTAGTATTAACAGTGACTCAGACTGTTTTTTCAAATTTAGACGTTACAATGATAATGACGTCATGTTACGTCTTGACGTTATTTTGAAAACGAAACTAGATTCTTAATGTCAAATGATCATTTTTAGTCAATTAGAACAACTTTAATTTAAATATTAATTTAAAATTTGAATATGGTATCAGAGAAGTCTTTTCACAACGTAATGGTGTTGATTTTCTTTACGTTAATATGATTGGTGTTTTTATCTACGGATGAATAAAACCGAATAACACCTATGACGAATCGTTTACCTAAGAGCCGAGGGCAAAAGTGAAAGTAAGACCTTTCGGATTTTCGTGTCATTTGGTGTTTATGTGATAAATAGGATATTAAATTCGTGTTTTTTCAGTAATAAATTTATTGAACTCGTTGGATAAAAATGATATGTTGCTCGCCA
The DNA here is from genome assembly GCA_922989275.2 of Gari tellinella. Taxonomy (NCBI): domain Eukaryota; kingdom Metazoa; phylum Mollusca; class Bivalvia; order Cardiida; family Psammobiidae; genus Gari; species Gari tellinella. Next base: position 44,355,072 of record OV277872.1, read on the forward strand.
AGGCTCGCAAAATATCATTTTTATCCAACTCGGTCAATAAATTCATTACTGAAAAAACACTCATTCAATATCCTCTATTTATTCTTTATAAAGGACACCTAAAATACTTTTATACATACAATGAATATTCTGTCTAACTATACAGTAAAACTTCGCTATAGCAACTACATAAATCAAGAAAATGTTTCTTCACGAAACTTTAAAGCTTGGTGAGAGTAAAGCAGAAATCTCCATTTGGGAACTTTCTGCTTTACTCTCGCCATCCTTTCAGAAACCACGTTCCTTACATAGCGACAGACAAGCATTCTCTGTTGAAATAGCGGGGATTACAGTAGACAGGTTCGGCCGCTCAATCGCTTGTTCGAATCCCAAAGTGCTTAGGTTTGTCATGAAGCTAGAAGCGACCTTGGAAAATGAGATACGTGTAATTAGGTTCGAGATCCGTTTTATAGACAAAGCTAAGCAATGTGTTACAGTAAACCTTGCTATGGTGACCTTTCAATACAGTGGAGAAAACGTTATTGTTTCCCGTTTAAACGCAAACGAAACGCAAACGCATAGCAATAAAATGGAGAAAAAGACAACTTATTGACAATCCTGACTTTTCATTTTAACCTGAGTTTCAAACAGTTTGGAGCCTGATCAGACGCCGGGTTACCCGGCGTCTGATCAGGCTCCAAACTGTTTGTATTGGGACTAATAGATTTAGCGTAAACGCGAAAGAATAACGTTTTCTCCACTGTAATTAGGTTTGAGATCCGTTTTATAGACAAATCTAAGCAATGTGGATACCGTAAATCTTGCTGTGGTGACCTTTCAACACTGCACAAAACGTAGGTAGGTTGATACATAAAGCAAAATGAAAATAAAACAGAAAGCTTCTATCGGAGCTTTCTGCTTTACTTTCATCGTGCTTTCAATTATTCCTTAACTGTTTTTCTTAATACGTCGTATCAACGAGCATTCATTTTGGTGGTCTTTATAAGAAGATTACTGTATCTTTTAAGATAATTGTCATAAATTGTTTATGAAACGGCTCTTTGGTGGTTTTAAATACAAATAAACTTAGACCGTTACAAAATGCACGAATGTTATACAACCCGGTGTCTGATCTGGCTCCAAACTGTTTACCTCTCGCATTAAAATAAGTCCTAAACATTCTCAAGAATCAGTCAAATTTCGACTTTTTACTGTATTGCTCGATTGCGTTTCATGTGCGTTTTAACAGGGAAGCATAAGATCTTTCCCTTGTATAATATTTTTGATACACGTGTCTTCTTTATGTCACAGGGAAGCCATATATTTTGATTTGCAACAATCATCGTGTCTTATTGCTCTGCCTTGAAACCTTATCAGTCCAAATTGATGTCTCCCAAAAATTTCCATTTATTTTTGAAAACGGAATAATCAGCAACACGAGATGCAAGAATTGTATCTTGAAAGGCCACACTAGCAAAATTACATTTAACTTGACATAATATCAAAATATGGGACCCGTTTCATAAAAATTCGTACGACAAACGTTGTCGTAAGTCAAAACTTTAAAAATACATTTAATTTCTGATTTCTCTATCTAATCCTGTCTTGTGATATCTCTTTGGAATCGTTTTGAAAAGACGATTCCAAAGAGATGTCACAAGACAGGATTAAAAGAAGAAATAAATAATAATTGAAACTTTTATAATCTGACTTACGACAATATTTGTCGTAAGAAGTTTTATGAAACGGGCCCCTGCATCGCACAAAAAGCCAACATTTATAATCCTAATTTTCCAAATGAACTCTTTCATTTTTCTAAAGAATGACCGGTTCATATTGACATTTGATGGGGTTGTTCCAAACTTACATAAAATATGGCAAATAGTCCAGATCTGGGACTTCACTGTTTGCAAATAATGTGTAAATTTATTTCGAACACAATAAGGGGTAAACACTGAAATGCATGTCAAGGAAAAGATAAATACTATTGAAATCGATAATTAAAACTGCACCAAACTACATTACATACGTGGTACACAAACCATTCTGTTTGTATGAGTGTTAAGAAAATGTAAATACATACATGTAAGATTGAACTATGTCCAGTTTGGGTTAAAAGTCAAAATTATGATTGGTCAGTAAACATACTTATCGTGAAAACAAACCAGGTTAATCTTTTTATTAACATATTAACAAAACCACACTATTTGAAGATAAGGGTATGTTATACGTATATTAAAATATGTTACTGCTTTAACCGTTAAATTTGGAATTGTATACGTTTTTACATTGATATGAGTATCAAACAGTTTAGATCCAGATCAGATGCAGCATAACGCGGCGTTTGATCTGGATCCAATCTGTTTGCATAATAATGTTAGTGATATAGCGCCTCGCAGCGAAAAATCGCGCTTGAACATAACTTTAGAAATCTTAGAATTTTATGAGCATTGTATGGTTGATACAACCCTATCTGCCTCACATTCATTAAGATTTGTTGCTACATTTATTAAACACAACGCCATTTAATCCCATCTTAAGCAGTTGGTATCAGCGGATTTAACTGTAGCTTAAGGCATAGTTTCCAGCTTCCTTAAACCTTAAACAGTTATTAAAATATTACAGTGACGAACACGTTATTATATCCAGTTTAAACAATCTACACACAAACAAATTACAATTAAAAAAAGAAAAGGATTGCTTTTCAAGAAGCACAGTCGATTTATTTGAATTTTAGTAGCAAACAATTTGGAGTCAGATCAGACGCCGGGTTACCCGGCGTCTGATCTGGCTTCAAATTGTTTGCAGTCGAAATAACATTTTTTGAATACTTTTAATGGGGAATAATAATATCTCAACAACTGTTATCGTACACAGGGGATTTTTTCATGTAAGAACTTGTCTACATCAACACCTCTTTTATACATTGTATATGTTACCATGGAAACAAACACCAATGAACCAAAAAAAATAATGTTAGCTTTTGAAAATAAGCCGAATATGGTATTCTTTATGTTATACTGTCGATTTTAGATTTTAGCCCTTAGCCAGTTTGGTCGAATCTGCGACAACGGTTGCGAACAGAATAGGCCCTGATGAGACGCAGAGTAACTCAATTAAGTGCTACCTTGGCCAAAACAATTATAACCATTTATTTCAAGAAAATCTTTCATTTTCAGCTATTCTATGAATAAAATATTGTTTAAACCAAAGCAACTGCTTGTCACCTTAATGATACTTTTTTAACAAGAGCAGGTAAAAAACACTGAAACTTCTTGCAAACGAAAAAGCGTGCCCAAGTTCAAAAGTTAAATGGGCTTTTCCAGGTTAAATGGGCGGCCCCAGACGTCTAAAAAAATGGCGTCTGCGGAGTTACACATATTAATGAACACAGCAAATCACATGACACGCATCTTATGAATATTCACAGTTTATACATGTATATGTAAAGCTATATATACTTACAAATACAATACACTTATGATTCTATGTCGACCAATATGCTCTCGAGATTTAAAATCAAGCCACATGACGTCATGCAGGGCTCCAGATAAAAGGGAGTTAACTCATGAATTCATACCTAAATTTTCAGATGGATTATTCCAATATTCAATTAAATAAAATTCATGTTTCATTAATAACAACGTCATCTCTACAACATGTATCTACTACAGTGGAGAATCTGTTATTCTTTCCCAATAAACGCGTTTACGCTAAAACTATTATTTGCAGTGCAAACAGTTTGGAGCCAGATCAGACGCCGGGTAACCCGGCGTCTGATCAGGCTCCAAGCTGTTTGCCACCAAGATAAACATGAAATATCAGAATTGTCCAAAATTTGTTCTTTTCTACATTTTAGTGCTTTGCGTTTGCGTACGTTTGCGTTTAAACGGGAAAGAATAACAGATTCTCCACTGTACGTACATGTATATCGATCTCAATTGCGTGAAAGTCAAATTCTTACCAGTTTGTGAATTTCTTTGTTTGAGCAACCATGAGTGTCAAAACGTATAGGACTTAGATTTCGGAAATCTTGAAATTAAAAATCTTGAGAAACGTATTGGCGATTCCGAGGCCGTAGTTTGTTTTTGTCAACCCTATGCAAGGTGGCCAATTGAAGAGGGTGAATGGACAGCTCCTCGCAGAAGAAAATTAATGCAGAAAGCTAATGATTGATAATCCGATGCATTTTCATTACATGATACCTTGGCATAGGGTTGACTTCTAACCGACCCCTTGTCTAAACACCATTTTACTTGAGCTGACGACAGTTTGGATCCTGAACCCAAAGCTAAAAGGCGTTTGAGCTGGGTCAGAGTTCATTCCCAAGCATCTGATTGGTCAGATTTGGGAGATTCTCAAGCATCGGATTAGTCTGAGGGCTGAGAACGAACTAGGACCCCACTCAAACGCTTTATGACCTTGAACTCTGATCAGATTTTGAGTAACTCGGTGTCTGATCAGAATCTAGACTCTTTGACGCTCGCAGTAAGGTCTACACATGTACTAATGATAATACCTACGAATACAAATCAGAATACAGTCATTCTTGTATTAAGCGAACATCGCATACTAGTAGAACACAAATTGGCAGTCTTAAATAAAATTGGTTGCTTATAGAAGTAGGAAATAAATTTGGCAGAATAAAATGCTGTTTATCCTGTCTAACATGTAAACAGTCACATGGCTTAACAAACTTTCACGCTACAGTAAAATCTGTGTTAATCGATCACTGAATTAATTTACGATGCATGGTGGTATCTTAAGACAGTTGACTGCTTAATGCAGGGCACAGTTGATGCAGAAGGCTCCTATAGGAGCATTCAGCATGACATCTGTCCTGCTGTAAGCCACCAACTTTCATGAATACAACAAATATAGTGGTCGAATAACTCATTCACCCCTGAAACTTTTAATGGAAAATTCCATTTTCAAAATAAGTCTAGGGCATTTCTGACTATTTAGGTTTTATTTTAACAATATATTTCAAAATGACAAGCAGTGTAGACCTTAATCAGGAGCTCCTTAAGGAACCATCTGATCACGGTCTATACTGTTTGCATCGGACAAGCGTTATCCTCACATGTACACTGTATGTAAATGCCGAGTATACTCGTCGCTAGGGTTGAATGTGTTAACACAGGTTTAACTGTCATAAAATAAGAAGTTGCTTAATACAAGAGTTACTGTATTGTGTTAGGCTAGAATGAGAGGAGAATGACATACATGGTAACCTGTGTTAAGCGCCCACTCAAATAAAGATGCACATTGATATTTAACCCATTACCAAATAAATGCGCTTTTTACGCCTTTAGTTTATTCTTCCATTCAAGAAAATAGTTCAACTTTATGCAGTCGTGGTTATTTACTGTAAGAAATATTTCTATATCCTAGTAGATGGTTGCTTAAAGCAGACTGAAAGTAAAGCAGATTGCGCCTTAAGGTGCATTCTGCTTTACTTTTAACCTGCTTAAAAGTGTCACCTGTCTTAAAAACTAAAACATGGCCATGGGGTAATATGTTAAATGGATTTGATCGCTCAATACAGGGAAAAGCTAATGCAAGAAGCTCCTATAGGAGTCTTAGACAATACTTTTCTGCATTAAGCTGCCAACTGCATAATACATGTACTACATATATATAAATTGGATTTTGAATGATCGCTTAATACAGATCTGACTGTATGCATTTCTCGTATTTTAATGTTGCTTTCTCCCCATACAACCATACATGCACCCTGTGAGCAATGCAAGGGCGGATGCTCCGATGCCCACCCAGAATGACCAGCCGAACCGCCCCTGTGAGTTGTAGCTCCACTCTATGTCGATATTCCAGCTATCGTTGGCCTTCACGCCGAAGATACAAATCCCAGCGCTCATGGACAAACCTGCAATAACAAACGTAAAAGATTGGGTGATACAAACACTATAAGTCGTGTTTAAGAAATAATCGATGTTCTACCGTTGTTAAACAGTATTCTATAACGGTGGGGAGTTGTGATGCGCAAAAATTGACCACGAAGGCCGGCGGCCTGAGTTGTCAATTCTTCCGCATCACAACGACCAATCGTTGTAGAATACCGTTGAACAACGGTAGAACATCGATTATTTCGATTCTAACATGGCTAACTTAAAAAAAAATCATAAAAAATGCAAGCAAATGTTTCAGGCTTTTTTCCTCTGCGGATGCAGTTTTCGACCGAATTACTCCCCTTGTATGGCTATTACAGGAAACCAATATCAGTACGCCACATATATAAGAAAAAATACAAATTAGTGACGAAATAATTTATTTTTTATAGAACAATTTAGTATTAGTCAGATTAAATATATATCTGAGACCAATCAGTAACAAAACATTAAAGAAAAGACCCTTTATGTCACATGACATTTCATTGAAAACTGCGCTTGTAGAGAGGGTACAGGAATAGCCTGTTTGAAAGGACTATTTTCACAGCCTGGTAAAACGTCTCAGATATACCACGATGAGCTTGTTCTATGTTTATTAATACGAATTCACGTGTCATGTTAGAATTTTCATATCAATCCCAAGGCATTGATTATCCTCTATATACGCAATGAGACGAGTTCGTAATACACATCAATTTTCACTGATATGCCTTCTACCGAAAAACAAAACGGACCCGAATCAAGCTGTTTGCAAATGTTAACCGAGTTCCCTCCCTATAACAACTCCCTCCGAACTACACGCACATATTTTGTCTCCCATTGGGTGTCGTTGTAGAGAGGGAGTGCTGTATATAAACTGGACGTGGTTTATGGAAAGCCATGACTATCTTATACCGTTTCTTTATAATGTACCAATTAATTTGTCAGCAGTTGTCAACAAGCTGTCCCTATCAGGCTTTAAAATCCCTAGATGTTTCAGCAATATAATGGCAACAAAATGGCTCCATTTATATAAAGAACAGCTGGTGTCATAAATAGTGCGACTTACTTTCGTATAAAGGGCTATTAGTTTTATATAATGTCAAAAAGAAATCGTAAAGTGCTTCAAATGTGGACATTTTCTTTCTACAGTGTTCCTCTTTACGGCGGCCCTCCCAACAACGACTCCCTCCTAACAACGACCCTTGTCGCTGATTCCCAAACAAAACAACTATATGTCTAATACTTTCACTTCTGCATTATCGTCTGCTTAAAATTGTCGTCTGCTGATTTTCCCAAAGTCACACATTGGACATTTTGATAGAAAAAGCATAATGACGAGTGACAAACACCTTGAATCCAGGTCAGACGCCGCGTCTGATCTGGGTTCAAGCTGTTTGTAATTGAAAGCCAATTTCCCTCCCTAAAACGACACCCTCCAAACAACGCCCACACTTTTTGTCTCCGTTGGGTTTCGTTGTAGAGAGAGAGCATTGTATATATACTGACAATGTCTATTGGTTTAAGGATGAATCCGTATAATATATTGCTTTGTGGTAAAATATATTCTAAAATTGATGTAATATAAGGACAGCTTGCCCCATAAAACATGTATAATACACGATAACGACCACATTTGATGTATCAAAGACAGGTGTGAGCTTAAAGCAAGCTAACAGTAAAACAGAAAGCTAATAAAAGAACTTTCTGTGTTACTGTCACCTTGCTACAAGCAAAACAGTCACCTGTCATGAACACCTAATAATAACCGCACTTTAGTGGTCGTATTACGATATGTGTTCAAAAAATACGCTGACAGATGCTGCCATTCCCTCAGTTTTTGACTTAACGGTGCGAAACTTGCACATTATGATGCCCAAACATCATTATGTGCAAGTTTTGCGCCGTTCAGACAACAAGAGGGCCATGGCCCTAAATTCGCTCACCTGAGGACATTGAAGTTTGTACCTAAGTTGACTGGGCAAGACAACATTTTAATATAACTATAAATGGAGTTATCTTCCAGACAAGAAAACATGACAAAAGTGAATTTTGTTGCCAAACTTATGACCCTTATCCATGACACATCCTCTTATCAAGCTATTTCCATTTCCAATAAATGATAATTATTTCACTAGCGTCAGCAGAACTGGAATTATTTTCCTGACAATAAAATATGACAAAGGGGAAAAACTAAATATTGCTGCCCTTGTGCATAGAATTTTCTCTCATCAGTTTCTTTCCATACATAAAATTTCATTACAATAGCATCAGTAGAACTGAAGTTGTCTTCTTGACAAGAAAATATCACAAAGGGAAATAACTAAAAAAACAATAATGTCAGAGTTATGGCCTTTGCAAATGGCACTTCCTCTCATCAGGCTCTTTCCAAATAGGCAATTTCATGTTACCCATTACCCCATAGCATGTTTCTAGTTTTGAAAATAGGTGGCCACCTAAAGCAGGTTGAAAGTAAAGCAGAATGAGTCTTAATGCACACTTTGCTTTACTTTCGCATCTTACATTTTCATGACTGTTTAAAGTGGAATTATTTTCTTAAGTAGAGGAATAAATCAAAGGCCTAAAAATGCACATTTATGGGGTAATGGGTTAACAAACGTCAGTATATGGGGGGAAAGGGTTGAATCCTGGACAAGAAAAAATGACAAGACATACAGATAACTCTGACAAAACCAATATTAAACATATGTATAAATATGGCATAAGACATAATTACATAACTGTCAGTGGATAACTTCCAGATCCTGTTTCTCTAAGTATGAAGCAGACTGAACCATATCTAAACTTTAGCAGACAACATTTTCAGCTGATCATGACCAGTTCTGTGATACTCCCAAACAGTTGCATAATATTTGACCTCAGTGGCTAGAGCTATGGGGCTTACCCTTACCAGACTGAAATGATGTCTGCTTAAAACCTACTGTATGTGAAAAGTGTACAAAAAAACAATTTAGAAAATGTTAAGTTGGTAAATGAGTGGCAAATAGGTTGGATCCAGATTAGATGTAGCATTATGAGTATGTTGCATCTGATCTGGATCCAAAATGTTTGCAAATATTGGCTAGTTGCCCTTAGTATATTAAGAGTAACTCAGGTAAAATACAGTTCTGCTTCATAAAAAATACTGTGAAACCTGCCTAGAGCAGCACTTAAACTGCGCAGGGTGGCGTCAAGTGTGACCCTAGGGATTTCATTTTAACAAACTATAGAGGGATCCACCAGGAGATTCTACTGTGAAAATATCAAAGCTTAGGGCCTAGTAGTTTTTAGCAAGAAGATTTTTTAAAGTTTTTTGCTTTTTTGCTTTTTCAAGCAGAGTTTTTGCTTTTTCTCTTTCATTTGAACAACTTCTGTAGAGAAGCATCCAAGGAACATCATGAGCAGTTTGAATCCGCCCTACAATCCGCGGGTTCAGAGGAGATGTCGTTTGAAGTAAATGTGAACGGACAGACGGACAGACGTACTACGGACGGTGAGCGGTCACAATAGCTCACCTTGAGCCTTTGGCTCAGGTGAGCTAAAAACTGAGAGAATAGCAGCATCTATCCGCGTATATTTTGAACACCCCTCGTAAAAAGTTTTTTTCTGTATATGTAATGCTAGTTTGGATTGATACAGTGTAAAATAATGGTGTATGACGACCATGGCTGACAATAGAATTACATTACGAAATTCTTTGCAAAGGACGAGTATGCTCGTTGCTAGGATTTAATGGGTAACACAGGTTTGACTGTATAGGGTGCTACGAATACAAGAAATCCGTTGAGGGAATCTAATGCAGTGCTTTAACTCAGTATCCCTTGAGACATTCAATGGACAATTCCAGTTTAAAATAAAGGCTGGTCCATTTAAGACTATTTAGGGTTGTTTTTTACAATATATACAAAATGACAAACAGTAAAGTCCCTGATTAGAGGGCTCCTGCAGGAGCCCTCTAATCAGGGACTTCACTGTTTGCATGAGACAAGTGTACTCTCCATAGGTACACGTTTGGTAGAGGACGTATATATGCGTTACTAGGGCACAATGAGTTAAACTTTAGTGCTCTATCCCTACAGTGGCCCCCTGAACAACGATGCCCTCCTAACAACAACATTTGCCACTGTTACCCAAACAAGACAATCATAATTTATGCCTATCGCTTTAACTGCTGTAAAATCGTATGCCAAAAACCGTCGTTTGCCGTTTTTTCTAAAAGTTAAGTATTGGGCATTTTGACATAAGAAACATAAATACGAGTGACAAACTGTTTGAACCCAGATTAGACGCCGCGTTACACGGCGTCTAATCTGAGTACAAACTGTTTGCAAATGTAAGCCAAAGCGTGTTCTGCACTCTAAGGGTATTTATTTTCACGCCCTATAACAACTCCCTCCGAGCAACACGCACAATGTTTGTCTTCCATTGGGTGTTGTTGCAGAGAGGGGGCACTGAACACTATCCTACATGGGGAAAATGATATAACACGGGCCTATGAACATTAGACAACCTTAGCGTATTTGGTATCTATAAGTGAAAGCCACCTCGTTGTTTTTGACAAAAACGTCAAAAACAAGAAAAAAAAGAAGTCCTAATATTTGTCGTACATGCAAACTACGATATTTAATATAGGATATATTCACACTGCATTACTTCTTTTGTTCCAATCAATTTGATTTCCCCATTACAAATGGTACTAGAACTTATCCAATAAAGAAATTGAAATTGAAATTCATCCCAAATGCGCAGCTGATAGCTTATAGATATATTTTACTAAATTCTATTTTAGTGTATTTTCAGTAAATTCCTGGTATTTCTAATTCGAACTAGCGATGATCTAATTAACTTATATTTCTAAGTTAAAATGCGACTTACCCGGTAGTCAATATTTAACTTCAGAATAAGGAAACGCTTGACTAAAGCAGGTTCGAGTTATAGAAATTAATTCGTAGAATTTCGAATATGTTCCAGTTCGAACTTAGCGAGTCGATTTATCAAGATTTGAATGTAAAGATGATAGTGAATGTTAGGAATGATAACTCTGTAAATATAGCTGACCCTAAACGTCCAAAGGATCTTGCCCCTATTGAAATTTTACATAAAGGAAAGGGCGTTAACGAAATCACGTACAATTGTACAAAACGTAAGCAGACTGGAATCACGAGGCACAAATTAATTTTAGCTTAGAGAATACAGTCAATCTTTTATCGAGCGACCATTGAGTGAAAAGCTACAGTGGAGAATCTGTTATTCTTTCCCGTTTAAACACAAACGTACGCAAACGCAAAGCGCTAAAACGTAGAAAACAACAACTTTTGGTCAATTCTGATATTTAATGTTTATCTTGGTGGCAAACAGTTTGGAGCCTGATCAGACGCCGGGTTACCCGGCGTCTGATCTGGCTCCAAACTGTTTGCACTGCAAATAATAGTTTTAGCGTAAACGCGTTTATTGGGAAAGAATAACAGATTCTCCACTGTAGTTATTGGTGTGTAAAACATATTTCTTTTTTTTAAAAACAAGACATAAGTAAAGCAAAATGAAATTTCAAATGGAATTCCAAAATAAGTCTAGTCCATTCCCTACAGTTAACAATAGTGTGAAAGGTTGATATACGCAATTTTTAGTGCAAAATCACAAAAACAATGCAGACTTTGATCAGAGGGTTCGTATAGGAGAGCTCATATTTGTATATACACTGTTTCACGATAAAAGGTATTTTCAGAGGTTCACTGTTTTAACTCTTTCCTCCCTGAAACTTTAAATGGACAATTCCAGTTTCCATTTTAGACAAGTCCATTTCTGACTTTTAAGGGTTGTTTTTGTCAATGTTTGGCATTGTGACAAACAGTGAAGACCCTGATCAGAGGGCTCCTTTCGGAGCCCTCTGATCTGGGTCTTCACTGTTTTCATAGGACATGTGTACTATTCACATGTACACTGTTTGAAAAGCACGCCTATATGCGGGACTAGGGTTCAAAGAGTTAAATAGCGCAAGGAGCCAATGATTCGTCGTTATGGTTCAACGTGTTCATCAGCTTTCTGCATTACAGTGTTCCATCCCTATAACGGCTATAATATTTGCCATTTGTTAGAAAAAACATAATGACAATTGACAAGTAGTTTGAATCCAGATCAGACGCCGCAACATAACGTAAGATGTTTTAAACATGTCCCTTATTCTTACCATTCGAAAGGCATTATTCATGGTCTATTATTTTGTTTGTACCAGAAGCTCCCCTCGCCCCCCAAAAATGTTCATTGCAAGCATTTTCGAAAAATATCAGAAATCAGCCTTTCTGCTGCTGATCAAGTTCCAAACTGTTTGTCACTTCGAACAACTGTCATTGTCTAAATGTTATTCCATTGTGTTCGATTTCCTTCCCTGCCAGGTTTTATCGAATGCTTTAAATCTCTTATCGCCAAAATATCGTATGCAGTCTGCAATACTTTTAAAGTCAGATGAATGGCTGTTTTGACTGAAGAAAATTCGATACTAGTGTCAAACAGATTGGATCCTGATCACGCGGCGTCTGACCAGGATCCAAACTGTTTTCAAAATCGCCTATTGGCACCGTTGGCAGTGAAAGAGTTAACATGGAAACAATTCCGTTACATTTCCCTAATACGTTAAAAATCCATTTATGATACAGTAAAACCTCGCTATTACGACCACTAAAACCACGGCTAATTGATTGTATACTAGACAGGTGACAGCTTAAAGCAAGGTGACAGTGAAACAGAAAGCTCCTAAAGGAGCTTTCTGTTTCACTGTCACCTTGCTTTAAGCGGTCACCTATCGTAAACACCCTAATAATTACCACAATTATGTGGTCGTAATAGAGAGGTTTTACTGTATTTTTGTTTTCTACTGTTACCATTTCGCCAATTCAAAACGTCGACATAACATTGACTAAACATGACTTTCAGAAAGATTTACTGACCTAAACAAACACAGATAGACAGAGAGAAACACAGCTAGACAGATAGACAGACAGACAGACGGACACAGAAAACAGTGTTCCACGGAAGCGATACAGTTTACTCTTTGCTGTTTGCTTTTTCGACTGTACGAAAGTGACTACGTCGTACTACGATTATTCTTCTGAATAATTTCTTTACCAATTTTGTCAATTAACTTTATCAGTGTAGCTAAATCATATGATTGCTTTTATAAAGATTTTCTTTGACAAATGACATTATGACGTGACCACAAATGTACAAAAAACAACTCGATACATTGATTGCATATCTCAGACAAGAATTCCGGACATACAGTATCAACTAAATCTTCAGTCCAAGTGAGTATAATTATGAGGACTGCTGCAGTCAGTTTGGACCAAGAAAATATTGATTTGTCGATGTCTTATCTGGATCATAACTGTTTTAAATCTAATGATATGTTTAACCGATTACCCCATAGTATATTTCTAGTTTTGAAGAATGTTTACCATTTAAATCACATTGAAAGTAAAACAGAATACCATCTGCTAGGATTTAGAAAATAGTTCCGCTATATAGTGCATTTTTATGACTGTTCACAGTGAAACCATTTTCGTCAGTGGATAGCACAACTAACAGCGTAAGAGACATATATATGCGGTAATTGGTTAACCCTTTGAACCCTAGTCCCGCATATTGGCGTCGTTTTCAAACAGTGTGCATATCAAAAGTACACTTGTCCTATGCAAACAGTGGAGACCTAGATCAGGGGTCTCCCAAAGGAGCCCTCTGATCAGGGTCTTCACTGTTTGTCATAATTCCAAACATTGACAAAAAACAACCTTTAAAAGTCAGAAATAGACCAGGCTAAAATCGAAACTGAAATTTTCCATTTTAAGTTTCAGGGAGGAAAGAGTTAAAAGAAAATGACAGACATGCGATCTCTGGAAACAAGCCTACTCTTTACATGTACACAATTTGTCAACGACGAGCCGATTCAATGACTTGAGTGCAACTGCCTAACACTATAATCTTAACTCTTTCGTAGCCAAGTTTTATCGTCTGCTTTATCCCTCTTACCGTCAAAATAATACCGTCTGCATTCGTAGTGCCGTCTGCAATACTAATAAGTCAGCTTTAGGGCTGTTTGGACTGAAGAACTGTCGATACGAGTGTCAAACAGTTTGGATCCTGATCAGACATCGCATTGAGCGCCAATCACAGTGAAAGGGTTAAGGAATTGAAGTAGACGCTACTTTTGCAAGCAAATGATATTATGGTAATGAATTTGGTAGACGGGTTATCATGCCTTAATGGCAGAGAATGGGTCAAGGGACCAATTTCATAAACGATCGAACCACAAATAACAGACTTTGACTATGCTGAATTATAGTCCGTCTCATTAAGGCCGTCTCGCGTGTGAAATGCAGTCGAAACTCGATAATTCGAACTCGCGTTAGTTCAAACATAGCCATATTTCAAAGTTAAAACGTGGCTAAGCCAAGTAAATTGTTGCCTAAAAGCAGACTGTCAGTTTAACAGAGTGCACCTGAAGACGCGTTCTGCTATACTTTCAGCCTGCAGTAAAAGGGCACTGTCTTTTAAAACGAAGACACTTACACTACGGGGTTAAGGTTTAAATGGGATAGAGTATGGCCGAAATATAAAGAAATATTGGAAATAGGAAAACAAAACAATTCCCCCACTCTAATTAACGTCAACGTTAAATATACCTTTTTTATAACGAATTTCGGATATAATGGAGGGAATAAAACGGCCCCGAGGACATCTTTATAAGTGAGATTCATTGTAACATTTCATATTTACATTCGCTCCATTTTATTCCATTGAACAATTTCACGAGGGGGGTTATGGATCATTTCTCCGCGAATCATAGCTTCGGTTATGCGGTTATGGCTGCTCCTTTCAGCGTACACAGTGTAAACAACCTTTAATATTGATTAAACATACATGCATTACTAATAAAATTGTCATTTAACATTAGAAATTACAGCAAATATAATGCAAACATAAGAAATGAAACGGTTTTTATCGGTGTTAAAGCAAAATATCTCCAGAAAATGTTCGGCAAATTAACCAAGAATCGCTAGCGCGGTTCATGGAATTTGCCGATCAGTTTCGTCCTTTATTTCGCTTAAAGTCCTACAAAAATCCAGTAAAAAAATGTCACTGTATACTTACATGATATGATCAGCAGGGCGCAGATCGGGTGGTTCGCGTTACAGCTATGACAGGTACAACACAGTGACATGGTGGCTACCAGCAGAGCTAACAGTCCGAGACCCAGTCCAATGGTCATCAATCCCTGGGTGGCCTTGAACCAGTCTGAAAATATATCAATGATAAATTATATACATTTTATTATATGCCTTCGAGTGATATCGAGCGTTTCCGCGTGTATTTGCAGAGTAAAATACAAGAGTCTGTATCAGCCACCTTGTATCAGCCACTTTGTATTTTACTCTGACCTCGCTTTCGATTTGACGTGACGTCATGTAGTGCCGCGTTATTCTTTGTGACATACAAAAAATCTTGTTCTGCTACAAATACCTAATAAATTTTGGATATAAAATTATTTAAACAACTATTTAGTTGTTTCTGGTTTGTATTCAAGGCATATAATAAACACATCACCAGTTGGCAGTGCGCAACAGAGTGTTGCATTTAGCTCTCGACGTTTTTGGCGGAAACAACCGATCAGACTCGCGCCAAGGCGCTCGTCAGATCGGCTATTTCCGCCAAAAACGTCTCGAGCTAAATACATCACTCTGTATCGCGCTGTCAACTGGTAATGTGTATTTATTGACGTTTTTACAGAAAAACACACAAAATTAATTGTTTATGCGTGACGTCACTAAAGATATTGTGACGTCACAAAAAGTTATATCATCACTAGTGATGATATCAACTGTGACGATATGAAATCTATTTAACGGAGAAATCTCTATGAATCATAGATAGGTATAATTATAATACATGTATATAAATGATAAACCGGTTTTAGAATTTCAAATAAATGTAAAAGTTCGAGTATGTTAGTTCAGGTTCGCTCATAAATGTTAGTATCCTATAGTACATTTTTTTTTAAATTACAGCCAAGTGAGACATTGTGTCGAGCTAACTGTAATCATGATTAGACAACGTGATTCAGTAGAAACTCGATAACACGAACTTCTTTAGGTCAAACTCACCCTTATGTCGAAGTTCAAACGTTGCAGAGCCTGGTGACTGGGGAATGGCGTAGTCATGTTTTAACTTCGAAATACGGATGAGTTCGACTTAACGAAGTCGAGTAGATCTAATCAAAATGAAACTGAAGATATTATACATTAAGATTCGACTTTAGGGAGTTTAAGGTCTAAGCTACAACAGACTATGGGGTGTCGTAGCTCTTTCTTGAGAATGGCAGAGTAATGTTTCAGGTACCGGGGGTAGTGTTACAATATGTACCAAGGCGAATATATAAAGAAACCTTTTCAATCAGCAAGCAGCCACCTGTTCTATTTGAAAGATACATTCTTCGGTTTTAATTGGAAATTCTAGAAATCTTAGACGTCACTTTTTGAGAAACTGAAAACTTTTCATCCAGTAATAATATACGAACATTACTGTAAACCTACCAACCATATATATTTATGCAAATTAAAATAACCAGGAAAATGTCGATCGCAAGAAAAACCCAAAATATGCTATTCGCGAACATTTCTAGTAAATAGTATCATTTTATTTTGTAGTCAATTGAATACAGTGTATATCATATTGGAAAGGTATACAGTGATCCCTCCCTACAACGTCCCTCTGAACCCTTTACCCAATAGAAGCGCCTTTTAGCGGATATGATTTATTCCTCCGCTGAAAAAAATAGTTCCAATTTAATCAACCATGAATATATGGTATAGGGAATATTATCTATATTTTAGCACATGGAAGCTTAAAGCTGGCTGAAAGTAAAGTAGAATGCGCCTTAAAGGCGCATTCTGCTTTACTTTCAACCTACTTTAAGTGGTCAACTATCCTCAATACTAGAAATAGGCTATCAGGTAAAGGGTCAACAACGACTCCCTTCTTACAATGACCATTGCCACTGTTCCCCAAACAGGACAATTATGTCTAACGCTTTTTCTTCTGCAATATCGGCTGTTTAAGAGTGTCCTCTTTTTTTCTCAAAGTAACATATAAGTTGACATTTTGATAGAATAAATAGAATGACGAGTGATAAACAGTTTGAATCGGTTACGCGGCGTCTGATTTGGATTCAAACTGTTTGTAAAAGTCTTAATTTACCCTCCCTGTAAGGACTCCCTCCTGAGGAAATTTATGAAGGTTCTGCATGTTCTATAATAACTTAAACTTCTCTTTCATCATCGAAATTAAAGACAGTTTTAATCTAGATCAGCGTCTGATCAGTATCCAAACTGTTTGATATACGTATAGAAATTTTGTCAGTCATACTCCCTAAATTCATTTAAACTTCAAACAATAATACAGAGTAGAAAACGTTATTCTTTCTCGTTTAGATGCAAACGAAACGCAAACGCAGTGCATCAAAATGGAAATTTCTTTTGACAATTTTGACGACTCATTTCAAAATTGAATGGCAAACAATTTGGAGCCTGATCAGATGCCGGGTTACCCGGCTTCTGATCTGGCTCCAAACTGTTTGCAATGGAAATAATAGTTTAAGCGTAAACGCGTTTATTGGGAAAGAATAACGTTTTCTTCACTGTACACACAGCAATACTGTGTGAGCCCCCAGTAAAACGGTGAAGGGGTAAAAACCTCACGATAAATGTTGCGTTGGAAGAATTACCACAAACGAGGTTAGTTTATAAATATAACTTTTAATGACAGCTATAAATTGGAACGGCGATGGATATCAATATTTAATTATCAACACATCTGCGCTCAACGACAATTTAATGAATACGATGTATGATGATTTGCCAAATCCACATGATAGTGATTCAGAAGATTTCTTTGTGAATAATGATTTTGATTCACAAAATGTGTCTTTTGAGGAGCTTGATTCTCCGATTACACAATCTGAAATTGAAGCTGTTGTTAGAAAATTGAAAAGGAACAAGGCATATGCCGGTGATCAACTTATTAACGAGTATTTTTTGGAATCTTTTGATATTCTGTCTGCTCATTTAGTTGACATATTTAATTGTATATTTGAATCGGGTGTTTTCCCAGAGAAATGGTGTGAGGGTATTATTGTACCGTTATTTAAGAAGGGTGATAAAAGTAACGTTAATAACTACAGGGGCATTTCGTTGGTGAGCTGTTTCTCAAAGATTTTCACAGGCGTTTTAAACAATCGCATTTCATCTTGGGCTGAAAACAATGATATTCTGACAGACGCCCAATTTGGGTTTAGAAAGGGCCGCTCAACAACAGACGCTATATTTGTGTTGAATGCAACAATTCAAAAAATATTGCGTAATAAGGGGAAATTATTTTGCGCCTTTGTTGATTTGAAAAAGGCATTTGACAGTGTGTATCATCATGGTCTTTGGCTGAAATTGTTTAGGGTAGGTATTAAGGGTAAAATGTTACGGATCATTAAAGAAATGTATTCAATAGTTAAAATGTGTATTAAGCATTGTGATGATTATTCATCCTTCTACGAATGTGCGATTGGTTTAAAGCAAGGGGAGGTAATATCACCGATAATGTTTGCTCTTTATCTTAATGACCTTGAGCTGTTTCTTTCAGACAGAATAAGTAGCGGACTGACTCTTGATCAAATAAACCTTATTTTGCTTTTATTTGCGGATGATATGGTGATATTGGGGTCTGATCCAAGCGAATTGCAGAATAGTTTAGATAATTTGGAAAGGTATTGTGACAGATGGGGGTTAGAGGTCAATGTGAAGAAAACAAAGATAATGGTTTTCAGAAATAGGGGCAGAGTACCGATGGAATATGTTTGGAAATATAAAGGTCAAACAATAGAAATTGTAGATGATTTTACTTATTTAGGCGTTGTTTTTAGTTATACTGGCACATTTAACAGTTATATAAGTACATTAACAGGTAAGGGATTAAAAGCCCTTAATACATTGGTTGTAAACGTTAAAAAGTATTGCTTTAAACCAAAGACTTTTTGTCAGCTTTTCGATGCCTTCGTAGGATCCATCTTGAATTACTCATGTGAAGTGTGGGGCTGCACAAAAAGTAAACAATTGGAGAATCTGCATTTAAAATTTTGTAAGAGATTATTAGGTGTTAGAGCTTCTACACGTAACATGTGTATTTACGGTGAGTTAGGTAGGTTTCCATTGTATATCAATAGGTATAGCAGAGTAATTAAGTACTGGTGCAAACTTGTTCTAAGTGAAAATATTATTCTTCAAACATTGTTGAGTGAAATGGGTGATGATCTTAACAAGGGTAAAACCAACTGGTTAAGTGATGTTAAAAAACTTTTAGATGATTATGGTTTTTCCTATGTTTGGCTGAATCAATATACGGTGGATTTAAGTAAGTTTCATGTTGTTTTTAAAGCCAGAGTAGTGGACGTATTTAAACAGTCTTGGTGTGCTTCTATCCAAGAGTCTAACGTTTTATATACATACAAATTTTTCAAAGAAACTTTTGAACACGAACATTATCTTACTGTTTTACCAAAGAAGTACATGTATATTTTAGCTAAGTTGAGATTATCATCCCATAATTTAAGAATTGAATCCGGGCGTTACGGTGCAGGTAGAACTGAAAGAGAGGAAAGGTATTGTGTGTTTTGTTACAAGCATGACATAGAAGACGAGTTTCATTTTGTTTTAGTATGTACTCTGTATACTGACTTAAGAAAAAAATATCTAAAACGTTATTTTTACAAAAACCCAAGTGCTTATAAGTATGTAGAGTTGATGAAATCAAATAGTTCCAAAACCTTACTAAATCTATCAAGGTATATCTATGAAGCTTTTGATATGAGGAAAGCTGCACTGAACTACCTTGATTGATTTGTATACGAGTCAGTGTTTTATTATCTAATCATTTACCAAAAAATGATCATTTAATATCTTTTTTTTTTCATGAAAATAGCAGTTCAACCTCAAATTCTAAATTTTCGAAAATAAATCTACTATTATTTGAAATACTTTTATTATTATTATTATTATTATTATATGCATGTTTGTTTGGCCACTTTGGCCATCTGTAAATATGTTAACGTGTATGTTAATATGTTAAGAGTAACGAGGAATTTGTTAATTCAAGTTACTGATTGAATAAAGAATTATTATTATTATTATTATTATATTATTATAAAATTCTTTATCGATATTTGAGAAATAGCTGTTTCATGTATAGGGTTTTTTTAATAATGAAAGTCGATTTTAGAGATATCGGTGCTATCATCATTTCAATGAAGAAGGATTTTTTTTTTCAAATTGTTTCCTACCAAGTTTTATCGTCTGTTTTAAACATTGTACCGCCAAAATATCGTCTGCATTGGAAGTGCTGTCTGTAATATTTCTTTTTCAAAGTCAACTTTAGGACTGTTTTGACTTAGGAACTGTCGATACGAGTGTCAAACAGTTTGGATACTGATCAGACGCCGCGTCACGCGGCGTCTGATCAGGACCTAAACTGCTTGCCAAGTCGCCTTTTGGCGCCATTGGCAGTAAAAAAGTTAAATGAAACGAAACGCAAAGGTAATGCAATAAAATATAGAAAATGACAGTGATTTAAAAAGATTATTGATATTTTTCTGAGTGGCAATCAATTTTGAAGCCTGATCGGACGCTGGATTACCCGCGCCTGCTTTAGTATCAAACTGTTTGCGATGTAAATACATGTAATAGTTTGAGCACAATCATGTTTATTGGGAAAGAAGAACGTCTTCTCCACTGTATATTAGCAGATTCCTGTACGAAGGAATGCATGTCACATTATAAAAGTATTCAACGCACAAAAAAAATATATGAAAACTAGACCATTAGCAATGCTCCAAGTTAGATATTTTGGTGAGTCATGCCCTGCATTACATCTCTGTTATTACTATTCTGGACAACATCAATGAAGTAAGCTCATAAATAGCCTTTTCTACAAATTACTATACATATTCAGTCAAACATAATTATCTATAACGACCACTAAATTGTGGAAATTATTAAACGTTTACGACAGGTGACTTCTTAAAGCAAAGTGACAGTAAACCAGAAAGCTCCTTCAGTAGCTTTCTGTTTTACTGTCACTTTGCTTTTAGCTGTCATCTGTAATTTATATCATCAATAAGCTTTCTTTTAAGTGGTCGTTATAGAGAGGTTTTACTAAATTCTGGACAACAGCAATGAAGTTAGCTCCTAAATATTTTCTCCATTTTCTCTACTCTATTGCTGATCTGCAATGTATTGCTAGACATATATATTACAGTGGTAAATACGCTATTCCTACCCATTTACGCGTTAATATATGCGTAAGAAACGCATAGTGAACGGTTAACGAACGCTTAACGAACTGTTAACGCCTAACGAACTTAACCCGTTTAAACGCGTAAATAAACGATTATACCAGAGATGCTGCGATTGGTGCTTCAGGTATCCGTTTCACGCGGAGATTTCGGATCTTATCGACAGGCACTGACCACCGCCTATACATATGCCACTCAGATATCGGGGGATTAACAGTGTATTGCCAATTAAACAGATTGAAAACTGTTTGGAATCGAGGTGCCTGATCAGCATTCAAACTATGTACATGTAGCATTACGATATTATGGCGGTAAAAAGGGTTACATACTTTCGGCATTTAGGAGTTCAGCTTTACATTGTTTAATTGGTGAAGCAGTTTTCTTTCCCAATGAACTCCTGCATATCTCCAGATAAGGGGGTATTTCAAAAACTAAATTTTTTATTTCTGCATTAAACTCTATGGTGTCACTACTCATTAGAATCGTCTCTTCGAGACGATTCTAATGAGTAGTAACATTATAGGATTTTGTGCGAAAATTAGTTAGAAAATGTTGGATTTGTTTAGTTTTTCCCTCTTATCTGCAGCTCTGAACGCTCGGTTGCTAAACACAAATTCCAACAGTTTGGATTTAGGTCAACCGAATAACTCGGTGGCTAAACAGGCCCAAACTGCCACCCAATGGGAGACACAGATTGTATGTGTTGTTCGGAGGGAGTCGTTATAGGGAGGGAAAATTTATACTTGGCTTACATTTGCAAACAGATTGTATCCAGATCACTGTTTGTCACTCGTCACTTCACGTCTACTTATTCTATCAAAATGTCCACTTATAAGTTACAGCAGACGACAGTTTTAAGCAGCCGATATTGCAGCAGTAAAAGCATTAGATACAAGTGTCCTGTTTAGGGAACTGCGGCCGTTGTAGGGAGGCAACACTGTACATGTAACAGTTTGTCTAAACTTCCAAATGTCCGTCAATATACACACATTCTCTTACAATTTATTACATTACGTTTGAATTTAATTACGTAAAACGACAAGAATGACATTTCTGCACCTGTACTCTGTAGTTCAATAGAATGTATGGCTGTTGTTAACAACTTCCGTTTCTCAGGCCTCAAGGCCAGACAACCCAAGTGTGCTTTTCAAATCAGCTACATGTATGATGGGCCGCTGCACTGATATAGATCTATGTCTTTTATATCAGCAGCCTGCATTGTTAATCTTATACAGTGGAGAACACGTTATTCTTTCCCAATAAACGCGTTTACGTTATAACTAATATTATCATTGCAAACAGTTTGGAGCCAGATCAGACGCCGGGTAACCCGGCGTCTGATTAGGCTCCAAACTATTTGCCACTCAGATAAATATGAAAAGTCAGAATTGTCAAAAAGCTGTCCTTTTCTACATTTTAATGTTTTGCGTTTGCGTTTCGTTTGCGTTTAAACGGGAAAGAATAACACATTTGTCCACTGTAGCTCCCAGAGGTATTGTTGAGAAGACGTTATTCCTTTTCTAATACACGAGTTTGTGTTAAAACAGTTATTCCAACTACGAACATAATTATATTGAGCAACCCAGCGTCAGATCAGGCTCCCCAAATTTTGCTATTTGTTTAAAATGAGTCGTTAATATTTTCAAAAAGATGTCATTTTCTCCGTTTTATTACACTACATGTGCATACTTATAGCTTATCTCGAAACGGGAAAGATTACCATAGCTTTCCCAAGAAAAATGAGTGCTATATACAAACCCCTCTTAACTACACACTTAATAGAAGTCGGTATTTAAGACAGGCTGGTGTTGGAGGTGATACGAATCTCATTAGACCCGGTCAATATCAGGGGCCCTTTTCATAAAACTTCGTACGACAAAAACGGTCGTAAGTCAAAAATTTAAAATACATTTAATTTCTGATTTCTCTATCTAATCTTGTCTTGTGACATCCCTTTGGAATCGTCTTTTCAAGACGATTCCAGAGAGATGTCACAAAACAGGATTAAATGGAGAAATAAATAATAAATTAGACTTTTATAATCTGGCTTAACGACAACATTTGTCGTACGAAGTTTTATGAAACGGGCCCCGGTACTCTGAGTAGAGAAGATCGGCCATGCTCGTCAAATGGCGGTTCTTACCGAGAACGATCGATCGTGATTTTCATTTTTGTTTTATTTCAAAATCTACTAATAATTCATGAATGAAATATTTTGCATCTAAAATAGTCGATTGATGTATTGAAGGAAACTTAAAATGATTTTTCTTGCACTTCAGATAGCGATTGAGGAGTTCCGATATTGACCGACATTTACCGATGTTTCCCGATCTTATTAACTCGTTCACTCTCAATGAGTTTTGATCCTGATCAGACGCCGCGTCACGCGGCGTCTGATCAGGAACAAGCTGTTTGCCACTTGTTTTGAAATTACGCCAGTTATACTGCCTTAAATCTTACTTTCAAACAACAGACAACAGTATTGAAGCAGACGACAATATGGCGGTGAAGATATAAAAACCTCACGGTAAGTTTGATCATGAAAGGGTTAAAGTCGCTCTACCTTAATATTGTAGGGACAATCTGTATTAGCTTTATCCAGTATTAGACAAACTTCCGTTGTTAAATCGGAAACTTTATTTACACCCTTCCCTAGCATTAAGATGACAACTGTTTTAATTGTCATGTGTTAAGAGAAACAAAATAAGTTTGTGAAACATTATGTCTTATGGTTTGGCCATGTTCTCTAAATGACCCTGATCTTTGTCTGACATGATCCAACTTGTACTGTGCCCATTAACTTGTTTGAGTGGATTCTAAATGCCAATATGAGGGCCTCATGGAAGATTTACGTTGTCAAATGAGTTATCTTTTTCAATAAAGTCTGTATTATAGTAGTAGTACCGTAGTAGTATTACTGTTATTAGTATTTATCATTATTATTATTATTATTATCGTACATATAAAGTCTCTATAACATGCAGTTCAAAATGTATGGCCAATGTTAAATTCAGTCTACTTTTCCTCTAAATAAATAACCTTGCCCTTTATCTACAGTGGATAATCTGTTAGTCGTTCCCGTTTAAACGCAAACGTACGCAAACGCAAAGCACTAAAACGTAGAAAAGTACAACTTTTGGACAATTCTGATAATTCATGTTTATCTTGGTGGCAAACAGTTTGAAGCCTGATCAGACGCCGGGTTACCCGGCGTCTGATCTGGCTTCAAACTGTTTGCACTGCAAATAATAGTTTTAGCGTAAACGCGTTTATTGGGAAAGAATAACACATTCTCCACTGTAGCATGACAAAAGAGCTCACTGGTGTCTTGAGCAGAGTACAACAACTAAATATGAAGTATCTATCACATGTATTTAAAAAGTTATTATGGCCGATATTAAAGTTGTGAACAGACATACGGACGACCAAACAAACACACTGACTGAGCACAACAGTAAACCCACGAGTAAGTTGTGCGGGGGCATAAAAAGGTTTCATACAGTACAAACTGAAACAGACTTTAAACAACTAAACATACTTCATTTAGTTCAATAGGTGATCTTTTCTGTGTCAGATAAATCCGGTACGTAAAGTTTAAAGTCTGGATTTCTAGCAATTAGCACAGGAATTTGACAAAAACGTAGCCTTTTTCTACGTGCAACACAGGATGGTTTTGTCAGATTGGCACAAATTTAAACGGAAATGCTATGGAGAACACGTTACGCTTAACCGTTCAAGGACGTATTACGATGTTTTATTGATTATTTTGTTTTGTAAAATCTTGAGTTGCAATCAGATTGGAGCCAGCTCAGACGCCGCGTTAAGCAGCGCCTGATCTGGCTCCAAACTGTTTGCATTGAAATCCGACTTTAAGCATAAACGCGTTTGTTGGGAAATAATAAGCGTTGTCCCACTGACGTAAGGGAGCACTTGCAGGCAGCGCTGCCATTTCTCCGGATTTTTCCTAAATCTTCGGATTTTTTTCTAGAACATAGTAGCTTTAAGCAGGCTGAAAGTAAAGCAGAATGCGCCATCGGTCTGCTTTAAGTATTCACGTGTCAACAAAACTAGAAACAGGCTATGTGGAAAATGTAAATTTGCAATTGAAAAATGCAAATTTCGAAATTTTAGGATTTTTCATGTCAACTTATGGCTGCCCTGTTTCTACGGCGGCTATACATCTCCATTGCCAGGAAATGATAAGGTACAGATGTTGGCGACAAGAGAGGGAACTCTGATAACGTAGCTTTCAAGGCCAGTCAAGTACGTTTTTTACCCAGTCCGGCGGCTGTTCCAAAAACAACATTGAGTATTCTCGTATCTGGAATATTTCGGTCATTTCAACACCACCACCAACAAAAACATTACTGCTACATTAACTACCACTACTACTACAACTACAGTAACTTCTACTACCACTACTTCAAGTTTCATTTTAGCTCTACTTTTTCTTAATATAATAATAATTATACTTTAACTACTGATAGTATCGGCACTACTTCAACACTTGATGTTACTACATGTAATTCTGCCAATTATTTTTACATAACCTCACATCTTCTACTCAGGGCTACCATAAGTTGATAAAAAAAATCCTAAGATTTCAATTTTTTCAATATTTCAAGCGCGATTTTCCGAATTATACCTTTACCCCGTAGTCTGTTTCTAGTTTTTGAGACACGTGATGCTCAAAGCAGGTTGAAAGCAAAGCAGAATGCGCCTTCAAACGCATTCTGCTTTGCTTTCAGCCTGTTTTAAGCTTCCATCTGTTGGAATAAAATTCCAAAGATTTCGGAAAAATCCGGAGAAATGGCAGCCCTGTCTACTAATAATGTGTTGAATTATTTTCTCCTTCTATGTGTTTTATCTTGTACGCTTTCATCTAACTGCCTGACTTACATCACTAAGCTCCTCACCGCTGTGAGTTCGAATCCCAGTAGGGTCGTTCGGATTTTTCATGTGGGGAAGCCTTCCAGCTGGCTTGCGGAAGGTCGGTGGGTCTACCCAGTTGCCGATTTGTGCCTGAAACAGTGCATAAAGGACTTCTGGGAGTCTTCCTCCACCTTTAATTAGCTGGACGTCGCGATATGACTGAAATACTGTTGAAAGCGACGTAAAATCAAAACAAATTCATCTAACTGCCATTTAACTCATTCACACCTGAAACTTTCAGTGAACAATTCCAATTTCAAAATAAATCTAGTCCATTTTTTACTAGATGTATGGTATATTTTAGCAATATATTTCAAAATGACAAACAGCGCAGACTCTGATATATCGGAGCTCCTTAAGGAGCCCTCTTATCAGGGTTTACACTGTTTGCATATTTAAGACAAGTGTAATGCTCACAGGTGCACTGTTTGTAAATGGCGAGTATACTCGTCGCTTATGTTGAATGTGCTAATCTCTTCACCTCCAACCTGTCGACATCTGAAAATTGACCCCCCCACGTTTTGGTTCTTCAACCAAAGAAATGTTGGCTTTTTAAAAGAAACACAAATATGACTTGCAAACAGTTTGGATTCTGATCAGACGCCGAGTTACTCGGCGTCTGATCAGGATCCAAACTGTTTGTATACGCCACTTAGACTATGTATTGACAAGCTAGGGAATTGGTGAACGGAATTAGTAAATGTGTCGTGATCGATCGTATTAAATTCAGCTGTATCCACAGAATCAGCATGCGTACGTTTCAGGAAGTAATTTGTCGAAAACCGAATTATTTCTAAACGTAGTATGTGCTACTTTGTGTTACTGAGAGACTACACTAAATATAAATGAAACAAAGTTGAAGTAACAATTATACATGTGCATGCGACATTTATTGCAGGATAAACATATAGCAGGACAATCCTTAACCCATTGCATGCTAGCGGCGAATATGTCCCACAGTGTTTAGTCCTGATTACCTTTGCAAACAGTTTGAATCTAGATGAGACGCCGCATAACGCGGCGTCTCATCAGGATCCAAACTGTTTGACACTCTGACCTTGTTTTGAAAAGAAATTTGGAAAATTCTATTTTTAGAATATTAGCAGACGATCATTTGTTGTAGATGAAAACTTTACCCAGCATGCAAAGAGTTAAAGGTCTTTTTGAGGGCCCCATGTAAGCTTGGTTTCAGAAATTGTGTTCCCTCGTTGATTAAAATTTGTATATTTGTTAATACAATTGATATTAATATCAGTATTATTATTATTATTATTGTTATTATTAGTATTATTATTTTATACTGTAGAAATGTGACAGCTTAATCCTTTAACGTGTAGTCTGTTCATAGTTTTGAAGACAGGTGTCCCCTTAGAGCAGGTTGGAAGTAAAGCAGAATGTTCATTATTTAAGCTACCATATGCTAAGCTTAGGAAAATAAATATGATGGTAAAGTGCTCCCTCTCTACAACGACACCCCATGGGAGACACATATTGTGTGTTTTGTTCGGAGGAAGTCGGTATAAGGAGGGAAAATAAAGGTTTAACTTAAATGTACAGACAACCTGAATCCAGATCAGACGCCTCGTAATGCGGCGTCTGATCTGGATTCAAGCTGTTTGTAACTCATAATAACAGCAAACGACAATTTTAAGCAGACGATACTGCAGCAGTAAAACGTTAGAAATAATTGTCCTGTTTAGGGAACTGTGACTAGGGTCGTTGAAAGGAGGGGGTCGTTGTTGGGAGAGCCGTGGTAGAGCGGGAACACTGTACATGATGACTGTATAAATTGGATCTAATTTCTTCAGTGGACGAATAAATAGAGTGCGCATAAGGGAAATTCTATGGGGGTAGTTAATGGAGGATGAAACGTGTGCAACTTTATGATATTTCTTTCGAAATTGTACAGACAATTTCAGAGCAAGATATTTATGAACCTTTCAGATAGCCACGGTTTTCAGAGAATTATATTTCCGGCTGTCAGAAGCCGTTTCCAGTTGTCAGTAACTGAACGAAAAAGAGGTTGATGATGGCCCTGAATGGCCCACCTGGTAGCCCATCATTATACTCAAGGTGACATTCAAAATCGGGGGTTTAGTGTCAGAAAATATTTGTTAAGTTAGCCATGTGGAAACTGGCCAAATCAATGGCGGCCACATGGTTAAAATAGAATTTAGCCGTGTCAAGAGAAAACCTGACTTATTGCATTGCAAACAGTGTAGATCACATGCATCTTAAATATTTTATGTTGCTTTTCTGGAAGTGTAGACCAAACTCAGATACAGAGCTTTGAATACAACGGTGCTTGGTCTATATAATGCAATGCAATAAAGCTGGCTTTGTAATGGCACGGCTCAATTGATTTTTAAATCTGATCGACGGTCATCCATACCATGGAACATGTCTGTACAATTATTGTTAATTTATGCCATTGGAAGATTTTTTAACATTTCACTATACATGTATTTGTAGTCATAAAAAGAAAAGCTGCATCGTCAACTGACGGTCGTGTTTAAACTAATAGTCAAGTATTTAAGGATTTTATAATCTGGTAAATGATAAACGGTGCAGTTCCTGGTCAGTAGGTGCCTATAGATCTATAGATCGCCATCCAATCTTGGTCTACACTGTTTGCATATGGCATAAGTATTAGTCACCTTTAAATGACGCATTTATCAGCAGATATAGGTTACATTGGCATTTAACACCATTAACTTATTCAAGACATCGATAAACAACGATATACAATTTAACCTCTCTTTTGCTATACTCAGGCTTTGTTTTGTTTTTTGGTATTTAAGGATATATTGAAGTTTAATACAGAACAGATATATTGACAAAAGCTCTTAGAAGAGATGAATATAGGACAAAAGTCGTGAAGAAATTCTGTATTACTTTTGTCTGCGTTGTGCAGCAGACTTCCTTTTAAGATCCATATTTGTTGTCAACTGGTGGGCTGATCAACAGAAGTGGGCGAAGTACTGTAGTGGAATATCCCTATTATTACATTTTTCCCAAGGGGTGCCACTTTGCATACTTGCTAACGGACTATCGTCAACACGTATTTGTGCAAAGTGTGCAGCAGATGGGTAATGCAGAAACCATAACAAATTTATTGCAATGCCACAAGAACCACAGCCCTTGGTATTCTGTCTATGTGCAGATTATATAGACATTTAGAACAAACACGTGTTATGTGCATTTAGCCTACTTTAGTCATTTCCCCTATAGAAGTGCGTTTAGCGTGTTCAATTTATTCCTTCACTAAAGAAAACAGTTTCCAATTTATATTTACATGTATGTACCATACTTAAGAGTTTCTAAATCCTATCAAATGTAAGCTTAAAGCAGACTGAAAGTAAAGCAGAATGCGCATCTATGCGCATTCTGCTTTTCTTTCAATCTGATTTAAGTGGCCACCTGTCTGCAAGTTATAGGGTAATGGGTTAAGCTAAAATTTGCTCGTATATAGAACGTTTTTCTTGTTGTCCATATTCATGACAGTGTGAAAGTGAAACATCTTCTTCAGTGTACGAATATATCAAAAGCGTAAAATACGTGTTAATGGGTTAATGGATTAAATAAAGATGGTAACTAAAAGCAGGATAGAAGTAAGCAGAAACGTTTTCAGCTTCCCTCGTGCTCTACATTAAGCAGAAATATATTTTAGTGACCTAACTGTTGCTGTTTTGCAAAGAAATGACCTTGAACACAAATTCGAGTTCGGCTATTTCCGCCAGCGCTACGGAAATGAACGAGTAATGGCAATTTGCATGACAAACAGCTGAATTGATTATTATTCTGATACCCATATATAACATCAAAACTTCAATATCCCCTGTTGTTTGGTAATAGTATACCTGACGCTCCCATCATGCATTAGTACTTAATACATCTTTCAATCCATATCCGGTTTGCTACGCAATTCAATATTGATAAAATTTCTAAGATATTATCTTACTAATGCCTAGCACTAAAAGGAACATTAGCAAAAATATACAATCTAAAATGAAAATCCATAACATAGGGAGTTTCCTCAAGGTCAACACTGTTTGCAATGACGCGGGCTCAATATAAGGGGAGTATTTCAAAAGATAAAATCCGTATGCGTCCACCAGTCCCTATGATGTGACTGCGCATTAGAATCGTCGCCTCGCGACGATTCTAGTGCGTAGTCACAACGTAGGATTTAGGGTACATGTAAGCAAATTCATGTTTGTGTTTAATTTATGTCTCTGCCCTAATCACTTATATAAACCAATAAGCATACAGTATGTGCATGGATGTTATATATTCAGGCATTATATGATAGACAATAAAAAAAACTCGTTGTAGAAAGCAAGTTTAAAGATATATTCAACTATGACAAAGGACAAGGTTCACGAAGCTTCCGATTAGGCCCTGTAAAAATATTTTTTTCCAAAAAAGATTTTATTTTTATTTGTTCTGTTTATTTGTCAATACCAGATAATAATACTCCATAATATACACACAAACGACCCAAAGTCAAGTTTTGGCAATATTATAGTTTCTTGTAAATGAACCGAGAGGCCAAAAAAGACAACACAAGCAGATTTGTGGTACAATTCTCTGTATAAATCCTAAAAATAAACTATGAAAGCACACATGCGACACTTCAAAATTTGGATATGTTACTTTAACTTATGTATTTATTGTGTACTTAAATATCCTTGTGTCGCATTAGTGCCTTCATTGTTTATTTCTATGATTTATACCCTGCATGTACCAAAAACCTGCCTTTTTGGCCTTTTTTGGCCTCGTGGTCTATTTACAAGACTTAACTTGAATTTGGGTTGAGCTTTATATATAATATGAAGTATTAATATCTGAAATTGACAAATCAAGAGAAAATATAGCTAAAACATCAGTTGGAAAAACAAGAGTTTTACAGGGCCAAAACGGAGGCTCCTTTGAAGTAGTGAGTACAAGTTTTGTTTTTCTGCAACGGTATTAAATGGCATAAAGGAGACGGGGTTGAACACTAGTTGTTTACGCATTTTTATCTGGAGCTCTCCATGATGACGAATACATACTTCATCGTTATCAATTAATAAAGCATTAACTATATTATAAAGTGTTCCCTCTCTACAACGGCCCTCCTAACAACGACTTCCTCCTTACAACGACCCTTGTCGCAATTCCCTAAACAGGACAATTATGTCTAACACTTTTACAGCTGAAATATCGTTGTCGTCTGCTGTTGTTTCTCATTAGTTCACATATGTGGATATTTTGATAGAATAACTATATAATGACGAGTGACAAATAGCTTGAATCCAGATCAGACGCAGCGTTATATATACGCGGCGTCTGATTTAGATTCAAGCTCTTTGCAAATGTAAACCAAGTTTTAATTTTTCCTCTCTATAACGACTCCCCCCGAACAACAACACATACTCTTCTGTGTCTCAAATTGGGTGTCGTTGTAGAGAGAGACCACTGTACTATTAATCCTGACTAGTACATGTAATTTGACTAGTAGTGGATTATTCCTCCGATACTGGCATATTGGACGGGCGAGCTACAATGTATTACTAAAATCAAAGGATAAAGGGGTAAACTATATCTGATCAGGAAAAAGATAACTCAAATGTGAAAGATATTGACCAAAATGATATAATTTTAGTGTTCAGTAAATATGTACTTTCTACCCACCCATAATTCCCGGTCTGTATATCCGTCTACTACATGTATCTGTCTGTTTGTCTGTTTATTTAACTGTGTGTCAAACCCCAGACACTCGTTTGTTTTCTGTCTGTCTGTCTCAGTGTCTATCTGTCTGTGTTTGTCTATATTTCTCCCACTCTCTGTCTCTCTCCTCCTTGTGGCTGTCTGTCTGTCTCTCTGTCTGTACATGTATGTCTCTATCTCTCTCTTTTACTCACTATATCTTTTTGTATCCCTCTATGTTTCTCTCTCTTTCTTTCTGTCTCACTGTCTCATCTATTATTCACCTCATCATAATCATTATTCTTTCTGTAGGAACTAATTTGCATATTTGAATGAAATGTTTAAATTGATGCGAGCATCCTGTTGATTGTCGACTTATATAATGTGACGATGGATTAGATAAGAGCTTAAACTTAACCCTAGTTAAATCTGAAATCAATATTCGTTCGCTGTTGTTGAGCTTGAGAGGAAATTAATCCCGAAACCTCTATAATACCAGTTGCAAATAATCCCAAAGTTAATATTTAATGACTTTGCAGATGAAGACATACAAATACAAGTTGCAAACAGTTTGGATCCTGATCAGACGCCGAGTTACTCGGCGTCTGACCAGGATCCAAACTGTTTGCAATTTGCGAGTAACATCTCGTTAAAAATGATAATTGTTTAAACAAAAATAATTGTTTGTGAAAATTGTCTAAACAAAAAACAAGGGTTTATCTCTTGGAATTCTATAGAAGTTAAACAATCCATCAATATTCCTATTAATCGCAAAGGAAACGAAATCAATTACATTAACCATTTGTACAATGTATGCTCAAAACCAGTAAAGTTTGCAAACCGTGAAGACCTTGATCAGATAACTCCTGCACTTGAAAGTAACTCTTCGTGGTTATTAAGTTTCCTTACGCACCAGTCTACTTGGAATTCTGGATAGTTTAACACATACTGGTCTAAATTAGAACAGAACAGAACATATTTCATTTTTGACTGATACAGTATCTCGTCAATACAAAATAAATGATATGCACAATTGTCACGTATTCCATTACTTGATCAAATATTATAAGAATACATGTAGAATACATATGTAATTATTTCAACAGTAGATACACTTTATTAATTACTTTTGTTACACAACACACCATTAGAAATCTACATAGGATATATTGTGCTTTAACCAATTACAGTGTTCCCTCTCTACAACGACACCCAGTGGGAGACAAAACACGTGTACGTTGTTCGGAGGGAGTCGTTACAGGGAGGGAATTGGCTTACATTTGCAAACAGCTTGAATCCAGATAAGACGCCGCGTAACGCGGCGTCTGATCTGGATTCAAGCTGTATGTAACTCGTAATTTAGTTTTTTCTGTCAAAATGTCTATAATGTAACTTTGAGAAAAACAGCAGAACACAATTTTAAGCAGACAATATAGCAGACGTGAAAAAAACTGGACACATTTGTTTTGTTTGGGAAACAACGGCAAGTGTCGTTGTAAGGAGGAAATCGTTGTTGGGAGGACCGTTGTAGAGAGGGAGCGTTGTAATCCTTTCGGACACAAAACAAAGATTTAGCAAACAGTTTAGACTCTATTGAGTCTGCGCTGTTTGCTATTTCATATGAAATAGTCTGCTGTAGGGACAAACGCTTAAAGACATCTCCTGACGACCTTTTGGTCATAACGCCTTGCCAGATTATTTACTGTCAATTTCCTTGCAAAAAGCATGGGTCTTGTGCATATTGAATCATTGTTCAAATCGTCTTATGTGGGACTCTACCTTTATATTTGATAGTTTGGTTAGAAATAACCATTGAAAATCACTAGAGCATGAGTATAATCTGGACCTCAGCAGGGCTTCCATAAGTTGACATAAACAATCCGAAGATTTCTAAATTTGCATTTTTCAAGTGCGATTTTACTAATCATACCTTTACTCCGTCGCCTGTTTCTAGTTTTTTTGACACGTGGCTGCTTAAAGTAGGCTGGAAGTAAAGCAGAATGCGCCTTAAGGCGCATTCTGCTTTACTTTCAGTCTGCTTTAAGCTTCAATATACTAGAAAAAATCCGGAGATTTAGGAAAAATCCGGAGAAATGGCAGCCCTGTCTCAGCAGGTAAACTGAGATTGTGATGCACGTGATTTGCAGTTACATTGACACCTCCAGAACAATATGCTGGTGGTCCCTCAATGGACTGGGGAAAAGTCCTTAAGAGTCTTTGTTTATATTTCTTCATGGCTGCACTTTGCACGCATGAATTTTTATCTGGTATTAAGTAATGACATTCTTTTTGGATTGCACTTAGTGCACAGAAGTTTGCCTTAACATTTCCATTGATCGAACAATATTTCACATCGTGGAATTCAATACTCTCATATAATATAAAACTTCAACATTTTAATCAAATTCGGGTCTCAACTTTAGCGAACTTTAACAATATAACTAAATCCCGTCTTGACATAAACGCAAGGTTCTAGACAGACAGAGTTTACAACAAAATTGGGATATTCCGTGCCAGGAGGTCGCTAGAGCATTGTCAAGTTGTCAAGCTAAAACTATGTTAACCTTTAGACTATTATAAGCGCTTATATGTGAATATGCGGACAGCTTAGATCCTTATCAGACGCCGCGTGACGCGGCGTCTGATCAGAATCTAAACTGTTTGCAAGGACGCCTATAAGCGACTTAAACGATGTAAAGGTTATAAGTACAATTTACCGACCAATCCAAACCGGAAAGAACCTTAAAGATCATATTTTAATACTTGTCCAAATCGCACATGAAAATATTTACAATATTCGAGGGAGATATTTGTCATCCATAAATAGTCTGCCCCAGACTTAAACGATGCATGTTACGATAGTCGCATTGTAGAACTTGTAACGAGTCATTCGATTGGACCCTTTGGGACAAGCAGCTCTTGTTTTTGTTACAAAGATCCAATCAAACGACAGATTACAGTTACACATGCTTCCCATCAGTCAATTTATTTAACAACTATCTAATGATATCAAATCATTGTCATGTTACATTGAATGAATGCCATGTAGAAACAATGGCCTTGTTGATTGGTCATAAAGGAGATTCACGGTATTACATGCAGTTGAGAAGACGTTATACTAGTATAAGTTTTCGGTGCAAATGAATGTTTTAATTTAAATTCGAGTTCCAATAATTGTTTAAATGTTACTAGTATAAGATATATTTTATTCTTATGACATCAGTATTTTCTAACACAAATATAACAGATATTTGATTTAAGAAAATTAAGTTATGATAATAGTGATAATGATATCAATTCTGATTAAAGTCAATATCACTGAAATCATAATTTTATTTTTTTCTTTACTTACATCTTCTCCGCTAAATGCATCTTTATTGTCATAACTGTTTGTTTGTTTATGTATTGCATGCCTTTGTTTGTTTACAACATGCATTACATGCCTCATTGACTTGTTAGTCTGAAGGAAGAATAAAATCATATCTATCTATATACTTTCCTATTTGAACGAAACTAAACGCGATGTCATAAAATGAAGAAAAAAAATTCTTGAAAATTCTGACCATTTATGTTTATTTGAAAAACAAACAGTAAAATCAGTTGTTTAAAGCACACGCACAGTTGCTTTGGGAAAGATAACAGGGGCCTCCTTGGCCTAATAGGTCTTTTCTTCTATGGAAAGCCTTTCTGAGCAAAAATGCTGTTTTCAGGAAAAAGAGTTATAGATATCTTAGTTTCACTACAATAATTCAATGTCGTCTGCCTCTTTCAATAAAACAAAATTAAATACAGATTATGTATGAGACGCTGATAATTAAGAATGCAAAAGTGGGTACAGTGCTCCCTCTTTACAACAACAACCAATGGTAGACAAGCATATTGTTCGTTGTTCGGAGGGAGTCGTTATAGGGAGGGACTATTGGCCTACATTTGCAAACAGCTTGAATCCAGATCAGACGCCGCGTGACGCGGCGTCTGATCTGGATTCAAGCTATTTGCCACTCGTCATTATGTTTTTTCTGTCAAAATATCGAATATATGACCTTGAGAAAAAAGCAGATGACAATATTTATCAGACGATATTGCAGTACAGAAAGGATTGGACATAGTTGTATTGTTTTGGGAACAGTGGAAATGGTCGCTGTAAGGAGGGAACCGCTGTTCGGAGGGCCGTTGAAGAGAGGGAGTACTGTACTTTCTGTTTTGGCTGAGTATACAGTGGAGAATCTGTTATTCTTTCCCGTTTAAACGCAAACGTACGCAAACGCAAAGCGCTAAAACGTAGAAAAGAACAATTTTTGGACAATTCTGATAACTCATGTTTATATTGGTGGCAAACAGTTTGGAGCCAGATCAGACGCCGGGTTACCCGGCGTCTGATCTGGCTCCAAACTGTTTGCACTGCAAATAATAGTTTTAGCGTAAACGCGTTTATTGGGAAAGAATAACACATTCTCCACTGTACATGTAGAGGTGGATGTATTTTTGTTCAAGGTCTCTGTGGTGGATGTATTTTTGTTCAAGGTCTCTATGCTTTAACCGACATTCGAAATAGTTAATTAAAATTCCACCCATGATGAAAGCTCTTATCTGAACTATTATATTAGCTGATACAGTAAGGAAACAAATTATTAATGGAAGAGAGTATATTCTTGACAGACAGATCCTATAAGTAAACTGCACACACGCTGATCTGGCTCAAACCTATAGCTCTTTATTGTTTTCGAAACAAAAACGACAGTAGCAAAATAAATGGTTTAACCAAAAATAGAAGTCCATTAGACAAAAACTATTTTCGATTATTCAAATTATTTACTTTGCCGTATTTAGTAAATGGAATTAGAGATTTACCTTCAAGTTGTCATGGCAACCATAATTATGATGCCGAAGAATCTAAATTATTGACGATTTTTTCATTCTAAAACACATTTGAAAAGCTACTGATAACAACACAGACTACTGTGGCAGAATAGATTCCAAGTTATCGAGATAAAGATGAAAAGAACCTCAGAAGATAGAGACAATTAATGATTCCACATACAGTCGAACTTCGATACCTCGAACTCGATTAAGTCGAACATACACCCATATTTCAAATTTAAAACGCGGCTTAGCCGCGTTTTAACTTTGAATCACAGGTATATTCTTATAAACCGAACTTATTTGGATATAGAGAATATTTGGTGACTAGCTTTGAATGAGAAATGTTATCTGGCAAGGCGGATGAATATATCTGGTGAGCCGCAGGCGAACCTGATATTTTCAGAAGCCGAGCCAGATAACATTTCTCATTCAAAGATAGGAACCAAATATTCTATTTATCCTTGTAACAATAGTAAAATAAATAGAGAATGCATTTTTTAAAGCTAGACTATTTTTTGGTCCAGATAAGATTCTCACTAAATAACTATGTTATTCTAGGAAAGCGCGCTATTATATAGATGACGTCAGTGACGTCACGTCCTAGTTACGTTGAAAAGAAATACAAGAACCTTTAAAAATCTAGTGTTTTTCACTCGGGAAATCTAAAAGGCAGACGATGATAGAAGAATGTCAGCAAGCGACTGGTGGCGCGTACTCTTTAATGATTTGATTGCATCGAATGGTTCGAATAAACGTCGTTACACGTCGGATTCTGTTGAAAGAGTTTTAGAATTTATCCTGTCACGTGCCTATTTTCCTGACTGATAAAGGGGTGACAGATAAACTTTGCTTTATTAGGCTATGTGGTCACATGACCGATGTTATTATGTCAAGTGGTCACATGACCTGTAGCCGGATTTTTTTTTTCCACCGATACGCTTATTTTTCCCGCTGTTAGGAAAGATATTCTAAAACTCTTTCAACAGAATCCGACGTGTAACGACGTTTATTCGAACCATTCGATGCAATCAAATCGTGAAAGAGTACGCGCCACCAGTCGCTTGCTGACATTCTTCTATAATCGTCTGCCTTTTAGATTTCCCGAGTGAAAAACACTAGATTTTTAAAGGTTCTTGTATTTCTTTTCAACGTAACTAGGACGTGACGTCACTGACGTCATCTATATAATAGCGCGCTTTCCTAGAATAACATAGTTCTTTAGTGAGAATCTTATCTGGACCAAAAATGAGTCTAGCTTTAAAAATGCATTCTCTATTTATTTTACTATTGTGACAAGGATAAATAGAATATTTGGTTCCTATCTTTGAATGAGAAATGTTATCTGGCTCGGCTTCTGAAAATATCAGGTTCGCCTGCGGCTCACCAGATATATTCATCCGCCTTGCCAGATAACATTTCTCATTCAAAGCTAGTCACCAAATATTCTCTATATATTTCCTAACAGCGGGAAAAATAAGCATATCGGGGGAAAAAATAGTTCCGGCTACAGGTTATGTGACCACTTGACATAATAACATCGGTCATGTAACCACATAGCATAATAAAACAAAGTTTATCTGTCACCCCTTTATCCGTCAGGAAAATAGGCACGTGACAGGATAAAAGACGTTATTCCTTCCCGATATACGTGTTTAAACTAAACTAATTATTCCCACTGCAAACAGTTTGAAGTCAAGATGACTTCAAACTGTTTGCCACTCAGAAAAAAATAAATCATTAGACATTTCAGACATTTGTAATTATTAATTTTCTATTTCAATTTGTTTGGCGTCATTGAGAGAGAAAGGGTTAACTATTCTACAGTGGAGAATCTGTTATTCTTTCCCAATAAACGCGTTTACACTAAAACTATTATTTGCAGTGCAAACAGTTTGGAGCCAGATCAGACGCAGGGTAACCCGGCGTCTGATCAGGCTCCAAACTGTTTGCCCCCAAGATAAACATGAATTATCAGAATTGTCCAAAAGTTGTTCGTTTCTACGTTTTAGTGCTACAAATGCGTTTGCGTACGTTTGCGTTTAAACGGGAAAGAATAACAGATTCTCCACTATGTGAGTGGTTAATCACCCCGGATTCAATCCATTTGACATTCAGAGGAAACTCTCAACAAGAAAAGGCAGCTGCATCAGTGTATAGGAACCCCAATAGACGACGAATTTTGCATACGAAAATTGTCAGACCTGTTAAACAGCTTACAACAGCTCAATATATCGCTCAAAACAGTTTGGATCCTGATCAGACACCGCGAAACGCGGCGTCTGATCAGGATCTAAACTGTTTGCAAATCCTAGACAGGTTGCGACTAGTTTGCAAATACAATGCAGAAAGCTGTGAAATTTGTTACACTGAGCTGACGCCTACTCTTTTAGGACTGTCGTATCTGACAGTTTACATGCCTACAGTGGAGAAAACGTTATTGTTTCCCGTTTAAATGCAAACGAAACGCATCACAGTAAAATGGAGAAAATGACAACTTTTCGACAATTCTGACTATCTACATTTATTTTAATATGAGTGAATTTTAGTTTAAAAGTTTCAGGGGTCAATGATTAAATCCCTTTACTGCCTTACCCCGAGCACAACATGTTTTTGCAAACAGTTTGGATCCTGATCAGATACCGCGTTTTTTCAGTCAAAATAGCACAAAATGAAATTTAAGAAATACAAGAGCCCCATTTGGGCATATTTCGCTCACCTGTGAATAGCTGACAAAATGGAGAAAGTGATTTATGTCTAGTTCAGGGTCATTTTTTACCAAATGGGCATAATTTGAACAATCTTGATAGAGGACCTGTAGATGATGCTATGTGTCAAATATCTAAGATCAGGGTACTAGGAATTTAGACAAGAAGATTTTTTTAAGTTTCCATTGAAAAAATCTATTTTTAGCTCATGTGACCTACATATGCAACATACTGGAACCATTTGAACAAAATAGGTAAAGGACATCTAGAAGTGTCACCATGCCGAATATCTAAGCTCTGGCCATATTAGTTTCAGAGGAGAAGACGTTTGAAAAAATAATTATATATCTCTATGTAAAACAGTGACCCCCGGGGCGGGACCAATTTTGACCCCACGGGCATAATTTGAACAAACTTGATAAAGGACTTGTAGGTGATACTATGTGCCAAATATCTAAGCTCTGACCCTTGTAGTTTTTGACGAGAAAGTTTTCAAATGTTTATAGAAAAAATCTATTTTTGAGCTCCTGTGACCTAGATATTCAACAGATCGGACCCATTTGAACAAAATACGTAACTGATATTCAGAAGTGTCACCATACCAATTTTCAAAGCTCTGGCCATATTAGTGTCAGAGGAGAAGACGTTTGAAATGTTCACTATATAACTCTTTGTAAAACTGTGACCCCCGGGGCGGGGTCAATTATGACCCCAGGGGCATAATTTGAACAAACTTGATACATGTAGTTTGAATATCAAAGCTCTGGCCATATTAGTTTCAGAGGAGAAGATGTTTGAAGATTTCACTATACATTGTGTATAACTCTTTGTAAAACGGTGAACCCCGGGGCGAGGTCACTTATGACCCCAGGGGCATAATTTGAACAAACTTGAAGAAGACCTGTATGTGATGCTTTGTGCCAAATATCTAAGCTCTGACCTTTGTAGTTTCAGACAAGAATATTTTTTAAGATTTCCTTATTTTTTTTCACTTTGGTTGCCATGGCAACCAGAGTTCTATATTGTTTTTAATTCTTTGAACAAATTTGAAATAGCTTCACCCAAGGAACATTTCTGTAAAGTTTGGTTGAAATCTGTTCAGTGGTATAGGAGGAGATGTCATTTGAAGCAATTGTTAACGACGACGGACAACGCACGACGCACAACGCACGACGACGGACACAATGCCATCCCAATAGCTCACATTGAGCCTTTGGCTCAGGTGAGCTAAAAAGCAGACGACAATTGTTTGAAATTGATGACGTCACGGCAGTGATGAGATTACTCGCACTGGTCCCATTGGAACAATAATCTGCAATATGTAGTCGTGGCTACGAGCTTCTCAGATTCCTGTAAACAACGTTTTCATTTCATTATTTAACATTAACGATGCGGTGACGCGTGGATAATATGAAATAAACATAAAACATGCATTTGCAAACATGGTTTTTTACAGAGCTCCCTTTCCCAAATGACCTCCAATGGGAGACAAAAAGTGTGAGCGTTGTTCGGAGGGAGTCGTTATAGGGAGAGAAATAATCTCACATTTGCAAACAGCTTGAATCTAGATCAGACGCCGCATAGCGCGGCGTCTGATCTGGATTGAAGCTTTTTGTCACCCGTCATTTTATTTTTAGTCAAAATGTCTATTGTGTAACTTTAAGAGAAAATAGCAGACGACAATTTTAACACATTCAACCCTTGCGACAACAGTGTTACATTTTTTGACACTGATCAGACGGCTCCGTTAAGAGCCTTCTGATCAGGGATTGTACTGTTTGTAATTTTGCAATATTTACAGTACTGAACGAATTGCCATCGAATTGCCATCGACTCGGGTGCTTCAAA
Organism: Gari tellinella; assembly: GCA_922989275.2. NCBI lineage: Eukaryota > Metazoa > Mollusca > Bivalvia > Cardiida > Psammobiidae > Gari > Gari tellinella. The sequence continues at coordinate 44,396,363 of OV277872.1, forward strand.
AGGCGAATCTTACGCTTGAATATTTTTACGCTATTTTCCCGAAGCGGTTGTGACAAAAATGGAATCGAAAATATTAACGAATGCATATTTGCGAATATTAATGAGAAACACCATTCGGGCAAACTTACCCGAGGGTAAAGTTACTACATGTATTTTGAATCGCAAGCGAATTGCCATCAAATTGCCATCGAATTGCAAGCGAATTGCCATCGAATTGCAAGCGAATTGCAAGCGAATCGCAAAAATTGTTAATTTAATAAGGTTGAGTACTGTAGTTAACAAAATTAATTGGAAATTGGAATTTTCCTTTAAAAGTTTCAGGGGCGAACGATTTAATCACACTGGTCCCATCGGAACAATAATCTGCAATGTGTAGTCGTGGCTACGAGCTTCTCAGATTCCAGTAAACAACGTTTTCATTTGATTATTAAACATTTACGATGCGCTGACGCGTGGATAATATGGTAAAAACATAAAACATGCGAATATGGTTTTGTTCCTTGATTTTTTTTAACCATTTCACCACCATAACATCGTCTGCTTTATATATTTTCGTCTACACTTTTCTTTCAACATAAGATTTAACTCTGTCACTGTGTAATTTCGTCGTCTGAGTCATCTGACCTGGATCTGCACTGTTTGTAATTTTGCAATATGTTGAAGAAAATAACATTCAATAATCATAGATAGACAGCATGTACTTTGAAACTAATATTCATCGTCAATTTGAAGTTTCAGTGGCGATGTTTATGAGCGGTCCTTAACCCATTTGCGCCCACGATCCCATATATGGGATATAGGCAAACAGTGTAGACTCTGATCAGACGCCGCATTATGCGGCGTCTGATCAGAGTCTACACTGTTTGCTGATAGGAATTTCAATATAAAACAAAATGAAAATCTTGACCAGGCATCCCTTTGATAAAGAATGGACTTATTCAAACTATAAACATGGGAAAATCCACTGAGCGTAAATGGGTTAATAGGGGTTTAATGACAGAAGACAAACCTGGCATGTGAGCCCCTAGGTAGATCCCCCTAGGTACGATCCCCCTAGGTACGTCAAAGTACCATCGACAATCCTCCGAAATGCATTCTGCCAGAATGCCCTGGTGGAATCTTCCCTTCGCAGTGGAAGGAGGGTAATCGTTGATAATCCAGTATGACGTCACATAACACAGAACAGCCAATGAAATGGCGATAAGAAGAATACAATAGGCGAATATCCCGGCGCTGTCTCTGGCGGGGTTCGAACGCGCAAAGGCGTGAGTCAGATCACTGGAGCCTTGGAGCATCGAATATTGTCTAGTGGGTTTGAGCATCTGGTTTATTTGTCACTACCTCAATGGACAAGGGGTATATTATTTCCCATATTGTAAGTTTCTTTGACAAACAGTTTGTAGCCCGGCGTCTGATCAGGCTCCAAACTGCTTGCCACTGAAACAAACATTATATACATATGTATAAATTATCGCACATTTTATTGCAATACGTTTACGTTTTGTTCTTGTTTAATCGGAAATAAATAACATCATTCTAACTGTATTACAGTGGAGAATCTGTTATTCTTTCCCGTTTAAACGCAAACGTACGCAAACGCAAAGCACTAAAACGTAGAAAAGAACAACTTTTGGACAATTCTGATATTTCATGTTTATCTTGGTGGCAAACAGTTTGGAGCCTGATCAGACGCCGGGTTACCCGGCGTCTGATCTGGCTCCAAACTGTTTGCACTGCAAATAATAGTTTTAGCGTAAACGCGTTTATTGGGAAAGAATAACACATTCTCCACTGTGCAGTCAAGCTCACGTGGAAGATAATCCTCGTGACATTACTATTTCTTACTTTATATATCCAAATTTAATTATATCATGGAGACTCAAATTGTTATTTTTTTCATACCTAACAGTTCGTAAAGAAGAAAAGACTTTATTCCCCCATGTTTAAACTAAGCTAAACTACAACGCAAATGCAATAAAATACAATTAGAGATTGCGAATCAAGTTTGTTTATTCCTTGAAATGTTTACACTAAATTAAACAAAAATTGTAAAGCAACAAGAGCCGCATGCGGCCCTAAATCGCTCACCTTGTACCCATGGTTACGGTCACAGTAATGAACCAGTAATGGTAAAGTTTTAACTATAAGCCATCATTGGTAAATTCATCCCCACCCTCTGGCGGCTATGAGCTAGGAAGATTATTTGAAGAAAACTGGCAATGGGTCACCCATGAATCATTATCTGTGTAAAAATATTCTTAAATCAGACCAATGGTTTCAGAGAAAGAGATTTTTAAAGATGTTCTATACAGAAATATATGGAAAATCTGCCCCACCCACTGGCGGCCATGCTTTTAAAGATAACAATGTGACTTTTTGAAATCTGGCAGAGGATCATAAATGGATCATATGTGTAAAATTATTTTAAATTTGGACCAGTAGTTTCACAGAAGAAGATTTTTAAAGTTTTTACTATACAGTAACATAAGGAAAATGTGCCCCACCCACTTGCGGCCATGTTTTTTAGATATCCAAATTATTTTAAGAAATCTGGTAGAGGGTCACCCGTGGATAATTTGTGTGAAATTACTTTCAAATTGGACCAGCGGTTTCAGACGAGAAGTTTTTTAAAGTTCACTATATAGCCATATAAGGAAAATCTGCCCCGCCCACTAGCGGCCATGTTTTTTAAAATAGGAAAATTGTTTTAAGAAATCTAATAGAGGGTCACCAATGGCACATTTGTGTAAAATTATTTTAAATTTGGACCAGTAGTTTCACAGAAGAAGATATTTTAAGTGTTTACATACAGTAACATAAGGAAAATATGCCCCACCCACTTGTGGCCATGTTTTATTTAGATATCAAAAATTATTTTAAGAAATCTGGTAGAGGGTCACCCGTGTATCATTTGTGTGAAATTACTTTCAAATCGGACCAGCGGTTTCAGACAAGAAGATTTTTAAATTTTTGTCTATATAGCCATATAAGGAAAATCTGCCCCACCCACTAGCGGCCATGTTTTTTTAAGATAGAAAAATTATTTTAATAAATCTGATAAAGGGTCAACAATGGCATATTTGGGTAAACTTATTTTCAATTTGGACCTGTAGTTTTTGACTAGAATATTTTTAAAGTTTTTTCAATTGGTTGTCATGGCAACCACAATTTCAATTGGATGACCTATATTTGAAGAAATCTGAGAGAGTACCCTACAAGGAACAATCCTATGAAGTTTTGAAGAAATTGGCCCAGTGGTTTCCAAGAAGAAGATCTTTAAAGAAAAAGTTTGACGACGGACTGACGGACGGACGTTCTCACAGTTGGACATTTGTTGGGTATATTTTTTGTTTAAAAGTACCCAACAGTACACTAATATACCCAACAATAACAATAGGGCAATCACGGAATGAATGGAATCTATTGTTCTCCCTACCCAACAAAGGACCTTTCGTGCGCTCGGACTGACGGACGGACTAACGACGACGGACGACGGACACAGGGCGGTCACAATAGTTCACCTTGGCACTTCGTGCCAGGTGAGCTAATAAAAATACAATTAGAAATGGGGATCAAATTTGTTTTGTCATATATAATAGTTCGCTATATCCAATTTCGCTATAAAAGAGTTTCACTGCAATGTAGGCAAGACTTTATTCTTCCATGTTAAAACCAAACTACACGACAACGCTTTGCAATAAAATAACGATAAATATTATAGCAGGTGTTGAAAATATTGGGTTTTGGCTCGGAGAGCCTATATCGAATCCTCAAGAATAAAATTGGTGCGAGTCTAGCTCCCCCTACAAACAAATCCTGTCATACGGGGTTTACATAATATAGTGCTATCTAACGGAGCTTCAATTGCTGGGTACGTCACTATCAGATAAACCGAGTGTAGCAGCACTGAGTTAAACTCAGGATCCCGAGTCTGTACCTGTGGTGATTTAAACATCGTATTTACTCATTTGTAATAAACATTCACCTAGTAGTCATAGCAGACGATGCATTATAAGACATGAACATTGCAAAATTATTTAGGGTCTTTAAGCGATGCAGGTTTCTGCTTAATGCATTACAATGGTAATGCAGAAACTTCATAATTAGCTTTCTGCATTAGATCTACTTTGTTCTACATTAAGCTGAAAGTCCGAGCATGCAGTACTACAGTACTTTGATTCTGTTTAAACCCTGAGCAGCTAACGGATTGGAGCGTCATCACTCGGCATCTAATATATGCAGAAACGTTTCGCAATTGATAGAGTTGTTACAGTGCAAGCGCGTTCATTAGGAAAGAACAATATATTTTCAACTGTATAGAATCAAGCTGACGTCGGATCAGTCCAATTTCTAACGCTATATTATCCAAATTGCATTATACAGTGGAGAATCTGTTATTCTTACCCGTTTAAACGCAAACGTACGCAAACGCAAAGCCCTAAAACGTAGAAAAGAACAATTTTTGGACAATTCTGATAACTCATGTTTATATTGGTGGCAAACAGTTTGGAGCCAGATCAGACGCCGGGTTACCCGGCGTCTGATCTGGCTCCAAACTGTTTGTAAAAGAAAAAATAGTTTTAGCGTAAACGCGTTTATCGGGAAAAAATAACAGATTCTCCACTGTATCAGTTCCATTTTACTTTACATTATTTAGAGAAGGTAAATGAATCGTTTCGTAATAGCCAGTACTTCGCTGTATCAAACACTTCGTTAAAAGGGAGCTACATTTTTACATTAAGGAATACGTTATTCCTCACAACTGAAACTAAACTTATCGCCAACGCATCGTAATATGAAAATGAAAATAATTTTATAGCAGGTGTTTGAAAATATTGTTTTTTCTTTCTTAACTCTGTGTAGCTAATGCACTGGGACCTGACCGACGTCGAGTAATATTGCCCAACATTTCGCAGTTAATAGAGATGTTACAGCTCAAGCGCGTTTATTAGGAAATTACAACATATTGCCTGTAAATCATTTACTGTCACAATAATGACGCAACCCGTACAACATAATTCACCGACATAACACATTAACTGATATATTGTCTACTTGCAAACATACAACATTAATAATTAAAACTATGCATTAGGGATGTTTGACATGACTGTCAAACAGTTTGGATGCTGATCAGACGCCGAGTAACTCGGCGTCTGATCAGCATCCAAACTGTTTGCAAATGTTTGAAGCCGGGTCTGACAGTGAATGGGTTGTTTGCGTTCTAGTTTCCAAGCAGAAAACTAGGTCAAGGCTATCTGTATATTGCACTATCAAATACACATACCCCCAACAGTATCAGATTCACAGAATATCTGTCTCAGATAGTTCCTTGATGAAACGACATGGGAGATGAAGATTAAATGCGTTTACAACAGCAGGGCTGCCATTTCTCCGGATGTTTCCTAAATCTTCGGATTCTTTTCTAGTACATGGTAGCTTAAAGCAGTCTGAAAGTAATGCTTTACTTTCAGCCTGCTTTAAGCAACCACATGTCAACAAAACTAGAAACAGGCGATGGGGTGAAGGTACGATTCGTAAAATCGCACTTGAAAAATGCAAATTTTGAAATCTTAGGATTGTTCATGTCAACTTATGGCAGCCCTGCAACAGTTTTACTGGCACGCGCAATTTAAAGCATTTTCATGCACTAAGTTTGCTCATTTCGAAGTATTTATAACCCGCACCTGTCAATTACATACGATTTGTTTGTTTCTCTATAATTATCTAGAACCGATGTAAAACATTATACACACAAATAACGTTGGAATTAAATCTAGGCTTAACTATGTTGGCTACAAATTAGTAGAATGAGTATTTGTTAAAATGCTCACTTATTCATTTCCCCGCTATCAGTCAATATCTTAAGGAATTTATATGGAAGCTCAATACATGTTCTCATGTTATAGCGAAGGGCACTTGAAACTGTGACAAATTTATTGATAGTTTCTTGTAAAAAGCACAGTTTTCACGACTTCTACATTTCCTCATAAGAATATAATTTTATGTTTTATGTCTGGAAATATGAGACGTCGGAAAGTTACAGTGGAGAACACGTTATTCTTTCCCGTTTTAACGCAAACGAAACGCAAACGTAAAATACTTGAACGTGAAAAAGTACAACTTCTGCGATAATTCTTGTTAATCTAAGTGGCAAACAGTCTGGAGCCTGATCCGACACCGGGTTACCCGGCGTCGGATCTGGCTCCAAACTGTCTGCAAAGGAAATAATAGTTTTAGCGTAAACGCGTTTATTGAGAAAAAATAACGTTTTCCCCACTGTATACAATACGGACAGGAGTATCATTTAAAAGGAGCTTTCTACTTTACTTTCAGCCTTGCCTCAGACAGTCACATGTTTTATGCCTTGCGAACAGGTTATGTAGAAAATATTATGATATAAGTTATTATGGATGTTCAATACCGTATTCCGCAATTTAAATATTAACTAAAAACTAAAGCTGGTGCTACAGCATTTTAACATACGACTTTTAAGTAAGATAATGAATTCAATCTGTTTGCAATAGAGATAAGGTTTTTTAGGGGGTGGGGGGGGGATGCACAAGACAAGGTTTGTGAAAATATTATTTCTCACATAACTATCCCTGTTTTCTATAACGGACAACGATGCCGACTTTATCCTGTCACGTGCCTATTTTCCTGACGGATAAAGGGGTGACAGATAAACTTAGCTTTATTATGCTATGTGGTCACATGACCGATGTTATTATGTCAAGTGGTCACATGACCTGTAGCCGGAACTTTTTTTTTCCACTGGGACGCTTATTTTCCCCGCTGTTTGGAAAAGTATTCTAAAACTCTTTCAACAGAATCCGACGTGTAACGACGTTTATTCGAACTATTCGATGTAATCAAATCGTTATAAAGTACGCGCCACCAGTCGCTTGCTGATATACTTCTATAATTGTCCACGTTTTAGATTTCCTGAGTGAAATACACTAGATTTTGGTTCTTTTATTTCTTTTCAACGTAACTAGGATGTGACGTCACTAACGTCATCTATATAACAGCGCGCTTTCCTAGAGTAACATAGTTCCTTAGTTGGAATCTTATCGAGACCAAATAAATGACTCTTGCTTTAAAAAAGGCATTCTCTATTTATTTTACTATTGTGCCTGTGGCTCACCAGATATATTCATCCGCCTTGCCAGATTACATTTCTCATTCAAAGCTAGTCACCAAATATTCTCTATATCCTTATCTCCAACATGTGTGAGATCACTTTGAAGACGTCACTATAACGTCACTATTTATAACGGCGTTTTGACGTCACCCGGGTTCCAAAAAAATGCATATTGCTTAAAAAATAGCTGAAATCGTTGGTAATGTGAGAAAAAGAATCTGTCACTCTTTTAACCATTTCCCTCTAAATGACGCCAAAAAGCGTTTGCAAACAGTTTGGGTCCTGATCAGACGCCGCGTAAAACAGTTTGACACTCGTTTCGATTTCATTTAAGTCATTCTACATTAAATTTTACTTGTGAAACGATCTTGCAAACAACAAAATTGAAGCAGACGAAAGTGAAACGGTGAAGGGGTAAAAACCTCACGACTAATTTGGCAGCGAAAGAATTAGCTACAGCTTGTTTAAAACACCGCACCAATTCAATCATGATTTAATTATAATTCACAAATACGTTCCTTCTACATAAAAATAATATTTTGATAAAAAAATGTGCGTTTCTTTTTGCGCTAAGTGTATATTCATCATGTAAAGTAGTGTAATCCATCCTTACAGTGATTACATTATTCTTTCCCGTCAAATCGAACTTAAATTCAAACGCAATGAAATTAAAGACAGTAAACGACAGATTTATGAAAACTGTGACATTTTGATCTTATCTGAGTGACAAATTATTTGGAGCCTGCTCAGACGCCGGGTTACCCAGCACCTCATCTGGTTCCAAACTGTCTAATATAAAAATATTCATTTTAGCAGAAACTCACTTGCATTTGGAAGGCTTTATTTCTTCTCCACTATGGTAATGCATGATGAAAGTAAAGCAGAAAGCCCGAACAACATCTTTCTGTTTATACTTTTATCATGCTTTAATTAACCAATAACATATTTCTAGTATTGAAGATAGGTCTACCCTCAAAGATTTTATGTACATAATGATACATAATAATGACTGTATATATATATGTAGGAACTAATTTCTTTTCGCATCTACGGGGAAAGGGTACTTTCCCCCCCCCCCCCCCCCCCCCCCCCCCCCCCCCCCCCCGCTAGGTGGATTCATATGTTTCTGCTTTCTCTTGAACAAATACTCAAATCGTTCAAAACTCGTATGGAGCATGTATAATAAAATGCCGTCTATATTTACTTTTTTAAGTTATTTTGATCTTTTGACAAGTGGTTTTTTATTCGAATGCCAGACAGTTTTGATTTTGTTCAGACGCCGAGTTATTCGGTGTCTAATCTGGATCAACACTGTTGCAAATTTGCGATTAGCAGTGTCAGAAATGTAATAAATCGTAAGGGACGTATTTCCAAAACTAAAATCTTTATGTCTGCACCAAACCGTTTATGTGTGACAACTCATTAAAGTAGTATCGACTAACATGGTGTGACTACATGTACTCATTAGAATCGTTTTGAAAAGATGACTCTAATTAGTTATTACTAGTCACATTATAGGGTTTGGTGCAGACATATTGGACAAACTGTTAGTAAATTTGAGTTTACTCCCTCTTATCTGGAACTCTGGTGTCTACAATCCCTTTTATTACGACCACCCAGTAAGTAGCTTATTTTTTCTGTGTTTACCCGCGTTCACCATAAATTCGCTTTTTTACGCCTTTGATTTATTCCTACACTGCAGAAAAAATCCACGTTATACGTTTATGCTCCATACACACCATGTTTCTATATCATAGCAGATTGCAGCTTTAAGCAGGCTGAAAGTGAAGCAGAATGTTTTAAGTGCCCATTTATTTTCAAAACTAGAAACATGCTATTGGGTAAAGGATTAACCTATTTAAGGTGGTTCGCGGGTCATCTTATTCTGTGTCAGAATTCTTTGAAACCTTGATTAAATTGAAATATACCATATGGAGAGTGAAAAATCGTTAAAATAAAAAAAAGTTACAGTGCCGTTTTTTTCTGACAGGACCTTTTGTCGAGAAAAGCTCCTTTTTTAATAAACAGGAATATTTTCTTTATAAAATGATATAACTCAATAATTTCTGTAAATTCAAGTAAACTGTACATAGACTATAAGATATTGGGCAAACAAAAGTATGTCATGACATATTTTATGGATATATCACTATTTTAAAAAAGTCAAAATCTGAAAAAGTCACTAAATCTCAAATTATACAAAATCTAGCTGTTTAACATACATTAATTTTACTCTTATTAGATAGATATAACTTAATTCTACTAGTCACAAAATTTTAATGAAAATCTACAGTAGAATTTACATTTTATACATGATTTCCTGAAATTCTGACAAAATGTTAACACAAAACGAGTAACCTCCCTTGAGTTCAACTTTAAAATGCCGTCAGCTCTAAACAATACCATAAGTAAAACCTGTAATAAGGGACCATTGAATACTGTAGCCTGTAGATCTTTAAAGGCAAGTGACTGCTGAATGCATAACAAAAGAAATGCATAAAAGCTCCTTTAGTATCTATCTTTTAGCATTACTTTTGTCCTGTGTTAAGCTGCCATCTGTCATATAGGCTCAATTTAGCTGTCACTTGACTATACTTGCATCTAATATTATTCATTATTACGTGACTAAACATAGCCTGTCCTTTGATCACTGTGTTATGAATTGACTAGTCACTAAAATCGGACAATTTGTTAAAAAAACTTTTGAAGCGAGTGGGAATCGAACCGAGAACCTTTTGGGTTGCAAGTCAATCACCGTACCAACTGCGCTAACAGATAAGACACTGAAGCAGATCAAACTTTTCTTTATCTAAATTTTCTACTATAAGCACGTGCCGCAAGGATCAGGGGAAAGTCATCAGCATTTCCGGAACTCGAGATGCGGGCCGCCCGCTGTCGAACCACCTTAAGCCTGAATATTGCTGGAAGATTGCATTGCAGATATACAAAGGTGATCTGAAGACACTACAGTGTTTGCCCATACAGAAAATATTTCATTTGATATAGCAAACCATGTAGATCCCGGTGAGACGCCGCGTTACGTGGTGTCTCATCGGGGTTTACATTGTTTACCACTGGGCTTAAATTGATTTAGAATGTGACTGCTCTGATCAGGATTTAAGGCAAAAAAAGAAAACTCTTACAGTAAGCTTTCTGTTTTGCTTTCAGCCTATTTGATCGTGTGCTTTAAAACATTATCAGTGTGCATTCTTTAGAGTTGTTAAAGTTCCATTTAGGGTATTATAAGAAATAATTACATTTGTCTACATCTATTTACTAACAGTAAATCCGCTCCTCAAAACACTCATTTAAAAGCATTATAGTGTTTAAGACGCGTGACAACTTAATGCAGAACAAATGTAATGCAGAAAGCTCCTTCCGGAGCTTTCTGCATTACATGTGTCCTGCATTAAAGAAGTCTATTTTTAAATACTGATCCCTATTCTAATTTACTAATATGGCGCCAAAAAGAGACTGTATCTGTATATAAATTATTTATTTATTTTTATTGTTTTATTCTATTTATATGAGTAAACAAGAAATTATAAATACGACATCCCCTACAGTACTGAATCTTATTAAATTAACAATTTTTGCGATTCGATGGCAATTCGCTTGCAATTCGATGGCAATTCGCTTGCGATTCAAAGTACTCACTTTACCCTCGGGTAAGTTTTCTTGAATGGTGTATCTCACAAATGTTCGCAAATATGCATTCGTTATTTTTGTCGATTCCATTTTTGTCACAACCGCTTCGGAAAATTCGCGTAAAAATAGTCAAACGTAGGATTTGTTTTTTGAAGCGCGCGATTCGATGGCAATTCGATGGCAATTCGCTTGCGATTATCAATTTAATTTAATAAGGTTCAGTACTGTAACATTGACTATAAACCTAAAAATCACTGTCGGGACGCAATATGTATAACTATCCTGAACACAATTGGCTAACGAATTATCTTAGCGAACGGCGCTTTTGCCTGTACATGTAATTCCCACCTCCAACCGATATAATTACATAGACACAATTAATTTCCCCGTAGAATAGAATTGAAGCACAGCATTTCACAGACGCGGCTCCCCTGTTGCAATTTCACGACAATAGTTCAGTTTTGAATGAATGCGGACGAGACTCGCAGCGTGGTAACATCGCTGGCAGATAGCGAGCTGCGCGCGCATGTACAATATCTCAAGGTATTTCCTGTGCAAAAAAAGCAAACATGATATTTACACAAACACCGTTATTCGTTCTATTTTCTATACCTACAATGTAAACCTGTGACAGAAATATTGTATTGACACTGTTAACCCTAGCGACGAGTATACTCGTCATTTCACCGTTTGCATAGGACAAGTGTGCACTTAACAGGTACACTTTTTCAAATGCTAAGATACGTTTTTCTTACAAATTGCTTCATCCAGTTAGTACATTGTATTGTTATATTGTTAATTATTTGTTTTGTATGAATTGCCTTTTGTTTTATGCACTTGTATATATGTTGAGGGCCTCATGGAAGATTGGTTTATACCAAATGAGTTCTCTCGTTAAATAAAGTCTTTATTATTATTACTATTATTATTATTAATAAACAGTGTACTTGTAAAGAGTACACCTGTCCTATGCAAACTGTAGACAGTTACATGTACAGTGGAGAAAACGTTATTCTTTCCCGTTTAAACGCAAACGTACGCAAACGCAAAGCACTAAAACGTAGACAAGTGCAACTTTTGGACAATTCTGATAATTCATGTTTATCTTGGTGACAAACAGTTAGGAGCCTGATCAGACGCCGGGTTACCCGGTGTCTGATCTGGCTCCAAACTGTTTGCACTGCAAATAATAGTTTTGAGCGTAAACGCGTTTATTGGGAAAGAATAACGTTTTCTCCACTGTATCAGAGAGTCCGGCGCGAGCCCTCGCGAGCCCTCGCGAGCCCTCTAGTTTCTATGTAGAGTCAGTTGCGTAACCCATTTACTCCCAGTCGATTATTCCATGCTTATATATTGGGTTAGTTCATTTTTATGTAAGAGATTCTTGGTCTAAATTTTCATTTTAGTTTTGTTTTATATTGAAATTCATATCAGCAATCAGTGTAGACTCTGATCAGACGCCGCATGATGCGGCGTCTGATCAGAGCCTACACTGTTTGCACAATTATGTCCTTGTTATGGGACGTTATGTGCTCAGGGGTTAAGGCATGCTAAGAATAATGCAGACTCTTTCTGCATTATTTTATTTCTTGCATTAAGCAGACAACATTCGTTTAAGACATATGCACTACTTCAGTTAGCGGCCTTGTTCTTTGTATTGACTTCTGCAAAACATTTTAAATTAGTGAGTAAAACAAATATGTTGGTGCTGATTGTTTAAAACTTCTGTCTATTAACCCATTACCATGGAGATAGCCTGTTTCTAGTTTTGAAAATAGGTGACTACTTAAAGCAGGTTGAAAGTAAAACAGAATGCGCCATATGGCGCATTCTGCTTTACTTTAAGCCTGCTTTAAGCTATTACCCGCTAGAATAAGGAAAGTATCAAATATGACACATATTCATTACGGTATAATTGGGAACTATTTTCTTCAGCGGATGAATAAAATGCATGTGCAAAAAGTCGCATCTATGAAGTAAAGGGTTAAATTAGGCTTTCGCAAACAGTGTACAACCTGATGAGCCGCCGCGTTGCATTGTCTGCAATATCTTAAGTAAATTAAGCCATTACCCCATATCATGCTTCCAGACAGGTTGCAACTGAAAGCAGACTAACAGTAGAGCGGAATGCACATTAAGGCAAATCCTGCTTTACTTTCATCTTGCTTTTAAGCTCAATCTTCTACATGTAGGCTATAGGCAATATTTCAATATTTTAGACATTCATTACCGTACAAAATTGAACTCGGGAGTAAGACGATGAACTTTTACGGTCTTATTTTTGCCTTGCAAGAATCGACCGTAAATCTGTTCAATTAAACTTATTTGAGAGTCGCGATTTAGTGAAGGTCTTCCGCAGATATTTCAGCTGCAGTTTTGAAATTTATTCAAAATAATTGATATCTTGGGACACGGTTTGCTAAAGATGCCCGGCTTACACATGAGATAATATCTGTTCGTCTTAACCCTTTGAACCCTAGTCCCGCATATTGGCGTTCTTTGCCAACATTGTACATATGCATAGTACACTTGTCCTATGCAAACAGTGAAGACCCAGATCAGAGGGCTCCTAGGATCCCTCTGAACAGGGTCTTCACTGTTTGTCATAATACCAAACATTGACAAAACAACCCTTAAAAGTCAGAAATCGACTGGACTTAAACGGTAACTGGAATTGTCCATCTAAAGTTTCAGGGAGGAAAGAGTTAACCCTTTCCTCCTTAGACCTAAAATAGACAATTCTAGTTTTCAATCTGGTCTAGTCCATTTTTGACTTTTTTATTTTTTTTTATTTTACTTTTTATGTGAAAATAACTAACAGCTCCTTAAGGAGCCCTCTGATCATGGTTAAACTGTTCGCATAGGACAAGTGTACTCCCCACATGTACACTGTTTGCAAATGACGCATATATGCGTGACTAGGGTTCAAAACGTTAAACCTTTTATCTCTCTCTCTCTCTGGCCCTGTCAGTCTCTGTCTGTCTCTCTATCTATCTGACTGTCTGTCTCTCTATTATGTCTATATGCCTGTTTGCATGTATGTTTGTCTATATGTTTCGGTCTCTGTCGTTCTATGTTGTTGTCTGTCTTTATTTCTGTCTGAGTACGTTTCTCTCTCTTTGTATTTTTATCTCTGTCCCTCACTCTCTATCGCCCTGCATCCATGTCTTTTTCTCTGTCTTTCTCTATTTTTTCTCTCTTTTCGTCTTTCTTTGTCTTCTCGACCCCTCTTAATCTATCATTTTATACGCTTGTTGTTTATATGCCTCACTCCTACAGTTTTGGGTTATGACAAACTAGCATACATCCTAATTTTTGACCAACGAACGCACGTGTCCTTCACAAGCAAATTAAACTGTGTTCTCAAAATAGCATAGGGATTGAAGATTCATCTAAGTCTTCTGTCTTCAACATCAATTACGCTAAACCTGTCGCTGCTTAAAAGTTTAACCGTCACATTGACGTCCGTCGCAACCTGTCTGTAATTGGGTCACATTCACAACTTCAAATAAGACCATATAATAACCTGTTAGAGCTTTCAACGGTCGTGTTACTCGGCGTCTGAACGAGATCTAAAATGTTTGCAAATATTGTAAGTTGTGGCACTAAACTGGTCGCATTGACCACTGCAGGTCAAGTAAATGTAATCCTTAGTAAACATGTGTACAGTGCTCCCTCTCAACAAAATTATTCAATGGGAGACAAAAAAGGCGTGTGTGTTGTTAAGAGGGAGTTGTTATAGGGAGGGGAAATGAGAAACATGACTTGGCTTACATTTGAAAACATTTTGAACCCAGATCAGACGCCGCGTCACGCGGCGTCTGATCTGAGTTCAAACTGTTTGTCACTCGTCTTTGTGTTTCTTCTGCCAAAAGTCCAATGCGTAACTTTGAGACAAAATAGCAGACGACAATAATTATTGTAAGCAGACGATATTGCAGCATTGAAAGCGTTAGACATAGCTTCTTGTTTATTGAACAGCGATAAACATACATTGTAGTTATAAGGAGGGGCTCGTTGTTCAGAGGCCGTTGTAGGGAGGGAGCATTGTACACCAAAGTGAAATTGCTGTCTGAATGAAAGAAGCCACAGGAGTTTCCCTGCACCGATTTCGCCCTGCATGGACCGATTGATCTCAGAAACTTCAAATGGAAAAGACCAGTTCCCAATTAAGTCTTGTCCATCATGTTTACATGTCAATTGAAAATGACAAACTGAGCAGATCCTGATCAGAGGGCCCCTACAGGATCTACACTGTTTCCCCAGGGTACGCGTACTCGTTACGCGTGTACTGCTTGTTAATGGCGACTACATACTCGTCGCTTAATAAAGGTACTGATATGCGAAACATCTTATAAGCAACAGTTCAATATTAATCCAATGGGTAGTCAATAATTAAATGAATGTGGTTGGTTGCATATTGCGAGGCCAGAAATAATGCAGATATTGCTTTCATCTTGCTTTCTGTTAAAAATTTGTTAGACCTATAGCAAACGAGAATACCCGCCTTTTACAAACAGTATTATTGTCAAGAGGCTAAACCATATACATGTATAGGGCTTATTCAGGAGTCCTGTGGCCAAGGTCTGCACTGTTGGACAGTTTGCAATATATCGTTAAAATCAACCATCCAGTAAGAAGTCAAATGATGGAATAGATTAATTTCAAATCGGAATTATCCATTAAAAATTTAAAAGTTTCAGGGTTAACCCTTTCCCCCATAGCCTGATTCTAGTTTTGAAGACATGTGACCACTAAAAGCAGGTTGAAAGTAAAGCAGAATGTGCCTTAAGGCACATTCTGCTTTCCTTTCAGCCTGCTTTAAGCTATCATCTGCTAGGATTTAGATTTTTTTTCTTATTTTCATTTTCAAAACTGTATAAATTGGAACTATGTTCTTCAGTGGATGAATAAATCAAATATGCTAAAAGGCGCTTCTATGAGGGAAAGGGTTAAAACAGCCTTCTTAGTTTTGGTACGGGATTCAGACTGACTTTGCTCTACTTTCGTTGCTAAGACATCTCTATGAAACATGTCTGACACAGATGTCAGTCTAAATCTGTCACCGTGATGACAATCGGAACAATTCGGTAATTTCTGTCAAGCTTCACCTCAAGGGAAACCGACCGATGTTCCTCCGATTGGAGGGTTCAGGTAATTTCGGATAATTTCGGATGTGAGGCTCGTCAAGGCCATTCCATTAACATCGAAACGCACGGCTGGGTCTAGTCTTGACATCATTTAGAAATCTGTGTTAATCAATAGACAGACTCGTTATGTACAGCAGAGGAGACGAAACTCTCCCCCCCCCCTTTACTCTTTCATCATTAAGTAAACTCTTGTGGGTTATAAGGTTCCCTTGTGGATCTTTTATTTTAACCGAAACATGAACAAGTCTACTTGGAATTCTGGGTATTTTATTATACTTGTCTGAATTAGCAACAAGTGTAGACCCTGATCAGAGGGCTCCTATGAGCCCTCAGATCTGGGTATTCACTGTTTGAAAATGTAATGAGTATATTTTTAAAAATGTCTATGGTGTTGAAAGAATTAAACGAAACTAAATGCCAACGCTGATTGCAATAAAATATAGAAAACTGACTGATTCATGAAATTGTTGATGATTTATCTAAATGTGAGTTGCAAACAGTTTGGATCAAGATAAGACGATTTGTTACTCAGCGTCTGGTCTGGCTCTAAATTTGCAAATGACGTAACTGTTTTAGCACAAGCGTATATAATTTTCCCCCATTATATGAAATGCTTTCTGTCTAGACTAAAGGCCGTCTATAAGAATAATTATGTAGAGCAGGGTCCCGTTTCATAAAACTTCGTATGACAAATGTTGCCGTAAGTCAGATTATAAAAGTCTCAATTATTATTTATTTCTCCATCTAATCCTGTCTTAAAAAGACGATTCCAAAGAGAGGTCACAAGACAGGATTTTAAAGAGCAATCAGAAATTAAATGCATTTTACAGTTTTGACTTACGACCGTTTTTGTCGTACGAAGTTTTATGAAACGGGCCCCTGCATACTAGAACTGTTTATTCCATCTAACACATTTACATAGAAAATAAAGCAGGTCAAAGAAAGTAAATAAAATATAACATACAGTCAAACTTCTATATCTCGAAATCACGTTAGTCAAAAATATTTTTAACTTTGAACAACGGATATGTTCGAAATACGGATACATGTATAGTGAAATTATAGTATTGAAATAATATACGCCCACTTTCTCCTTCCTTTTCAGAGTCGATGTAGATCTAAACATATAGTGAACTTATATTACATGTATTAAAATAATATACGCTCACTTTCACCTTCTATTAACTCTTTCCTCCCTGAAACTTTAAATGGACAATTCCAGTTTTGATTTTTGTCTGGTCCATTTCTGACTTTCAAGAGTTGTTTTTGTCAATTTTGGCATTACTGACAAACAGTGAAGACCCTGATCAGAGGGCTCCTTTCAGAGCCCTCTGATCTGGGCCTTCACTGTTTGCACAGGACAAGTGTACTATTCACATGTACACTGTTTGAAAAGACGCCTATATGCGGGACTAGGGTTCAAAGGGTTAAGGAGTCGGTGTGTATATTTTGTGCTGTTATTATAGTCCAGTTTATATATCAGTTTCTGCAATCATTCCTAAGTTGTAGGCCACCTACATTTGCCAGTATATAAATGATCCTGATTAAACCTGTTCGCAATCATCATAAGTGTTTTTTTCCATGTTAATTCCCAAGGTTTTAGTCATACCGTCAGTATGGTAGACTACAGATAATTACAAGGAATTACAACGAATTTCAGCAAATTATTTCTAATTACGATAAACCGTCCAATTGAGTATACCACATGTAGAAATCGTAAACGACTTCAATTACTTAGAAGTAGTTTTTGGATCGGAGAGCCTATATCGAATCCTAAAGAATAAAATGGGTGCGAGTCTAGCCCCCCTACAAATAAATCCTGTCATACGGGGTTTACATATGCTATCTAACGGAGCTTCAGATGCTGGATACGTCACTATCAGATAAACCGTGTAGCAGCACTGAGTTAAACTCAGGATACTGAGTCTGTACCTGTGGTGATTTAAACACCGTATTTACTCCCTTGTAATAAACATTCACCTAGTAGCCATAGCAGACGATGCATTATAAGACATGCACATAACAAAAGTGTTTAGGGTCTTTAAGCGATGCAGGTTTCTGCTTAATGCATGGCAATGGTAATGCAGAAACTTCATAATTAGCTTTCTGCATTAGATCTACTTTGTTCTACATTAAGATGAAAGTCCGAGCCTGCAGTACTACAGTACTTTGATTAATTACAAGGGTTCATTTGTATTAAATAACCAGTATATTGTGGGTAAAGCTAACAAAGCGGCTAATACGTTATTGTGTAATATTAACAAATATGAAATTAGCCCTTTGATAGCTTTACAATTATTTGATTCGTTTGCTGGATCTATTCTAA
The DNA here is from genome assembly GCA_922989275.2 of Gari tellinella. Lineage (NCBI taxonomy): Eukaryota > Metazoa > Mollusca > Bivalvia > Cardiida > Psammobiidae > Gari > Gari tellinella. The sequence continues at coordinate 44,414,631 of OV277872.1, forward strand.
ATTATGCTAGCCCTGTCTGGGGGATTTCAGAGCCAAAAGATATTGAGCGGGTACACCTAAGATATTGTAAGGCTATACTGGGCGTAAAACAAAGTACAAGTAATGCGGCGGTATACGGAGAGTTGGGAAGATATCCTTTGTACGTCAACAGATTTTGTCCAAATAATTAAATACTGGATCAATTTATTAAATACTAGCAATATAATTTTGAAATATATATATCAAGATGTCCGTATAAAATGTAAGAAGGGGGCAACTAATTGGGCTTCGAAAGTGAAAGGTTTACTAAGTAATTTTGGTTTCACAGACGTCTGGGACTTCCAAGAACAAGTTGATTTTAAACGTTTTCTACCAGTATTCAAACAGAAAGTTAAAGATTGTTTTACACAACAATGGCACGCTGATTTAGAAAACAATACTGTATTAAGTCACTTATATGTATATATTAAAGAAGATCTCTGCCTTGAAGATTATTTGAACACTTTAAAATATAAGTCCTCAAGGTTCGCCTTAACACGTTTGCGCGTGTCTTCACATAAACTATGTATTGAGTTTGGAAGGTATGGGCGAAATCGCTTGGAACGACATGAAAGAATATGTCAACTATGTGAGAGTAATGATTTGGAAGATGAATTTCATTTTATTTTGAAGTGTTCAGCATATGCAAATCTTCGCTTTGAATTCATTAAACGTTATTTTTATAGCAACCCTAGTATGCAAACATTTAGAGAATTGCTCATGTCAAAAAACAATACTGTACTGATAAAATTAAGTAAATACATAGTACAGGCCAATAATATGAGAAAATATTTACTCACAGGCTTATAGATCAAGTGCTTGTATGTTTGTTTATGTATGTATGCCATGTCAGTGCTATGTTACATGATATGAATCAAATCTTTTTAACAACCATAAAAATCAATTAATCGTCTAATTTATCTGCAAAATTGCATAGTTCATTCTCCTAAATAAGGAAGGTTAGAAATATTAACAGCTTAACTTTGTTAAATACTTTATAGAGAAAGTGCATAAATTACAGTAAGATGCACAGTGCTTTCTACAGTACAGTGCTTTCTACCGTGCTTTCTATGTGCTCTCTATGGCTTTCTACTTTAATTGTATTACTTCAAGTTTAGACCTATACTAATAATTACCATAAACTACAGTGACTATGTATATATGTTTGTATTGTATGATTGTTTGATGTTTAACGAGGTACATGTACCTGATTGTGTACAAGTTGAATAAAATTCTGTTCTGTTCTGTTCATGTAAATGTAATACATCTACATATTTATACAAGTCATGTGCATGTGTACAACCATAGGTACTTGACACATAGATCTAGATATCTATTACCAAAAATTTTTTAAAAATATTTTTTTTTTTACTAGACTTCTATTATAGTATCTATAAGAGAAGTCTATTAAAAAACTTTTTTATTTTTTTGGGTAATATATCTAGATCTATGTGTCAAGTACCTGTGTGTACAGCGGAAAAAACTTCTTTTCATATGAACGCGTTTGTGATATTTCCATTGCGCGGCAAACATTTTAGACCTAGATAAGACGCAGGGAAAAATGTAACACGGCGTATGACCAAACTCTAAAATGTGTGTCACTCTGATAAAACATAAATGTTCATGCTTTGCCATAAACTGTTTTTTCTACATTTAATTGTATTGCTTTTTGGTTTAGTTTCGTTTAAATGGGAAAGAATAAAGTCCCCAACTGTGGTTGTCCGTTTTAACCCACTACCCCATAGTCAATAACTTGTGTTGGATCCAGGTGACTACTAAAGCAGGTAAATCCAATAATAACAACAGGGCTGCCATTTCTCCGGATTTTACCTAAATCTTCGATTTTTTTTCTAGTACATGGTAGCTTAAAGCAGACTGAAAGTAAAGCAGAATGCGCCTTAAGGCGCATTCTTCTTTACTTCCAGTCTGTTTTAAGCAGCCACGTGTCAACAAAACTAGAAACAGGCTATGGGGTAAAGGTATGATTCGTAAAATCGCACTTGAAACGTGCAGATTTGGAAATCTTAGGATTTTTCATGTCAACTTATGGCAGTCCTGTAACAATTTGGAGTCTGATCAGAAACCAAATAGTTTTCCACTCATATAAAGATAAATTGATTGTTGTTGTTGTTGTTGTTTTTGCTTCTTTGTTAAAACTACAGTTTTCGACTTAGCTTGTAAATAACCAGAGCCATCGCAAGATGGCACGCTCGACTATTCCAGGTTTTTTTCGTTATTGGAAATGTGATAAATTTTAATTTCTGAGTATAAAATTTCTAATTTAATATATAAGGTAATTTCTAAGTCCATCAAGGGCCATAACTCACACAAAATCCAAACCAGAGTTACCAGCGATGATTTGCTGCAGTAGTGGGGAGGCTGTGGTGAAGTTATAATGCAATACAAGCTTATTTGTAGGTTGCACAAAAAACCTTAACCAGTGCAACGGCGACGCCGACGCCAGAGCGACTGTAATAGCCCTCCATATTCTTCGAATAGTCGAGCTAAAAACTGTTAACAGCTGAAAAATGAGGATGAAGACGACTAACTCAGTTTTAGAAAGTTGAAGAACGGCAGATATCCATATAAAGCGAGTATTGAAAAAACTTAAAATCTTTATTTTTGCATTAAACCATATGGTGTCACTACTCATTAGAATCGTCTCTTCGAGACGATTCTAATGAGTAGTAACATCATATGATTTGGTACAGTGTAATGATATGAGTGAGAAAATATTGGATTTGTTCAGTTTAACTCCCTCTTGTCTGGATCCCTGACTGAGCGGATATCTCACAATCAGGAAGGTATTAAATCACTCACTTGCTATCAACATGTCAAAACCCCGCGGATGTGTATAGTAGCACATCTCTTGTTTACATTGAGCCTGGGAAAATGCACTTTAATGCAACAAAAAGACAAACCATATTCATCACCAACAAATTTACAACTTCACCGCAAGAGGCGACTTAAGTCGACATTGCAGACATTTTGGATCTTGATCAGATGAGAACTCAAATTGTTTGATCTCGTATCGATAATTCTTCGTTCAAACTGCTTTAGATCTTTCTTTGAAATTACAATCAATGCGAAGTTTTTAAGCAGACGATATCAAAGCAATGACAGGGTTGAAGCAGACGAAACAACCATGGTGAGGGAAAGGATAAAAACTTAAACCGTTTCCGCCACGAAGATAATACATACAGGCAAATCCTTCAAAGATACTAGTCCTTATAATCTTCCATAATTTTACACCCTTTCTGTACTGAATGGACAGTTTTACGGCTTCACTTTCGTTACAAAGCCAATAACGAGATCTGTATGTGAAACCCCATGTCCACTGATGTGACAATGACCTCTAAATGATCTTGACCTTTGTCGGTCATGACATATCTTGTATTGAGCTCAACGGTCCGCTAATGTATTTTGATGGATACATTTATCTGTGTGATATTCATTCTTTGTTTGTGAAATTAAAAAGTTTAGACTCTAAAAGATACGTGCCAAATATAAAGTCTCTTTCACGCGCAGTTTTAAAGTTATGGTCAATTATGGTACATTCAGCCTATTTGATCTGTATATAAACGAACTCCAGAGCTAAGAGTATCTTGAGTTGAGAGCACATGTACATGTAGTTCCAAAGTTTTGGACATGGTTAAAGTTGTGTAAAGACAGACAAAGAAACAGACAAAACACAGACAGACAGTGGAAAAAACAATATGCGATCGATGGTGTATATTCATGGTTACTTTCTTCAGTGAAACAATATATTCAATGCGAAATATGGCACACTTATAGAGTAATGTGTAACAGTGCTCCCTACCTACAACGGCCCTCCCAACAACGACTCCCTCCTTACAGCGACCCTTGTCGCCGTTCACTAAACAGGACAATTATGTCTAACGTTAAAAAGATGCAATATCGTCTGCTGGTTTTTTTCTCCAAAGTAATATAATGGACATTTTGACAGAAACAACGTCCTGGCGAGTGACAAACAGCTTAAATCAAGATCAATCGCCGCGTTACGCGGCGTCTGATCTGGATTCCAGCTGTTTGTAAATGTTAACCAATTTCCCTCCCTAAAACGACTCCCCGAACAACGCACATAATCTTTGTCTCCAACTGGATGTGTCCATGTAGAGAGGGAACGCTGTAATTCTAACGTCACATTACTGTAACCAAAGTTTTGAAGTGCACTTTTAATATGACGACATCGGATTTAGTGCGCATGAATTGAATAATTCACAACCCAATAAAAGCGATTATTTCACCTCATCAATTTTACTATTGTTATGTGATAAATTGTGACACAAAAATAAAACACAATATTGTGAAATATTTAGTGTTGTAAAGTTTTTATACGCGAATTAACATATCATATATCGTTACATAATACTTATTATGAATATCGATTTCGAATATCAATATGTTGCGAAATGAGAAACAGTGCAGATCCTGGACAGAGCAATACTTGTGGCGCCCTCTGATCTTGTTCTACACGGTTTGCATAGGACAAATGCAGGGCTCCAGGTAAGAGGGAGTATTCTGAACAAATCCAACATTTTCTCACGAATACATCACCAAATCCTTTAGTGTTACTACTCATTAGAATCGTCTCTTCGATACGATTCTAATAAGTAGTGACACCATAAATTTCAAAGAAGAAGTTAATGTTTTAGGTTTGAATTACACCCCTTATCTGGAGCCTTGCAAATGTACTCTTTACGTGTACATTGTACACACACTATTTGTAAAGGACGCATGTACACTCGTCGCTAGGTTCAGTGTTTCAAAGCAGCTATTTTTAGCTCGGGGGCCTCCGTGGCCTAGTGGTATAGTCACTGTGACTTACATCACTAAGCTCCTCACCGCTGTGAGTTCGAATCCCAGTAGGGTCGTTCGGATTTTTCATGTGGGGAAGCTATCCAGCTGGCTTGCGGAAGGTCGGTGGTTCTACCCAGTTGCCAATTTGTGCCTGAAACAGTGCATAAAGGACTTCTGGGGTCTTCCTCCACCTGTATTTAACTGGACGTCGCGATATGACTGAAATACTGTTGAAAGCGACGTAAAATCAAAACAAAACAAAACAAAATGTTTAGCTCTTTTTTTTTTGAATGAGTTCATTATGCTGGTAAATCCATTTTAAAAGTATCCTTTTCTTAAACAAGAGGGCCAGAATGGCCCTTGATCGCTCACCTGACCATGGTGACACTAGGATGGGTCGCGTGATTTCAGAAAAGAAGATTTGTAAAAGGTGACCCCCAGGGCGGGGCGAATTTTGACCCCAGGGGCAAATTTGAACAACTAAGATAGAGGACCTGTAGACGATGATATGTGCAAAATATCTAAACTCAGTGTACTATGGTTTCAGACAAGAAGATTTTTGAAGTTTTCATTGGAAAAAATCTATTTTAAGCTTCGGTGACCCAGATATGCAACAGACCAGAACCAATTCATCCATATATGTGAAGGACCTCTAAAAGTTACATCATGCCAAACATCAAAGCTCTGGCCATATTGGTTTCTGAGTAAAAGATGTTTGACCATTTCCCTATGTAACTCTATGTAAAACGGTGACCTCCGGGGCGGGGCCAATTTTGACCCCAGGGACAAAATTTGAACAACTTTGATAGAGGGCCTGTAGACTATGCTATGTGCAAAATATCTAAACTCAGTGTACTATGGTTTCAGACAAGAAGAGTTTTTAAGTTTTCATTGAAAAAATCTATTTTTAGCTCCGGTGACCCAGATATGCAACAGACCATAACCAATTCAACAATATATGTGAAGGACTTCTAGAAGTTATACCATGCCAAATATCAAAGCTCTGGTCAAATTGGTTCCAGAGAAAAAGATGTTTGAACATTTCACTAAATGTCTCTATGTAAAACTGTGATCCCCGGGGCGGGGCCAATTTTGCCCCAGGGACAAAATTTGAACAGATTTGATAGAGGATCTGTAGACGATGCTATGTGAAAAATATCTAAGCTTAGTGTACTATGGTTTCAGACAAGAAGATTTTTTAAGTTCTCATGGTAAAAAATCTATTTTTAGCTCCGGTGACCCAGATATGCAACGGACCGGAACCAATTCAACATTATATGTCAAATACCTCTAGAAGTTATACCATGCCAAATATCAAAGCTCTGGTCATATTGATTTCAGAGAAAAAGATGTTTGAACATTTCACTATATAACTCTATGTAAAATAGTGACCCCCGGGGCGGGGCCAATTTTGACCCCAGGGGCAAAATTTGAACAACTTTGATAGATGATGCTATGTGCCAAATATCTAAGCTCTGGCCCTTGTGGTTTCAGACAATAAGTTTTTTAAGATTTCCTTATTTTTTCACTTTGCTTGCCATGGCAACCAGAGTTCTGCATTGTTTCAAATTCTTTGAACAACTTTGAAAGACCTTGACCCAAGGAACATTCCTGTGAAGTTTGGTTGCAATCAGACCAGTAGTTTTGAAGAAGAAGATGTTTGAAGAAATTGTTGACACACGACGAACGACGCACGACGACGGACGCCGGACAAAGACCGACCACAAAAGCTCACCTTGAGCACTTTGTGCTCAGGTGAGCTAAAAACACAGCACTAAAATTTCACTTACATTGACGGTTTCGTCTCTCACTGGAGACATCATCAGACGTGCCAAACTGCACGCTTTCGTCATGCTCGACGATTTTCGCGACTTTCCGTGGAAGTGGCGAAATACTGGGGTCATAGTCATAGACAAGGAAAGTGATTACAAGACCCGGGTAATAAAGGAGTCAATACATATAGATAGATAGAATCTTTATTTACATCTCATCAATGCACATTCAATACATATAATAACATATACAATAGAATCTTAAAAATAGCGCAAAGCCATTCCTTAAAGGACGAGTCAACAAGGACGTCATGAACCGAGACGAGGGGGCCTACCAGCTCTCGAGGGTTTACGTCCAGGTTTTCGCCACATCCACGAAAGCGTGCAGTTTTGGCACTTCTGATGATGTCTCCAGTGAGAGACGAAACCGTCAATGTAAGTGAAATTTTAGTGCTGTGTTTTGAAGAAAAAGATACTTTTACTATTTTTAGCTTTATTTATACGCAGATACCCCCCGCAGAGCTATTCAAAAAGTGTCCTCTTACATCTGATACCGGACACTTTTTTCTGTTACCGGACAGTTTTACTTTCTGTTATTGTATATTTTTTACGGACGTGGTGCACGTGGTGAGCATGCTGTCACCTGTTTAACTCTTGCACTGTCCGGGAATGGACGAGGTAACCCTTGTACTGCTACAGTGGAGACAACGTTATTCTTTCCCAACAAACGCGTTTACGATTAAACTATTGATTCCATTGCAAACAGTTTGAAGCCTGGTCAGATGCCGGGTAACTCGGCGTCTGATCGGCTCCAAACTGTTTGTCACTCAAATTAAAACAAATAATGAGAAATATCAAACAATGGTAATTGCCTACATTTGTACATTTTAGCGATTTGCGTTTGCGTTTCGTTTGCGTTTAAATGGGAAAGAATAACGTTTTATCCACTGTAAGTACCGTTTTGGCTAACATTGGCAAATAGCTTGGATCCGGAGAAGAAACCGCGTAACGCAACATGTGATCTGGATCCAAATTGTTCGGCACTCATATTCAATTTTTATTCAATTTGAATAGCATAGGAAAGATTTTGTGTTTCTCCGCAGACGATATATTTGAAGCAGACGGCAATTCAGCATGATAAGGGATAACGAACATTTGCAAACAGTTTTGATCAATATCGAAACACAGTAACTATGCGTTTGAACAGGATCCAAACTAATAACACTTGTATCAATATTCTGTCAAAGCCAGAAATTTTGCGTCGGAGAATAAATGCAGACGGCATTTTCAAAGCAGGTGACAATATTGCAGTGAAAGAGTAAATCAAAGCACTGAAAGTACTGAAGTGGGTGTGTCCTTGTTAAAGGATGAAAAAAGTAGTTGATAAAGAGAGAGTGAATGTCATATTTACAGTAAGCTTTCAAAGTTTGAAAAAAGGCCCATGTGGGCCTAAATATCGCTCACCTGGGAAAACCCAGAAAACGGGCACATGACCCCTGGGATGGGATCATTATCACCCCAAGGACATAATTTAAAATAGCTTGCTGATGAAACTGCTAATGAAGTGTTCTGTCAAATATCTAAGCTCATGGCTTTGTACATGGTTTCAGACAGAAAGATTTTTAATTGAGAAAAAACAAACTATTTTTAGCTGCAAACTGTCAAAACAACAATTTAATGTAATGTATGGAATGTCATAATGACATTGTCTGATCTAAAATATGTCGAACAGTTGGGATTTTGATTAGACGCAGCGTTACGCGAGATCTTGGTTTTCACTGCTAACACTCTGATGTATAAAAATGTATTCCAGCGAGTTTAGTAGATATCATAATGACACCCATTGCAATCTTTACTGTCTGTAACTAATACTCCATAAGTATTTGATAATTAAAACACTTTTAAATGCAGAAGTGTTAATTTGTGTTTAAGAGAGCTGGCTTATACATGATGCAATTAAAAGTTAATGTTTCTACACGAGTGATTTTTGTGCATTGTATTTCGTCATAAAATAGCATGCAGAGTGTCAAACAGTTTATCCAGATCTAATCTGGATGCAAACTATTTGCAACAGTAATAATGAATTCGCGGTATCGTGTATAAGGTTAATAATCGTCTTAATTAAAACTATTTCCAACAATAATCATACTTCCAAATTGAGTTAGCCTTCTCCTTGATCAAGTATGAAAGTCTCGTCTGCAAATTTCGTCTTAGTGGATTGTAATGCATTTCATATCAACATAGAATAGCATCCGAGTGTAAAGCAGTTGTACCAGATCTCATCTCGATCTAAAATATTTGCAAAAAAATGATTTTACAAAATAATCACTCTGGAAAATTGGGGTTTTTTTTGGCTCGGAGAGCCTATATGGAATCCTTAAGAAAAATATTGGTGCGAGTCTAGCTCCCCCAACAAACAAATCCTGTCACACGGGGTTTACATATGCTATCCAATGGAGCTTCAGTTGCTGGATACGTCACTATCAGATAAACCGTGCAGTAGCAGCACTGAGTTAAACTCAGGATCCTGAGTCTGTACCTGTGGTGATTTAAACACCGTATTTACTCCCTTGTAATAAACATTCACCTAGTAGCCATAGCATACGATGCATTATAAGACATTCACATTACAAAATTCTTTAGGGTCTTTAAGCGCTGCAGGTTACTGCATGGCAATGGTAATGCAGAAACTCCATAATTAGCTTTCTGCATTACTTTGTTCTACATTAAACTGAAAGTCCGAGCCTGTAGTACTACAGTACTTTGATTTTATATCTTTATAAATCGCACCCGATTGGTCAAACAGTACGTATCACGATTTGATCTGGATCCAAACTATTTGCAGCAATAATCATGAATTCGCTCGTAGCGTGCAGTCATTTGGATTGAAACTAAAATCGCACAGAGTGTCAAACAGTTCGTATCACGATCTGATCTGGACCCATACTGTTTGTAGCAATAATTACGAAATCGACCGTAACATGCTGAAGGTAAATATTCATCTGAATCCAAACTAAAATCGCACCGAGTGCCAAACACATCGTATCACGATCTAGTCTGGGTCCAAACTATTTGCAGCCATTATCAGGAATTCGACGTAACGTGCAGAAGGAAAATATTCATCTGGATCCGAACTTTAAAATCGCACCGAATGTCAAACAGTTCTTATCACGATCTGAACTGGATCCAAACTATTTGCAGCAACAGTCACGAAATCGCCCGTAACGTGCAGAAGGTTAATATTCATCTGAATCTAAACTGTAAAATCGCACAGAGAGTCAATGTACTGAGGCACGGAATTATTCTGTGTCTGATGTAACCCGCGCCGCATTCTTAACCCTTTGCCTGCTGGACGAGACTTTATTGATTTTCGCAAACAGTTTAGATACAGATCAGACACCGCGTTACGAGGTGTCTGGTCTGGATCCAAATTGTTAAAAATGACACTCTTCATTAGGTTTTTTTACTTGAAAATGTATAAATCTAAATTAAAATAAACTTTGCAGACGACAATTTTGAAGCAGACGACATCATCGGAGCCTAAGCGTTGACATGTGCCTAGGTAAATGGTACCAGGTTTTATTAACAGACCCTGGGTCGATTCGGGTACCAGCGTGAAATAAACAGGTGTTGACCTCACATAATCTTGGTAGGCTTTTGTATTCCTGCGCGTAAGGAAAATATTTATATACTTTCCTTGTTTAACAACTACTTGTCAATATCCTTTTCATTGATTAAGTTAAAACGTTTTAGATCCAAAATTCAAATGAAAATCGGGTTCACCAGGTGTAAGGCCATAGTTAATAACACACAGACTCATTTACATCGCCCTTTATTTTTAGCCGCCCAAGCTCACAAAATCGGCGTAATCCGGAAGCTGCTATTTAGCACCCCCTGCTAAATGCTTCGATGTATTGTTCAGCCCCGTCTGGGGATTTTTCCTGAACTACACTGTGGATGTGTCCAAGGACACACCCACAAAAACGCAATTTAATAGTGTGCCTGTTCGGGAGAAAAATCTTTGGCCCTTGGTTTGATTATAATGGGGTGGAAAATGAATTATATCGGGCTAAAATGAAGAGTTGAAAATATTTGTTGAACTTATTGCTAAATGCTTAAAAAGAACTGCTACCTAAACTGATAAATAGAGCGCTTACCTTACTAGCTGAGTACTAACGCGGAGCGTAGACTAACAAATACGTAGTTATTGTAGGCATGACCCAGCACACAGACTGCACGGTATGCCCGTGCAAGTTAGAAAAAGGACAAATGAAAAATATAGTTGGTTTACGTGTATCTAAATATTTTAGAAGTGGATATTTTAAATTACTATATTAAATTGACCACAATCATTATTGACTCGGTGTAAACTATTTATTAAAATCTTCGTATAAGTCAGATACCGATACTTGTTCGCTTTAAAAGAGTCCGCTAACAATGGTAAGAGTACTGTTTCGCTCGGACGAACAACAAAGATGTCCTCGGCTTCGCCTCGGACACCTTGTTGTTCATCCTCGCGAAACAGTACTCTTTCCCTTGTTAGCGGACTCTTTTGAAGCGAAACTCGAACGGTATCTATTACTTATTTGAATGGTAACAACCCGCAACTGCTGTTATGATGAATTAATAAGGTATTGTACGATTTTTCTGACCTGTCGGAGTTATTTTTAGAACAGAATAGTTAATGATGGTAAATGGGTAAGCAAGGTAACATCGTATATAGAAACGTACAAGTTCCTACTTCAGATAAGTATGATCCTCGTGCAGCACGAGACTGCTGCGCTAACTTACTGATATCTTATTCTTTCCCAATAAACGCATTTATATACTAAAACTATTATTGCCATTGCAAACAGGTTAGAGCCAGATCAGACGACCGGTAACCCGGCGTCTGATCAAGCTCCAACCTGTTTGCTTCTCAGATTAAAAATATAGTACAAATTTTTAAAAGTATATTTCCACAGTTTAGAGTATTGTGTTTGCGTTTAAACGGGAAAGAATAATGTATCCTCTACTGTACATAACACATAAAAATTACAGCTATCCGTATCTCTTACTGGATGTAAAGAAAACTCATCCCTTTTAAAATTTTAGAATGTTCCAATCTAAAAATAACTCTGACAGGTCAGAAGAAAACACTAATAAGACGGTTCCAAAGAAACTGTCCATTGCCCGCAAATACTTCCAATACAGACACTCGCGGGATGCACATGACAGATTTAGTTAGTGGGGAGGTATTCTTTCCCAGTTAAACGGAACTATTCTTTCCCGTTCAAACGCAAACGCAAAACACTAAAACGCAGAAAATGTCAATTTTTATATACATGTATTTGTTACAATTCATTTTTATCTGAGTGTCAAACAGTTTGGAGCCTGATCAGACACCGGGTTACCCAGCGTCTGATCAGGCCCCAAACTGTTTGCAGTGGAAATAATAGCTTTAGCGTAAACGCGTTTATTGGGAAAGAATAACAGATTCTCCACTGTAAGTACATGTAAACGCGAACGCAGTGCAATAAAATATAGAAATTTATTACTTTTATTTCGATTTGAGTGGCACACATCTTGGAGCATGGTCAAATACTGGGCTACCCGCTGTATGTCGTGTCTTATAAGGCTGCAAACTGTATGCAATTGAAATTATTCTTTTATCGACTATTAGACTAAATTTTATAATTTCCCCTAGAAGTGTACGTGCATGCGTAGCGTCTTGATTTCTGCACTACTTCACACTGAGTAGTATACGATTAATGGCGTGATGAGGTCGATTTAGTTTTTGTTGAAAACGCAGACAAACAAAAAACTCACAGGGCTTTGGTAATTTTCCAGACCATACTTGTCTCCGTTAATTAGGCTAAAAAAATAAGGTGTTAGATTCCAAAGTAGAGCAGACGAAATAATTGCATGGTTTGAATTTAACAAATGCCTTTTCCACTGCATGCCTTGGTGCAATTGTACAGTACTGAACCTTATTAAATTAAAAAAAATTGCGATTCGCGTGCAATTCGATGGCAATTCGCTTGCGATTCGATGGCAATTCGCTTGTGAATATTTTCCACCGCAATTAACGCGTTAAGTTTGCCTGGCTTGTGTATCTCACCAATATTTGCAAATACAGTAAAACCTCTCTACAACGGCCACTAAAGTGTGCTAATTTATTAGTTGTTTTTGACAGGTGACTGCTTAAAGCATGGTGACAGTAAAACAGAAAGCTCCTGTAGGAGCTTTCTGTTTTACTGTCACCTTGCTTTAAGCTGTCACCTGTCATTTAAACAACCAATTAGTCTTCGTTTTAGTGGCCGTTATAGAGAGGTTTTACTGTATGCCTTCCTTAATGTTTTTCCATTCCATTTTTGTCACAACCGCTTCGGAAAAATCCTGTGAAACGACTCAAGCACACGGTTTACTTTTTCAAGCGCCCGATTCGATGGCAATTCGATGGCAATTCGCTTGCGATTATCAATTTAATTTAATAAGGTTCAGTACTGTACTTCCAATTGCTTACAGTTTCGGTCATAATCAGGATCCCGAATGAAAATAATTGATATTTATATAATTGAGCCATGCCATGACAAAACCTGCATTATTGCATGGCAAACAGTGTAGATAAATGCCAGACGCGGCGACTGGCCTTGATCTACATTATTTGACACCAACATGCATCTAAAACATTTTATGTAGTTGTATAATACATGTATATGGGTTTTGAAAGTGTAGACTCAACTCAAATACAGAGCCCGGGGTGACAATGGTGCTTGGTATGTACAGTGGAGAATCTGTTATTCTTTCCCGATAAACGCGTTTACGTTAAAACTATTTTTTCTTTTACAAACAGTTTGGAGCCAGATCAGACGCCGGGTAACCCGGCGTCTGATCTGGCTCCAAACTGTTTGCCACCAATATAAACATGAGTTATCAAAATTGTCCAAAAATTGTTCTTTTCTACATTTTAGGGCTTTGCGTTTGCGTACGTTTGCGTTTAAACGGGAAAGAATAACAGATTCTCCACTGTACATGTACAATGTTGCAATGCAGCAAGGCAGATTTTGTCATGTAACGCTCATTATTATGTGTTTCCTTAGTCAAACACTTTTTAAGCATGCAATACTATGGCGGAGAAAATGTATATAACAACAAACATTCTATATCAAAGCATATAAATTCTGCAAAAACAAATTAGTTTTAAATAAAATAATTGTTTCTAAGTAGAAATGTAACATGGGCAAGATAGGAAATAAACTTATTCTGTTTAACCTATTTATGCCAAATGGATTCGTTCAAGCATAAATTATATATTTAATGAGTCCATGTTTCATTTAAAAGGGTAAATTATATATTTGATGCGTTCATATTTCATTTAAAGGGTATTTGACCTAAGTTTTCATTTTATTTTAGATAGAAATTATTGTTAACAATGCAGTTCATTGTTAACAATAATTTATATCAAAAACAAAATGAAGCAGCAGACGCAGCATATTGCATTTTTTATCAATACAGTAGATCAGGTCATATGACATAGAAAACATTACAGAACCTGATGGGACGCCACGTGACGTGGCGTTTTATCGGGGTAACACTGTCAAATAATGTCTGTGTTTTGTGGAAATCTATTTTCATTGAGTAATCATTTCGGCTTTTAAATGTTTACAGAAAAACCTGCCTATTACGACCACTAAAATAAAGACTAATTGCTCGAATAAAAGACAGGTGACAGCTTAAAGCAAGGTGACAGTAAAATAGAAAGCTCCTACTGGAGCTTTCTGTTTTACTGTCACTTTTCTTTAAGCAACAGCCTGTCCTAAACGTCCGATAATTTATACCAGTGTGTGATCGTAGTATAGAGGTTTTACCGTATCTTCACTGATTTGTTTTGGAGAGAAGTCACATAGGTTTTGAATGATGTCTAATTCATTTCTTTGAATAAAATATTGCTTACACTAGCGCGTTAAGAACATACCTGGCATCAGCTTTTGCTGCATCATGTCATTCTCAAACAGCCAATCACAGTTCGTTGCGGTACACTGCGCGAGCAGTCCTTGATGGAATTTCCCTATGACGTAATCTGGGGGTTCCCAATTCACGACCCAATATGGCGTCACAAAACATATCACTGTTAAAGCCATTGTGAACACTACGAGAACGAATCCAAATATATCAACACAACCCATGTCTTTAATGACACTTAAATCCTTCGAATTTGTCTTTTGTCAAACTGTGGCAAAGTCTAAAGTGGAGTTAGCAAGGTTTATCACAAGTAGGTATATGTATCTGAACAGCCAGCGTCAAAAACATTAGATCTACGACATGAGATAAACAGACTTATTGCATTGCAAACATGTTATACCGGTATCCCAAACGCAATCGCTTTCTTAAGACCCGTATTTGATCAGATGATCAGGATATACACTATCTAACAAGTAAGAAAACTAAATATTGTACATGCTGGTAAATGTCAAACAGTGTAAACACAGACCAGACGCCGCGTCTATGACGCGGCGTCTGGTCTGTGTCTATACTGTTTGCAGTTCAATAAAACTGGTTTACTCATGGCGCGGATCATTTCTTGTTGGTCAATCACTATCTACATTGTAGACTCAAATGACTGTCTTTGAATGGTGATTTCCTTGTAACACTTCTGAGAGAGAAAGTAATTCATTTCTGCTATATCGTTAAATGTCTTGTGCTACTATGAGTTTTGGCAATAGTTATCTAACAAATTGTGTACAGTTCGTCGACATTGAAATACAGTGCACACTTCCTGAGCTAAATAGCAGAAATAAAGACCGTGAATCTTTAAATGCAGGACACTACTCATTTCACTGACAAAAACAATGCAGAAAACTACTACAGGAGTAGGAATTTTCTGCTTTTTTGGAAATTGTAACAAAGTGGTGTAATTTGTCGTAAAGACGAACAATTATTATCATTTTAGCTTCGTTGGTATGAGGTTCACTGTAGGTCACTACAGCAAGGAGCGATCACAACGGGGAAAGATATTGATCTGTATGATGTATAAAATCAGCATTAAGATACTCGGACGATGCTACTAAATGCAGGACAAAGGAAATGCAGAAAGCTCCGAAAGGAGCTTTCTGCATTCCTTAGTCCTGCATTCTGGAGAAGCTTGAATGAAAGTATGTGAACCCATCTTAGGTTTGACGACCGCTAAACGTATGATTCACTGTACATATAATAATTATTCATTGTTGTCCAAAAACTAGGTCAGGTTTTTGATTACACATCTTAGCACCATGCTACACAGTGTTTATCACTTTTATGTCATATTTGGACAACTTTCATATAAATCTTTGTCAGCTAAACAGTTCTCTACTCCATCAAAATAAACTATCTGTCTACAGTTTCACTAGACAAGTCATCAAAGAGTAAACACATGTATGTCTGGATATTACAATGCCTTCTTCCTAAATTCATTCTCCAAATATTTCACTATAGATATACACAATCGATCTAAATGAACAACAGTGTTCATCCATACTAAAAGCAGAACATTTCATACGGACTCAAACAGCAGATACTATGTTGAGACGCCGCATAACGTTTCAACAGGATTTGCATTGTTTGAAAAATTCCTCTTTCGTAGACATTAGGCTTAACTCTTTCCTCCCTGAAACTTTAAATGAACAATTCCAGTTTCGATTTTTGTCTAGTCCATTTCTGGCTTTTAAGAGTAGTTTTTGTCATTTTTGGCATTACTGACAAACAGTGAAGACCCTGATCAGAGGGCTCCTTTCGGAGCCCTCTGATCTGGGCCTTCACTGTTTGCACAGGACAAGAGTACTATTCACATGTACACTGTTTTAAAAGACGCCTATATGCGGGATTAGGGTTCAAAGAGTTAAACCATTACCCCATTGCATGTTTTTAGTTTTGAAGACTGATTTAACCTACCGTATGCTATGATATACAGTGGAGAATCTGTTATTCTTTCCCGTTTAAGCGCAAACGTACGCAAACGTACGCAAACGCAAAGCACTAAACCGTAGAAAAAACAACTTTTGGACAATTCTGATATTTCATGTTTATCTTGGTGGCAAACAGTTTGGAGCCTGATCAGACGCCGGGTTACCCGGCGTCTGATCTGGCTCCAAACTGTTTACACTGCAAATAATAGTTTTAGCGTAAACGCGTTTATTGGGAAAGAATAACAGATTCTCCACTGTATATGGAGTAATGGGTTAAATGAGTTAACTTCCATTATTGCAGACACTCAAAAGAAAATACGGAGATAAGATTAAAGACTGTGAAAGCTACATTCAAGTTTAGATTGGACAGTTTAGAAATATACTGCCCTTGCTTCTATCAGTCATAAACCACACCACCAAAGCCAATCGTTGATTTGAGTAGTCGTTAGAGAAGCCAATCATCATCAACACTTTAATTGACGCCAACATTATCAAGACAACATCACAACCAGCACCACCAAAATTTACACCAACACCACAACCACTGCCACCACTTCAACAGCTATCATCGTTCTCAAAACAGCACCACATCAACCACACCACCTAAGTTTACATTAGCACCACAATCACTATCTCTCCACTTATACACAACCACCACCTGTCCACCATAATCACTACTTCAACAGCCATTACCATTGCCAAAACAGCACCACAACCATCATAACCAAAGATAACACCAACACTACTACCACTACACACTCTACATAATTATACACTACCACAATCACCAATACTTCAATAGTCACACTCATGGCCAAAAGAACACCACAACCACCCACATTTACAACTAAACTACTACCACTACCTCTTCCAATTATACACTACCACCAACACCACTACCGCAATAGTCACCACCATTGTTAAAGGAACACCACAGCTATAACCACCCACATTTACAATAAACTACTACCACTACATTGCCTCTTATGCACTACAACCATCATCATCATCAACACTGTAAGTGTCATCACCATTGCCAAACCACATCTCCACTGTATGGTTAACTAAAAATGCAAACACTGCCCATACATGTAACTGAACTTACCAACTTTAAACTAGGTCACAGAGCTCAAGGTCAAAGAACAAGCTCACCAAACTACGCTTCGGCATGAGGTGCATAAGCATGTAAAGTTGCATGACCCGAACTCTTGCACTTAGTCCAGTACTGAACTAAACACAAAACCTTGAGGCTTGACTCGTACTGACGTATATACAGACAAGGGTAATATTATAAGTGAGTAAGTAAATATTGTATTATTGTGACATGTGCATAGTACATAATGATTTTAACAAAATATTGTTTAAATACAAACAATTTGCACCCGGCCCAGTGGGCCTATAAGTCACCACCACTTTAAACATAAATGTCTTGCACATTTTGTAGCGAGGCATACAGCAATGAGGAATTATTGATGGTGTTAGTGACAATCATGTTGCCATGACGTCATAAAAGTCTGCTTTTGTAATTGCTCAAATTCAAAATTTAGGTTTGTTTGTTTTGATTTTACGTCACTTTCAACAGTATTTCAGTCATATCGCGACGCAAAATTTAGGAAGGCCTACTTTGACAATGAAAGTGTTAAAATGAGTGTCAAACAGTTTGGATCCTGACCAGACGTCGCGCAACGCGGCGTCTAATCAGGATCCAAATTGTTTGAAATTAACAATTTCACTCGGGGTCAGGCAGTGATAGGGTAAGGTTCATTTGTTTTACTGTCGCTTTGTTTTATACTCATTTGAGAGTTGTCCCTTTTGAATATATATTGCTTTCGGAAAAAACTACCCAATGGATGTGATCAAAGCCTTGCATCTTGCTCTCATCCATTCACCCCTTAAACTTAAAATGGAAATTTCAAGTACCAATTTAAGACTTGTCCATACTTGGGTATTTAGGGTACAGACCCTGATCAGAGGATCTATTTTACAAACGACGTTAAAATACAACTTAAGTGAAATATGGCATATTCGACTTAAACGATAATAGATATTATGATATTCAACCGAAGAAATACGAAAATAATCGAGTTAACCAAGTCGAGATATCGAAGTTCGACTGTATAGCCAAATGTCAAAACGTGCTGCTTACACAGTTCGCGTAAGTTTATTCTTCAAGGGAACACTGTTTCTTGATGACGCATTCACGCACCACTAGGGAATGCTGGTTTATCGAAATAGAAATTTTATACGTGTTGTTTATATAATATTGAAATATATTGAAGATTCATTACCCACAGGACTGTTAATATTTATTTCCACAACAAACAACAGCATTATTATCAACAATTATCCCATTTGTTTGATCTATTCTATGAGGAACTCTCCCATGAATTCTGCTTTTGTAATTTTAACTCTCAGTTTCACACATGAAAGTGTTAATGGAAATCCCAAGTCTAGTCTATTTTCGACTATTTCGGATTAATTTTAAAATATAATTACAATCAGTGCAAAGCCTGTTTGCATAGGACACGTGTACTCTTTACAAGTGCACTGTTCGTAAATGACGACTATACTCATAACTAGGGTTCAATGTGTCAACTGATTTGTGTTATTCTCAGTGTATGCGTATTGTCTGTGTGGAATTGGAATCGTGAGAGAAGCATTTACAGGCTTTGTTAATATCATGTTTTATCATTTATATGGTATCAGCATCATTCTCTTTGGCTTCCCTGCTAATTTCAAACTCCAACAGGCCACATGCTACAGCAAACTCATTTCAATAAAATAAAGAAACTGACGGCATTTTGGTGACTTACTTTAATACGATTGGCAACCAGTTTGGAACCTGGTCAGGTGCAGGTTGTGCAATCGAACGAATTGATTTGGCACAACCTTGGGCATTCATTTGGGAGAGAATAAAGGTCTACTCCGCTATATAATAATTAGTTTTCCACAACCTAATTGCACCCTCTTTGCTTGTACAAATAGGTTTGGTTCAGGTCAGCAACTTGGCATCAAGGCTGTTAAGCGTTTGAGTTGAGTCTGAAATCGTTCTCAAACATTTAATTGGTCAGAGTTGGGCACTGGCTTAAATTTGACCAATCAAATGCTTGAGAACGATTTCAGGCTCAAATCAAACACTTTATAACCTTGGGTCCTCGTCAAACTGTTTGAAATCGTTTTGATGATTCCCTCGGTCTGGCAGAGAAGTGTCGAAGACTTGAGCCATCGAAATGTGCATACGCACCCTTTACAAATATGGTAATTTTGTTTGCATAAGACAGTATACCTTTGACATGTACGCCGCTTATGAAGGACGACTATATACTCGTCGCTAGGGTTTAATATGTAAAAAGGTTTACATGTATTACAATGTTGATTCAGTGTAAGGGGATAAATGGTTAATGGCAGTAATCTGACAGTGAACATGATTAACAGACATTAAATGAAACACAATGGAAATGCCTGCAGACTTATGACTGCTGTTTGCTGCATGCATTGTCTATACTTCGCAACAACCTTTTCTGCACGCTACGCCTGTCACGTTTTAAGGTTATAGCCCTTTCATGATCAAACTATTCGGGAGATTTTAACCCCCTCACCACTGCACTTTATTGTCGTCTGATTCAGTATTGTTGTCTGGAAGACACGTTTCAAACTTAGATACACGCTGGGTGACTATCGATTAGAGTATCAAACAGTTTGGGTCCTGATCAGACGCAACATTAAGCGGTTAAGGGTTAAGTACAACGATCGGCCATTTTCGTCACCTGTCTTTGGAATCGTCCTTTTAAGACAATTCCAAAGAGATGTCACAAAACATCAGAAATATCAAATATTGAATGTATTTAAAAGTTTTGACGTACGACCGTTTTTGACGTACGACGTTTTATCACATAACTTGTGGTCTGGGGGTGATATAAAGCCATTATGTAAATATCGGAATCCACTAGTGAAATATCGTATTTTGGGCTCCGGCCAAACTTGTTCGCCCACAAGCGCTGCATGAAGCGGGACGACAAATGACGTCATTTGCTACGACGTTAACGTAATCAACGTAACGTTTTGGCGGAAAATCTATATAGCGGAACGTATACAAATTACGGCTTCAATCAATTTAATAGGTGCTTAAACTTGTAATGTGATAAATAGAATCTCACATTCGTGCTCATTATTGGTCATTTTTAATAAACTCGTTGACTAAAATGAATATGACGCTCGCCAAGGCTGGCGCTATAGTATTTTAGTCAACTCATTTATCAAAAATGATTGATATTGAGCACTCATACAAGATCCTCTATTCATGAAACGTGCCCGTGACTGCAAGCTGCATGCCGCTAATAAAGTGTAAACGTTTCAATTACCTGTCATTTTGCACATTTCATTGCACTACTATATGTAATAAAGGCTTTCTCCACTGTATCGGAATGTCATGCTAATCTTAACCCCTAAAACAGCCTATTCCGTGTACGATGGTTATATGCAAACAGTTTGGAACCTGATCAGACGCCGCGTAACACGGCGTCTGATCAGGATCCAAACTGTTTGACACTCATTTTGTTGCTTAAGTCAGTGAACCTAAAAAATATATTTGAGAAATAAAAGCAGACGACAAATTTTTAAGTTGATGACGTCATGACAGTGAAGGGCTTAACTCAGATTGTTTATAGAAGACATCATGGCCGATGAAGAACGATTGGAATTGACATAGGGGAGATAACTGAGATGAAATAATCGATGTTAGAGACATGCGCTGTCGTGATGCCCTGTCTTTCCCGCCCTCCAGGGATATTTACTAATGCTATAGACAGACTCATTTAAATAGTAATTACTTTTCAAAACAATACGAAAGTCACAGTGATGAACAGTGCAACACATCAAATCCAAACGTCTCTGAAAACAGGGGAAAGCCTTTATGCCCCAGGGGCCCGTTTCATAAAACTTCTTACGACAAATGTTGTCGTAAGTCAAAACTTTAAAATACATTTAATTTCTTATTTCTCTATCTAATCCTGTCTTGTGACATCTCTTTGGAATCGTCTTTTCAAGACGATTCCAAAAAGATGTCACAAGACAAGATTAAATGGAGAAATAAATAATTATTGATACTTTTATAATCTGACTTACGACAACATTTGTCGTAAGAAGTTTTATGAAACGGGCCCCAGGGGGCGTCTTACGAAGCGTCGTAGAATATTGTCGTATGTCAGATTCTAATTTTCTCATTGTTTATTTATTTCTACATCTAATTTTGTCCTGTGACATCGTTTCGGATTCAAGACGATTTCAAAGAGATGTCAAACGGCAGAATTTGATGGAGAAATCAGAAATCAGATGTATTTTCAAGTTTTGACTTACGACCATTTTTGTCGTACGACGTTTCGTAAGACGGAACCAAAATCTATAAAATTCGGCTGACGTTTAACCGATTACTCCACAAATACGCCTTTTTATGCCGTTTATTCATTCCACCACTGAAAATATAGTTCTACTTTATACAGTCATGATTATGCAACGTACGAAATATTTCCACTTAATATAGTCATGATTATGCAACAGAAAGAAATTTTTCTTAGCAGATTGTAGCTAAAATTAAATTTATCCTAACCCTGTCTGTCTGTTTGTCTGTCAGTCTGTCTCTCCATCTGTTCTCTATATGTCTATATTCATGTATCTCTTTGCGTTTATCAATTGTTTTCTCTCTCTTATTGAGCTTCTTTCTCCTCTCTTTCTCTCTGTCTCTCTCATAGTGTGTATCGGTATTTCTTTTTCTCTCTCTCTCTACATGAACTTTTATCCCTGTCTGTCTCTCAGATTCTGAACCAGCAGACATATTAACATTTAAAACTCTCTTTGAAGATGATGGTTTAATCAGTTTGTCTAACAGTGTGAATATCCATCACTATGATAAATGTAAAATATTCTACCTATTGTCAAAACAAACGAAATCAGAAATGGCTTCCAAGGAAATTCTAACAAACGCTCTACCCTCTTACCCTAATGCATAGACGTTTAGAATTGCGTTTAGAACAGTTTGGAAGTAGATCAAACGCCGAGAACTCGATATCTGATCAAGATTAAGCGGTTTAATTTATACGCGTAACTCTAACCCTCCCGTCGAATTAAAGTTTAGACATTTGTTCAGATATGAGTTTAGACAAAACGATGTTCAAGCGGTGAACAAGTTAAAGTAAATATATTTATATATTCCTTTCACCGCTAACGCCGACTTAAGTCGACATTGCAAACAGTTTGGATCCAGATCAGATGCCGCATGATGCGGCATATGATCAGGATCCAAACTGTTTGCCACTCGTCTTAATATTTATTCTGTCAAAACGTCAAAAATTTGAATTATGTCTTCACATAGCAGACGAACATTTTTTGCAGACAATATTTCTTCTACGAGAGCAGAAATATACTAGACAGAAAGGGCTGAACTTTGTTCGTCTGATGGAATACTTATATTTTGGCGCCAACTTATTGCCTGATTACCGCATGGCCATTTACAGTGGAAAAGACGGTATTATATTATATTTTATCCTGATGAAGGCGTAAGCCGAAACGTCGATAAAGATGAAATAAGTTGAAATTACGTGTTGTTTGTTGACTATTTTTACATATGTATTCTAAAACAATTATTGTCACTACAAACAGTTTGGAGTCAGATCAGACGCCGGGTAACCCGGCGGCTGATCAGGCTCCAAACTGTTTGTAGCTCAGATACATATACAAGAGGGCCTGAAGGCCCTGATATCGCTCACCTGTTGTACTGAAGCCTGATAGCTTAACCTTTCTGTTTCACCCGTTTTAATCTAAATCCATTCAAATTTGTAGTATAGCATGTAAACAATTTTGGAATACAACCTCATTATTCTAGTATAGTAGAGTACATCAAGGGCAGATAACTAGAGCCTAAACAATACTAAAATGAAGCCATTTCTAACATTTCAAAGTATATCAAGGGCAGATAACTATTGCCACAATGATTAGATTTCAACAATAATTGCACTCCTTCGAGAACTATAGCTATATACTTTGTGTGCAAGTATAATCAAAATCCATTGAAAACTGTAGTTGCAAGAGTGTAAACGCTGTAAAATATGGTATTTTCAGCAATTCAAAGGTAGATAACTCTGGATCTATTTATCCTATTTCAACCATAATCACACTTTTTCAAACTCTTATAGTTTTATACAATCGGGCCAAGTTTGAGAAAGCTTGCATAAATATATTGTGGCCTCTAGAGTGTAAACACTGTTAAATATGGCATTTTCAGCAATTCAAAGGTTTACAACTCTTGACCTATTGGTTCGATTTCAACCATAATTAAACTCATTCGAACTCTTATGGTAAGATGCAATCAGAGCAAGTTTGAGATAGATTGCATAAAAATTGTGGCCTCTAGAGTGTAAACACCCTTAAATATGGCATTTTCAGCAATTCAAAGGTAGATAACTCCCAACCTATTAGTCTGATTTCAACAATAATCAAACTCATCTGAACTCTTATAGTCATATACAATCTGAGCAGGTTTGATAGATTGGATAAAAATTGTGGCCTCTAGAGTGTAAACACTGTACAAGATGGTATTTTCAGCAGTTCAAAGGTTGATAACTCTTGATCTATTGGTCCGATTTCAACCATAATCGAACTCATCCGAACTCTTATGGTCATATACAATATGGGCAAGTTTAAGAAAGCTTGGATAAATATTGTGGCCTCCAGAGAGTAAACACTGTTAAATATGGCATTTTCAGCAATTCAAAGGTAGATAACTCTTGACCTATTTGTCCGATTTCAATCATAATCGAACTCATCCGAACTCTTATGGTAACATACAATCTGAGCAAGTTTGAGAAAGATTGGATAAATATTGTGACCTCTAGAGTGTAAACACTTAAATTGTTGACGACGCACGACGGACGACGCACGCCGGACGCCGGACATTCAAGTATTGCAAAAGCTCAACCTGAGCTAGCTCAGGTTAGCTAAAAAAGTAACAATTGTTTGAAGTTGCCAGTTTCTCCATTTTTATTGGGTTTGCATTTAGTTTGTTTTAAACGGGAAAGGAATAACGTCTTCAACGCTGTGTAACAAGTGCGTTTAAATGTAACCCATTCACGCACTTTACTGGGCTCGACTGCAATCGCATATGTGAACAGGCCGAGTATCTCGACGTCATCGCCTTTTCAAGACGATTCCAAAAATATGTCACAAGAAGGGATTAGATGGAGAAATGAATAATAATTGAGAATTTAAAATTTGATTTTCGACAACATTTGTCTCACGAAGTTTAATGAAACGGGCCCCAGATCTAGTTCAAATCTAGGCTCAGAATGTTCTTCAAAATATTCAAATCTGTGTTGATCTATAGCGCTTGTATTAAATTGTGTCCAAACGGGGAATACAAAACTTTTCTCTATTGCATATTCAAAGAATGCAGGGAAAGCCTGCTCCCTGCTGTACGAGTTTTGTTATGACACATGATTTGGCACAAACATTGCCGTGTCTCGGACGCTTAAACAACTTCGTGTTTTTAATCATTACAAGAGCTTTCTAAAAGGATTGTGAATTGAGAGGAATTTTGAAACATGGCAGACAATTGGCTAAGTAGGCAAAAATACTCAAGAACGTTTCAACAAGTCTCACACAAAGTATGAAGATGCATTATCTTATAAAAGTTGCTGCTAGATGCGCTTTCTGCATGCACTCCCTATGTCCGGTGTAACGCAGTAGAATGACCCACTACTACTTGTACGTAGAACAGTGACCCGTGTCATTTTACTACGTAGAAAAATGACTCCAGACCGCAGAAAAATGACCCTATCGACTCGTAGTAGAATTACCCCCTCACGATTTGGGGTCATTTCTCTACGTACATTGTAGTATAAAGACCCGGGTCCTTTTGCACGGGTGGGTCATTCTACTGCGTTACACCGGCACTAAGCAGTAATCTACCTTTAAGGACATAATGTATGTTCATAGAATGACATTTATACCCGTGATATACGGTAGTCCGACGTGTTCGATTCGTCCATGCTGATATCATTTTGTTGGATCGATCCAATTTTCATTGAAGGACTCTAAACATTTAATCTCATTTTAATTTTGATAGAAACTCCTTTCAGCAAACAGTGCAGACTCGGATCAGACGCCGCATTATTCGTTATATCCAATTTCGTTATAAGCAAGATTCACTGTAAATACCGGTATATTGTAGACGACGCTAATATTTCGCGATAAAAAGAAACTTAGCCCATAGCAATTAACTGTAGAAATTGACACAGTTTTGAAATATTGGACATCTTAAACTGAGTAACAAACAGTTTGGAACCTGATCAGACGCCGGGTCACAATGTAATTAATAGTTTTAGCGTGTATACGTATCCACTGTCTTGCATATGGGTCTTCTTGTAGTGTGTGGTCGAACTGTACAATGTTGACTACACATATTTAGAAGTGCGCTTTGCGAAAACTTGATTAAAACAAATTTCTATAGTCAAACCAATTTTGACGAGATCGTTCAGCAGAAGATGAACTGACTGTGTCCTTTACCTTTACAGATCTGAATCAATTATGTTTCTTGAATATAAAAGTAGGTAGTTCAATTTATACCAAATGTACAGACGACAGTTTCAAAGCAGACGATATGTCAGTATAGGTGGGTAAACCTATTGCCCAATAGCCTGTTTTTAGTTTAGAAAGCAGGTGACAACTTAAAGTAGGTTGAAAGTAAAGCAGAATGCGCCTAATGCGCATTCTGCTTTACTTTCAGCCTGCTTTAAGCTCCAAATTGCTACAACATAGAAAATATTTCTTATGGTACATATCCATGACTGTATAAATTTGAACTATTTTTCTTCAGTGGAAAAATAAATAAAAGGCGTAAAAAGACGTATTTATGGAAAAATGGGTTAAGCTTTGCCTCTGAAGAAAGCTCAATGTGTCAGACAGTTCTGACCGGTATCAGAATCTCGGTGACTAATCTGGATTAAAACTCTTTGCAAAATACACGTCACGGCGGGCTTGTCAAGTCACGAATTAAGACAAATCGCAATTTCATGTGACGCAAATGCAGGGCAAAAAACATTAAGGAAGCTTTTCTGTTTTAATTCCACCTTGTTACTGCCTTACCTTGAGAACAACAGTTATTTGCAAACAGTTTGGATCCTGATCAGACGCCGCATAACGCGGCGTCTGATCAGGGTCCCAGCTGTTTGACATTCGCGTCAATATTTTGCAGGTCAAAATACCTGTTAAATCAACATTTGCAAAAACAACAGCAGGTGGCAGTTGCTTAACCCATTACCCCATAGCCTATTTCTAGTATTGAAGATAGGTGACTACTTAAAGCAGGTTGAAAGTAAAGCAGAATGTGCCTTAAGGCACATTCTGCTTTACTTTCAGCCTGCTTTAAGCTACCATCTACTAGAATATAGATGATATTTTTTATTATACATATTCAGAATTGTATAGATTGGAACTTTTTGCTTTAGTTTGGAAATAAATTAAAGGTGTATAAAGGCGTTTTTATGTGGTAATAGGTTAAAGCAGATGACGTCATGACAGTGAAAAGGTTAATCCTGCATAAAACCAGTACCAGTCGTTCGTCTCATTGACATTGACTCCTTTAGCTTCAAATTATCAAAACGCGGTTTTCCATTAAAGACATCTCCTGACGACAATTTAGTCATAACGCATTACCAGATTATCTGCTGTCAATTTCCTTGCAAAAAGCATGGGTCTTGTGCATATTGAACCATTGAATCGTCTTATGTCAGACTCTACCTTTATATTTGATAGTTGGGTTAGAAATAACCATTGAAAATCACTAGAGCATGAGTATAATTTGGACCTCACCAGGTAAACTGAGATTGTGTTACACGTGCCTTACAGTTACATTGACACCTCCAGAACAATATGCTGGTGGTCCCTGAATGGACTGAGGAAAAGTCTTAAAGTCTAGTCCATTATTTTGTTCAAATCAACGAATCAAAAGCTAGATAATGATCTTAGACTCCTCTCAAACGCTTTACAACCATGAAACCTGTGTCCAAGGTTATAAAGCGTTTGAGCTGAGTCTGAGTGTGTTCTCGAGCATTTGATTGGTAAGATTTGAGCTTTTGCTCAAATCCGACCAATCAAATGATTGAGATCGATCTCAGACTCAACTCAAGCCCTTAATAATCTTGGACCCAGGATTGATTACACACACACTCAAACGACATATTAAACATCTAGTCTTAAATACAGATATAAACTTAATGACATCGCAATCGCAATTGTCGCCAACGTAACAAGAGCTTTCAGAGATACAACAACCGTTGCCGGTTGCACATTTCGAAATTTAAAAGCGGAATCTAAGGTCAATGTCACTCGGGTCAAACATTTTGCGTGCATGGAAAGGTACACAATATATGCACACCAAATATGAAAGCAATACATCATGGGGAAATATGAAAAACACTTTTCGAGACTTAAATGCGGATTTCAAAATCTAGACGTGGAACCTAAGTTCAAGGTCAAGGTCACTGGGGTCAAACTAGTGTGCGTGAATGAAAAGGTCTTGTTAAAATACACATGCATATCAAATATAAAATGACTATCTTAAGGAACATAGAAATTATGAGCATTTTCTTAAAATTGTATACACCATTCACGACGACGACAACAACGACTTAGCCGGGGGTATAGTATAAACTCGTCTTGTCGCTCGTACAGGCATTAGCTAAACGCGAGACTAAAAATACGAATTTAAATGACAATTCATCACAGTGGAGAAAACGTTATTCTTTCCCAATAAACGCATTTCTACTAAAACTATTATTTATA
This sequence comes from Gari tellinella, assembly GCA_922989275.2. NCBI lineage: Eukaryota > Metazoa > Mollusca > Bivalvia > Cardiida > Psammobiidae > Gari > Gari tellinella. The sequence goes on from OV277872.1 coordinate 44,442,997, forward strand.
TTGCAAACAGTTTGGAGCTAGATCAGACGCCGGGTAACCCGGCGTCTGATCAGGCTCCAAACTGTTTGCCAATAAAATAATCATAAATTGTCAGATGTGTCAAAAACCTGTACTTTTCTACATTTAACTGCTTTGCGTTTGCGTTTCTTTTGCGTTTAAACGGAAAAGAATAACTTTTTCTCCACTGTATCTACAGTACAAAGTCTTGATTAAAAGTTTATCTCCTATAAACTGGCTTATAAGAGTGATGGCTTTTCGCAAAGATGTGGTTTGATTGAAATATTTTTGCTATGCGCTCTTGTCGCATCTCTAAATTAAACGATTTCCCAGAGATGATACATATCTACTGAGCCATTTCTCAAGTTACACGTCAATTACGCATTAGGATATACGATCAGAAACTCACAGAAAATGCAATCCTGTGATATTTCTCGAAGTATTGCTTTGATCAATGAGACCTCACAGTTCTGCACACGGAAAAGAAACACCTTTTAAGTCAATCTTGTGTCAAAAGACCATTCAATTAACCCTTACAACCATACAGTCCTCTGTAGAGATTACTGATTACATATGCAAACAGTGTAATCCCTGATCAGAGGGCTCCTATAGGAGCCCTCTGATCAGGGTCTGCTCTGTTTGATATTTTCATTGGTTTTCGTTTTCATATAAAAAATGCAACAGTACGACTGGTTCAAAATTCCTGTACAAGAATAATCCAAAAGGGTATAAATACCCACAAGAGAGATTTAGGGATGAAAGCGTTAAAAACTATTGGGTTACTTTGTTGTTAAATACAAGGTAAAGAAATTAAAAGAGAGATGTCTGTGTTATATTTGCCAGTTCCGCGAGCGACGATTCTTATGAGTAGTGACACCATAGGGTTTAAGGCAGTAATACAGATTTTAGTTTTTGAAAACTCCCTTTATCTGGAGCTTTGAAGCAGTTGCAAGAATTCAAGTGCCCGCCTAACAACTTTGGCTCATCGCGATTTAAAGTTTTCTCTTAACGTTTTCACTTTCACTCTATCTAAATTCCAGTCTCTTTAAGGCATCCCTTTAAAGGTCATATCCATTTCGTCTTCATTTTAGTTCTAAAATACAGAAAGTTGGCATTCAAACTAAAACCACATCGATGGCAGTGTTAAACAGTTTAATCCAAATCAGAAAATGAGTTACTCAGCGTTTGATCTAGCTCCAAACTGTTTGAAAATGTCGATGTAGCATGGCATGACAGTCAAAAGGTTAAGGGTATGAAACATCCTTGATTTACGATACAGACTTTCTATTACCACACGCACTGACAAGTAGATTTATAAATTTCAAACTACAGTTGGTCCTTCATAGTACCACGAATCAAGACACGCGATGGCTTTAATTATGATAAAAGTAAAGCAGAAAGCTCCTACATGAGCATTCTGCTTTACTTTCATCATAATAAAGTAGGTCGAGCTTAATTAAGAAAAAATGTCTTTTTAGGGTTATAGTGTATGCCACAATGGAGCGGTGTTATTGTATTTCAAGTTATGATTGCCACATTTCTGAAACCAAAACCCAACAGACACATATATCAAATAATCCATCAGCAAAGGGCAAGCAAAGAATAGACAAAGTACGAAAATAAATGTGTCCAGCTACAACAGAAAAATGAATTACTTTTTAAAATAAAATAAATGTTTGAGTCGCGTCTCGATGATAGAGGCGACTGGTATGGTTCGCAGCATTTAGGGCCAAGTATAGTTCGTCCTGTGTGAACGAAACAAACATGCATTTGCTGAGAAATGTTGATACGTTATGCTAATGTCTGTGAAAGTTATATTTGAAACTTTCTCAGGCGTCGTGTTACTGGGCGTCAGGTCGAAATCCAAACATTTTGCACAATACTCGAATACATATTCTTCGAGTCCAGAGGAATAAACAGTTTTCCCTCTCGTTTGAACACAAATAAAACTCAAATACAAACGGAATATTACTATACTTTGCATATCTTATGCACCGGATCACTCGAGTTGTGTGTGTAAAGGCTATATCCAACGAGACCGAAGGTCGAGTTGGATATAGCCTTCACACACACAACGAGAGTGATCCGGTACATAAGATATGCAAAGTACAGTAATGTTCCTTTTATTATATACCTCTTATAATAAAAATAAAATGAAAAACGATAGAAATGTTTTTAATAAACGGGATTTCCCATACGTTACACTTCGGGGAATGGCGCGTGAAAGTAAATACTCGCTATTACGACCACTAAAACGAATGCTAATTGATTAAATAATAGAGAGGTGACAGCTTAAAGCAAGGTGACAGTGAAACAGAAAGCTCCTAAAGGAGCTTTCTGTTTCACTGTCACCTTGCTTTAAGCGGTCACCTACCGTAAACACCCTAATACTTAACATAATTTAGTGGTCATAATAGAGAGGTTTTACTGTAGTTCCGAACTTCCGACTACACAGTAAACATTCTTTTCCCATTACACAAGGTACATGGGTAATACGGAATTTTCAATCCGTCAAGGTGTATTTGTTCGATAAAATACAGAAATATTTCGGGCAGAACATTGGTAGGTATATAATAAAGTCCAATACAGTGTCGAGAACTACAATGTGTTTTTGAAATAAGGTATATTTCCCACTTTAAATATGTGTTAGGGGCGCAATAATAACATCTAATACATGTACATGTGAACACCCAATTGCTGATTACTTAATTGAACGAAACACGTCGTAAACAGTGTGATGACGATGCATCTCAAATTTGAAAACATTGAGTTTGCTTTATATATTCCAGTATAACAGCAGAAACATGTATGTTGTAACAATTGTGTGTGCACTCGAACAGATACTGTTATTCTAAAAAGCGCCACAACATAGGGTTTGGTAGAAAAATGGAGATGTTCAGTCTGCTAACTTTTATCTTCAACCCTATGATAGACAACACAAACAGTGTCAATGTATCTACGTGATATGAAACTTCACAATATTAACTCTGCGAAATATAATATATTATGGATGAAACTTCATAATGACTGCGCGGAATAAAGACATGAAATTTTACAAGAATTTCGCGGAATATAGATATAAACCTCCACAAGACCTTCGTGGAATATGTATGTATACATATGAAACTTTACAAGAATTCCGCGGAATATAGATATAAAACTCCTTCGTAGAATATGTCTACATATGAAACTTCACAAGAATTCCGCGTATTATTGATATAAACGTTCAAAATAATTCCGCGAAATAAGATTTATCGCCGCGACAAAGAAGCGAAAGCGGAAATAAGATATTGCAATAAAAACAGTGTAATTAACAAACATGTAACGTTAAAGCTTAACCAAACAGTTTGACGCCGCAAACAGCTACTACCGTTGCCGCTAACGGAAAAGCTATTCCATATACAGTAAAACCTCTCTAAACCGGAACTTCTAAATACCGGAATTCTCTCTAAACCGGACACAAACGTTGGTCCCATTTCCAAACCATCTTTATTTTAACAAATTTCACCATAAATATGCATTTGTACGCCTTTGATTTATTTCTTCACTGAAGAAAATACATTCATGAAAATGTGTCAACAGAAATAAATTCTATATTCTAGAAGAAGATAGCTTAAAGTAGGTTGAAAGTAAAGCAGAATGCGCCTTAAGGCGCATTCTGCTTTAATTTCAACCTGCTTTAAGTGATCAGCTATCTTCCATACTAGAAACAAGCTAAGGGGTTTAAACCCCTCTAAACCGGAAACCCTTCGAAACCGGAATGTTTCCCCACGTATGTCAAATTTAGAGGGGTTTCACTGTATTACATGTATTCATATCAACCTACGTCGCAGAATGACAATAAAAGCCCCAAACCACCCACATAATTATTCAAAGACAAAAACTGTGACGACTGATTCAAAATGTCCACTCAAATGACAAAATAGTCAGGAGAATAAACTATCCATCATACTTAAAATGCTTCACCCTTTGACTGCTGATAGCGGTTCCACTATTTCTGTTTGAAAACAGTTTGGATTCAGATCAGCCGCCGCGGAACGCGGCGTCTGATCTGGATCCAAACTGTTTGACACTTGTCTTTAGTTTTTTTTTGCTTGAAGAATGTATAAATCTTAATTTTCAAAATTTTGCAAACGATTATTTCAAAGCAGACGATAACACGACAGGACAAGGGCTTAAATACCTGCACGCGAGGATGTTCCAATTAGGCGTGCTCTTAAAAATGAAAACTGATACGTCATTTCTGCTCATGAAGAATATTGTATGTTTAAACTTAAACTGTCGACTTTTGAGACGTGAACAGTAGACATTATCTGGTTCAATATAATTGCTCTGACATATATTTCTCTCTCTCTATCTCTCTTTCTGTCTTTGTAGGGAGAGACAGAAAGAGGGAGAGAAAGAGAGAGATACAAAGAGAGACATGAAGACAGACAAACGGACATACATGTACATACAGAGACAGACAGACAGAATTATTAAAACCCAACTCAATCTTTCTGTCTGTCAGCCTGTTTCTGTCTCTATGTACATGTATGTCTGTATCTATATCTGTCTCTATGTCTCTCTCTCTCTGTCTGTCTATCTCTCTCTCTCTCCCTGTGTATGTATTTCTCTCTTTCTGCCTCTATGTATGTCTGTCTGTTTCTGTCTGTTTCTGTCTGTCTCTCTATATAATTATCTCACTCAAAGAGTGTAAATAGCATTCTAAAAGTATATACCTCATAATAACCAATAAATCAACCATAAAACAAGTCTTACTCAAGTCAAATGAAACACATCCAAGCTAAAAACCTGCCGAAAATGTTTAAATACCGGTTAGATGAACTACTAAACACAATATCTCAATATCTCTTAATGTTCCCTCCCTATAACGACCCCCAACAACACACATAATCTGTGTCTCCTAGATGGTGTCGTTGTATAGAGAGGGAGAACTGTAGATCTAATGAACGCTAGCCAAAATTAGGCTATAAGTTAAGCAGACACGTACTAACCTATTCTAATCACGAAGATATAAACAAACCAGCTTTCTCAAGCTGTTCAACCCCTTGAACCCTAGCGATGAATACATGCGTCATATATTAACAGTTTATGTATGACAATGCATACAATTTGCCTTTTGCAAACAGAATATACTCAGATCAGTCCTCTGATATGGGTCTACACTATTCGTCATTTTGAAGAAGAAAAATACCTACATAGTCAAACATTGACAAGAGTTGAAGTTAAAGGGGTCAGTGATTTAGGAGAAAAAGTTACTTCTTCTAAACTTTTAGAATATACATCGATTCTATTAGCTCATAGATCACTGAAACCTTTAAATGACATCTTCAGTTTCAAATTCAGTCTAACTCCGTTTATGACTTTTTTCAATGTTATATAGTATGTCAAACAGTACAGACCCTGATCAGATGTCTCTTAAGGGAGCCCTCTGATCAGAATCTTAACTGGTTACTTAGAACAAGTGTACGCTTTAGATGATCATGTACAATGTTTGTTAATGGCGCGTATACTTGTAACTTGGGTTGAATATTTACAAAAACAACTTGACAGGACTAGATTTAAATGTTTAAGTGTTGCACGTTTCTTACATAGGTAACCACGTGTGAATTCACAAAATCAGGAAAAAGTTCACCTTACAAGTTTTTCTCATTCCATTTAAAACTTGAGTCTATCCACCTTTTTCCCAACTCAAATCAAATTAATTGCGAATGCCACAAAGTCCGAATGCACAACGCGGAATCACTTTTTTCTCCAAAACATACTACACACAGAATTCATTTTACCAGCACTATGTACATGCACGCTCATAGATTACACGCATGAGTATTCTATGCTAGATTTACATATTTATTTATGGAATCAACCGGCTTCTACCCATTGATGTGTATACCATTCTTTTGGAAATATGTCTAACTGTCCTTTCGGTCGCTGCTTCAATTATCTGGATTTTGTTCAAGCTATTGTCTTCTATGTTCATTCTTTTATGTGTTTCATTTTTCAGGTAACAGGCGAACGATAATAAAATACGACAATAGACGATGCCGGTTCTGGTAATGACAAACTTCTGATCTGGATCAAAACTGGTTTCCAAAAATAGAAGAAAAATGTGGCACGAAAGGGATAACGGTGCTTAAAGTTGTGGGGAAGTACAGGTAGATCTATGATGACTCAAAGATCATTCACGCTACTAGATCTACACATCAGTTGAACTGTCTGAGCTGAACTCCAAGAGATGAAGATAAAAGAGACGTACCTTGATAACCATACAGTCGAAACTCGATACTTCGAACTCGCTTAAATCGAACTTACCAGTATTTCATAGTTTAATTTGAAAACTCGATCTCGCTTAAGTCGAACATACCCGTATTTCAAAGTTAAAACGTGGCTAAGCCACGTTTTAACATTGAAATATGGGTATGTTTGATCTAACGCGAGTTCGAACTATCGAGTTTCGCCTGTATTACGTTTTAGACGAACTTAGTTTAGCAACGTTTTACAACCATTGTTGCATTAATTTTAGAAAACACTTATATATTAAAGCTGCACTGTGTGTATGGGAAACCTGCATAAGACAATTGTTCAGGGTCCCATCTCTTCAGAAAGGCGATTGCTTTCTTATACAGGACAAATAGCAGCAGAACGCTCGAGCTATTCGTACAATGCACTTTTCTCTGCTGTTTCTGAGCTTATCTTGCCCAATTAACATCATTTACTGAGTTGTTGAACATGGTTCGTAACAGAAATAATTAGATAATTTACAATCAGAAACACATAAACCGACGTGTGTTACACTTTTAACGCCGTTTTAACCCTTTAACGCCATATCTGCTTTATGCCCTAAACTTCATCTCCATATTATCTGCAGCTATAAAACTCATGCCTGAACTATATTTTCAAAGGGACATTTTAACCCTTTCACGATAAAATTATTCGGGAGATTTTTACCCCTTCACCGCTTTATTGTCTTCTACTTCAGTATTGTTGTCTGCAAGACACGTTTCAACATTAGATTTAAGGTTGTATGACTTATTAAATATCGATAAGAGTGTCTAACAGGTTGTGTCCTGATCAGACGACGCGTGACGCGGCGTCTGATCAGGACCCAAACTGTTTGCAAACGCGCTTTAAGGCGTTCTTAGAGAGAAGAAAATTAAGCATTTTGACCGAGTCAGTGTCAAAACTAAGTCATGTGTCAACATTCAATCTGCTTGTAAAGTCCACTTTATTCGCCTATGTATTTGAGGCGAAAAAAAAAGGCGACTTTGCAAAATAGTTTGGAACTCAGCATCTGGTCAGCATCAAAACTGTTTGAAGCTCGTATCGAACTTTCTTTAGTCAAGCAGCCCTAAAACTGACTTTGATAATATTGCAGACGACATTCCAAATGCAGATTTGGAGGTTAGATGGTTAAAATAGCAAAAAAAACTTGGCAGGGAAAGAGTTAAATTTTGAAAGTACGTACATAGACGATAGGCTTATTTAACATCAATCTGGATTTTTTCAATTTTTTTTCTCGATTTTACGTCGCATTTCATTTCAGGCATGTCATTTAAGCCTGATTTTAACAATAATTGCAGGTGCCCTCTGATCAGGATATACACTGTTTGCATTGGATAAGTGTACTTCTACAGCTACACTGTCTCGTTATGACGATTATAATCGTCGCTAGGATTGAATACATGTTAAATAAAGCATACACAGGGCTCCAGATAAGACTAATAACTAATCCAACGTTTTCTCACTTATTTCAGCACCGAATCCTATGGTGTTACGTCTCATTAGAATCGTCTCGAAGAGACGATTCTAATGAGTTGTGACATTATAGGGTTCGATCCAGAAATAAAGATTTTTGTTTTTTAAATACTCCCCTTATCTGGAGCCCTGATGCGATACAATCTGGTTATTTGCGCATGCAACAACGTGACAATATAGTAGAACCCAAAAAGATAATAGCGATCTGGTGATATTTACTGCAGCCTTAAATTGCCGTAATTATCATACCACTGCGCATAAATTGCACTTTTCTTTTTAGTAAATTTTCTCGTGTTTCGGCTAAGTGCAATACAGGGTTGTCAGACTATTTCAAGTTCTTTAATAATGATGTTAACGCACGCTAGACTTATGATTTGAAAATTACTTGCACCAAAACCTTAGTACAGTGACATCTTTAACAAGAGCCGCATGTGGCCCTAAATCGCTCACCTGAGGAACTATTGTGTTATACTCGATGCATAATGAAGTTTGTCATTGCACGTATGTGGACTGTTGCATGAAACTGAAACAACTTGGAATTAGGTTTTCCTGTATAAGTCTTATGTAAAATTGATAAGCCCCGGGGCGGGTCCATTTTTTACCCTGGGGTCATGTTTTGAACAATCTTGGTAGAGGACCTTAAGGCAAAGCTAGATGCCAAATATAAAAGGTATGGGCCTTACGGTTTCAGAGAAGAAGATTTTTAAAGGTTTATTCCTATATAAGTCTATGTAAAACTGATCAGCCCCGGGGCGGGGCCATTTTTGACCCTGGGGTCATGATTTGAACACTCTTAGTAGAGGTTCATAAGGCAAAGCTACATGCCAAATATAAAAGGTCTGGGTCTTAGGGTTTCAGAGAAGAAGAGTTTTAAAGGTTTATTCCTATATAAGTCTATGTAAAACTGATAAGCCCCGGACGGGGCCATGTTTTACCCTGGGGTCATGATTTGAACAATCTTGGTAGAGGTCCATAAGGCAAAGCTAGATGCCAAATATAAAAGGTCTGGGTCTTACGGTTTCAGAGAAGAAGATTTTTAACGCTTTTTCTATATAAGTCTATGTAAAACTGATAAGCCCCGGGGCGGGGCCATTTTTGAACCTGGGGTCATTATTTGAACACTTTTAGTAGAGGTCCATAAGGCAAAGCTACATGCCAAATATAAAAGGTCTAGGCCATACAGTGTTAGAGAAGAAGAGTTTTAAAGGTTTTCCTATGAATAACTGATAAGTCCCGGGCGGGGCCATTTCTGACCCGGGGGGCATTATTTAAACATGATGCTACATGTGAAATTTGGTTGTCTTAGGACTTATAGTTATTGACAAGAAGATGTTTAAAGTTTTGACTTTATTTGTCAATATTACGTAAATACGGAAAATGACCACGCCCTCTGGCGGCCATGTTTTTTAACGGATCAAAATTCTTCGAACAATTTTGAAAGTATATTAATTGAGAAACATTTTGGTGAAAACCAAATTGAAATCGGACCAGTAGTTTTTTAAAAGAAGATTTCTTTTAGATATCGTACATGGTTGCCATGGCAACAAGACCGATTGCCCAACCCACTTTTTTTAACAATTTTTGAAGCTCACATAAGGCAAGGCTAGATGTATTTTATTTTTAAATGTATCTGACTAAGTTTGGTTAAAATTGGGCCATTGGTTTCAGAGAAGAAGTTATTTGAAACAAATTGTGAACAGACGACACGGACACCGACACCGACGTACGACGGACGCCAACCGATCACAATAGCTCACCTTGAGCACTTTGTGCTCAGGTGAGCTAAAAAGCACCGACCGACGATCTCTTCAGCAAAATAGCTACTACATGTATTTGTAATGACAAAGGTCATGCAGAAAGCTCCAGCAGAAACGTACTTCATTACCACAAAAGAGAGTTAATTATCCGGTGATAAAGACAGATGACTGCTTCAAGCAAGGTGACAGTAAAACAGAAAGCTCGCTTTGGAACATTCTGTTTTACTGTCACCTTGCTTAAATTGAAAGATGTTAATTCAGGGGCTGTCTGATCTGGGTCTACACTATATTCAACAAAGAGTCAACGTGCGCTTTTAGTAGGCGAAAGGTTAACCTATTCAACCTTAGCGACGACCTTTTTCGTATTTAATAAACAATGTACAAAATGTACCTGTGAAGTGTACGTGACTTTGTACATCTGAATATGCAAACATTGTAGATCCTGGTCTAAGGGTTCCCGAAGAATGTCTCTGTTCAGAGTCTGCACTGTTTGTCGTTTAGCAATATCTTATAAAATCAACCCTAAATAGTCTCAAATGGACTAGACTGAATTGAAAGTTTAAGGGATGAATAAGTTGACAAAAACATGCATTCTATATAAAATTGCAGCAATACGGTCATGATATCGCAGTATATATAGAGGTTACACAACTCTCTGACAACCTCAAATATCTAAATCAAAGCTTTATTACTAAAACAACAATATCTATCACTACAAGAAATATAAAGGAGAACAATAAATCACATACAGTTGAACTTCGATATCTCGAACTCGATTAGGTCGAAGATACCCGTATTTCAAAGTTAAAACGTGGCTAAGCCACGTTTTAACTTTGTAATACGAGTTATGTTCGACTTAACCGAGCATGAAACAATGCAATACATGTGTCGAAATATCGGATTGTTCGAATTAAGCAAGTTCCAGATATAGAAGTTCGACTGTATTGTGTTCTCTTAAACGTTTCCAAGGAACTTTAAGTTCTATCCAATCATCTGTAATATTGTGATAAACGAGTCTGACAAGTGATTTAAACGAATATGCCATGGCTACGTCGATATTGCTCAAGTATGGAATGGTACCAGCGCCATTAAAACATTGTGGTGTGCGAGGCCCATAATGAAGGAAGTGGGTCTATTTAAAAGCTAAAATATTTGTTTCTGTTTCGAACTGTTTGGTGTGACTACATATTAGAATCGTCTCTTCGAGACGATTCTAATGAGCAGTGACATCATAAGGTTTGATGCAGAAATATCAGAGAAAATAATTGAAAACTTCGAGTTTACTCCCTATTATCCGGAACCACTCTAAACCGGACCCTTATAAAACACTAGTTCCGGTCTCTAAACTTATTGGTACTAACAGCTTTCTGTCTCGTTTATACCCTGCATTAAATAGTCACCTGTTTTTACGGTCTACCTACATTTTTAAAACAGTGTCCGCTTTGGAGGAGTTTTTGACACATACATACATGTCTTTTGATTTGTTTTATGCGATGCAGCGTTGTTGGCACTAACGGGTTTCCGTACATATTAGTTTGTGACAATCAGATTGAAACCGCATAAGCGTTGCTCAAGCAGTTGATTTAGTTGAAGAGATTTGTTTTGCTACTGAGTTATTTGTTTTCTTGACAAAACACTGATATTGTCAAGCCTGTTAAACACTTTAACTCTGCCGTCGCTGAGGCTACCAATGGCCAATTCAATTTTCCACTTTAGTGTAGTCCAATTTTGACTTTTAGGGTTACATTTATTTTTTTCAGTGTATTACAGTATGACAAACAGTACAGACCTTGATCTAAGGAGTCATTTTGGAGCCTTCTTATTAGGGTCTTCACTGTTTGGTTAGGACAAGTATGTTCTCCACGGGAAAGCTGTTATAACGGACGCAATTTTGCGTGACTAGGTTTAAAATGGTTAAATACCCATTTAGATTATTCCGAATGTCCACAAAAAAATGAATTGGCAAGTAATGTCAACCAAAGCAAACCACCGCAATGCACAGAACCTGTTCACAATCCGTTATATGTAACAAACGTAAAGGACGTGCCATGGAACAATCAGATTGAATGTATTGCAAACAGTCAAGACTTGATCAGCCACCGCGTTTTACCCCTTGTCCCATAGCCTGTTTCTAGTGTTGAAGACGAGTGGCCGTGAAGTGAATGCAAAATGACATTACAACCTGCTTTATAATGCGGTTTAATGACCAAGAAAACACAACAAAATAAAATGTAGAAAATTACATCTTCTTGTAATTTTTGATCATTTACGTATCTAGAATCTGTGTTGCAAACAGTATGGAACTGGGTCAGACTTCGGTTATCTGGCTGTAAGCTGTTTGCAATGTTCATAATATTATTTCAGACTTTCTTCATATCACTACATAAATGGTGACGTTTAAACCTCAGGTGAGGCACCCTTCAGAACCACGTTCATTCGGGTCATGAACGCCGATTCCGCCACCTTCCGTTATGCTGCGTTTACACTTAGCCACGATGCCCATGATTTGAGAGAATCGCGTTGAGCGTGGAGGACCGTGGGGCGAATCGAGGGGATCTTGAGAGAGCGTTGGAGAATCGAGATAATCGCAAGGATCGTGGCAGATTTTTTGACGGTCAAACATTTTGTTGCGATTATCCCGATTGATTTTATTTCTTGAGAGAGCATAATAGAACTTGGGAATCTTAGTAGAGCGTCGTACAGCTTAAAAGAGCTTACATGTAACAGAATTTAACAGAACGCATCAAACCGTGAAGCACAAACGTAGGGGATCTTTGTTAACTTGGAAAGGCGAAAGTTCCTTTAAGTTTGTATTATTAAGTTAATATAGTGCTCCCTCCCTACAACGGCCCTCGCAACAGCGACTCCCTCTTTACAACGGCACTTACCGCATTTTCCTATAAACAAGACAATAACTGTATGTCAAACGCTTTCACTGCTGCAATTGTGTCTGCTAAAATTGTCGTCTGCAGTTTTTCGTAAAATTACATATAAGTTGATATTTTGATAGAATATATATAAATACGAGTGACAGGTTAAGCTTCCCACCAAATATTTTAAGATGCGTCATCCCAATGTCACCAGAGTTTGACACCAGCATCCAGAGAATGAGTGGATGGCCCATACCTCCTTGTTATACCCCACTCGTGCTCAAAACGCATTGCTCTTGGTGAAATCGTAACCCGGCGTCTGATCAGGCTCCAAACTGTTTGCCACCACGATAAACATGAATTATCAGAATTGTCCAAAAGTTTCACTTTTCTACGTTTTAGTGTTTTGCGTTTGCGTTTCGTTTCTTTTAAACGGGAAAGAATAACGTTTTCTCCACTGTATACGACATGTAACACTCATGATCGTATTTGGAGATGACTTCTATAATAGATCAGACAAATTATTTTCTCAAAGTGAAATATACTAGTTCACCTTTGTCTAGTTTTGAGGACAAAAACAAATTTTATCAAGTTGAAATTAATGCTGATTGCGTCTTAGGGTGCATTCTGCTTTACTTTCGGCACGCTTTAAGACACCGTCTGCTTTGATAAAGAACATATTTCTTGTGATGCATGCTCGTGAGTGTATCAAGTGAAACTATTTTCCTCAAAGTAGACTAGGAACGAACAAAATATTTATGGAGTAATGGGTTAAACAATATAACTACACGTGTCACTCAAATGCAATAAGCCAGACAAAAACTTAGCTCTTCAGATTAAATAGGAAGCACCTCATCGTCCGCATATAATCACCCATCTGTCAATATTTTTTTCAGATTTTGTGTCTAATATCAGGTCTCATGGTGCATTAACAGTGATAATTTTAGAAATCAGATAAATGAGTCCTCGGGATGCACAGTCTGTAAAACAATGAGTCCTTGAGACAAACATTGAGTCCTTGAGGTGAAAAATTAACCCAATATCCCATAACTTATTTCTAGTTTTGAAGACCACTTAAAGCAGGTTGAAAGTAAAGCAGGATGTTGTATATGAGTAAAAGGTTAATAAAGGTCAGAACAGCTATGGTACCATGAGACTCACAACTTATATAATAATGAGTCCCTGGCAAATTTAATAAGTACATGTATAGGACTCGGGATGCACAGGTAAAATTATCACTGCGTTAGATATACTGTATAGTCGAGACACGATACTTCGAACTAGCTTAAATCGATCGTACCAAGCATTTCAGTTAAATTTCAATCTCACTAACATTTATTTGCAAACAGCTTGAATCCAGATCAGACGTCGCGTAACGCGGCGTCTGATCTGGATTCAATCTGTTAGTCACTCGTCAATTGTCACTCGTCATTATACAATGTACGTATTCTATCAAATTGTCCACTTATACATGTATGTTACTTTGAGAAAAACAGCAGAAGACATATTTTAGCAGGCGGTATTGCAGCCATGAAAAAATTCGACATAAATGTCTTGTTTGGTGAACTGCGGTTAGGGTCTTTGTACTGTGTAAGGAAGGGAGTCATTGTTTGAGGGCCGTTGTAGGGAGGAACCAGTGTAAATCTTCTAGCAAGCACATAGCAAAGGTTCATTTTAATATCATGCATGCAAAATGGATTAAAGAGACTGGAAACCAATTTGGCCGAAACAATTTTCTTGTTTATGGATGACAAGTGTCTATATAAACACGTGAAATTCACTTTAGAAAATACTTTATGTTAAAGAATACATTTTAAACCACAAAAGGGCATTGCATGCCCTGAAATCGCTCACATGTTGTTATGGAGCCTAATAGCTTTACTTTTTAGTTTTATCCGTCAGCAAAACAGACTGTAAATTTTGCCTTTTTCTCGAATCATTGTTACAAACAAGAAATTAACAGGTTTTCATTGACAGTTAAAATTATCGTATGGAGGTGGTATACGTCGGAAAGTCACGTTACAGTGGAGAATCTGTTATTCTTTCCCGTTTAAACGCAAACGTACGCAAACGCAAAGCACTAAAACGTAGAAAAGAACAACTTTTGGACAATTCTGATAATTCTTGTTTATCTTGGTGGCAAACAGTTTGGAGCCTGATCAGACGCCGGGTTACCCGGCGTCTGATCTGGCTCCAAACTGTTTGCACTGCAAATAATAGTTTTAGCGTAAACGCGTTTATTGGGAAAGAATAACACATTCTCCACTGTACATATAGATGGCGGCCTCCGTACCAAACATTTTACTGTCGATGAAAACCTGTTAGTTTCTTGTTGATTACAATGATTCGAGAGGAAAGCAGATTTGATCGGTATTGAAAGTGTATATATCTATTGAACTGTACGACTGTTATGCTTGGCATTGTCGAAACAAGCGTACAGTAGTACGGTAGCCAATACTACATAAGCACAGGACGAACCCGTGTCTTTAATCCAGAAACTCTGCCGTTTCAGTGGGTAAATACAATTACTGTTTAAATTGCTTGATTACGATTGGTTTTATGATGTTTTCATGGAAAGGTATTATGTTAGCTAGACAGAAAACAACGAAAGTGTTATTTCATCAATCATTATTCACGCTAATTATGACAAGTTTTGTTTAGGTAGGCAAATCAGTTGTTCTCCTAGTCTCTGTATGTACCTTTTGTTAAATTTTGTTTGAAAATCATCAATCGTGTCGGATCCCTTAGAGACACACAGACGGACAGACAAACAGGCGCCGGACAGTGTCATTACTACTGTATATGCCTCCCTAATTGGGGGCATAAAAAACACCTGGGATTGAGAGATATTTTTTTAGGATGTTTAGAACCGATAATTATTTGTTAAATGCCATATGCACGATCATGCCACACATCGTTATTTGAGTTTTATCTTTTCTTCTCAAATACACCATTTGGTTTGAAGTCTCTTTAAGGATTTGATCTGTGGTACAGAACAAACTTATATACTTGTCTCTAATCTAGAACTACATTTTTTCAAACGTACTTTATAAGGAACGTAGTCCTGAGAGTTTTGCTTATAAGTAGAATTATTCCTGTTCTGATTAGAATCGAGGATTATTTTTGCATAACTGACTGCGCACGACAGGAAATACGAGAATTTGTGGCCGTTTTTAGATGAAAATTGACGACAATAATTTATCCGGAAACTCTTGGATTGAAAATAAACAAGATATTCAACAATAAAACATCATTTTTACAACTACTGCTGTGACACTTCGCTTTCCATTTGTGCATGCAACAGATGGTCGATTTAAGCAATGTGAAGGTAAAGCAGAAAGCTCCGGTAGGAGCTTTCTGCTTTACTTTTATCTTGCTTTAATGCATAAAACCAAAAACGCGTCTTAATGCGTGTCCGCAATAGCATGACTTGGTTGTATTAACTGTAATTATTCCAACAAGGTTATTAGCTGACTTGCATTCGTATTATCTTTTCGTGTTTCAAAAACAATAGCTCTTAGCCTTCTTCTAAAAAAAACTCGACATGTTCTTAAAATCGCCATCCGCAAAAAGACTCAAATATAGTTTCTTAAGCATCGTATATTTCACGCAACAAAAACGCACCTGATAAACATTTTTTGTCACTATTTTATGCCCTGTTATTCTTTGTCAGATCTGGATCAGACCTGTTTACACGTGCAAATCACGTTGCATTTGACAGCTGAAGGGATAGCAACATATTTCCTGAGTAACTTTATCGCGCAGTGGCCAATTTGATATGATAATATGCCATATTGACTGTAAAATCACCCTTTCTCAACAATTGGCGACATTTTCCACATTTGCAAACAGTTTGGATCCAGATCAGACGCCGAATAACTCGGCGTCTGATCAGGAACCAAACTTTTTGGTATGCATATAAATGTTTTCTACGGTCAAATTGCGGGACAATATAAGTTTGAAAGGAAATCGTAGACGTCAATATTTTGGCAGACGATAAAATTGCATGGATTAAATTGACGTCTGTAAACACGGAAGACAAAATGGACTGCTTCTAAATATAATAATCCTAGATTAGCTGACGTACTTTAGATAGAGATAATGATAAAAATGATGACCTCAACCATGCCGCGTTCTTTGCACGACTAAACGCGCGTTGGGAAATACATGTAGTCTGGAACAAACTACAGTGGAGAATCTGTTATTCTTTCCCGTTTAAACGCAAACGTACGCAAATGCAAAGCACTAAAACGTAGAAAAGAACAACTTTTGGACAATTCTGATATTTCATGTTTATCTTGGTGGCAAACAGTTTGGAGCCTGATCAGACGCCGGGTTATCCAAACTGTTTGCACTGCAAATAATAGTTTTAGCGTAAACGCGTTTATTGGGAAAGAATAACAGATTCTCCACTGTAATTCCGCCTTGGCCAAAGCGCACTACAATGTACTATTTGCAATCTGTTTGGATTCAGATTATATACAGAGCATTTCGGTGTCTTATTAGGATCCAAACTGTTGACGCTCATAAATACAGTTAACCGTTGTTTCTTTACGCAACGATGTCTACGAATTGATTTTGAGAAAGAAACGCAAACAACAATTTCAAGTAGATGACACTCCTGGTGGTGAAGAAGTTAAGCAGGCCGTCGGATATAGTGGATGGCTTCAAGGTCAACATGCCTTCTCTGCTGTAAATGCATGTTTCAACGTTTGTCAAGGTCGAAAACAGATGCGGTAAGCACTTGATACTACAGTGCTCCCTCCCAACAACGACTCCCTCCTAACAACGACACTTGCCTAAGATCCCAAAACAGGACAACTACAGTGGAGAAAACGTTATTCTTTCCCGTTTAAACGCAAACGAAACGCAAACGCAAAACACTAAAACGTAGAAAATGTCAATTTTTAGATATTTTTTACAATTCGTTTTTATCTGAGTGGCAAACCGTTTGGAGCCTGATCAGACGTCGGGTTACCCGGCGTCTGATCTGGCTCTAAACTGTTTGCAGTGGAAATAATAGTTTTAGCGTAAACGCGTTTATTGGGAAAGAATAACACATTCTCTACTGTATATCTAACGATTTTGATGATGCAATATCGTCTACTTAAAATTGTCGTTTGCTGTTTCTTTAAAAGTGACATAATGGATATTTTGACAGAAAATAAATTAATGACGAGTGACACGGTGTCTGATCTGGATTCAAGCTGTTTGCGAATGTAAGCCAATTTCACTCCCTATAACAACTCCCTCCGAACAACGCACACAATATTTGTCTCCCATTGGGTGTCGTTGTAGAGAGGGGGCGCTGTATGTCCATTTACAAGAAGTGTCATTAATGGTGTTTTAGACAGATGGCAACTTAAAACACGTGTGGAGGACAACTTAATGCAAAGTTTAATCTTGAACCCATTGTCTGGAGATTGCAGATGTACTTGTGTTTGCAAGCAGGTTAGACTCAAATCAAGATCTATATCCAAACGGTTTGACGGTGGTCATTAAGGTCCGTATATAGATAAAAAATGAACAAATTCTTATTTGACAACATTTTTGAAAGATGAGATGTCGGCAGGCAAATTAATTAATTTTTAATTTACATTATTCAGTCATATGCCTTAACTCTATCGTCAAACCTATATGTTTAACTCTTTGCATGCTTGGTATTTTTGGCCTGCAACATTTGTCGTCTGCTACTGTTCTAAAACTAGATATTTCTAATTTTCTTTTGAAAACATTGTCAAAGTGTCAAACAGTTTGATAACGCGGCGTCTCGTCTGGATCCAAACTGTTTGCAAAGGCAATCAATGTGGCAAATATATCCGCCGCTAGCATGCAAAGAGTTTAGTAGTCTGTACATCAGATTATCACTTATCGCTGTTTTCATATCAAATTTAAACGAGGAAACTCGTCAAGGCCGATTAAACTATTCCATATTCCCTAACTAGATTGTTTTTTCAATAAAAGCAATTTCCCCAGTACAAAGACATCTCACAAAACTAGATGTTGGCACACGCTTACCAAACTCTAGGAAAATAGAATCTGATGATAGAACTTTGTACTGCTATATTTATTACAGTGAATGGATGGATGAGTTGGGGTTTTCCGCACTACGACACAAAATAGGTCATATAGCGCCGATGAATGATGACATGATGGCGATGATGATTTCAGGAAGATGATTTCGGCTACAGTGGAGAATCTGTTATTCTTTCCCGATAAACGCGTTTACGCTAAAACTATTTTTCTTTTACAAACAGTTTGGAGCCAGATCAGACGCCGGGTAACCCGGCGTCTGTTTGGCTCCAAACTGTTTGCCACCAAGATAAACATGAAATATCAGAATTGTCCAACAGTTGTTCTTTTCTACGTTTTAGTGCTTTGCGTTTGCGTATGTTTGCGTTTAAACGGGAAAGAATAACAGATTCTCCACTGTAACTTCACTCTTTGCGAAGCAGCGAATGCATCGTTCACAGTGAATACATATAATACGTAATTCGTGTTTAACCTATAACTCCATAATTCAATATATTCCAACACGGAAAAGGAAATGTTCCTCTTTATACAGTCATGAATACATGTATGTACTTTATAGAATATTTTCTATGTCCTGGCCGACGATAGCTTAAAGTTGACTGAAAGTAAAGGGGAATACTTTTTATGGTAGTATGCACACAGATGCGCCAAGGTGGCATTCTGCTTAACATGTATTTTCTACCTACTTTAAGCGGTCACCAGTCCTCAAAACTAGAAACTAATATTGAGGTAAAGGGGTAAATAAAACGACCGGCATTACTAGAGCAAATAAACAAAATGATTCCGCCATGTTCTTCCTTTTTGTCGCCACTAACACGTACAGTTTTTCCCTTAACATTCATTATAGCCGTCTCTTTGAGACGATTCAAATGCAAAGTCACAACATGATACTAGGTTCGGTGAAACTATTATCAGGATTTCATAATTTACAATAAAACCCTTACAGTGAGCTTAAGTTACGCGGCGTCTGGTCATGGCACAAACTGTTTGACAATCATATCACTGTTTCTTAAGTCAAAAACGTATACAGTAAAACCTCTCTATTACGACCACTAAAACGAAGGCAAATTTATTGTAAAAAAGACAGGTGACAGCTTAAAGCAAGGTGACAGTAAAACAGAAAGCTCCTAAGCTTTAAGCGGTCACCTCTGGTAAACACCTAATAATTAGCACAATTTAGTGGTCGTAATAGAGAGGTTTAACTGTATGTTCCAGCGCACGAAAAATACAAGTAGACGATATTATGGCAGAGACTATATGTAAGACGGTCGAACGTTTAGAAGAAACAAAACCAATCAACTATAGACCATTGTTGCCTATAAATTGCATCATTAATTGAAATGACAAAGGCATCTTGCAAAACATATGTTACACGCGGTAAACGAACTTATCAAAATCAAGGATACATATATGTTTAACACAAAAAGAGTCTTAATATGTCTTTTATATAGGCCAAGTCGTGCGTTGTGATTTTTACAACTGAATCGTCAATCTGAGACAAATAATTTAAGTATGCTAACTTCATGATTGTTTTAAGTAACGGAAAGAAAATTTAAAAGATTGTTTAATTAGTCACTTGTATTGTTTAAAACAGTTTGGAAACTACAAGGCGGATTTGTGACATCATTACAAACAGCTAAGATCCGGCTCCCGGTAGTTGACAAATGTAACGGTCCGCTTAAATACCCCCAAACCTCTCCAAACCTTTCAAACCTCCTCAAAGCAGGCTGAAAGAAAGCAGAATGCGTTTTAACCCTTTCAACCCTAAATAGCTCTAGTGGGTATTTATAATCCTTTTGGACTCTTCTAAAACAGGTTTTTTGAACCAGTCTACTGTTGCATTATTGATATGACAACAAAAACGAATGAAAATATCAAACAGTGCAGACCCTGATCAGAGGGCTCCTATAGGAACCATCTGATCAGGGGCTACTCTGTTTGCATATGTAATCAGTAATACGGTGGAGAATCTGTTTTTTTCTTTCCCGATAAACGCGTTTACGCTAAAACTATTTTTTCTTTTACAAACAGTTTGGAACCAGATCAGACGCCGGGTAACCCGGCGTCTGATCTGGCTCCAAACTGTTTGCCACCAAGATAAACATGAAATATCAGAATTGTCCAACAGTTGTTCTTTTCTACGTTTTAGTGCTTTGCGTTTGCGTACGTTTGCGTTTAAACGGGAAAGAATAACAGATTCTCTACTGTATCTACAGAGGGCTGTATAGGTTTGAAAGGGTTCAGGCGCATTCTGGTTTTATATCTGTATTTTTCTAAATACAGTGTTCCCTCACTCCAACGGTAATCCGAACAACGATTCCCTTCTTTACAACAATGCTTTATGCTCATGCCCAAACAAGAATTATGTCTAACGTTCTCATTACTTCAATGTCTGCTTAAAATCGGTGTTTCCTGTTTTTTTTCTCAAAGTTAAGTTAAGAATTTGACATTTTGACAGAGGAAACATAAAGACGAGTTCAGAACATGTTGAACCCGAATCAGACGCCGCGTGACGCGGCGTGTTATCTTGGTTCAAACTGTTTGCAAATCATTTGAAATGTAAGCCAAGCCTAAAAGTATTAATTTTCCCTCCCTATAATAACTCCCTCTGAACACCACACAAATCTTTTCTCCCATTGGTTACAGTAGGGAAGGAAAACTGTACAATCAAGCAGACTCTCATTTTTGGTAGAGATTTAGTAGACGTTACCGTGGAGAATGTGTTAATTTTCCCAATAAAACTATTATTTACAGTGCAAACATTTTGGAGCCAGATCAGACGCCGGGTAACCCGGCGTCTGATCAGGCTCTAAACTGTTTGCCACCAAGGTAAACATGAAATATCAGAATTGTCCAAAAGTTGTTCTTTTCTACGTTTTTGTGCTTTGCGTTTGCGTACGTTTGCGTTTAAACGGGAACGAATAACAGATTCTCCACTGTATGCGGCGTCTCATATGGATCCGAATGAATGGTGTTTTACAGCCCATCGACAAAATATGGTAATTTAGAGCCGTCAAATGTATCCGAACCTTTTAAAAGAGCTATCACAAATTTGCATGCAGCGTGAAGAAGTTTAAAAGAGAAAGCTAGATATATAATTTTGTCTCTTCAGTCGCAAGTGGTGCCCCAAGTTACATATATCATATATGCAAAACGACCAACAGGCCCTAATTCCTATAGAGACCAAAATACATCGCTCCCTCTCTACAAGGACACCCAATGGGAGACACAACTTGTGTGTGTTGTTCGGATGGAGTCGTTATAGGGAGGGAAATTGGCGTTTGATTGTCTCTCATCAATAGGTTTTTTACCTGTCAAAAAATCCACTATGTAACTTGAGAAAAGCAGCAGACGACAAATTTAATCAGACAATATTGCAGCAGTAAAAGAGTGTGGCATACATGTCCTTTTAACTCTTTGCACCCTAGTCCCGCATATAGGCGTCCTTTTCAAACAGTGTACATGTGAATAGAACACTTGTCCTGTGCAAACAGTGAAAACCCAGATCAGAGGGCTCCGAAAGGAGCCCTCTGATCAGGGTCTTCACTGTTTGTCATAAGGCCAAAAATTGACAAAAACAACCCTTAAAAGCCAGAAATGGACTAGACTAAAATTGAAGCTGGCATTGTCCATTTAAAGTTTCAGGGAGGAAAGAGTTAATGGAACTGCAGCAGAGGTCGTTGTAAGGAGAGAGTTGTTGTTTGGAAGGCCGTTGTAGGGAGGGAACGCTATTTATCAAACTATTGACAGTATGCACATATGTGGTATATGAGAAAACATCCTGTCAAATAATGAGACAGTAGCTAGCAAACTGTATGAGGAATTAGGTAGACAGCCTACAGTAAACCCTCTCTATTACGACCACTAAAACAAAAGCTAATTCATTGTATAAATACAGATGACAGCTTAAAGCAAGATGAAAGCTTTTCAATGAGCTTTCTGTTTTACTGTCACCTTGCTTTAAGCAGTAACCTGTCGTAAACACCTAATAATTAATGCAATTTAGTGGTTGTAATAGAGAGGTTTCACTATATATGCCGTGTAAGTTGTCGTGACGAACGAACGCACATGGATAAAGCAGCATGCACACAAAATAAACTGGAGGAGGAATAGGAAAAACAAAAGTCGGTCATTTTGTGACGGGTTATTGTATGCAGATTCAAGTCTGATAGGAAATAAAACAAGTCGCGACAAATCCATAATTTTCCATATCCGGTATCTAGAATTTACAGCAGTAATTACTTGAACAGAATTGACAGACATCAAGCAAAACATAATTTTGTAAATGGTAACGAAATTCTGAGAATCTAAAATTGACAATGGCAATATTGATAGTGTCAGTCTAAAACTGAGTATTTCTGTTCTATTTAGAGTGAAAATAGTATCAACCCATTTTATGTCCACTATCCCATATTTGGGACATAGGCAAACAGTGTAGACTCGGATCAGACGCCGCATTATGCGGCGTCTGATCAGAGTCTACACTGTTTGCTGATAGGAATTTCAATATAAAACAAAATGAAAATGAAAATTTTGACCAGACATCCCTTTGATAAAAAATGGACTATTCCAATATACAAACATGGAATAATCCACTGGGCGTAAAAGGGTTAAACGCTATGCAAGACAAAGTAAACGATATATATTTGTGAAACACTATGCACTTTGCTTGCTATGTGACCATGACCTCTAAACGACCTTGATCTTGGTATGACATAGACCAAGTTGTACTAAGCTCAATGACTGATTAAGTATACATGCCAAAATATGAAGACTCTAACACACGTAGTTACAAAGTTATAACTAATGCTAAATAATTGACCTTTAAATAACCTTGATATTTGTCTGACATGACCCAAGTTGTACTGATCAGACTCGATACTGTTTGTCGATAAGATTGAAATACTGTAAAACCGATTTTATTCGCGAGAATATATAATTTGCGCGTAAATTCGCGAATGTCTCTAGTTATGAAAATAGGTGACTTCTTAAAGCAGGTTGAAAGTAAAGCAGAATGTGCCTTAAGACACATTCTGCTTTACTTTCAACCTGCTTTAAGCTATCACCTGCTAGAAATATTGCATGATGTCGCGCATTAATACAAAACCGCGTAACGCGAAATATTCATGACGCGAAATATACCTGTTTAACAGTAGTCTGAAATGTCAAAAAGTTGTAATTTACTGTATTGATCTTTATTGCAATGGAAAGAATAACGTAAAAGCTTAGCTCCCAGTGGACCGCTAGATTAATTTCACGTGCAGGAGAGACAATGTCAATCATAAGAAGGAGAAACTAAAGACTTTAACCCTATACTCCAAAGACACGACTTTTTTATTTATTTAATTCATATCTTCACTGAAGAAATAATGAATGAATGAATGGATGGGTGGATGGGTGAACGAACGAACGAACGAACAAACGGACAGACAGGCAGACGGACGGACGGACCAACGAACGAATGAACGAACGATTGAATGAATGAATGTTGTTTTACGGCCCATTGATATGAGTGGTAATTTAGAACCGAACCAACTTAAGAAAATAGTTTATACAGTAATGAATATTTAGCATAAGAAACAATTCTGTATCATAGCAGATAGTATAGAATTAAAGCAAGCTGAAAGTAAAACAAAATGAAATTTCAGGCGCGTTTTGCTTTATTTACAACCTGCTTTAAGTGATCATCTGTCTTCCAAACAGAAACAGGCATACAGACAGTCGAACTTCGATATCTCGAACTCGGTTAAATCGACATACCCGTATTTCAAAGTTAAAACGTGGTTTAGCCAAGTTTTAACTTTGAAATATGGGTACGTTCGACATAACCGAGCATGAAATAATGCAATTCATGTGTCGAACCATCGTATGGTTCGAATTAAAGTTCGAGTTAAGCGAGTTCGAGATATCGAAGTTCGACTGTGTTTATAGGTTATATAAATGGCAAAGACAGGTAACAGCGTGATAAAGAACACCTCCTTCTCCTGTCCGCGGCATTTAACTACTTGTATCTGGATGTTCTAAAAGACGCCCGCAACCAAAAGCTTTGAGGAGCGCAAAAATAAATTTGAGTATTGCATTATCATATGATTCAAACATTCGCTTAGGGTAATTTCCGTTTCCGAAATGCTGTTTAAATCCAAATATTAATTAACCTGTTGCATTTCATACGCCTTCAATTGGTTCCTCAACAGAAGAAGAAATTGTAACTCGGTATTTGCGTAGTTAGATACTGAGGTGCCCATGTCTGTCGTTGTAACGATTTTGGTTTATAAAATAAACTAAATTGCTGTGTAGGTAGTAAAATATTGATGTAAAAGTACTGTTCAAAGGGAAACAACCCAGCTTCCACTGCTAAATATCGCTCACAAGTTTTCTCCCTTGGATTTTATTATTGCATCCTATTGTATAACATTTTTATGCCTGGGCATTGCAAAGAATCCTATTTCTCTCGTCCATATGCTTGCTGTCAATATATCAGATATACAAGGATGATCTACAGACAAATGCAGTGTTTAGTTCATACAGTAGACCATTTGATATTAAATAGAAAACAGTGCTCACAGTGTCTAATCAGGGTCAGCTATAATCTCGATGAGTATTTATAGGTTAACCCATTTATACCTCGATATTGTAATGAACTCCCCCTATATGCTTGCTGGAAGAGATCATTATAATATACAAGGGATCTAAGGACACGGTAGTGTTTTTTCCATACAGCAGGACATTTCATCTACAATTGCAAACAGTGTAGACCCTGATGAGACGCCGCGTTACTATAGGCTTAAATTGGTTAAGCTATATACATATACCGATAACCATGATGTCAAATAGGGTGAATTTAACATAACATCAATCATCATATATTTTTTACTTCCTTGTCACCATTTTCCCATCTGTCCCCGAGTCAAGTAGTTAATCATACAATGTCAAGTAGATTATCACAAGTAGGTATCAGCTCAGTAAGGCAACTATCCCTTTTCCGCATAAATAGTTAAATACGCCCTTTCACACCTTAAGTTTTTTCCTAAAATGAGCAAGTAGTTCCACTTTCAGATACAGCGTTTCCTCTCTATAAAGGCCCTCCCAACAACGACTCCTCCCTACAACGACCCTTCTCTCAGTTCCCTAAACCGGACAATAATGTCTAACGCTTTTACGGCTGCAATGTCGTCTGCATAAAATTGTCGTCTGCTGGGTTTCTTAAAATTACATATAAGTGGACATTTTGATAGAATAAATATTATTATGAGTGACAAACAGCTTTGATCCAGATCAGACGCCGCGTGACGCGGCGTCTGATCTGGATCAAAGCTCTTTGCAAATGTAAGCAAAGTCTTGATTTTCTCTTTCTATAATGACTCCCTGCGAACAACACACACAGTCTGTGGCTCCCACTGGATGTCGTTGTAGATAGGGAGCACTGTATATAGTTATTATATTATAAAAGCTTAACCAAATTATATATAGATACGCATATTTCGCCTTAATTCATTTCTCCACTGAAATTATAATATTATTACAACAATTCCACTTTATACAGTTATGAATATGCATCACATGAAATATTTTCTAGATCTTGGTTAATATATGTAACAATAAGGAAACGTTTCCCAAATAATAAAACATAGTCATGTCAGGCAGTTTCTGTAAGAAAATAGTGCAGATACTGATTACCAAGTGCCATAAGGAGTACTCTGATCTGGGTCTACACGTTTTTCAAACAACGTCAGTTTGTATCAAGTGTATTCCCTGGCCTCTTAGCTGTTTGTCTCTCTTTCTTGCTTTATGCATGCCTGTCAGTAACACTCTTACTCTCTTCTTTTTTCACATTGTTTCTGTTCTGTCTGTCTCTCTTTCATCAAATATCTGTCTCTCAATAAGCATCGAATATGTATGTAGGTAAGTATATTTGGTGGTGTGGTGTGTTTTTTTCGGGACAACTGACTCACTATGTATCAGTAGCGCGTTCAGTTACCGTATCGATTGCATCGATTGCATAAAAAATGTAACAATTTAACTAAAACGACCTGTTTGCACGATATCGATTGCGAACGACTTCAAAGGTAGTGAGCCAACGCTAACGAAAAATAAATGGCGACGAAATGAGTTTACAAATACAGCGAACAGTCCCGGGTTAATTTTTCATCAATAAACCAAGATTTTCCGATACGTAATGTATCAAACAAAGCAACTTACATCTAAGCAGCTAACTCTTATTTTTATATGCGGTAAAATTGATACATTTCAGTTGATTTGTACACTTTTGCGTGTGTTATTCGGATTCGTAAATAGTTCGTTCGTACCCTTGAAAATTAAATAAACTTGGGGGCGCAATGAGTTATTATTGAAGAATATTGGAAAACGTTAGATGTCGTACTATAATGGTTGATTGCATCGGTTAACGTTGCCGTTCTCCGATACACTACTTGAACGCGCTTCAGATAATCCATTCATTCAAGATACAAAAGTCGAAGCCTTCCAAATGACGCAGTGCCATTCAATTTGTATTCGTATATGCACAAAAATAGTAATCACTGGTATACATCGTACAGCGGATGTTGCTCCAAAGTGATACGGATTCCATGGTGAATTGATGTAAACAATGTCAGGCCAGGTAAGAACTACGTCTATTACACACTTATTGCAACACATAAGTATTAAACGTTAAATCGTACCGAATCAGAACTAATTTCTGCCTGTCGCAAACAAGCCTCCTCTGTTAAAAACGTCGAATGGTCCGTGAATTATGAGAGTTTAGTCTGCCCTATCACTAACAACATGTGCCGACTTTACACAAATTGGTCGAATATGTGCATTATATACATGTAAAGTGTAATTGCTTTTCCTCTACAGATAGATAGTATCTCTATGTATTAGGATTTTCGACTCGTGTAAGTGAAACAGTTGCACGTTTTGTAAATTTGGCCATTTCATTCTACCATCACTGTACCGCGTCTTGCTAGCAGGTGACAGTTTACTGTACCGCATCTTGCATTTCTACTGTACTGCATCTTGGAAAATACAATTAGTAAATCTGAACGAAATGGATCGAAAATTAGACCTGGACCCGTGTTCTGAAACATTCTACGTATTTTCGCAAAGTAAAATTAGTATCTAACCTTTCCTCTAGGAAAATACGTTTAGCTGAGGATTTTGAGCCGACGTTTGTGTATAAGTTGCTTCGTGAAATTTGGTCAACTTCGGGGTGGGGTAACGTCACTACAAACGACTGAGGGTACTGTTTTATACATTATTACCTACGGTCTTTATCGCAAAAACGTGGAAAACACTGATATCTATTCAAAATCTATATTTGAGATATACATGATCAATTTACATGTAGGTACCAAAACTAGCGTACATGTAAGTACATAATTAGTTTCACAATTATATAATTAACTAACGAACAGAATTTCAATGAAGTCGCCGTGGCTCAATGGTGAAAGAGTCGGACTAGCATGTCTTGGAAAATACAATCAGTAAATCTGGTACGATGAAATTGATGCTTGATGTCT
The DNA here is from genome assembly GCA_922989275.2 of Gari tellinella. Taxonomy (NCBI): domain Eukaryota; kingdom Metazoa; phylum Mollusca; class Bivalvia; order Cardiida; family Psammobiidae; genus Gari; species Gari tellinella. Next base: position 44,470,930 of record OV277872.1, read on the forward strand.
CTGGTGCATAACGTTCGGGAGTAGTTTCATTTTCTGTCCCTTGAATTTTTTTCTTTGGGCCACCCATTAACCTCAGAAAACGCCCCTTAAACAAGTTTAAGCCTGTTACCCAAAATAACTTAAGGGTGTATCAAACTCATGAGTTTGGGAATTTTTTAAAGTATATTTAAACACTCTAATGATGATTATGTTTTGAAGAGCTATTTAAGATGAACGAAAAATAGAAAAAAGTGTACATTTTGGTGAACAACGTTTGGCTCCACGGCCATGTATGTAAAACCCCCCCCCCCCCCCACACACACACACACTTTTTCTACGTTCGTCCTTTTCAAACAGCCCGCTTCAATAAAAACCATTTCAAATTAAAACAAACATGATAATTTGGTTTTGTGTTTCATTTATTTCATGTCTATGGTAGTATTTCTTCATACAAAAACTAATTTAAGACAAAACATGCACCAATGTGAAATTTATAAATCTCTAAATATCATCGATATGGTAGTTATTAAGGGAGATAACTCCTTTTTCTTCCATAACTCATTGCCTTCGTTTGGATTTTTTCATCTGGTAGAATTTAAGAAAAAGTAAGATACTAGAAATATTATTTATTTTTACTATTTCTCATAATTTTTTGTTGTAAAAAAATATCATACCCATAAAAACCATGTTGTTGATTCAGATATTCATATTTTCCAAATCATGTGCTGTTTGGTCTTCATTTAGAGTCTTTATGTCAAAATACTTCCACAGACATTAAATACATAATGAAAAACAAAATTAACATGTTTGTTTTTTCTCTAAAATAGAATTAACTGAAGCTTTGACAACATTTGAGAAAAAGTCTGAATTTGACACATCTTTTCCAAATTGCCGTAGTGCAAAAAAAAAGCACACCAACATATATTTTTTTCCTTTTTTTTCGTTTATCATAAACCGCTCTTTCGAAATAAACATGAAAGAAAAAAGTTAGATACTTTGAAAAATTCGCTTATAGGTTTGATACACCCTTAACATCGGGGTTGTATATCATTGCAGTGGTTGTTTCGTCCAAATCGTACCATCGCACCACATCAAGAAATAATAAAAAAGCAATGTTGTTCACGGAAAATCTGCTTTCAGCAAAAAGCCGGTTTAAAGGCAAAATACGCATGAAGTCTACCGGCATTTTGCAGAGTATCAACAACGGCAGAAAGAAGGAGCTTAAGTTGCCGAAGCAATAACAGCAAACGAAACTATACATGAGAAATAATGTGTATTTATTTTAATGTGTGTTTAAAAATCATAACAGAAATGATAAGTAGTCAAACAGTATTCAATTTCAACTCATTTCATGAAATTTTATGAAAATCTATTGAAGTATAACGGTACGGCGTCGCTTTTAAAGACTGTTAGTATCAAAAGTAAAAATCCACAAATGCCATATTTTTGGCACCACAATATCGATGAAATAATTCAAGTTTATATCCAGTTATGTGTAGCTAAAATCCACTCTTGTATGAAAGTCTAGTATGGAATATGTCCTCCGCTGACACTAGACGTCTACGCATAAAATCAAAGAAACGTTGGATCTGCTGTGCAGCGAATGGATAGATGCCCGTGTGCAAACAAATGTCCGTGCAATCTCATTTGTGCGTATATTGCACATACACTGTAAGCATGCTAATGGCGCGTTCGTGCTGTATTTGGTTTAGTCTACCATTAGATTAACTCTTTAATTTTAATAAAATACTGTTTTTCCTGTTACTGTTTCGTCAATAACTTCAAAGACACAAAATGTTCAACACGTGGACTTTTTATGAAACGCGCACGTGCGATTCGTGGAAAACGGCTTAACAATACCCTGTGGCTAAACGGTTGACCGATTTCAAAATTTCACGTGGTAAAATGGCAGGCGTTAATCAAATATAGGAAAGAAAGACACAATTTACGCTCTTGTATACCGATTGTAATTATTCATTAACTTTACATATGTATAGTTATTTTTGCTGTTCAGCATATTTTGACAGTCGCTGTTTGTTTCTTCTGGTAATGATTCACAACCTAAATCACAGCTTGATTGGTAATCTATTTTAACAATGTCGTTTACTTTCAATATTTTTATCCGTGGACTGTCTTTCGGGATCGTGCCTTCTCTTGATAAGTGTATTTTTCTCTCTAAGTCATTTACAGTAATAACCCGTCCTTGCTCACGACATAAATCAGGGATAATGTTAAAAGTTGTTGTCTTTATTTTGTTGTTTTCAACAACACGAATTTTTATTTCTCTACTTGGATGGTTTTCTTTTGTGTGTTCAATTATTCCTCTTAATGTTTGGAATGAATCTGAGCAGTAAGCACACTTGTAATCCATAGTTGACCTGAAAATAGACGAAGAACGATCCTTTAGAATTAACAAGAAGCAGTACAGTAAATATCACAGCCTCTGCAAGAAACAGTACATACGTATTGCAAGACGCAGTACAGTAATGCTGCAATACATCGATCAAATTTGCAAACTGTAGATCATTTTAGCCAACACTGTGAGATATTACAAATGCATGTAGTTATTTGCCATCGATCCAGTGAAAAACAATTATATTTTAATTGTATATATTGCACATATTCAGTCAATTTGTGCAAACTCGGCACACGTTGATAGTGATAGGGCAGACTAAACTCTCATAATTCACGGACCATTCGACGTTTGTAACAGAAGAGGCTTGTTTGCGACAGGCAGAAATTAGTTCTGATTCGGTACGATTAAACGTTTAATACGTATGCGTTGCAATTATTGTGTAATAGACGTATTTCTTACCTGGCCTGACATTGTTTACATCAATTCACCATGGATTCCGTATCACTTTGGAGCAACATCCGCTGTACGATGTATACCAGTGGTAATATAACTATAGGTAAAACCTATATACGGCCGAAACCTGTTTCTACAAAGTATATGAAATAAGAAAAAAATATTGTTCTGAGGGTACTTGTAGTCTTGTACGAAATGACAAAAATAGGGTGCGAAAATGCAAGGGTACAAAATGGTCCGTTGCCGCAAGAAGGGGTTGGGCCACCAAAACGGCTCTCCTATATAACTTATATAAAATGCGTCATTTCCAAGGTCCAAAAAATACAATTTTTATTCCAACCACAGGTGCAACCCTATATTTCCCACAAAGATACACCCTTGCACAAGTGAAAAATGCAGAGAAAACAGGGGGTCATGCGGCATATAAGAAAATTCTCCTGGCTTCAGTGACATGACTGGTGTTTCGCTACATTTTGAAATAGGCACCGGCTAAAACAGGGACATGTCACTTCAGCTCACATAATTTCTCCAAAAACACATCTATCCTGACAGAAAGTCTTTGTATCTATTCTCTAGCATCCATGTATTACATAAAAGGCTCAAAACAGTACATATTTCTTGACAAAAAGTTATTCTGAGGCAAAACGTTTGGCACTATTTCTTTGCCGGACTTCTTTCGACTACACCATGAAGCACTTCCGGTCTATTTGGTGGCCCTATACCAGAACAACACTGGCGGCCATTTTGGAATCGCAAGCCGAAACACTCGATTCACTAATCCGGTGCGGCGAACCAAACACATGATAGGGATATGTCTATCGGTAAAAGCCTGTTTACTCAATTGTGTCCACCCAGTGCACACAGGTTAATTATGTACGTCTATAATGAAATATTTCCATAGAGGAGAGCCTGATGAGCCGCCGCTACGGAATTTCCGAACGCTCGGTTAGTTGGTGAATTAGGTATTCCCTTGCCAGAAGTGAAATCGTGACAGATAAAATGGCGGCGCCCATCAATGCGCGATAAATATTCAACATGGCCCGATAATGAGAATACTTTCTTTATTCCTTGTTTTATTCACGCAACGCATACACATTATCTAAAGGCGACCTTGTTTCGGCCGTATAAACAAATACAAATGAATAACAAGAGCCCCATGGGGCATATGCCGCTCACCTGAGAATAGCTGTACATCAAAATGGAGATAATGATTTATGTCCAGGACGGGGTCATTTTTTACCCGAGGGGCATAATTTGAACAATCTTGATAGAGGACCTGTATATGATGCTATGTTCCAAATTTCTAAGATCATGGTACTAGGGTTCTAGACAAGAAGACTTTTTTTAAGTTTCCATTGAAAAAAATCTATTTTTAGCTCCTGTGACCTACATATGCAACAGACTGGAACCATTTGAAAAAAATAGATAAAGGACATCTAGAAGTAACACCATGCCGAATATCAAAGCTCTGGCTATATTAGCTTCAGAACAGAAGACGTTTGAAAACTGTGACCCCCGGGGTGCATGGGGCTAATTTTGACCCCAGGGGCATAATTTGTACCAACTTGATAGAGGACCTGTAGATGATATGCAATCGACCAGAACCATTTGAACCTTATTGGTATAGGACATCTAAAAGTGTCACCATGCCAGATATCAAAGCTCTGGCCATATTAGTTTCAGAGGAGAAGACATTTGAAAAGTTCACTATATAACTCTATGTAAAACTGTGACCCCCCCCCCCCCCCGGGCGGGGCCAATTTTGACCCCAGGGGCATAGTTTGTACAAACTTGATAGAGGACCTGTAGATGATGCTATGTGACAAATGTCTAAGATCTGGCCCTTGTAGTTTCAGACAAGAAGATTTTTTAAGATTTCCTTATTTTTTCACTTGGTTGCCATGGCAACCAGAGTTCTACATTGTTTTTAATTCTTTGAACAATTTTGAAAGAACTTGACCAAAGGAACATTCGTGTAAAGTTTGGTTGAAATCTTTTCAGCTGCATATGAGGAGATGTCATTTGAAGCAATTGTTAAAGACAACAATGACTGTATAAAGTGAAATTATTTTCTTCTGTGGAAGAATAAATTAAAGACATAAAACGGAATATGTATGGGTTAATAGGTTAATAAATATCATTATTTACATTTTCTAAATATAAGGAACTATATGTAAATGAGTGGCAAATAGTTTGGATCCAGATTAGATGCAGCATTATGTGGCATCTGACCTGGATCCATACTGTTTATGGCCAATAATTAATCGTGGACTGATAGACAGAAAGATAAACAAACAAACAAAATACAAACAAACAAACAGACAGACCAAAAGCAATATGCCTCGAACTAAGTTGAACTTGAGCATAAAATAGCAGACATCATAATTTCTGTTATGTATCTCAGTGACCTGAGTTCAGAGCTAGCTATGGGTCAATTATGAAATAACAGACGGTCTCTCAGAGAAATTGCTATTATCATGCTGAACAGTTGTCTGCTCCAAATGTTTGTATGTGAAATATGTAAAAAATAATAACTTATATTTTCTAAATATAAGAAAATATGTAAATGAGTGGCAAATAGTTTAGATCCAGATTAGATGCAGCATTATGTGGCATCTGACCTGATCCAAACTGTTCGCAAAAATGTTGCATTTAGTATAAGGGTAGCTTCTTAGCCTGTAAGATACAATGGGTCTGTGTAAAAACGGATCATTAGAGAGTTTTTACTGTCAGACCTGCATCAAATTGCACTGATATGACAAGGATTGAGTCAAATTTGACCCTAGGGTTTTGATTTTTTACAATTTTGAAAGTGATTTAGTAGAAGATACTATTCATACAATATCTAAGGTGTGGGAACAGTGGTTTTTTACAAAAAACTTGTTTAAAGTTTTTCACTTTTTTTAATAAATTTCAATTAGTAGTCCACATTTGAGTTTTATTTTTACAATTTCTGTAGATAAGCATCCAAGGAACACCGTGCGCATGTTAGTTTTTCCCTCAAACTCGCGGTTTCAGAGGAGATGTCGCTTGAAGTAAATTTGAACGGACGGACAGACGGACAGACGGACGACGGACGGCGGGCGATCACAACAGCTCACCTTGAGCCTTCGGCTCAGGTGAGCTAACAAAAGTGCGTTATAAAAGCCAATGAATGCGTTACTCGTTCATTTTTATGGTACAATTTCTGAGATAAACTTTATGCATGATCGGTGTGTCGTGATAACTCCGTTCTACCAAGATAAGTGATCCGTGTTTAGATAACACAGAGCTTGTGTATAGCTGTCAGATTAACACGCTGATTAGATAGTCTGGAATGATTCACAGACATTTAGTGGGGCATAATAGTCAGGCATCGTAAATGAGTACAAACAGAGTGCGCAGTGGTTCATAGAGCTATGTTTACACATCACCGAAACTTCGGCAACTTTCGGGATGCTTCGGTTATTTCCGAAACACTTTGGTCATCCTCAGACAATCTAAACGTTTAACGTTCAAGTATACATATTCTCCAACAAAGCAGGACGTCTACAAGTCAAATTTGTTCAAAAAATGGAGTCTTAACAATACTGTTTCGCTGAAAAAAAAACTCAAACGAATATTTTGGTAACCATTACGCTGCCAACATTTATAGCCTATATAGGAAATGTGTTATATTTTTGAAGGGGGTTTAAAATACAATGTAGATCAGATCATTATGCTCATTTGGCAGAAATGGTCTCTCATTACAGATAAGTTTTTTTTTTTTTGTCTTTCGAAAGCTTTGTTGCATGAGCGCCCTTGAAAATCAATCCTGCTATGTTCAAATGGATTAGGTCTTAACAGTATAGATCTCGTAACGCGGCGTCTGATCAGGGTCAATATTGTTTGTAAATAACTCTTGTACTCGAAATAAGGCAGTGAAGGGATTTACAAAACGAAGGTTATCCAGTTTCAGCATTTACATAAACAGTGTACATAGTGGTACATGTATCACTATGTTACAGTACTGAACCTTATCAAATTAACAATTTTTGCGATTCGCTTGCAATTAGATGGCAATTCGCTTGCAATTTGATGGCAATTCGCTTGTGAATATTTTCTAACGCCATTAACGCGTTAAGTTTGCCTGAATTGTGTATCTCACCAATATTTGCAAATATGCCTTCGTTAATGTTTTTCGATTCCATTTTTGTCACAACCGCTTTGGAAATATCGCGTGAAACGACTAAAGCACACGGTTTGTTTTTTGAAGCGCCCGATTCGATGGCGATTCGATGGCAATTCGATGGCAATTCGCTTGCGATTATCAATTTAATTTAATAAGGTTCAGTACTGTAATGGTACTTGAATTTAAGTAGATCTAGCATAATGTGGATCTAGATTAAAAACCTGATATTAAATACCTTACATGTATCCTTAATTCGGTTGTTTATACAATACAAAAAAAACTTGGTTCATGATTATGCAGATGTCTTAAAATCGAAGTTCAAAATAAACCAGGCCATTTCAAAACAGTTCACTCCGTCCTCTAAAGGATCGGAATACTTCGGTTATTTCCGTGAATCTTAAACTTCACGGAAATTGCCGAAAATTTTCCGAATTAATATTTTCCCCTAGGGAAATGACTTTACTAGCAAATAAAGCATCAATCTCACGGTGGCTGTCTGGTAACAATAAAATTCCTATAGTCAATAAATCAAGAGGATTGTAGCCGCTTCGAAGCCTGTGGCTCAGTTTAACCTTTTCATGATCAAATTTACCGTGAGTATTTACCCCTTAACCGCCATATTGTCGTCTGCTTCAATATTGGTGTCTGCAACATCGTTTCAAAGCTAGATTTGAGGCAGTATAACTGAGGTAGTTTCAAAACAAGTGGCAAACAGCTTTGATCCTGATCAGACGCCGCGTAACGCGGCGTCTAATCAGGATCAAAATTGTTTGCAAATGCTCTTTATGACGTCATTGAGAGTGAAAAGGTTAAGCTCTTTACCGCGGAGGCCATTAACATGTGTAGAGATATTTTCCCGATCTCTAATAATAGAGATATTTGACCCGGAATAGTTGATGCTGAAACGAAATCGTTTTATCACGTAATATGCTGTAATACTGTCTTCTTTATCGTTGTCGACTGCAAAACCGTCATATTTTTTCCCCCAAGCATTTTGTGTCGGCCTATCTTTAGTTTGAGAAGCTTAAAACCCATCGTCAAATAGTTTGAATTCAGATTAGACGCCGAGTCACTCGGCGTCTGATCAGGATTCAAACTGTTTGCAAGTACCAGCCAAGTTGCGAACTTGTAGTGAAAGGGAAAAGCCAAGACATTTAGACATTAAGTGTCTGGCTTTGAAATCTGTCGATATGACAGAATCAATTATTCGCCGTTTGTCCGTGATCTAGTTTTACACAACATACGGCGTCCTTTCTAATATTCCACCAACAGTTGATTGCTACGAATTGGTTAACCCTTTTCTCCATACGTGTTTTGGACAAAGTTAAAATATTTTTACACTGAAGAAAATAGTTCCATTTTATATAGGCATTAATTACAGTAGTAGGCCTTTGTCTCATTAATGATATGTTCTATATTATAGCATGATAACAGGCTAAACGTAAATCAGAATGTGCCTCAATGCACATTCTGCTTTACTTTCAACCTATTCTTAAAGTAATGCAAAACTGGCTACTGTGGAACTAGATCATATCAATGTCCAGCTACCTTAAAGAACTCTACATTGGAAACGAGCGCTATCAGTAAAGCACCTGTCACAAAATCAGCATGCCGTCACAGGGGTCCATTGTTGAGACTACTGGGACAACGAATTGTTAAATGCATGTACCATATTACTTATATTAACTGTAATGGGGAATTATCAAGCGATGCTGCCTCTCTCAGACAGCAAACGTTACTAAGTAGTGCCACACTGAGCACGCAAACCAACACCTCGTAATGTCCATAGTTGTAAAACCAAAAAAATATAAATCTGAATTATGGGAGATCCTTTGAAAGCACAGAAAACAAAGCAAATACTGAAAATTGCAGACTCGGTGTAAAATTGAGTCTGTACATGAGCAATACTGTTCTATGCAACAGTGCTCACGCCCCCTAGCACCGGCTAACTAGCGGAATTCAACTTTCAAAGCCTTTAAGGTTGATGACCACTACTGAGATCGGAAATTTGAAACGATCTTGCAAACAAATTAAAATTGAAGCAGACGACAACGAAACGGTGAAGGGGTAAAACCTCACGTACAATGTGGTAGTGAAAGGCAGCAATCTGCCTTTACCAAAATTAACTTAATGAATGGTCGTTATAGAGAGTTATAACTGTATTCCATCACCTCTATGCACCGTTTTTCCCAAACACAATGCCTTCAAACGCCAAAATAATCAAATCCTGATCAACAATCAGATAGCTAGCTACCATCACATCACTTCACTTAACCCCATCCACTGTCATGACGTCATCAATTTTAAACAATTGTCGTCTGCTTTTATTTATTGTAGGTATTTTGACTTAAGAAATATTGAAATGAGTGACAAACAGTGTGGATCCTGATCAGACGCCGCGTTACGCGGCGTCTGATCAGGATCCAAACGGTTTGCAAATGACCATTGTACTCGGGGTTACACAGAGAAGGGGTTAAGCATGGCTAATCTAGTAAGTGGAACTTATTGGAGGCCATTATTCATTGCTCAGTCCATTTATCTGACAAATACAATTGACAGACAAGGTTCGGATTGGTTGATTTGTTGTGGCTTTTATCCTATTAGCACATTCACCCTGTATCTTTTAATGAACAATTCCAGTTTCCAATTAAGTCTAGTCCATTTTCGACTATTTAGGTTTGTTGGTGTGGTTTATTTTCTTCAAAGTATTGCAATGTGACGAACAGGGTAAACCCTGATCAGAAGGATCCTTTTTACATAAAACACATGTACTCTCCAAAAAGGTAAATTGTATGCAATGGTTGAAAATATGCGTGACTAGGGCTCACAGGGTTAAAATATTGTCATGGCTGCTATCCTTTTAGCGTAGAGGTCATATCGAAATGTACTAGAGGATAAAATAGGACAGATGAAATTAACATTGTGTTATCATAATACTCATCAAAATAATAGTTTCCTCTTTGAACTTAACTGAATCCTTCTGACGTCACATTATCCTGACCCTGGACTGTGCCCGTCCCAATCGCTGTACAACATACAGTGGAGAATAATCATGGCTAAAGATACAGGGGAGAACACGTTTTTTTTTCAATAAACGCGTTTACGCTAAAACTGTTATTTCAATTGCAAACAGTTTGGAGCCAGATCAGACGCCGGGTACTGATCAGGCTCCAAACTGTTTGCTACTCAGTTTAAAATGTGTCGTCAAAATTGTCAAAAAATGTCATTTTCCCCATTTTAATGCACTGCGTTTGCGTTTCGTTTGCGTTTAAACGGGAAAGAATAACGTTTTCTCAACTGTAAGAGAGAGAGAGAGAGTCAATTGAAACAAAAATTCAACATCATGTTAGCACCAAATCCCATCGTGTTACTACTGTAATCATTAGAATCGTGTCGAAGAGACGATTCTAATGAATAGTGATACCATAGGGATACCATAGGGTTAAATGCAGAAATGTTTGCAATTGATACCGTACCATATGTTATTTGCATAAACGCGTTTATTTGGAAAGAATAAGCGTTGACTATTCAACTGTCTGACATGATAGTATATAGATATTCTAGACACTACATATACAAATGTAGCATTACAATAGAATCTGTCAGCTTCAATTAATTTCAAAGTCTAACATAAGGCAACTTTGACATTTAACAAAATGACTCATGGAATGCAAAATGGACTATTCCCGTTTGCATTTAAGTCTTGTAAATATTGTACTTTCCATAGTTATTTTTTACCAAATATTGACACTTGATAAACAGTGAATACCCTGATCAGTATCTACACTGTTTGTCAGGGCATGGGTAAATCAGATATACCGTTTGCAAAGGACGCGACGTATATGCATGCATCACCATGGCTCAAGTTAACTTGATGCCTGAAAATAATTTCAACAACACGCTCGTTTTATATAATAGTGCTGTATTGTTAATATTTCATGAACCGCACGAACGAAATATTAACACAATTAATTTTCTAATACAGCTTATTATGATATTGAACCTACTGTATAACGAAGAATGGTTATTGTACAAGAGTGGCGGCTGCTTATAATGTAACTAAGGACAAAAACAATGAATCTTTATTAAATACAAATACATGTTATTCTATGCAATACTGTTTTTGTATCAACCCTTTGACTCCATGCGACACGCAATCAGTATATCTCTGAATCGAACACGTATCTTCAGCAAACGATGTAGACCCAGATAAGTGGGTTCATATTGGAGCGCTCTGAGCAGAATCTGTACTGTTTGTAATTTTGTGAGACATTGTTAGCACAACCATGCAAGCAATAGTCTAATACGGCTTGTTCTATAAATAGTCTCCATCTGAACTGTTCAGGGCTTCCATAAGTCGACATGAAAATCCTAATATTTCCAAATTTGCATCTTTCAAGTGCGATTTTACGAATCCTACCTTTACCCCATCGTCTGTTTTTAGTTTTGTTGACACGTGAGTACTTAAAGCAGGCTGGAAGTAAAGCAGAATGCGCATCAAGGCTCATTCTGCTTTACTTTCAGTCTGCTTTAAGCTACCATATACTAGAAAAAATCCGAAGATTTAGGAAAAATCCGAAGAAATGGCAGCCCTGACTGTTTGTAAGTTTGCAATATTTTGCAAAAAAATTACATTTAAAACATGTAGTCACAAAATGACTAAATGTAACTGGCGGACCTTTTCTATTGAATTTACAGGAATCAAAGAATCAAAACAAAGATCACTCATCAATAGCATTCAATGTTTGACAAGGTGCAGTGTGCGTCTCGATATTTTGTATGTTTCTTATAGTTTTATTTTTCCAAATTCAGCAATTAAATCCCGTCTACAGTCGTGTAGTATACATTTTATGATCCAAATGGTAACAGCGGTTCGGTATTTTCCGTAGATAACGCCGGGAAACTCCGAGCCATTGTTCGCTTTGAAATGATATTATGGGACGCTAACTTATAGAATTTCGACAGGATTTCTCCGACTAAATGTCTCGCTAAATGCTAATGGCCTGAATAATATATACTAATAACCTACTTCTTACTGCCTAGCAGTAAACAGAGCTTATAAACTGCATGTATTTGGTCGCCATAGCGACGAAAAAATAAATAGGTTGAAATAAGCCGTATTGTAACAGTTGGGTTTAGAGATATCGAAATTCGACGTATTCCGGTTTTGTATAATTTGATGACATGTGTGTTACAGTGGAGAAAACGTTATTCTTTCCCGTTTAAACGGACACGAAATGCAAAAAAATGTCAATTTTTAGATATTTTTTACAATTCATTTTTATCTGAGTGGCAAACTGTTTGGAGCCTGATCGGACGATGGGTTACCCGGCGTCTGATCTGGCTCCAAACTGCTTGCAGTGGAAATAATAGTTTTAGCGTAAACGCGTTTATTGGGAAAGAATAACATATTCTCCACTGTACATGTGTATGTATGTAAACAGAAGGCATTTTGGTGATGTACAATTGAATAATAAAAATCATTGAATTGAAATAAATTTCTGTGTTTCTGTTAGAACACATATTTTCGCCCATAACTTGGTTTCCGTTTTTCAATAGATGATGTAAGTACATTGTCAAATATCCTTTGTCATCTACGCGTTTGTGACCACACACATTTATGCCCATTTCAAACAGTTTGGAGCCAGACCAAACGCCGAGCGTCAGAAACTAAAATATTTAGTACTGAAATAAACCTTATGTTGTCACTACTCATTAGAATCGTCTCTTCGAGACGATTCTAATGAGTAGTCACATCATAGGATTAAGTACTGAAATGAGTTAGAAAATGATGGATTTGTTCAGAGCTCTGTTTTATAATGGGAAAGAATGGCGTTTTCACCATAACTATACTGTATTACATGGCAGACATAGTTCATATTACAGCAATTCTGATATGGTTTATCTGTAATCAAAATCTCGTAAATCGACTGATAATTAGATTTGAATTACCACTAATTACAAACCTGATATTGCATTGTAGTGGAGTCAAACTTGCAATATCGGCAACTCATTGAAATAGGCTGAACTTAAATAAGAGATTGCTTAACTCATTCTCCCCTGAAACTGTTAATGGACTATTCCAGTTTCAAAATAAATCAAGTCCATTTTGACTATTTAGGGTTGATTTGTACAATATATTTCAAAATGACAAACAGTGTGGACCCTGATCAGAGGGCTCCTTAAGGAGCCCTCTGATCAGGATCTACACTGTTTGTATGGGACAAGTGTAATCCCAAATGGTACATCTGTTTGTAAATGACGAGTTTATCGTCACTAGGGTTGAATGTGTTAATATAGGATGATTATAATGCAGAACGCTCCTTTTGGGACTCTAGAGCTCTGCATTTAATTTACGCTGTATCAAGCAACCACTTGTATATATCAAATACTACCGATTTGTAGTCTTTTTAACCGTCGCTTAACCAGTTACCCCATAGTCTGTTTCTAGTTTTGAAGATAGATGACCACTTAAAGCAGCTTGAAAGTAAAGCAGAATGCGCCTCATGGCGCATTTTGCTTTACTTTCAGCCTACTTTAAGCTAGCATATCTGCTAGGATATAGAAAATACAAATTCATGACTGTATATTAAATTGGAACAATTTTCTTCAGTGAAGGAATAAATTCAATGCACCATTTTTTCAAGGCGCTTCTATGGGGATGGGGATGTAATAATACACGACTGAATTGTATACATGTAGAATAAATACGGAAAGTACATGTACAGTGGAGAAAACGTTATTCTTTCCCGTTTAAACGCAAACGAAACGCAAACGCAAAACACAAACATGTAGAAAATAGCAATTTTTGAATACATCCACCTATTTATCTTAATATGAGTGGCAAACAGTTTGGAGCCTGATCAGACGCCGGGTTACCCGGCGACTGATCTGGCTCCAAACTGTTCGCAATGAAAATAATAGATTTAGCGTAAACGCGTTTATTGGGAAAGAATAACGTTTTCTCCACTGTACACAGTGAACACTATCCAGTGCATTGCAAGTCTATATCAGTCAGTTACATTACAGTCAAACCTCTGTTTAACGACCAGATAGGACTCCAGACAAGAGGGAGTAAACTCAACAAATCAAACATTTTCTCACTCATCTCAGCACCAAATCCTATGGTGGCACTACTCAATAGAATCGTCTAGAAGACCATATGGTTTAATGTAGACATGAAGATTTTAAATTTTGAAATACTCCCTTATCTGGACTACAATTCACCGTTACTTGAGCTTCGCGCCATACAAATTATTTGCTTAAATTAGATTCTGTGTATAAAACAAACAGCAATTATTGAGCTTCGATCATTTTTGTTTAACCCCTTTCGGCGCCAAATTATTCGGGAGATTTTTACCCCTTCGCCGCTTTATTGTCGTCTGCTTTAATATTATTGTCTACAGGAACGTTTCAAAGTTAGATTTCAGGTAGCATGACTTGAGAAATATCGAAACGAGTGTCACGACAATCTGGATCCAAACTGTTTGTTAAGTCGACTTTATGCGACTCCGGCGGTAAAAGGGGTTAAATTGGACTCTGTTTTTAAATTGGACTCTGAGTATAAAACAAACAGCAAAATACAGCAAAACAGTCAGCGTCCCCAATTCGAGTTTGTTAATTTTTGGAAGCTACTTCATGTACTTTAAAGATGGCAGACGATCAATCTTAAAAACTAATACAGAAAGTTTCTAACGAGCTTTCTGCATTGGTTTTGTCCTGTGTTAAGCCGTCACCTGTCCTGTAATGTGTTTAGAAATGTTGTTTAATGTCATTTAATACATGTTTGATTGGATTCTTAATAATTGAGGTCAAAGCAATTGACCTATATTGTAACAGTTATTTGCGTTTAACATAGAATTTATATGAGCTGTGCAACATTGTTTAACCTTGTGGACCCGTTTGCAAGCAATATTCAGAGTGTAGAAAACGAATTGATTTTTCCTGTTTCAACGAAATAAAAAAGCAAACGCAATGCAATTAAATGCAGAAAATAGGTACAATGTATTTGGAAAACGTTGCCTATTCATTTCATTACGAGTGTCAAGCAGTTTGAGGCCTGAGTTTACTATAGATACGGTAAAGCCACTCTATTACGACCACTAAAACGAAGGATAAATTAATTGATTGTATAAAAGACAGGTGACAGCTTAAAGCACAGTGGCAGTAAAACAGAAAGCTCATAAAGGAACTTTCTACTTTATCGTCACATTGCTTTAACTCATTCAACCCTGAAACTTTTAATGGATAATTCCAATTTCAAAATACGTCTAGTCTTTTTTTGACTATTTGGGGATGATTTTAACAATTTATTTCAAAATGACAAGCAGTGTAGACCCTGATCAGAGGGCTCCGTATGGAGCCGTCTGATCAGGGTCTACACTGTTTGCATAAGACAAGTGTAATCTTCACTGGTATACTGATTGTAAATGACGACTATACTCGTCGATTAGGTTGAATATCGCAAACACCTAATAATTTACACAGTTTTGTGGTCGTAATAGAGAGGTTTTATTTACTGTTTATGATCTGCAGTCAAACTGTTTGCAATAACAACAGTTATTGACCTTCATATAGTATAGCCTCAAACAGACTTTCAATTGGTCCAATATTTCATATCTTGGAAAGCTCGACTATAAAGACGAAAACTTAGTTTTTTGTAAATCATACATGTTTACAGAAATAAGAACATTTCAGAATCTTATGTTTAACCCTTTATGGTGCGATAGTATCGTCTGCTTTGAAATTGCCATCTCCAAAATTTGTTAAATTTAGATTTATACATTTTAAAAAAACAACAAAAAAAAAAAAAAAAAAACAAAAAAAAAACATAAAAATAGTGTCAAAAGTTTCGGATTGACGCGGCGTATTAGCTGGAATCCAAACTGTTTGCAAAAAACCCAACGAAGTCACAGTTAACAGACAAATGGTTTTAAAGCCTGAAATTCATACGAGACTTGGGTATGAAAAATGCAGGTCAGAAAAATAGTGTAACTATTCCATAGACAGCAAAGTAACACGACCGGTGATCCGAGTGAAATGAGTTTTCCAGACAAGACTTCGAAACAAGAAAGATAAGGCACTGTTCCATTATGCATGCCCTCTGAATGATGGAGAGACATTTAGCCCAACAGATGATACAGTACTCCCTCTCTACAACGGTCATACCAACAACGAGTTCCGCCCTACAACAATGCTTGCCCAAACAATACAATTATTTCTAACCCTTGCACAGCTACAAATATCGTCTGCTTTAAATTGTCGTCTGCAGTCTTTTCTCAAAGTTACATATAAATGGACATTTTGACAGCAGAAATATAACGAAGAGTGATAAACAACTTGAACCCATATTAGACGCCGCGCTACGCGGCGTCTGATCAGGATTCAAGCTCTTTGCAACTGTAAGCCGATTCTTAATTTTCCCGCCTTATAACAACTCCCTCCGAACAACACACACACTATGTGTCTCCCATTGGGTGTTTTGTAGAGAGGGAGCACTGTACAGTCGTGCTGTATAAACTCATCCACCCATGAAACTTTAAAATAGACAATCCCAGTGTCCAATCATATCGAGTACATTTTTGAATATTCAAAGTTGATTTTAACAGTTTCATGCGTTTATAGAAAAGTAATAAACAGTGCAGACCCTTATCAGAGGGCTCTTATACAGTGGAGAATCTGTTATTCTTTCCCGTTTAAACGCAAACGTACGCAAACGCAAAACACTAAAACGTAGAAAAGTACAACTTTTTGACAATTCTGATAATTCATGTTTATCTTGGTGGCAAACAGTTTGGAGCCTGGTCAGACGCCGGATTACCCGGCGTCTGATCTGGCTCCAAACTGTTTGCACTGCAAATAATAGTTTCAGCGTAAACGCGTTTATTGGGAAAGAATAACAGATTCTCCACTGTAGGAGCATGGGAAAGTGAACTCTTTATATGTGTACAATGTTTGTTCATGACGAGTTTACTCGTAGCTAGGGTAGAATGTGTTACGCGACTTATTAAACTGTGCCAACATTAATAGCAGTCTCTTACCCTTTACCCCATAGCCTGTTTCTAATTTTGACGACGGGTGATCACGTAAAAGCAGGTTTCATTCTGCTTTACTTTCAGCCTGCTTTAAGCTACCCTCGACTAGGAAATAGGAAATATTTCGTTTGATATATATGTCTATTACTGTATAAATTGGAATTATTTTCTTCAGTGAAGGAATAAATCAAAGGCGTAAAAAGGGGTATTTATGAGGTAATGGGTTAAATATAAAGGAGGTTGATAATTGCAGAATAAAAATAATGCAGCTTTCTGTATTAATTTTACCTGCATTTAGCATTCACCTGACTTAAATGACATCCACGCTTCCTGAATTAATGGTGGATTGTTACAGGATTGGCTGTACTGTACTCAAGCACATTTGAATGGGGAGACAGGCTTAATTTGCATCAATGATTACTACAGTTAACCCATCACCCCATAGCCTGTTTCTAGTTTTGAATAAAGATGATCACATAAAGCAGGTTGAAAGTAAAGCAGAATGTGCCTTAAGGTATATTCTGCTTTACTTTCAGCCTATTTTAAGCTATAGTTTTTTAAGATCCTGACCAGACGCCTAGCTACTTCCACTCCAGATCGGGAAAGCCTTAAAAGTAGTTCTTTGAAGCAGGGCTGTCATAAGTTGATCTTGAAAAATCATAAGATTTCCAAATTTTCTATTGTTCAAGCGCGATTACTTCAAGCAGGTTTAAAGTAAAGCAGAATGTGCGTTAAGGCGCAGTCTGGTTTACTTTCAGCCTGCTTTAAGCTACCATCTGCTAGGATAAAAATCCGAAGATTTCGGAAAAATCCAGAGAAACGACAGACCTTAAATAAAGCAGCAATATCAGTGTATTGGCATGCTGAATGCTGTTTGTTGGTAATTTAGACGGTGTATCGATGCAAATTAATTATTTGTGATAATTACACCAACCTTGCAGTGTATTGTGTTCTCATTCCGGCACTTCCTTTCCAACAGTTTTTCGTATCGATATTCGGTTTGTCATGTGGAAATTTCATTTGTTATCCTGAAGTTTAACACATTCCCCCATAAATACGCCTTTTTACGTCATTAATTTATTCATCCATTGAGGAAAACAGTTCCAATTTACAAAATTACGAATATGTAAAATAAGAAATATTTTCTATATTCTGGCAGATTTTTGCTTAAAGCAGGCTGAAAGTAAAGCAGAACGCGCCCTCAGGCGCATTCTGCTTTACTTTCAACATGCTTTAAGAAATGCACTGTTTTCAAAACTAGAAACTAGGCTATGGGGTAATTGGTTAATACGATCGATCTGAGACTTCAAATGGAAAATTCCAGTTTCAAAAAATGTCTAGCCCATTTTCGGCAACTTAGAAGCGTTAATAACAATATAAAATAAAAGACAAAGTCACCTTTGAACTTTTTTCAACGCGGTTTGGTTGTGTTAAGTACGTTTAACTGAGACCGGAAGTGTTAAAAGTGACACAAGGTCACAGAACAGTCAATTAGCATCAAGTTCCAGTTTAATATTTCATACGCAAAACTATTTCATTATCTGCCTACATAAGTCAAGTATTGCCAAGCGTAAAGTTAACCCTTTCTTTCAAAGCCAAAAATGCTAATAGCCTATATGACGAGCCGTGCCATGACAAAACCTGCCGTATTCCATTGCAACATTGTACAGACCAAACACTGACATCCCAGCTAGGCTTTGCATCAGAGTTTGATCTACACTGCCCACTACCGTATATACTCGTACATGTAATATGGTTACATAAAATGCTTTAGACGTATGTTGGTGTCAAACAGTGTAGATCAAGGTCAGCTATCGCGTGTGTTTTCTACTGCTTTACGCTGCAACCTCTATTCAACGTCATCAATCTGTGGCGCTTAAACAGAGGAAAGGTACATGCTTTCTATGCTCGAGCATTGGTCGGTATAGCGAGCATGGCCGATCTTTCTATAAAGAGTGCAGAATGTGACAGAAATTGGTTCGAGTTTATTAGGAGCGTGCTTCCTTAAATTTCGTTTTGTTCTTACCGGTATATATATTTATCGTAAAGTCTTTATCCCATAGCCTGTTTCTAGTATTGAAGATAGGTGACAACTTAAGCAGGTTGAAAGTAAAGCAAAATGCGCCTTATTACATGTAGGAGCGTGCTTCTTTAAAAGTCGTTTTGTTCTTACTGATACATCTATATCGTTAAGCCTTTATCACATAGGCTGTTTTTAGTATTGAAGATAGGTGACAACTAATCAGATTGAAAGTAAAGCAGAATGCGCCTTAAGGCGCGTTCTGCTTTACTTCTAGCCTGTTTTAAGCTACCCTCTGCTAGAATATATAAACAATCCATATTCATATCTGTTAAACTTGGAACTATTTTCTTCAGGGTATGAATAAAATCAAATGCATAAATAGGCGTACATTGTATATATTGAGTAACGGGTTATAGGTAGGTTATATTGTATTTATAAGCGTGAATCTCTGGCTGTTCACGCCAGAAAAAAAATGTATGGGTGAAGAGGAGACCTAATTGTTATTGGAAAATGTTTTCTAGGTCTGTAATCAATCGACCTCAATAGAGTAACAAACACTGCAATGCATGTACTTCTTTCAATAACATGCAAATATGTGATCAGAAATTTCCCATGATTCACTTGGAAATTCCAGAAAATAGCTTTCTCGATAATCACGCCACTGTCTCTATATCGATAAGTGATGTTAAGTATAGAAATGATTCTGCTTCAAAATACAGTAAAACCTCTCTAAAACGACCACAAACTTGTTGAAATCGTCCGGTTTTCACGACAGGTGACTGCTTAAATCATGGGTGAGCGTAAAACAGAAAGCTCCCGAGGGAGCTTTCTGTTTTACGTTCACCTTGCTTTAAGCTGTCATTTGTCGTCTTTTATGGAACCAATTAGCTTTATTTTAGTGGCCGTGTAACCGTATGTTTGCTTTGCTTATCTGGAAGATTTTCTGTTTTTGTTTTTAATTTTTAATAGAAGATTAGAATTTAAAATTCAACACTCCAGATAATGAAAGACGCTTGATAACAAAGTGTAAAGTTTGAGCATCAGATTACTTTATCTTGCTTTTCTGACTACAGCGCTCCCGCTCTACAACGACACCAAAGTGGAGACATAGATTGTGTGTGTTGTTCGGAGGGAGTCGTTATAGAGAGGGATAATTAATACTTGGCTTGCATTTGCAAACAGTTTGAATCCAGATCAGACGACGCGTTACGCGGCGTCTGATCTGGATTCAAGCTGTTTGTCACTCGTCAGTATATTTGTTCTATCAAAATATCTACTTATATGTAACTTCGAGAAAAACATCAGACGACAATTTTTAGCAGATTATATTGCAGCAGTGAACGCGTTAGACATATTTGTCTTCTTTGGGGATATGCGTCAGTGGTCGTTGTAAGAAGGGAGTCGTTGTTGGGAGGGGCGTTGTAGGGAGGGAACACTGAATTCTTTCTTAATAATTTCATATATACTCGCTTTGTTTTTGCATCGCTTTCTGCTTTTATTGTGTATTGAAATGTGGAAATAAAGATTCTGTCTGTCTATATGCGATATGACGAAATTCTGCGTTAAGTCAGTAGTGTACAATAAGTTAATTCCGTGCTTATTCATTTTAAAGTCTTTCAACACGGATCTACATCACTTCCGTGTGAGAGCCAGTTGTTTATTGACATGCCATTTTCACCAACTGGCCATGCTAAAAATAATGAAAGCCAAACACTGCTATGATTACTTTGAGTGGCCGTTATAACAGTAGTTTAATTCTTTCTATATTGGAAACCAGAGTAAATTTAATTTGCAAACAGGGTAGAACCTGACCAGAAAGCTCCGTAGCGTCTGCAATTATTGTTTTACTACAGTGCTCCCTCTCTTCAACGACATCCAAAGGGATACAAAGATTGTGTTCGGAGAGAGTCGTTATAGGGAGGGCAATTGGCTTATATTTGTAAACAGCTTGAATCCAGATCAGACGCCGCATAACGCGGCATCTGATCTGGATTCAAGTTGTTTGTCACTCGTCATTAAGTTATTTCTGTCAAAATGTCCATTATGTCACTTTGAGAAAAACAGCAGACGACAATTTTAAGCAGATGATATTGCAGCAATAAAAGCGTTAGACATAATTGTCCTGTTTACGGAACTGCGACAAGGGTCGCTGTAAGGAGGGAGTCGTTGTTGGGAGGGCCGTTGTAGGGAGGGAGCACTGTATTTAGTATTCTAAAATATTTCCTCAAACCATCCCTATTAATCATGATATCCTGGCGTGGAATAATCCATGAAATACGGTATCCATAAAGATGGGTCAACACATTTAACACTCTTGACGACTTAACTCGTCATTAAAATAACAGTGTACCTGCGTTGATTACTTTAAGAAGTGTCCTATACAAACCGTGTAGACCAAGATCAGAGAGCCACTGTACTTAACGTCTGCACTGTTTGGAACTTTGCAACTATCGTTAGAAACAACCATACATGGTGAAAAATGGACCCTACTTATTACTTAATTGGAAATTAGATTTGTCCGTAATTATGAAGCTGCAGGGTTGAACGAGTTAACTGCAAGGCTCCAGATAAGGGGAGTATTTCAAAATTTAAAATCTATTTCTGTATTAAATCCTATGTTGTCACTACTCATTAGAATCGTCTCTTTGAGACGATTCTAATGAGTGGTAACATCATAGGATTTGGTGCTGAAATAAGTGAGAAAATGTTGGATTTGTTCATAATACTCCCTCTTATTTGGCGCTCTGGTTAACTGTATGTTCAAACTCTGATTTAAACCATGTTTATATGTTCTAGCTCCTGTTGGCACTATCGCTGTGTGTATGGTATTTCTCACTGGAATGCCTAGTGAATCATGGCTTGCCAGACATAACTGTTTGATTGAAAATGAGGTCAATAGTGAAACTTTAACATACTCAGCATACTAGACTGGTGTCAGTCCATGTAGTCAACTTTAAGTACAGTTAGGGACAACGAGCGAATTTTAGACGTCATGCACTGCCCTCGCCATGAGACGGCACCTGTCACAAAATTAGCATGCCGTCACAGGGGTTCATATATTAGACTACAGTCCATGTAATATTTTATTATTTCTTTTTTATCTATAATGGCTTATCATCTCCTGCATGCAATTTGCCCCCTATCCAATAAGACTATTCAGTTTAAGGCAGGTGCCTTTTAACCTGTATTTCTGACCATTTGACATTGGTTGAGAATTTGCAAATACTGGGTCTAAATAGATACCATACAGCTCCGCTGAAAAATTGTGGAATTGTACCGGATGACATGTCTGTACGTATTGGTCATTTCCGTAAAACCGAATTATCTGTTTATTCTTGACGGAGATCGCCGAAGTGTCCATTGGAGAGCATATCTTGTCTATTACATGTACTAAGATATTGATTGACAGGACGAGCACCGCAATTGCTCACATACTATTCCTATATTTACATGATTATACAGTAACACTTGTTTTCAACCTTTCGCTATTGCTTGTTATCAGTGTAAAAACATGTCTCTGTTTAATTATTTTCAATATATATCCGTTTCGGTGTCCCAGTGGCTTGCGTAAAGAAAACAGTAAGTCAAGAAAACATTCCATGTTGTTTTTGAGCTTCTCAGCATCAGATATAGTGCCAGATTGTTTGCAGTGGTCATTTGTTCTTGGCGTCTGGCTGGGGGTAACTAACCTTCTGTTTAACCCAATTATGCCTCGATATTTCAATGAATTCACCCAGTGTGCCTACTGGAAGATTGCAATAAATATAAACAGGTACAGTGGAGAATACGTTATTCTTTCCCGTTTAAACGCAAACGAAACGCAAACGAAACGCAAACGCAAAGCACTTAAACGTAGAAAAGTGCTATTTTTTGACAATTCTGATAGTTCATGTTTATCTTGGTGGTAAGCAGATTGGAGCCTGATCAGACACCGAGTTACCCGGCGTTTGATCTGGCTCCAAACTATTTGTAATGGAAATAATAGTTAAGCGTAAACGCGTTTATTAGGAAAGAATAACGTTTTCGTCACTGTACAATAGTGACCTAATATTGAGATACTGCAGTCAGTGTCTATACAGGGGTAAACTGAACAAATCCAACATTTTCTCACTCATTTCAGCACCAAATCTTATGGTGTTACTACTCACTTGAATCGTCTCGACGAGACGATTTTAATGAGTAGTGACACCATAGAGTTTAAAGAGGCTCGCAACCAGATTTAGCATTAAAATAGTTATTTGTAAATATATATGTCAAACGCTTAATAAACGGGTAAGAATTAGTTTAGGATAAGAAATTCTGTTTAAAAAAGCATTTCAATAAAAAAAAATGAATGAGCTCTTGTGGGATTCGAACCCGGGACCCTACATGCGAGGACAAAAAAAGCAAAATAAGACAACCCCTTAGCCCACAGGGTTATTCATCACTACATGTATATGCGTCACTAGGGGTCAATGAGTTAATGAACCCCTGTGACGACATGCTTATTTTGTGATAGTTGCCGTCCTTGCAAATGCGAAAATAGTTCCATATAATCTAACTGTACACATGTGGAGTCGTGGACTATATCTGATTCAGTCAAATATATGTCAAACAGCCATTAAAGGTGTCGGGTAGTGTTTAAGACAGGTGGTTGAATAATGTCGGAAAAGGTTATGCAGGAAACTCAAATACCTTCATCTGCATTAAGCAACAACAGACGTATCCCTGCACAAATTCTCTCCCTCTCTCTCACCTCTCTCTCTCTATCCCTCTCTCTCTCTCTCTGTCTGCCTCTCTTTCTCTCTATCTATCTATCTATCTTTCACGCTCTATCTCTCACTGGTTTAACCACGCCCCTCTGTATTGTAACAAACACAAATGCCCTAGTGTATATACATAATACTTATAGGCAAACAAAGAGCAACTCACCTGGGCGTTGGTTCTGCAACTTAAAGTCATCATCGAAGTTCCATGTACAGTCACTATTACTGCATTCTGCCCAGAGGCCCCAGTTCTCCTTGGTCAAGTATGAGGTGTAACTATACTCCGACCAGTAGGGGGTAGCAAATGAAATGATAATGCCCAGATTAGTATGCACTAGCATTATCAGCCCCAAGATCTGTGCACAACTGGCCTGCATCTTGACAGATCGACTTAAGAACAACACTTCAAACTAACAATACCTGTCGAACTATATTACCCCACTCTGTTGATGCTCAGACAAAACCTGTCGAATGAAATCACCAATTATAGCGGTTATGTTGGTATAACTATTGCACAGTAAGCCAAACAATCTTCCGAACAAGATGCACACACTTGTCCTTATGAAGCTCCCAAATAAACATCCACAGCTTTCCCTTTTAAACCTTTCCTTATTCCACCACCTTTTTTTCAAGCATCCTCTTCAAGTATTCCTGCTACGCCCACAGTGTATATGAAATAGACTGGCTACACAGTTAAGCTTAATCCAGTATGGCACGCATACAATTTACAACACGCCTGTGTGTGTTACTGATACTGTATATATTTCGTTCTCTTTGACTCAAACTTCTTCTAAGTGGTTTTTACCAATAACAAATTCCCATGCTACAGACTGAAACGCTGTCAGGGAAAGATACTCGATATCGCTCAGCATCTCTGCAGTTATCTCCCGTGGAGTTTGTGTGATTCATCCTTAGACTTCGGAATATATCTGTAATTTCCGTAAGAACGGAAATTACCGATTCGTCTGAATATCAATCCGTGTGGCCGCACTAAAACCGTAATCACCAATCTTGTTTAAACATCCCGCTTTTCATGTTAAACACGCTTGCGGACGCAGAAAGCGATTTTCTGATTATTTTGGCAGGCTAAATTAGGAGTAGATCTACAGTGAAACCTGCATTAAGCGACCATCTTAGAAACATAATTGTGTATGGACAGTACTTGTATATATAAAGCTTGTAGTTAAAAAGCGGAAAATCATATCTTTGATAGAGGTGTTACAGCATAATCTGCAGCCCCATAGAATGTTTCATTATTCAAAACAGAGTGATGTTTACAGCAGATTGAAAGTGAAGCAGAATGAAGCATTCAGTGTTACCTTTAGCCTAATTTAAATAAGCTAGCATCTACAATTGTATAAGACGTACAGTAAAACCTCCCTTTATGTCCACTAAATTTTGTTGATAACTCTAGGTGTACACGCCAAGTGAATGCTATTAAAGAAAGGTGACAGTAAAACAGTTTGCTTCTTAAAGAGATATTTGTTTTACTGTCACATTGCTTTAAGCTGTCACCTGTATTTTACATAATCTTTTAGCATTTTTTTTAAGTTGTAGTAATAGAGGAGTGTTTACTTTATTTTTTATGGTGCATATTCATGGCTGTATAAAGAGAAACTCTTTTCTTTAGTGGAGAAATAAGTTAAATACATTAAAATATGTATAATATTTTAGGTGGAAAGTGCTTTCAAATGATATCTACACAGGTGCTTCAATTACGTAACAGCAGCATGCAAGTCGAGCGCGTACGTAGTGATACACGGGAAAAATACAGCGGAGAAGAGATTATTTCCCAATGAACGCGTTTACGCTGAAACTATTATTTCCGGCACAATCAGTTTGGAGCCAGATCAGACGCCGGGTAACCCGGCATCTGATCAGGCTCCAAACTGTTTGCAACCCAGATTAAACTGAAAAGTCAGAAGTATCAAACAAGTTGTCATTTTCCACATGTTATTGCGATGCGTTTGCGTTTCATTTGTGTTTAAACGGGAAAGAACAACGTCTTCTCCACTGTACCACGGTAATTGGATCAACCACTTTCTAAATAAACCGACTTATGTAGATCGTATCTCCTAACATTACGCAATATGTGTAATGGCTACCAGATAAGCGGAGAGTACAGTCGAACCTCAATAAATAAACAAGCCCGCTTAGCACGATCAGGATTAGTGGTGTCTGGAGAAAGTACTACCCGTGGTGACACGATGGTAATTGGATCAACAATTTTCTAAACAAATCATAGATTACGCAATATGTGTAATGGCTACCAGATAAGAGGAGAGTGCAGTCGAACTTTGAAAACTCGAGCTCGCTCTTTCCGAACTGACAAGTGCAGTAAACCCTCAATATCTCGAACTCACTGTAGATGAATATACCCGTATTGCAAGTCAAATTAACCGCTTCATCCCTGAAAGACAAATCTAGTGTTAACTTTTGTCTAGTCAGTTTATGATTTTTAAAGTGCTTTATTTTACAATATATAATTATGTCAAAATGACAAACAGTATAGACCCTGATCAGAGGGCTCCCTAAGGAGCCCTCTGATCAGGGTCTATACTGTTTGCATATGGCAAGTGTACTCCTCATATGCAGGTATGCTGTTTGCGAATGACGCATATATGCGTGACTAGGGTTCTAAGAGTTAAAACGTTGGTAAGCCACGTTTTAGCTTTGGAATAATGGTAAGTTCAGATTGAAGAGGCTTAGAAATAATCAAATCCAACCGTAGAAAAACTGCAATGCGTTCAGTAAATGTATCGGAGGCCAACAGGGCTTGCCGTTACAAACAACTTTAATAATGAAGTACTCTCCAACAATAACTCATTCCGGTCCATGTCTATAAGTACGAACGAATCATTTACCAATCGAATCACACACGCAAAAATGCATTAATCAACTGAAATACATCAATTTTACCACATACAAAAATAAGATTTAAAACTAATATTGTACATGTAAGCTACTTTGTTTCATAGTCTTTACATTTAAAGGGCAATAAATTTGGTCGCCATTTTGATTTTTTTGTTACAAATGGCGAACTATACCTTCGAGATTTGCTCGCGTAATTGACCAACGATAAAATGTAAACAAGTCGTTTTTGTGTAATTTTGTCACGGACGTTGGCCAAAAAAATTGGTCTCCGATCCATTTTTTGAAATCACTGCAGGAGAAGTGGACAAAGGCGAATTCGAGATAGCGAAGTTCGACTTATTTTACAGCCGAAATTCGACAACTCGTGTGAATCTAACATATCCGTTTTTCACGTGGCGTAATTAATTTTGAAATACGGATAGACTGGTTTCAGTCCTTTTATTTATGCTTTCCAGTGGATTACTAGGAAATGGCAGTGGATTATCACTTGATAATTTCACTGTTTCAAGCAGGCAGTGGGATTATCGTCGCGTGCATATTTTATGAATTTTCCCCGTAGGGCTCCCCAAGAATCGTGGTCAATCGCGTCCTATCGTTTCATTACGACAGCCCGATTTGTCGCGAACCACTAAACGGAAGAACACGAATCCAGGGTAGGAAGTAACGACGTGATTCCGATGACGGCAAATCAATACATCAGTGACGTTATTGTACGGCAAACTGTCACGATAGTGTACGGTGTCCTGTTAGGACCGCTACTTTTTCTGATTTTCATTTTTAGTAAAACGCCGAAAAAAGATGCGAGAATGCAACGGGGCATTCTCGCATCTTTTTTCGGTACTTTTAGACCTCAAATCCTATAGTATTCTATTGTACAAAACGTCGAAAAAAGATGCGAGATTGCAACGGTACATTCTCGCATCTTTTTTCGGCCTTTTAAAAAAACGTCGAAAAAAGATGCGAGAATGCAAGGTTGCAATCTCGCATCTTTTTTCGATACATTTTGTCTACCAATCCTATAGTAATCTATGGTAGAAAACGTCGAAAAAAGATGCGAGAATGAACCCTTGCAATCTCGCATCTTTTTCAGAGCCAGCAGCGACACGTGGTCTAACGTCGAAAAAAGATGCGAGAACCTAACAGGACACACCGATCTCGCATCTTTTATCGATACGGTGTAATGGCTGATTTTACCCTCCTTTTTTCATCCAACGCATGGGATAGGGATAAAACAATTAGAAAGTTATAACGCATGTGGTTTGGCAACAGCGTCACTGAGAATGGAGACACTTATCCGTCATTATTTTTATCAGAACTACTCCTATGATGAGATCCTGGGTCACCTGGTCAATGAAACAGGGATAAACATATCGTAAGTAACGTAGAGTAAAGATGAATTTTAAAATGTTCGTTTAAATTGAGTTTTCTTCAATCATTCAATGAAATTCCGGCCGGTCTCGAAAACACATGACAAATTAACAACCGTCATGTTTTTAACACTTGACTTATAAAATAACCTTTTAACTTTGTTATCACACTTTGGCATTATAATTGGGAAAATAAACAAACACTGTCCGGTTGATAGCCTCACAATTTAACGCAAAGTATAGATCTACCTCTTGTAAAAGAGTGGGTGGGGCATTTTTAGCGTGATTTGGAACTGCACCATGTATATCCTACCCTAGATTGCATTAATTGATTAGATGATCAGCCTAGTTATTCCCATTGATTGAACCCAATTTGGAAACAATGATAAAAATCCAAAAGTGGGGTAACAAGTCGTTTCGGCCCTGAGTCGTTTCGGCCTGGGTCGTTTCGACCTGTTTTTAGGGGTGGGTCGTTTTGGGCAATTTGGTTGGTCGTTTCCGCCTCAGCCCATTTGGTGAGTCGTTTCCGCCTATTATTTCAGTAATGTATAGTAACATAATTATGAAGCACAACCTCGTTCCCTCATCAACATATTGTAAAAAAACATAGTAGACCCTGATCGTGCCCTCATCAACATACTGTATAAACAGAGTATATAGAAACTGATCGTTCCCTCATCAACATACAGTAAAACAGAGTAGACC
The DNA here is from genome assembly GCA_922989275.2 of Gari tellinella. Classification (NCBI taxonomy): domain Eukaryota; kingdom Metazoa; phylum Mollusca; class Bivalvia; order Cardiida; family Psammobiidae; genus Gari; species Gari tellinella. The sequence goes on from OV277872.1 coordinate 44,499,616, forward strand.
CTGATCGTTCCCTCATCAACATACTGTAAAAACAGATTAGACCCTAATCATTCTATCATCAACATACTGTGAAAACAGAGTAGACCCTGATCTGATAAAGACATAATAGTTATAAATCTCAATTGATGTAATGTCTTTTAAAAGCACCCTTATCCTGAACCACCATTGATTTTGCATTAAGGCACGAACCTGCAACCTAAGCAATGTGTTCAGAGAATAGTAGAGAATACAAAATGTAGTTTAAATCATGAAACTGTTAATTGACAATTTCCATATCCAATTAAGTCTAGGCAATTTGACTATTATGTGTTGATTTTAACAATAAATTGCAAAATGACAAACAGTGCCATGGAGAAATCACAGTGATTTCTCCATGACAGTGCAGACCCGGATCAGGGGTTTCCTGAAGGAGCCCTCAGCTACTCTGGCCAAGTTCTTCACTGTTTGCATAGGGCAAGCGTAATCTTCACATGTACACTGTTTGTTAATTACGATTGTACTGGTCCATAGAGTTGAATGTGTTAACAGCGGGACATTAAAGCAATTAATCATTTGCCACGTGCCACCACTTGAAGCGCTGCGTGTCGACAAAGTATGTTGGATATGAGGCAGACTCCGCGTGTTAACACCTCCATTAATTGACTAACAAAAAAGATGTATATCGAATTGGTAGGCATCTGTAGCAGCATACAAGTGTAAGTTTAAGAAATAGTTAGTAAATATATTGGTGTAGTTCTGTGTTATATGTGGTTGTATATATATCTCTTGTAGTATAAAAGTCTATATACGAAGAGTATATTGTCATAAAGTTGAAAATGGAAGTTGTCTTAATTGAATGCTGGGAAAATTGGTTCAACAGTACGTTAGTAGTGACTTGAAAACGTGTTCTGTACAAACAGTGTAGACCCAGGTCTGAGGGCTTATAAACATGTAATAGATACACGACGGGTTTCGCCTTAAAAGTGTACGGTATCGAATCGTAATAAGACTGTTTGCGAGGACAACAACAAATTGTCCGAGGCGAAGCCGAGGACATATTTGTTGTTCGTCCGAGCGAAACAGTCTTATTACGATTCATACCGTACACTTTTAAGGCGAACGAGTTGCTGTATCTGACTTATACGTAGATTTTAATAAATACCTTACACCGAGTCAATAATGATTGTGGTCAATGTAATATAGCAAATTAATATATCCATTTCTAAAATATTGAAATTAACGTAAACCAACTAACTATTATTTTCATTGGTCCTTTTTATAACTTGCACGAGCATACCGTGCAGCCTGTGGGCTGGGTCATGCCGTAAAATAACTACGCATTGGTTTGTCTGCGCTCAGAATAAGTATTCAGCTAGTAAGGTAAGCGCTGTATTTATCAATTTAGGTGACATCTTATTTTAGGCATTTAGCTTTAAGGTCAATAAATTTTATCATTTTAGCCCGATATAATTCCTTTTCCGTTCCTTCATAATCAAAACAAGGACCAGATATTTTTCTCCTGAACAGGCACAATATTAAATAGCATTGTTTTACTCTTGCACTGCCATATTGTCGTCTGCTTTGAAATTGCTGTCTGCACTTATTTTTCAACGAAAAGTTTCGAGATTTGATTGCACGTATCAAGTGTCTATCAGTTTGGATCCTGTTCAAACGCTGAGTTACTGTGTGTTTGATATTGATCCAAACTATTTGCAAAAGTTAGTTATCCCTTATCGTGCTGAATTGCCCTCTGCTTCAAACTTAAAAGTATCGTCTGCGGAGAATCTCAAAATCTTTCTTATGCTTTTCAAATTGAATTTAAAAATGAAAATCAGTGCCAAACAATTTGGATCCAGATCACATGCCGCGTTACAAGGCGTCTTCTATGGATCTAAACTGTTTGCAAATGTTAGCCAAGCGGTACTCACAGTGGAAAAAACGTTATTCTTTCCCAATAAACGCGTTGACTCTTAAACTTTATTTTCCATTGCAAACATTTTGGAGCCAGATCAGACGCCGGGTAACCCGGCGTCTGATCAGGATCCAAACGTTTTGCCACTCAGATGAAAAAAGATGATAAAAAATGTAAAACAGTTATTATTTTCTACATTTTGTGTTTTGCGTTTGCGTTTTGTTTGCGTTTAAACGGGAAAGAATTACGTTTTCTCCACTGTAGCATTGCAATGGTTACCTCGTCAATTCCCAGGCAGTGCAATAGTTAAACCTGTGACCGCATGCTCACCACGTGCATCACGCCCATAAAAAGTATACAATAACAGATACTAAAACAGTCCGGTAACAGATACTAAAACAGTCCGGTAACAGAAAAAAGTGTCCGGTATCAGACGTAAGAGGACACTTTTTGAATAGCTCTGCGGGGGGTATCTGCGTATAAGATATATCAGGGTCTGCGCTATTTGGCATTTGATGATAAATTGTATAAATCCAAATGCAATAAAACCAACAACCAATGATTTATATTAGCTAATTACATGGTCTCTGGTAGGACTAACGAAAGATGTCGGAGCACTGCCTATTCTTACATTCTGTTAAAAAGTGCTTTGAAAGGAAATTACAAAACAATATCGATAGCAGTGTCTGGCAGTTTGCACCCAGATCAGTCAAGACAGAACGTGCTGTCTGCTCAGGATCCACACTGCAAATTTTAGGATTATCGCCTACGGCGTGTTAAGAAAAATCTAAGTAACAGTGAAACCTCTACATTACATTCCCTAAATTCTATTTTATACATGTATAAATAAATCCATTAATTAGCCTTCGTTAAAAAGTCGTAATAGAGAGGCTTTACTGTATTTGATTATAATTTGATCTGTATGTTATCTATAACACCGCATCGTAAGACTCTGACTTAAAGTGCCAACTGGAAACACTGTGGTGAAACACTTTACATCAGTGGCCGACGTGACAGGGCGAACAAATTCTATAATATTTACTTTATCACCCGAAAGCAACTTGCAAATCATCATTTTTTAGGGAATACATATCACAGTGACAGATAATGTTTAAGAACGTTTTAGGACAACATATTTTTTCTGAAACTTTAATAAATCACATAGAAAAAATAAAATGGGCAGAAAAAACCAACCCCTTAAAAGGCCGAAACGACTCACGGCCGAAACGACCCGGAATCAAGTGTGATAATATGTTCCCAAAATCGTTAAAAAGATCTATTCTAACAGGAACTAATATGAAATGTATATGTATATAGGTTCCTGATTCTAATAAAACGGACGTAGTCGAGTGGTAAAACGCCCACTTACGACGTCAGGGGTTGTGAGTTCGATCCCCTGCCAGACCAAATCCTTGGGATGAGAATATATACCGAGATCCGATGTATAAGTGCTTTACACTGGGCATCTAAAAGGACCAGAGAACTCTTTCGATAATAAGAGTAGGGCATCACGCCTGGGTTCTCTGTACCCGCTCCCCTCTCTTAGGGGCGTCCAATTAGCCCATAGATGGCAGAAACGGACATTAACAAACAAAAGAAAGATTTATTGTTATTTATTTACTAAGAGGTTTTTCATTAATCTGGATCAAAACTAACAGACAGAAATCATTTCAATTTTGACGAAATATTTGCAGTCTCCACACGTTCACATCAGACATTTTTATTCCTTAATCTGGATCAAAACCAATGAAATTACCACCCACGCGCCCCCATGTATTTAATGGACATAAATAGAAGAGACTTTATATACTAATCTGGATCCAAACTAACGGTTAACCATGACAATTATAATTGTAATTTTGACGAAATATTTGTGCAGACGCCACATATCTACACAAAACCAATGGAATCTCCATAAAAGAGAATTTTATTTATTTACTCTTCTCAATGCAGAAAATGATTTACTGATTGGATTTTTGCTAAAGCTGATCTGTATCACAAAAAGAAGCGTCTGATGGATGCAGACATAAAATTAAAATTTCAGAAGCGCCTTTCAAAATTGACAAAGTCTGCTAATTTCATTTTCAACTGCAACTTTCAGATTAATAAACGTTTTAATTTTATCACTTTAAATGTTCATATATTATGCTGAATTCAAAGTACTAAGGGTAAATAAACAACAATAAGTCATTAACAAAAAAATATATTTTAGTTCGGTAATAAAAAATGGGTGGTAGGGAAATTGTACGGGTAAAAATGGGGGGTAGGAAAAATTACGGGTAGCGAAACGTCCAGGGTAAAAACACCCTGGGTAGCAAACTGAGAGGCGTGAACGCAACAGGGTAGCAAAAAGTCTCAGTAACTGTTTTCACCATATAGTATTTCCTTTAGACTAATACTTCGATGTTTATTCTTCATTGTAGAAATCTACTTGTAAATTGGGGCGACTGATCAACATTTTACCGGTTTACACTTTGAATTGCGTTTTATCACAAGTGATACCTATCGACTTCAGGTTTTTGAAACAGCTATTTTGACTTTAGGTTTTTTAAATAACTATTTTGACTTCAGTTAAATCTATAGCTACATGTAGATTCAAAAGAATATCCATGTCCAACCATTACCAACTCACCAATAATACCCAAGCTCAGTTTGACCTTGACCTTGACCTAATTTGGACTTAGAAAAGATTCACAATGCATGTATATTGTCAAGGATGCTACCGGGGGCATAAGCGTTTATTGAACGCGCAGTCTTGGTTTTTTTTGTGACAACTCCAATAATTTAAGTTACAATGATCATCGTAAACATAGCCACTGCATAGAAAATTACATCTTTTACTTTGACCATAGCTTCCTTCTAGCTTAGAAATGTTATGAAACTTCACACACTGGTTAACCTTCTTCACAATAATGACCATTAACCCTTTACCCCATAGCATGATTCTAGTTTTAATAACAGGTGATAACTTAAAGCAGGTTGAAAGTAAAGTAGAATGCGCAGTAGAAAGTAGAATATTTTTAACACATTCAACCCTAGAGCCAAATATACTCATCCATTTAAAAAAAAAAAGTAAAGAGTACATGTGTCCTATGCAAACAGTGTAGACCGAGATCAGAGGACTCCTAAAGGAGCCCTGTGAACAATGTCTGCACTGTTTGTAATTTCACAACATATAGCAGAAATAACCATATAAAGTCATAAATAGACTAAACCGAATAGGAAATTGGATTTGTCCATTAAAAGTTTCAGGGGTGAATGTGTTAAACTGTTAATCATTAATTGAGGAATAAATCAAAGGCATAAACATGTGTATTTAAGGGTAATGATTTAAGGCTCTATTGACTTTCACAGTTGAGTGTTGGGCTCTGTGTGGGTCAGAGGGAAAAATTAGGGTCAGTCAGGTTACCGGAAACACAGGTATTTTTTCATTTGGCCTAAGCAGTAAGCAGAAGAATATATGTTTGGAGACAGAAAAATTGGTTTGGTTTTCAGAGACATTGTTTTGTTTTGTTTCTTTAAAGCTTACATGGCCTTATCCTGTAAACTACTCCTGTAAATTAAAGTCAAACTTCAATATCTCTATCTGGTTTAAGTCAAACATATCCTAATTAAAATTTAAACGTGGCTAAGCCACATTTTAACTTTGAAATAAGGATATGTTTAACTTAAACGAGGCCAAAATAATGAAACTCATTTCTGGAATTAACTTATTAAGGAAATGTTAAATTAAGGCAAACTGAAGATAACACAATTTGACTGTACATGTACTTATAATTTTACCTGACTACAGAAAGAGAATGTGTTACTGAGTGAGATGGATGCCATGGGACAGATCATTGGGAACATGCAGGAACAGAATACCAGGCTGTTACAGCTGCTCAGAGAGAAAGATGATGCCAAATTCAAACTGATGTCTGATGTGAGTAAAGTTAAGCACAGTGTATATATCTTTAACACGAATACCATGTAGCGTACAGGTAATGACAAGGTCACTATCTGCAATGAAGCTTCATTGTATTGATATGTGGCTTGCCTATAAACTTTTGTAAGAAATGCACTTGTGTACAGTGCTGCAGTGTAGGATTATTAGCAGATAATGAAATTGTTCTGCAATTAATGTGTTTGCACTTTATATACTTAACTCATTATCCCCTGAAACTTTCAATGGACAATTCCACTTTGCAATAAAGGCTGGTCTACTTTAGACTTTTTAGGGTTGTTTTTTTTTTTGTAGTAAATTGCTAAATGACAAGCAGTGAAGTCTTTGATCAGAGGGCTCCTGCAGGATCCCTCTGATCAGGGACTTCACTGTTTGCATAGGACAAGTGTACTCTTCACAGGTACACATTTGGTAAAGGACGCATATATGCTTCGCTAGGGCTCAATGAGTCAATATATAAACAGTCTATTACAAACAGATTGGAGCCAGACAAGATGCCAAGTGATTTGGAGCTTTCTGCATTACATTTTTCCTGTATTAACCGTAAACATTCTTATAAGCCTCTCATTTTATTGTCTTTGATGGGTCACTTAACATATGTTTGACCAGCTAAAAGTAATTCAGTACTCCATAAATATCCCTTTTGGTGCTTTAGATTTATTCCTGTAGAGAAAACAAAATACAGTGTAACCTCTCTATATTGCAACAATTTAATGAATGCTAATTGATTGTTTAAAAGACTAAAGGAGTATTTTGTTTTACTGCCACCTCGCTTTAAGCAGCCACCTGTCATAAGAACCTATCAATGACCATGATGTATTGGTCCGTTTGGTTGTAATAGAGAGGTGTTACTGTATATACAAGTTATACAGTCATGGATATAGAACATAAGAAATATTTCCTTATCCTAGCATATGGTAGATGAAAGCATGCTGAAAGTAAAGTAGATCATGGTACCTGAAGGGGTATTTTGCTTTACTTTCAACCTGCTTTAAGTGGTCACCTATCATCAGAAAAAAAATCCAAGGCTATGGAGTAATAAGTTAATGTCCAATTGGTGCCTATTTTGTGAATTTTGTTTGCAGTGTATACAAGCCAATCAGATCCAGAAATTGTTGCGTGAGGAGAAGGAGATGTTATCTGAGCAGGTAGGCACAATATATGCACAAGTGGAGGCAGATACTGGTGGTCAGGAAGCTTGAGAAGAAAGAGAGAAAAGTGCATAACAATAGCCTTACCAAGAGAAAGAACTCAAGTAAGTCTACACAGTATAGTACAATAAAACCTGTCTATTACAACCACTTTATTATGTATGTTATTATGTGTTAGGACTGGTGACTGCTTAAAACAAGGTGGCAGTAAAACAGAAAGCTCCTATAAGAGCTTTCTGTTTTACTGTCACCATGCTTTAAGCTGTTACCTGTCTTTTATACAATCAATTAGCCTTCTATTTAGTGGTCGTAATAGAGAGGCGTTTTAGTATTACAGATTCTTCCATATCTCTAGATTGCTGGCGTCGAACTAACCATTATTGCTTTAGTTGAATTTCATTCTTTAAATCTAGCTTTAGTCAAACATACCAATATTTTAAAGTTAAAATGCCACATAGCCAGTCACCAGACAGAACCACATTTTAACTTTGAAAGTAGAGGTATTTTTGACTTGTAAGCGAGCTCGAGATATAGAGGTTTGCCTGTAGTTTAATGTTTTTATAAGGACTGTGGCATCCATTGATATGAAACACAACTGCTTAGGCTCCAATTGCCTGGGAGAGTATTTCAAAAATTAAAATCTTTATGTCTGCACCAAACCTTATGGTGTGACTACTTATTAGAATCGCCACTCCGAGACAATTATAATGAGTAGTCACACAATAGAGTTAAGTGCCAGACATGAAGGAGAAAATGTTGAAAACATTGCTTTACTCTCTCTTATCTGGATCCGAGCCCTGTTGTTTTATGTCCCAAATATTGCCAATGAAGGTACAGTTAATTCAGCACTAAGCCATTCTCTCTCTGAGCTTTTTATCAGTGTTTAAGATGAGGAATTGCTTAACCCATTACCCAATAGCTCAATGTTTCTAGTTTTGAAAAAGGTGACTACTTAAAGCAGGTTGAAAGTAAAGAAGAATGCGCCTGAAGATGGTTTAAGAAAATTTCTGCTAGGATATATTATTGAACCACTTCTTATGATGCATATTTATTACTGTATTAGGGGGTTTCAAAAAGTAATGATACTTGATCAATAACTTCCATACATTTAGTGCTAAATGTGCGATATATCATTTTAAAGGAGATTTCAATGCCTACACCATGGTATAATGCATGATAAGATCACTCAAATCGATAGGTAACAACATGAACCTAAATGACCCCTCCTCGAGGACACTGGAACATGGCATTTTTCAGACATCATGATATAAGAACTTCCTAAAAAGTAAAATTTGTAAAACTTATTTTTGAATATATCAGTTTATGTCTGAATTTTAACATAAATTAAATTTCATTTCAATTGAAAGGTTTAACTGTCAAAAATCTCAAATTTTCAAAATAAACCTTTCTCCTTTTTGCTATTGACAAAAGTAGACATGCTTTTGAAAGCTATGAAAAATTTCTAAATCAGTATATCTACATTTTGATTTTAAAGCATAAAATCCTACATCAATGGCTTCAGTTATAGCCTGGTTTAATATCAAAAATGAGTTTGTGCATAACAGTAGATTATTTCTTTTATGATATTTTAAGTAAGTGTTTAGTATTAGCTATATTTTGTATATAACATATTTAATTGTGTAGTGTTTGCATAAAACATGTAGTATTATATTTTTGACAGAAAGTTTCATAAACTTATTTAAAATAATAAAGCTGCAATAATAGTTATAGTATCAAACATTTTTCAGAAAATTGCTGCAACAGTACACAGTCCAGTGTCCTCTAGTTGGGGTTGTTTAGATTCATGTTGTGACTTATTGAGTTATATGATCTTGCCCTGCATTATACATCTTGTAGACAAGTTATTGCTATTTAAAATGATATATCACACATGCATTTTGCACTTATATTTGCAAACTTATTCATCAAGTATATTTAATTTTTGAACAAGGTATATATATGAGGTAATGGGTTAAAGCAAGCTAAAAGTAAAGCAGAGATCTGTTATTTGAGCTATCTGCTTAACTTTCAACAATTATATGGCTCTTTAACTTGACATCCAGTCCATCCAGCAAACGTTAACTTGGAGCAGACTGAAAGTTAAGCAGAATGCTCTTTTGGGATCTTCCTATTTTACTTTCAACATTCTTTAAATGGTTCATATCTAGGGATGCAGGGAAGAGAGTCTACGGCTCTTTGACTGGACATCCAGTCTGTCTAGCAAATGGTAGCTTAAAGCAGATTGTAAGTAAAGCAAGGGTGCTTCTTAAGGTGCATACAGTACTACTTTACCTTCAACCTGCTTTAAGCTGTCACCTGTCATCAATACTAGAAACATGCTAAGAATGTTCCTTGGGTCTAGCTCTTTCAAAGTTGTTCAAAGAATTTGAAACAATGCAGAACTCTGGAAGCTATAGCAACCAAAGTGAAAGAAATCGGAATTTAAAAAAAAAATTCTTCTTGTCAAAAACCACAAGGGCCAGGACTTACATATTTAACACATCGCATCATCGATAGGTCCTCTAATGACAATATATATGACACTGTTCAAATTTTGTCCCTTGGGTCCTCTATCCAGATTTTTTTTGGGGGAGGGGGAATGTGTTCACAATTTTACATAGAGTTATATAGTGAAATCTTCAAACATCTTCTAGCCAAAGTCACAAGGGCAGGAGTTTAGATATTTGATACATAGTATCATCTACAGGTCCTAAATGAATGTTGTTCAAGATTTGCCCTTGGGTGAAAAAATATCCCAGCCCCTGTGGGGTCACCGTTTTACATAGTAAAATCATATTATTCTTCACTGAAATCACTTGACCAGTCTTAATGCCTCCGCGATCAGGTGAGCTTTTAAGGGCCATTCTGGCCCTCTTGTTAGCAAGTTCTGTCTTTAAAATGTTATAAAATAAAATTGTTATCAATTGTATTTGCAGGAAGAAATTGCCAAACTGAACTTAAAGCTTGAGAGAACTAAAAGATAGAAATTGCTGGAGTTGCAGATGGCATCCAAGAATATAAGGTAAATGTAAATGTGTATTTATGGAGCAGTTGGTTAAATAAAAGGAATTACAATAACCATTTCCAATTTTTTCTCCTCGATCTGCACCAAATTCCATTTCCTTAATTCTCATTAGAATTGTCTCAAAGAGACAAGTCTATCAAGTACTACTGTAGTCATACCACAGAATTTGGTGTTGACATAAACAAATCTTTTTTTTAAGTAGTCCCCTTATCAGGAGCCCTGAAATAATGTATCCATACCATAAACGTAACTGTCACAGTTGGTAAGTTGATATAACCCTTTACTCCATAGCCTGTTTCTAGTTCTGAAGGCAGGAGACCACTTAAAGCAGGTCCGAAGTAATGCAGAATGCTACCATCTTTAAGACAGTGAACATTCCTTCTATGTTCATCTTCAGGACATCCTAAGTTGGGACTACTTTCAAGCTGTAGAAACAATTTCGAGGGGTAAAAAACATATTTATGGAGTAATGGGTCTACAGGCATTGAATGATTTAATTGGAAATGTGGACTTATTTTATTTATTTTGTATTCACAGGAACAATTGACCTGTCCCGCATGTAGAGTCAATAGAAATCCAAATGTGTCCATGTGTTCTGGTCGGAGTGTCTAAAGACACGATATGAAACATACCAGTGTAAATGTCCAAAATGTAATGCTGGTTTCGGTGCATTCGACTATCATAGACTTTTCCATCCCTTAGCAAAGAATGAGAGGCTGGACTTTGATCGTTATTGTGTGGACAAGGTACAGGACCAGCTGTGGCTGTACTATGGCCAGGAGATGATAGGGGGCAAAATGTGTCATATTTATCAGGTGTTGAGAGAAACAAGGGTCTGATTTTTCAGGTGGTACACCCAGAAGATTGAAACCTTGCCAAGGAAATTGAAGAACTCTTTGAGAGACTGGGATAAAGTGTTGTATTATGACACTGCCAAAGGATGTGAGGGATCAGAGTGTTTGCTTTGTGAATAGAGAGATTACACACTATTATGAGGGATAAAGGAAAGATGCTTAGACTGAGGAGAGTTTGACTTTCCCCCACATCTATAGGAAAACCTCTCTATTACGACCACTAAAAGAAGGCTAATTAATTGTATAAAAGACAGGTGACAGCTTAAAACAAGGTGACAGTACAACAGAAAGCTTCCAAAAGAGCTTTCTGTTTTACGGTCACCTTGTTTAAGCAGTCACCAGTAGTAAACACCTAATAATTAACACAATGTTTTATGCCCCCGGATGGCCCAGTCTAGGGCATATTGTTTTTGGTCTGTTTGTTTGCGTGTCTGTCCACAACTTTAACCATGGCCATAACTTTTGAACTACATAAGAGAGAGACTTTATATTTGGTATGCATACTCATTTCCAGAAGCACTTGAGCTTAGTACAACTTGTGTAATGTCCGATAAAGGTCAAGGTCCTTTAGAGGTAAAATAGGAGGAATTTAACCATTGGCCATAACTTCGGAACTACATGTGATACAGACTTCATATTTGGCATGTGTACTCAACTCAAGAAGTTCTTGAACTCGGTACAAGTTTGGTCAAGTCAGCCAAAGGTCTAGGTCATTTAGAGGTCAAATAGAGTTTATTCAACATTGGCCATAACTCTAGTTTAAATTTAGAAAAAGCTTGTTCATCACAACAACAGCAAGTAGTACCATTATTACCATACCTGCTGTATGGTTTTATTTTACATCCAAATTAATACATTTCACCTCGGGCACTAGTCAATGACATAGATCTGGTTTGTGGTTGTAATAGAGAAGTTTTACTGTATGTACCTAACAATGCATTTACCTATTCCTACATACAACGGCCTTAGGATGCCTGTCACATGTTCTTATAGAAAATACTCGATGAAAATTCATTAACATATTCAATACAGATGTCATTGTAATGTTATATGATAGTACAAAATTATGCTCCAGTACTGGAGTGTTTATTTTTGTTAAAACTGGAAAGAAGAACATCTTTCTGACTGTATTTAATTTGAGTTAGCATTAGTCTGCCACTGCCATAATTGCAGCTATAAAATGATCTGATACCATATTCCATCGGTGATTTGGATCTACATTGTTATGCCTGAAGGACACACCTTCTGTCAATACAATTTCCAAAATTTAGGAGAGTCTTCGACATGGATCCTGATCAAATATTGGGATCATGCTTGTGAGAGCAGTATTTGCAGTAAAACTGCTCTATTACCACAACAGAATTATGTGCATTGATATGTGTTTGATGCAGATGGTTGCTTAAAGCAAGGCTAAAGTTAAACTGAAAGCTCCTTTAGAAGCAGAGCTGTTGATAAGCTTTTGAGTATTACTTGGCTTTTTCTTCCTGTAAACAGACAGTATGCATTACATCATGGGTCACTAAGGTCAGTGCACGTTATTGCTTCTTATTATTGTTAGACTGGTATAAAATCTTACTATTATCACTGCTGTTGCAGCTTATCGCACTGCATATAAGAACATTGGCAGTCTGTTTTTCTCCTTTTTAGCTCACCTGAGCCAAAGCTCAGGATGAGCTATTGTGACCGCAATTTGTCCGTCGTCCGGCATCTTGCATCCGTCGTCCGTCCACATTTTCAAACAACATCTCCTAAGAAAAGGAAAACTTTTAAAAATCTTCTCTGAAACTGTATGGCCTAGACGATTAATATTTGACATATAGCTTTGCCTTATGGTCCTCTACCAAGATTGTTCAAATTATAACCCCTTGATCAAACTTGGCCCTGCCCCAGGGCTTATCTGTTTTATATAGACTTATATAGGAAAACCTTTAAAAATCTTTTTATAGCTATATATATCACAATAACATCTTGCCCAGTCAGCTTAGGTACAATGTTCTCAGGTGAGCGACTTGTGGGCCATGGCCCTCTTGTTTTGTGTCACCTGCTGTAGGCAGAGGTGACATTTAGCATTTAGGGATCACTTTTCTGGAGTCTGTCTGTTCATCCATCTGTCTGTCTGTCAAGCTTTTTGTGTCACGCCTCATAACTCCTGTTCTACTGAAGCTTTTAAGATATAACTTCATTTATGGAAAGAGCTTTACAAGTGCAAGTGGAAGTGTATTGCACATGGGTCATAACACTTGTATCAATAATGTGAGAGTTATTCCCCTTTTCAACATTTTCTTTTCATGGAGATTTCTTGTTTTACTGAAGATTTTTAAATAAAATTTCTTTTATGGAAAGAGAATGTTATACTGATGCTTGCTGGCAGGTGACACACATGCTCCCATCTATTTTGGCTCTTCTTGGAATAATTGTAAACCACTCTTTCATAACAAATTCTGTTTCCGCTTTCGGTTTTTATGATGTAATGAGGTCTGCGAAAATAAATACATTTCTTAGCTACACCTCTTCCTTGGTGAAAAATAGTGAGAAAATTTGTAGTTCTCTTGTTGACCATCTTTTGAAAGACATTCTGTTGCGTAGCGAAACTGATTGAACAGTAAAGCAAATTTTAGACGAAGTTTTAGACAAAGTTTTAGACCGATTTTTCCCTCCCAATAATACTCAAAAGAAACGCGAACCTTATTGAATTAAAAAAAAAACCTAGAAGATCCAGTTCTGTGTCTAGGTGCCAAGCAGTAGTTTAATCATCATAGATTAAGCTGGGGATTGCTTCAAGAAGATTGAAAGTTAAGCAGAATGCTACCAAAGAGAATTCTGCTTTTCTTTCAAACTGTCATAAACACTTAAACAATCTATAATGGAAAGAGTTCAGAAAATCATCATGAGTTGCTTTTTAAGCAATTAACTAAATATCAGAGGGGTAAAGAAATATTTTCACTCAATAAAAAAACCCGAAAAAAGCAATTACCTTAAAACTACTGAGGTAAATGCCCTATTTAAGAAAAAGGATTATTTACAGTTCTATTTAGGAGTTTCTGTTTTGCTTTCACCATGCTTTAAACTGTCATCTGTCTTTCAACTGATTAAAATGTCATATTAGAGGGATTTTACAGTATGTAATCCAGAAGAACAGACCTTCTAAATTGAATATTTGCAAATGGACATTTCATGAAACAGTAATATTAGCAAGCAGTTTGGATCCAGATCAGACTGATCAGGATCCCAAATGTTGGATTCTTGTGTCAAGGGTTATTAACCCATTTACCCATAGCCTATATCTAGCTTTGGAAATACCATGTAGGTGAATATTGGTCTAAAAGTAATGCAGAATGTGTCTAAAGGCGCATTCTGCTTTACTGTCAGCTACAATTTGCTAGTATCTGGAAACTATTTCTTACTTTACATGTTCATGACTGTATAAAGTTGAACTATTTTTTTGGAGGAATACATTTCAAGCCTACTTATGGGATAATGGGTGAAGCTAAACTTGTTTTGAAATTAAATTTCAAAATTCCTGTTGAAACCATCTGTCAGGATATAGGAAAAATAAAATACAGTATACAGTAAGCCTCTATTTTGACCACTAAAATAAAAATATTGATTGCTTGAAATACAGGTCACATCTTAAACCAATGTTTTACTGTTTCCTTTTTTAAGCAGCCACCTGTGGTAAACACGTTATAAGTTACACAATTTGTGGTCGTGATACAGAGGTTTTACCGTATATGGCTCTTTAGTAGGACAGGGTAAAAACATAAATAGGAGTTTGTTATGTAGAACTGTAAAGGCATAAACAGGCAGTTTTATAAGGTAATGTGTCAAATATTTATAAAAGTAAAGTAAATTTGTTCCATAGTAATTGATTTTATTTATGAATCTTTTTCCAAAACCACTTTCCCAATTTGATGTAACCATGACCGTAAACATCGGTACCAGGTGAGCGATTTAGGGTGGCATGTAGCACTTGTAACAATATATTAGTAAAGAAATAAGACAATGACAAACATGCAGACATTGATCAGAAGACTCTTCTAGGAGCCCTCTGGTTATACACTGTTTGTATAGGACAGTTGTACTATTCACACTAGTACACAGTTTGTAAATGACACATTGCATGTCACAAGGCATTAATGAGTTAAGATAGGTAGCTCCTTAATACAAGAGAAAAAGTACTGCAGAAAGCTACTTTTGAACTTCATGCTTTATTTTTGTCATGCATTAACATTCAATCCTAGTGATGAGTATACTTGTCATTAACAATTAGCATACCCATGAAGAGTGGACATGTCCTGTGCAAACAGTGAAGACCCAGCTCTGAGGGTTCCTGAATTAGTTCTCTAATCAGGGTTTGCATTGTTTGTCATTTTGCAGTATATTTTTAAAATCAATACATGTTACTTTGAATTGCTTCTAAACACAAATTATAGAAGGATATGGAGGAATACATCATTAATAATTTGTACAGATTTTAAGCTTCTGTAAAATAAGCTGGATGTGTACCAACAGAATATAATTGTATTAAAAGTTTTACAAAGTTCTCTTGGTTGAGTGCTTGTCTCTCTCTCCCCTCTCTCCCCCCCCCCCTACATCATGAAGTAAGGGGACTTTAACCAATTACACTATACATTCATAACTGTGTATAAAATGGGGCTATTTTTCTTCAGTGGAGGGATAAATTAAATGTGTAAAATCTAAAATGCCTAAAGAGTAATGGTTAAAGGTCCTTAGTGTTATCTGAATTATCAGTAAATATTGAGACTTATTATACTGGAATCAGCCTGTCGGTTGGTCGGTCTGTCTGCAAAATCTTGTACTTTCAACTCCTCCTTCAGTTTCAACCTGATTCACTTGATACTTGGCATAAATGTTATTCAGGAGTAGTAGATATGTAAGACACACATTTCAGGTCTCTGTGACATTGACCTTGACCTTTGGCCTTGAAATTGGTAGGCAAAATCTTGTACTTTGAACCCCTCCTTCATTTTCAACCTGATTCTCTTGATACTTGGCATAAATGTTACTCGGGAGTAGTAGATGTGCAAGACACAAATTTCATATCTATGTGACCTTGACCTTTGGCCTTGAAATTGGTCTTAAAATTGGCATGCAAAAGTTTTACTTTGAACTCCTTCACTTTCAACTTGATACTTGGCATAAATGTTACTCAGGAGTTGTAGAGTGTCATATACCATTTTTAAGTCATTTTGACCTTGGCTTACACCTTTGACCTTATTGTAAAGCATTATTGAAAACGTCTGCAGAGTGCTGTATAGTGTGGGTATTTATCACCTTTAGTGATAGCCGTTCTAGTTGCTTTTATCACACAATACTTTATGTAAAAGGTTTAAACTAAATGGCAAACAATGTAGACCCTGATCAGACTACCTTCAAGGGAGCATTCCGATCAGGTATTCACTGTTTGTTCATGCCTGTTTGTCCTAATACTAGTTGCAGCCTTATAGTTTTACAGGATGTTTGCACACCTACTACAGATGCCTATGTTATCAGGAGTTTGATTTGCTTAAACTTTTCTGAGAGTTAACTCTTTCAACACTTAGTAACTATTGTGGATTATTAAGCTCCCTTGTGGATCATTTTAGTTGGCAAAACATGAAGGAGAAGTAAGCCGTACAAGATTCTGCTAACAGACTGGTCGCCAATTTGAAGACCAGAGGTTAAAGTGACCTGAAATTTACGTCATGCATATCTACATCACTTGATTAACATTTATGCCAAGTATGAAGTGATTCAGGATGAATCTGAATGACGAGTATCGCGTACAGGATTTTGCAAACAGACCGGTCACAAATGTAAAGGCCGAGGTCAAGGAGACCTGAAACTTGTGTCTTGCACATCTTCTTTTCCTGCTTAACATTAATGCCAAGTATCAAGTAAAGCAGGATGAAACTAATTTTAACATTTAAGGATGAGTTCACATTACAAGAGTGTGCAGACATACCACCGACCGACAACTGATTCGAGTATACCCCCTCAAACCTTGTTTGTGGGTAGTATACTAATATATGAATTCAAAATCAAGTATGCAACAACACAAAAGGTATCGCGGTCCCCAAAACAAACCCCCCAAAAAACAAACCAACCTCCGAGTACAAACATTTTTTCATTGCAGACAATACTCTATAATGCAATGGGAACAGGCAGCATATAATGCAATCTGATACCGTATACAGTGGCAGTCTATGGACAAAGAACGACATCCCACGTTGCTCAAATTTGATCTTAGTATAATAATAATAATAATAACGACTTTATTTCATGTGGATTACATATTTGGTAAACAAACCAATTTTCAATATGGTCCACAAACAAAATTATCATATATACAACACGAAGGAACACAATTACAAATCAGTATTTTTTTAAAACCTTAGCAAACAGAGTGGACCCTGAAAAGACAGTTCCTGTAGGAGCTCTCCACAGGGACTACTCTGTTTACTTAAAGAATTTTAAAGATTAAGCTGAAAATGATAATGCATAAGTGTCATTATGAGAATTCAAGATTTGTTATCTATACATGAATATTGAATAGGTAGAGGCAATATAAAGCCCAAACAAAACGACGATTTAACAAATAGCAAAGATCTAGATCAATGAAATTTCATAACAAACGGGAAGGAATATACCAAAGATACTTCAAACCCTTTACTCCATGGTATACTTCTAGTATTGAAGAAAAGGTGATCACTTAAACCAGGTTGAAAGTATAATCTTGCATTTGTAACAGAATCTCCACAGGAAATAATGCCTTGATTATCTGGGGTAATATAATTGGCGATTAACCTGTGCATGACCATTTGTTCTACTAATAAGCCCCATAGTTCCCTTCATATCGTTTAAGCAGATGCGTGTTCAACAATGAAATGCAAGTAACGCTGCAGGTTATATATGTTAGTAAGTCGCTGCTCAGGTTGAATAAATGCTGCTAAAAATTTAGTACATGATTTTTTGATCTTCAAACCTTTGTCTTATACAAACTGTAAAAAACGTGTTTTAGTTGCACTTTAATGTCATCGGACGTGTACGTTTCAAACGTATCCATAGACGGTGCAAATCCTGATCAGAGGACTCCGAAAGACGCCTTTATATCTAGGTATTCACTGTGAGCATACGACAAGTGTATTTTCAAAGGTACACTTTTACTATAAATATCGACTATACTCGTCGTTAGGGTAGAATTTGTTAAACAATTATGATATGTGATCGTATCCCTAAACGGTGCAGATCCTGATCTGAAGACTCCTCGAGGAGCCCTCACATCAGGGTACTCACTGTTAGCATACGACAAGTGTACTTTGTATAGGCACACTGTTAATGAACGACGAGTATATTCGTCGATAGGGATGAGTGTATTAAACAATTACGATATGTGATCGTGTCCATAAACGTTACAGATCCTGATCGGAGTACTCCTCTAGGAGTCCTCAGATCTAGGTATTCACTGTAAGCATACGACAAGTGTCCTTTTCAAAGGAACCATGTTAGTCAAAAACGACTATGTACATTCGTCGACAGGGGTACTTTTCAAAGGTACCATGTTAGTAAATAACGACTGCATTCGTCGACAGGGTTAAATATGTTAGGCAATTTTGATGTGTGTGATCGTATCCATAAACGGTGCAGGTTTTTAACAGAGTACTCCTCTAGGAGCCCTCAGATCTGGGTCTTCACTGCAAGCAAACAACAGGTGTACTTTTCATAGGTAAACTGTTGGTAAATGACGCGTATACACATTCATTATTCATTATTTCATTTACAATAATATAATATATATAAATCGACATAAAAAACCTCATTAACTGCTCATGCAAGGTTCAAGGCTCAGCTGGGTTAGATAAAAGTTAACTCAAACGCCCCAGAAACTTGCAATGGGAAATTCAATTTTCAAATTAAGTCTGGTCGATTTGTACCACAATAAAACATCTCTGTTTCGACTTGGTGTTCGTCTAATGAGGGAAACACGCAATGCAGAAATCCTTTGAAGAAGCTTTCTTCATTGCGTGTATCCTGCATTAGCCGAAGTATGAAGAAGAAGGCACATGTTATATTTACACTATACAGTAGAACCTATCTTTAACAACACTTAAACATTGCCGACTCTGACCGTTTAAGACAGGTGCCAGCCTAATGAGGGAAACGCGCAATACAGAAAGCCCCTGAATGAGCTTTCTTCATTGCGTGTATCCTGCATTAAACAACAACGTGGCTCTTAATATACTTTCTACACGGGTGTTGCTAAGGAGAGTGAGTACTGTACCTTTATGTTGTAAATATTGATTTGCCATACAAGATTAGTATATCTTATGAGTACTGCTATTTGCTATGTTTGTGTTGATTATATTAATGTTAAACACATCTGTTGTATTGAGGAAATAAAACATTGAATTGAAGTGAGCTTTCTGTTTTACGTTCATCTCGCTTGAAGCAGCCACCTACATTAAACACCATAAACACACTCATTTTAGTGATCGTAATAGAAATCTAAAGCTTTCATTATACTGTATTTGATTTTACAATATATTCAAAATGACAAACAGTGCAGATCTTAAGGAGCCCTCTGATTAGAGTCTACATTGTTTGCATAGGACAAAGTTTCTTTTCACATGTTTGCTGTTTGTAAATGACGAGTACATTCGTTGCTAGGGTTGAATGTATTGCTTATCATATTTAGATTTAAAAATAAGTCTGATTGACCAAGTTTTGCCATATGATGTTTATGAAACATCTATAGAATTAACTCTTAGCATGCTAGCTGTGAAATTTTGATAACCTTTGCAAACAATTTGGTTCCTGATGAGACGCCGCGTAATGCAGTGTCCCATCAGGATATATTAAACTGTATGACACTCAACCAATACCCAACATGCAAAGAGTTAATAGTTCGTTGGACACTGCAATCCACCTGTTTCCACCAAAGTCAATGTTGATACTATTCGGCACACAGTTTATGACCAGCTGTTCTCAATTTCATACATAGTCAAATTTGTAATAACCCATTACGCCATACATACTCAATTTAGCACATTTCATTTATTCCTCCACTTAAGAAATTAGTTCCAATATGCCGTCATGGATATGTATCATAAGAAACATTTTCTATATTCTAGCAGATGGTAGTTTAAAGCGGGTTGAACGTAAAACAGATATGCCTTAATTAAGGCACATTCTGCTTTACTTTAAACCTTCTTTAACCCTTTACCTTATAGAAACGCATTTTAGCGCATTCAGTTGCATCCTCCACGTAAAAAAAAAATTCCAATCTATACAGTCATGAATATGTATCAGAAGAAATATTTTCTTAATTACACTGAGGAGGTGGTAACTTAAAGCAGACTGAAAGTAAAGCAGAATGTGCCTTAGGGCGCATTCTGCTTTACTTTCAAGCTGCTTTAAAATAGTCACCTACTTTCAAATCTAGAAACAGGCTATAGGGTAAAGGGTTAAGTGGTCATCTGTCTTCAAACCCAGAAACTGGCTGTGGAGTAAAGGGTTAAATTACCATTTAGAAATTTTGCATGAACCTTTACCCATAGTCTGTTTCTAATTTTGAAGACATATGATTACTTAAAGCAGATTCAAAGTAAAGCAGAATGTGCCTTATGGTTGTAATTCCAGCCTGTTTTAAGGTATGGTCTGTTAGGATTTAGAAATATTTCTAATAGTTCATTTTTATGACTTTAAAAACGGATAACATAATGCAAAGAAGCTGTCTGCATTATTTTTTTTATTGAATTGCATTTATCCCGCACTATACGCGGAAAACCTAAGTTTAACCTTTATAGTGCCATAGTAAGACTTCATGTACATGGGTTGTCATCGATTTGTTTTTAAACAATTTTATTATATAATTGTTCTGTACATGTATGGATCTTGCACACATTTATTCATTATTATTATAAATCGTGTGCAAAGGCACACTTGTGATTTTAAAAATTAATTTAGGCGTGTATAACGCATCTACATGACACTGAACTATATAAAGCAGATTTCTTTTCGTAGCATGCACCATATAACGATAGGGTTTGGCTTGGTCAAAGTTTTAGACATACCGGTGTGACCCTGTACATTAAGTCCCCGGGATAAGTTTGACGACGTTGAAAAAAAGTGCGAGATCGATGTGTCCTGTTAGGTTCTCGCATCTTTTTTCGACGTTATACCACGTGTCGCTGTTGGCTCTGAAAAAGATGCGAGATTGCAAGGGTTCATTCTCGCATCTTTTTTCGACGTTTTCTACCATAGATTACTATAGGATTGGTAGACAAAATGTATCGAAAAAAGATGCGAGATTGCAACTTACATTCTCGCATCTTTTTTCGACGTTTTTTTAAAAGGCCGAAAAAAGATGCGAGAATGTACCGTTGCAATCTCGCATCTTTTTTCGACGTTTTGGACAATAGAATACTATAGGATTTGAAGTCCAAAAGTACCGAAAAAAGATGCGAGAATGCCTCGTTGCATTCTCGCATCTTTTTTCGGCGTTTTAATAAAATTGAAAATCAGAAAAAGTAGCGGTCCTAACAGGACACCGTAATAGTGCGATAGTGTGTTCGATATAAACCTAGGAGGGGGGGGGGGGGGGGGGGGGGGGGTCACACGGGTTAAATTATGTACTTTCGTTTTCAAGTGTCAAACAATTTCGTTTGAAAAGTAGTATAAATTAATAGAATAACTGTATGTGTTCAGTATAAGACGCCACTCGTGAAAATATAACGTCTGATGTTCACTCAATGGATTAAATTTCTATCTTATACTGAATAAAAAAAGTTTTCCTCTATGTATTCTTTTATTATAATTCCCCTTTAATAGTACCCATACTGGTTTATCTTTTCCTAAACAGGAAACACCAGTGCTGGATTCTGCAGCATGAATAAGGCAACATGGATAACAACTGAAAATGAATAAACATAGACTTAAACATAAATCATTTTTCAGACTAGTAGCTAGCATGTACGGATATGTTCAACTTAAAGCACAGGGGTATGACTGTTTTTCAAAAAGTGGCGGATTCATGGTCGAGTGTTAACGCAAGTTGGTCGGTGGTACGAGCCTCCAGGCTACTTACATTACCAAAGGCCCTTATGGACGAGACCTTATATTACTTGATCTAGTTTCGGTGATTACACGAAGTCAGGTAAAACGAAAAGTGCAAAGCTAGCTCACTGTCTACGCAAAACATCAGTAAACAAACCTCTCGTGAGTGTTGATTGTCTTATTTGAAAACCTAAGAGTTTGAGTATGTCAGAGCTTTCTAGACAGAATGAGATGATGTTACCACCCACCTCATGCCTTTACAGTTACGTTCAAGCCTATTGACAAAACGGGGTTAATCCCGTTTTAACTTTCAAATATGAATATATTCGACTTATTCAATTTTAGAATAATGAAAAATAAACAATATATATATTGGATAGTTCGACTTGAGTGAGTTGTAGATATCGAAGTTTGACTGTATTTCAAACACTAAAATATTCATGCTCACACTTCACCAAAACACACTAGGCTAGAAGGTAACGACTTTCAGGGGGAAATGTTGATTTTCATTTAGCCTTCTCCGTCTCTAATCCTCGATCCAGTAACGTGTTCAGTTGCCACTGTTTGCTGTTAACGTTAGCAGTTTGTGCCTCGTGTGCAGCGTGCAGAGTACAGTTGAGAAAACGTATTCTTTTCCAATAAACGCGTTTACGATAAAACTATTATTTCCATTGCAAACAGTTTGGAGCAAAATCAGACGCCGGGTAAACCGGCGTCTGATCAGTATCCAAACTGTTTGCACTCAGATTAAAACTGGTAATCAGAATTGTTAAAAAGGTTGTCATTTTCTATATTTCATTGCAATGCATTTGCGTTTAACCCTTTCCCAAATAGAAGCGCCTTTTAGCGGATATGATTTATTCATCCGCTGAAGAAAATAGTTCCAATTTAATCAGTAATGAAAATGTATTATAGGGAATATTTTCTATATTATAGCACATGGTAGTTTAAAGCAGGTTGAAAGTAAAGCAGAATGCGCCCTAAGGCGCATTCTGCTTTACTTTCAACCTGCTTTAAGTAGTGACTATATCTTAAGTACTATAAATAGGATATCAGGTAAAGGGTTAAACGGAATAATAACGTTTTCGCCACTGTATTTGAGACCGGTAGCCAACTCGCAATCGATGGCGAACGCATGGCAGTTATTCTGTATCTGTCTAATCTATTTCAAGAAAGTAATCTAAAATGCATATGCATTTTGAGAACCTGAATAATGCATGAACCTTATCTCAGATATAGAGTGTCACATTCGAGAATCAACCAAACTGAGTAAACATTTTACAAATGACATAAAGATATATGTACATCTACATCTACATGTACATCGGCCTTTTGCTGTGGGTATAGGCCGATTTTATTCAACTGGCAGGGCGGATCTAACCTTTGGCAAAGCTAAACTAATTTACTATTTATTCTAGGGTTGATAGATATTGTTCCGTATTATATAGAAATCAGAAATTAAATGTATTTCACAGATTTGACTTACGACAACATGTTTTATGAAACGGGCTCCAGGAATAGACAGTTTATCAAGATTCAAGACATTTTGAATGGTTATTAAAAGCAAAGAAATATACGACTTTGTTATCACTTATTAACCCTCATCCGGACCTTTGGGGTCCATTTGACCCCGGTGGCTTTATTTTTGCTAGAAAAAAGCATTTCCCATGGCTGTGTTTGACACTTGTGTGAAATACGTACTAAATAGGTCAATTCGCATAGATTTTATTTTCAAAACACGTCTGGGGTCCAGCCGGACCCCAGAATTCTAAAGGTTAGTAAAATGTATTGTAGGCCAATTTAAAACCGTTCCTTGTTGTTTACAACTACAATAATGGCATTTATTGAATACTAGATAACCCCGACAATACTGTTCCTCAATTGCACATATCAAAATATATCTTTCACGATCTTGTGATTGAGTTATTTCCCTTGAATATTATAACCCCGGAGCGCAAACCGCGTCCAAGGGATTCACACTGTATTGAACGAATACAATTCTATCTGACCTCAAATTATGCAAATGATTTCAAGATTCAAATAAGTGTTCTGTATTATTTTTGATTATGGTCCTTTCTAGAAGTTTCCATAGCAGTCATTGGTGACCTTGACCTTTGCCCTTGACCCTATTGAAAAATGAAATGTTCTAGAATAATGACGGCATTATATACAATAAAAGGTTATTGATTCAATAAGATTCTGATTAAATATAAACTAAACACCATGCTTGGTAAATAAATACATGTTTTAAGAAGTGTACAAGAGGCTTGAGCGCCTCCTTAAAATTAGCTACAGGGGAAGAAAGACATACAACAGACAAACATGCTCCAATTAGGATGTATGGCAAAGGCTTGTTCAGCAGTGGCTTAATCTAATGTTTGATACACTTTCTTGTTATTTCACTCACGAATCAAACGTAATGTAATAGATGATGATCGCAGGAAATCACAAATCATAGTTCATTACAGTGATACAAAAATCTGGTGTAGACCATTGACCAATACGGACCGTGGTAACACCTGTAACTGCGTCTAGGACACTATCATGCAGCTCATCAGACATGTGATGGTGTGAAGCAGACATAGTTATGAGTACATGTAGTACTCAAGAAATGGTGTTAAGCAATCGATATTCAAAACTCTTATATCTTCACCATTTGAGGTTATGTGACAGTGCGTTACTTTCATTACATGTGTTTACCATACTTAGTTTTATCATATATATTTGACATGCCACTGTCTCAGTGCCAGCTTCATGGACCCTGCACGGAGCTAAACCATGCACGGTGACAGTTCAAATAAATTGGACAACTATAATCAGTCGTGGTTAACAATTGTATAGTAACCCATGGTAAAATGAATAAATATTTTTTGGGGTCCACTGGACCCCAACCATATTTTTGTCATTTTCTTCAAAATAGTTTCATAATTCTGTAAAAGATACACCACTAATGTAATAAACGGTATATCTAGTCATAAATATGTCCACATTTCCCCAACTGTACATTTTACGCGGCGTCTGATCAGGATCCAAACTGTTTGAAAACGCGCCTTTTGACGTCATTAAGAGTGAAAGGGTTAAAATACAGCACAGTAATTTTAAGAATATGTTTTTCTAAACTTGTGGTTGAATTAAATTGATCTTGAGATATGGTCTTAGTATCTTAAAAAGGTATCTTAATCTGCGCCTGAGCACAATGTGCGTTTCTTTTTGTACTGAGTGTAAGTGTAGCATAAATGACCTATTTTGGAAAAAACATACCATACATCTAAACAACTAAACATGTAAATATTTCCTTACAATTGACACAGATAATGTCTAAAACATTTACCTTATTTGCATTTATGGAAAGAACTTCTAAATACTGCCAACAAGCAATATTGGTTATATTGGTACAGATCCGAGAAAATATTTTATCCAGTAAAACACGCAACAACATAGAGAATAACCTGTCAGTGGCGGATATTTTAAAATTTATCCGGTCAGGACGGACTTGCCGAGACTTTAATTTTCGTCCTGAACCGGATAAATTTTAAAATATCCGACACTGACAGGTTATTCTATTTATCCTGTCAACAAACAGGTTTTAGGAATTTAAAAGGTTTGAAAATGATGTTTCCGTAACTTTCTGTTCGTTGCATTTTCTTAAAATAGAATGTTCTATAAATAGAACTATAGAGATCTAACCAAATTACTGTTAGCTACCACATTACGGAAGGAAATAGTCCTCCCATTGTGTGCTGATAAAATCACCAAAAAGTATCACCAAGGCTGGAAATTAAAAATCGAATCGGAATATACCTATTCTTAATCGAATTAAACCTAAAGAGTACATGTCAATTCAGTTAAAAGTTCGCATAACCTACGTAGAATCTCGTTCTGCATTTACCTCCCTTTATTGACCTGTACTGTTTTCCCCCTATGTTTCACTAATTTCGATCATTGTACTGATTAAAATGACGGAGACAACTTCTATTTAAGGCAATTTAATCAAAAGTAACAACAGTTTATCTTTATAAATAAAATTATATATGAACTTTTCTTTTATTAGAATTTTGATATTCAAAGAAAAAAGAAATGCTCGAGTGTTGTAGCTGACTACGTCAAAATCATCTTACGAACACAGGGGTCGGTGATTCGAGTCTCGGTTTTACAAAATAATATAAGCAGCTTCTAATTAAAGACATTTCCTCAGTCCTTTGATGGACTAACCCCACCCCTCCCTTGTTCTCAGTAGGCGTGAACGTAACTATATGGCAGGAGTAAAGTGTGCTTAGCCAATGTCACTAATCTCAAGTTGTCTAGAGAGGACCTGACAAGGCTGACATACTCACACTCAAGGATTTTTTCAATGCGTTTTAAAACTAACAAATTCAAGGTACGGGCCTCACATGAGACGCTTGGATGAGTATATCCCTAGACAAGATAACAGTAACAGCATACATCGCACGCATGTTTTCATACCTTGTTTGGTTTTACCACCGAAAGTAGGCCAGGAAATGTCATTTTAAAAGTAGATCTATTATTTAGTATCCCAGTAAACCATAAGTTTTGGTTTTGGAAACGTTTTCAACAGGTTTGGTTTTTAAATCGTTTAGTAAACCTGATGAAAACGTTTTGAACAAGTTTTCAAAACGTTTTAAAGCCACGTCGCTTGGCAAACGTTTGCACAACGTCTTTCCTTGTGTTTTCGTGTCGCTTGACAGAAGTGTTTTCGAAGTTTTGAAGTAAAAACGTTTTTGCAACGTGTGCACTACGTTTTTCATTGAGTTTTCGTGTCGCTTCAAAGAAGCCTTTTCGAAGTTTTGAAGTAAAGACGTTTTTGCAATGTGTGCACTACGTTTTACCTAATGTTTTCGTGTCGCTTCACAGGGGCTTTGTCGAAGCTTTGAAGTAAACCCGTTTTGGCAACGTTTGTGCTACGTTCTCCGGGTGTTTTTCTCGATGGACATGTGATCCGGCGAGATATCGTCCATTTTCTTTCTGTGGCACAAAAATGTTAAGCATGCAACGTTTTAAAGTGTTGATTTTTTAAACGTTTTTTAAAACTGAGGAAAACGTTTGGAAAAGTTTTTATATCGTTTTAAAGCCAGGTCGTTTAGAAAACGTTTGCATAACGTTTATGCTTGTGTTTTCGTGTTGCTTGGCAGAAGTCTTCTCGAAGCTTTGAAGTAAAGACGTTTTTGCAACGTTTGCACTACGTTTTCCGGGTGTTTTTCTCGACGAACACGCGATCTCGCGAGATATCGGCCATTTTCTGTCTGTGGCGCTAACATTTAAACAGGAACAGACAAATAAAGAAAGGCAATGATTTTTTAGGCAATTAGTAGGTAAGAATGTAATCTAACACTCCGTAATATATTTTTCTATTATTTTATGTGAATTTCCCAACCTGCGAGGGTGAGTGTACTTTTTCCTTAGCGATAATATAGCTGTCAGTGTCGTGTGAATGGCGCTATGCCAGCGTTGCATAATGTTTTCATGCTACTTCTCTTTTTTTAGTTATTGTTTTTGTGGTTGAAGATGTGTATACTAATATGTCAGTTTGATACATTTTATTGAAAGTGTTTTTAAAGAATTTCGTCAAGAATCCAATAAAACAAATATCTGTAAGGCACGAAAGCGTTTTGCAAACGATCTGCAAACGCTTTGAAATGTGTTAGTCTCGCCGCACCCATCAGTTTCAACGTCGGTACAAAAATGATTTAAAAAGATTGTTGGTATTAGCCATGCCTTTCATGTACATGTATAGAAGTTATAAAGTTTTCTCAACATTTTAAAATCGATTTCGGATAGTTATCTTGAATACATTTAAGTGTGGCAGTATTTGATATGTTGTACTGCGACAATGGATTCCATACATTTTATAAACGTCTTCCAAACGTGGTAATTGTTTGTCCATACGTTAGAATGAAAACGTTTTAAACGTTCCTAAATCGATTTTATACATTGTATGAATAGCACTGTGAGATAATATTACCAGGCTGCGATAACGTATTCCAAATTTTTGCAAACCGTCTTAAAACGCTTGGTAAAAACCTTTCTTGTATTGATGTTAGTAGAATAGCAATCTGTTCAGTCTATCTGTGTTTCTGTATGTCTGTCCGCCCGTCTGTCTACATGGTGCAACAATTCAATTTTTTTTTCTAAATTTAACGCCTCTATAAAATGTTTAATTCCACTGGGAGAGGATCTCATTAGACAGCAAATACGTCTTCCAGACGTTTGCGAACCGTATTTAAAACGATGGGAAAACTTACGTTTTCTAAACGTCTTCCAAACGCATTAATTATTTGTGTCCATACTTTAAAAATGAAAACGTTTTAAAAACGCTTTCATACATTTTATAACATTCATTGGGTGATGATTTTATCAGGCTGTGAAAACGTCTTCCAGACGTGTGCAACGCGTCTTCAATACGCATTCAACCCTTAAACTTGAATTGGATAATCCCTATTTTCCTTTTAAGTTTAGTCTATTTTCGCTATTTAAGGGTGTTTTACAATGTAATGCCAAAATGAAAAACAGTGTACACCCTGATCAGAGGACACCTTAAGGGGCCCTCTGATCTGGGTCTACACTGTTTGCATAGAACAAATGTACTTTTCACAGGTACGCTGTTTGTAAATGACGAGTATACATACTCGTCACTAGGGTTGAATGAGTTAAGATTCTTGTTTGTTCATATCTTGCAGTCCAGAAAAAATGGCCTACAGAGGAGCAAAGAAGGGTTTTGGTAAGGAAGAGAAATATTCAAGCATACAAAACAGGCAGATCCACTGAATAAGAGGTGGGTGAAGGCTATTTTGGCAGAAAATAAGCAGACCAGATGTGACGTTATTCCCAAAATCTGGATTTCTAAGAGTCGTTGCAGTGTTGCGGCCACCCGCATCTTTGAACTACAAAAAAGCTGTAGAGATGTGCACATCTCCACCAGCCGGTCATGTAGGCTGGACCCAGTTCAAACTTATGTCGTGCAGCAACCTGGTTAACTCGCTTGCTGAGGCACGAGACATTCAGATCGGACAAGAGGATGAGGACACAGATGCTCCTAGGCGGCAGTTCTAGTTTGAACTTGGTACTATTATATTTGAAGTTCGTGATCTTTCCAAACTCAAACTGTTATGTATGATTGCACCTGCCGCATACCTTATTTGCCTATTAACTAGTGCACCACCTTTATAATTATCCATATGATTATAATAATTCATATGATCGCTTCAGATATTTATAAATGTGCTTACCATTATTTTTCCTCAGAAAATAGTTTGCAAGTCATTTTAAGTTTACGATCATCTTCAATGTAACTACATTATCACAATTTAAACAATTAACAAACCCCGACATATTTTCGTATCTGTCAGTACGAAGAAAAAAAGAAACATGTATGAAAGTATATTTTATTAGTCCCTAAAGCAAGTATATGAATTGTTTTATGAAATTAGTCACAGAACTAATAAATATGCAAATAAGGTAAGCATTAAACTTGAGTGTTCTAATAGTTTATACAGAAATAAATGCAAAACTATGTTTCGTTACTTGTAGACTGGTCTGTTCATTTAATGCCATGTAAAGAACCATAATTACCGGTATATACCGTCCAAAATGCCCTAAAAGCGTCACTGAAACGTTTGTTTGGTTTGCAAAATGTAATACTTTTGGGGTTTTGAAAACGTCTCCAGTATTGTTTGAAACCAGACGTTAATATAACGTTTTCTTGGGGCTCTCAAAACCACTAAAAACCTTTAAAAACGTTACCCAAACGTTCGTCAGGTTTTCAAAATGTAACGCTTTTGGGATTTTGAAAACGTCTTCAGTATGTTTTTAAAAACACGTTTCTATAACGTTTTGCAAACGAATTAACAGTTTATTGCAAATGTTTTAGTAAAGTTGTGGAAAAGTCTCTGTTTAAAAAACGTTTCAAAACAGTGTTGAAAAACGTTTCCATAACGTTTTCTTGGGGTTCTCAAAACCACTGCAAACCTTCAAAAACGTCACTCAAACGTTCGTCAGGTTTGCAAAATGTAACGCTTTTGGGGTTTTGAAAACGTTTTCAGTATGTTTTCAAAACAAACGTTTCCAATACGTCTTGCAAACGTCAGATGGTTTTCATGGAGACGTTTCCATAACGTTTTGAAAACGAATGACAACGTTTAAGTGAAGTTGTGAAAACGTCTCTGCTCCGGTTGAAAAACGTTTTAATAACGTTTTCTTAAGGCTCTCAAAACGACAAAAAAATCATCAAAAAACGTCGTTGAAACGTTCGTCAGGTTTTCAAAATGTAACGCTTTTGGGGTTTTGAAAACGTCTTCAGTATGTTTTCAATTCAGGCGTTTCCAATACGTTTTGCAAACGTCAGATGGTTTACTGGGATGTAGCTTGAATCCGAGTTCATATATACTTGTAATAGATATTGCTTCCGGGCATTCTGTTTTCACTACTGAGAGAAGGTTTCGAAAGTCCGTTTCTACCCCCCCCCCCCCCCCAAATTGATTTAGATCTAGGCATTGTCATATGCCTAATTGGTTTGAGTGAGTTGGGGTTTCACGGCACCCGCACGCATAAGTTGGCCATATTCATGGCGCCGATCTAAGTGACTAAAATGATTTAGATCTAGATCTATCAAGAACCTATGTAGACTACACATTTTGTCGTCTTCTTCGGTTTTTTTTGGTTTTTTTGTTTTTTTAGCTTTTTTATTATATTTTTCGAGTCCGACAGACGCAAAATCTGCCACTGGAAAGCGTTGCTTTGTGTAGTGGCAGCAGAGGATGTCTTCTTTATTACCCCCCTTTAATGATTTTTTTTGCACCAGCAGTAATAGCTTTCTTAAATGTACACTTAATGTAGATCTAGTGCATTTTCCATATATTTTATGACTAAAAATTGTTAAAATAATTGTTCAAATCTATTGCAATAATTTCCGATAAATTCGCAAAACTTAAGCCTGTTTTATTCTAAATATCAAAATTATATTAGATCAAACATTTTCGAATCAAATTAATATTCGCCAGCGCCCAGCATCACAAATTAGTGACCACTCATTGTCATTCAAACGCAATCAAAGGAGCGACTATAGAGCAATTAGACAATCAGAATTGATACTAAATGTTTTAAAAATGAGTGAGAAAAAAGTTGGATTCCTCTTAACTCGAACATCATTGTTGTGATAAATACTAGGACGACGTCATTTGTCAAAAATGAAATAGGTTAAAATAGTTCCATATTCCTACGCACCCATATAAGGAAACGGCTGGATATCAAATTTTGGTTCCTAGTTTCATTGCCTATTGTGCCGTGGACCAGGGAAACTGCATTCCATATAAGGAAGTGGTAGGATATCAAAAAAATTATCCAACCCCCTGTTTCACGGTCGCTTTTGCGGTCTGTGACAGGATAAAAAAGTATCTTACACCACTGTGTAGCCTAGATATTAGTACAACTAATCGATATTCTACCACCGTTGCCTCTGAAATAATTTGACTCAGGCAGAGTAGCAGCTTCTATGAATGGGATGAATTCATACAGTGCAGACTCAGATCAGATAACTCCTAAAGGAGCCAGCTGTTCAAATCTACCGTGAAAGACATTTAGACATTAAGTGTCTGGCTTTCAAATCTGTCGATATGACAGAATCAAGAACAGTGAAACCCCTCTAAACCGGAACCTCTAAATACCGGAATTATCTCTAAACCGGACAAAACTGTTGGTCCCGTTTCCAACCCGTCTTTATTTTAACCCATTGCACCATAAATATGCAATTTTACGCCTTTAATTTATTCCTTCACTGAAGAAAATACATTCATGAATAAGTATAATCAGAAATAGTTTCTGTATTCTAGCAGATAGCTTAAAGCAGGTTGAAAGAAAAGCAAAATGCGCCTTAAGGCGCATTCTGCTTTACTTTCAACCTGCTTTAAGTGATCAGCTATCTTCAATACTAGAAACAAGCTGTGGGTTAAACCCCCTCTAAACTGGAAACCCCTCTAAACCGGAAATTTATTTTGTTCCCACACATGTCCGGTTTAGTGGGGTTTTACTGTACTCTATTTGCATAACCAATCGATATTGTACTCTCGATGCCTCTTAAAAAATTCTCACAGAGAGAATAGCAGCATTCTATGAATGAGATGAATGCAAACAATGTATACCCAGATCATATGGCCCCTGACGGAGCCATCTGATCTTAGTCTACACTCTTCGTTGTACTAGTTAGGATACAGGCTTTAAAGATATGCACACACAGTGCTTTTAACAGTCCCTAATGAAAACTAGATGCATTGTTATTTCAAAGTTTTATTTTAACGAAATTATTATACAAAAAAAATCGTACTATGTAAATTTATTCGACTTAATGCTAGGGGCGAGCATAAGCGTCATTTGCAAATAGTGTGAAGTTGTCGTATGGAAATAGTGAAGACAAAGATGTCAAAGATCATATCCATCATGAACCATCTGTTCAGGAGTAGTACTATTTTCGATTATTTTCGATTCTCCAATATAGTAAAACAAACCTAATTATTGAAAAAAAGACTAGGCCTAATTAGAAACTGGGTTTGTCCATTTAAAAAGTTTCCTTTATCCTGGAAGATGGTGGCTTAAGACAGGCTGAAAAAAGGCAGAATGCACCTTGCTTTTAACCTGTTTTAAGCGGTCGTCACCTGTTTTCTAAACGGAGAAACAGGCTATGGGATCTGCACAGTTTGCTAATGGGAATGTTATTTCCAGCTATAAAGACAAATAATTAATAGTATATGCAATTTTCATATAGTTTAGAATAAAAGCCTATGCAATGTGAATGACTTCAACATGTTCAATTAGCCCCTTAAATTTTAAATTAAGCAACACTAACGTATGCAAACAGTTTGGACTCAGATCAGACGCCGCTTACATGTAATACGGCGTTTGATCAGGATCATGCCTGTTTCACATTCATATAAATATTTCATGTCAAACTGCCTTAAAAATATAAATTTTAGAAATACAAACAGGCTATATGTTTTCGAGACGACTATACAATGACAGTAAAGATATGAGCTATGACGTCATCAGGGCTGCCATTTCGTCGGAATTTTCACAAGGACACTATTACACAATTGTTGCACGGCAATAAGAGGACTTTCAAATAGTTACAGGGCTGCCATTTCTCCGGATTTTTCCTAAATCTTCGGATTTTTTTCTAGTACATGGTATCTAAAAGCAGACTGAACGTAAAGCAGAATGCGCCTTGATGCGCATTCTGCTTTACTCCCAACCTGCTTTAAGTAGTCACATGCCAACAAAACTAGAAATAAGCTCTGGGGTAAAGGTACGATTCGTTAAATTGCACTTGAACAATTTGCAAATTTGGAAATCTTAGGATGTTTCATGTCAACTTATGGCAGCCCTGTAGTTATCAGTGGTTATCAGTCCGACTTAAATTATATTTTGGCGCGAGGTGGTAAGTCCGAGTG
Organism: Gari tellinella; assembly: GCA_922989275.2. Taxonomy (NCBI): domain Eukaryota; kingdom Metazoa; phylum Mollusca; class Bivalvia; order Cardiida; family Psammobiidae; genus Gari; species Gari tellinella. Next base: position 44,532,988 of record OV277872.1, read on the forward strand.
CCAAATATAGCATGTGAACGGCCAACAACCACTAACGGTCATTATATTGCCATGTAAGTTTTGTTTATAGTATATCTTGCCAACATTAATACATATGAAGGTGTATTTTTAAAAGTCAAACATACGAACTAATGAGTTTACTTGACCAGCTATGAGCTTGCACCAATCAATGCGGCTCCTTTCGCTTTATGTATTCGTGCAAACACATACAGTGCAATGGCCAGTGTCACTTTGTGGCAACTTGCTTTTAAACTGTTCAATATTACTTATTTTCTGGTCAGCGGCAATTTTTTTTTGATGTGGCATAGTAGGTAAGCGGTGTTAGATTATCTGTGCTGTTAACCCACTCCCCCATAGAAGCGACTTTTAGCGTATTTAATTTATTCCTCCGCTGAAGAAAATAGTTCTAGTTTATACCCTCATGAACAATTACCATAACAAATATTTTATATAGCCTTACAGATGGTAGTTTAAAGCAGGCTGAAAATAAAAAAAAGCAGAATGTGCCTTAAGGCACATTCTGCTTTACTTTCAACCTGCTTTAAGTGGTCACCTGTTTTTCAAAACTAGAAACATTCTATGGGGTAAAGGGTTAAACGGTGTACTGACTCTATTATTTTACTAGTGAGATTAGTTGACCAGGGGATAATTTCAGTGGACATCTTTTTCTGGGCGTGTCATTGTCAATATGTCTCAGTTAGTTAAGATAAAAAAGGCTACGAAGATTGGAATGTTTTGACGCTGCATGAGATAGAGAGACACTGTGAGATAAATCTCACCCCGGCACTGCCCTGTCTTGCATTGTAGCGTAGTCTTATTGCTTTCGCGTGGAATATTGTTGCAAATAATTTATTTGTAGAGTAAAAGCCTTAGTCAGACCCTTATTTCTCCAGAGACCTTTCTACCTTGTCGTGGTTCTGGGGTTGAATTATCATAGGGGAGGATTCTGTTTATTATTCCGAAATTATCCCTTCTGCGAAGAACTAAAAGAAAGTCTTTTCGGCGGTTTTGATACCATGCACTGCTTTGCAACGAATGAGATTAGTCGAAATCATCTTTCTCTCATCTCAATATCCCGCGTCATTCATCGGCGCTATATGACCTACACTCAGTACAAAAAGAAACGCACAATTTTGTCATCACAATATTATTTGTCAGTATTTCTGCCTAGGGTTATCAATGTTGAAAAAGGGAGATTTATTATTGCATTTGTAGCATCACAACCTACACAAATCGGTTCGGTGTTTTAAACAGCTGAAGTTTGCTCTATCGCTGTCAAATTGATCGTGAGATTTTAACCCTTCACCGTTTCATTGTCGTCTGCTTCTATTCTGTTGTTTACCAGATCGTTTCAAAGTAAGATTCAATGTAATTCGACTTAAATCATATCGATACGAGTGTCAAACAGTTTGGATCCTGATCAGACGCCGCGTTACGCGGCGTCTGATCAGGATCCAAACTGTTTGCTCACGCGCTTTTTGGTGTCATTAGGAGTTTAATGGTAAAAGGCGGCATAGTGTTTTTGAGTATTTATTTCTGAACTTGTTACAGAATTAAATGAATCTTGAGATATAGTCTAAGTATTCTAATTTTCTTCAATAAAAGTATCTTAATCTGCGCCTGAGCACGGTGTGTGTTTCTTTTTGAGCTGAGTGTATTTTGTGTCGCAGTGCCGTAAAACCAACTCTTCCATCCAATCATCCATCATACCCTTATTTCATTAATTTGGTTTTAATGTGGAGTAGAGTACAGGTTCTGGCATTTCCTAACAACACCAATATCCCTATCAATATACTCAAGATGAATGCTGATTTCCTGCATGTAATTTGCGCCATTTAAAGACATATTTGCGCAATTGAAATTTAAATAAGAATGTCTATATACTTTGTTAACATATAAACTAAACTATTCTAAGAAATAAAATAAAAATTATGTATTGGGTTGCCGACCTAAATTTTTAAATATAGGCTTTTGTAAATATGACCCATGATTTATTTGTGGACGCCGCTGAAAAATAAATTTCAAAACTGCTGTTGATCACCTTTATGTTTCTTTCTTTGTTAATTTGGTGATATTTAATGTTAATTAAGTTGTATTTCATAAAATTGATATAAATAAAGTATGTGAAATTGATTTTACTGGTAACATGAAACAATGGCATTGAAAAACTGGGAAGCAAAATATACACCAACACTCTCTTTTTATAGAAATTTTTCCATTTTCAAAATAAAAATCTCATAAAAATTACTAAATTTTCATAATAACAAATAATATTTTATTCCAACTTAGCATGAATGATGATTACACTGTTACCAACCAGAAAATGTAAAGAAACCTAGAAGTCACCATGCTTATTTATGAAATATGGTCAAAATCCTAACTCTACCCCCTAGATTTTATGCTGCAAAAATACTTCCAACACTAGCCAAATTAGGTCTCTGTTGCCCTAAAAAAGAGAAATATGCACCTAATACTTGCTTAAAATGGTAAATATATGAATGTTTGTTAATAAAAAAGCCTTGATTAAATTATTAGTTACTTCAAGAATGTACAGTGCTGCTGATAAAACAAAAACATGTTTTCTACAAGAAATGCCACTCTAAACAGTTTTCTCAAATCTTGAAACAGTGCCTGTACGGAAAGGGCTGTATTTCACATAATTTACCAGTCAGAACGTTTCAAGAATCATTTTTGTGTTTATAAATGCATTGCAAACCAGAAAATATATAGTAATCAAGTTATTTAAGAAATTCATTTTTCAACAATTTTGCATTGTGCAAATATGTCTTTAACGGGACTGCAAGCTAGACATCGACTCAGTTGAAATTTGAGCTGACGGGTTATATTCAGCCGAAGGAGTTTTAGGATGGGAAATGGTTTACAAATGCTTTATATATATAAATATTATACCCCTTTGCGTGACATCATTTGTAACCGTTGATATATTATGTTGATGTTTTAAACCTATTTGATAAGGTAAGTTTTGACTACTTTGTTATGAACTATATTGCCAAAAGCAGATGGCTAGTTTGTACAGTAAGCTCGCTAGCCTTTTGCATATTTCTAGCACATAGCGCTTATTTTGATATTGCAATAAATACCTCTAGAAATTGATATATACAGATAGGCTATAGTTGAATATTGAGACCAGGCTACTTATATAGCAGTGGTGGGGTAGACGTTGCTTGTGTGGCTAGAACATTTACATGTACCTTCCTGTGTGTGACTATGAGATGTAACGAGCCTGTGCGGAATTGACATTTTCCTGTGTGGCTATTAACTATAGCATCCTGTGTGGAATTGACATTTATAGAATTAAACTATCCTGTGTGGAAATGACATTTGACATTTGCCTGCATGGCTTAGAGACATTTAATGTCTTTGTGTGGTGTTTAAATTGTTTATGAAGCCATTTAGTCAGTTAAGTCCATATTCATGTGCATGTGTGCAAAAGTTGTAAATATAGTGAGGGAAATAGAACGAGAAGTTGCCAGTGGTTTATCTTATTAAAGTCTGCTACCTAAGAGATAAAAAAGAATCACATCTTTCTTAATTTTTAGGAAAATGGTGACAGTCAGTTATTGAAGACAGTTGATTGCTTAAAAAAGGACAATAGTAATACAGAAAGCTTCTTTATGAGCTTTCTATATTACTATTTTCATGCATTAAGCAGGCACCAGTCCTATGACCAGTGAATTTCTTTTGATCGTAGAATAGATAAGCATGTAGAATATGTGTTTAAGACAGTTATATTTGTCCGTTTTTAAGAGAACTCCGGTTATGAGAAGTCCGATTTCCAGAAAAATCTGGTTTAGCTTAGTCCGGTTTTCAGAGATTTCCAGGTGAGGTTGTCCGCCTTTCGAATGATACACGGTAGCTAATAATATGCAGACTCTTTAAGAGAGGAGGAAAATAATCGTTTCCCTGACACAAACGACCTTTTCCTGAATAACTTGAGCCATCTGACTGTAACCCTATCAATGCCAATATGACAGAACACGTCTTACACAATCACTTCCATATTACAATCTGCTTTTATATTTCATCTGGTTTGATTTAAAAGAAATGAATTTGTATGCGTCATTGACTTATGGAACATTGATAAATATAGTGTCAAACAGTCTGGATCCGTATCAGACACCGCGTCACGCGGTGTCTGATCAGGATTCAAACTGCATGCAAAAGTCAGTATTATCGTCCTTTGCAATGAAAGAGTTACTAAGGAAATGATTTGCTAGTTTTGTCCGTGTTGATGAACTCTCCAAAGTAGTTACATGTATTATGCTAAGCGCGATATGGCTAATTCGGACCAGATCCTTAACACCTTAACATGAAATAGCGCATTGCTTTACTTTCATTTTTCTTTTAGCAATTATGTTTTCACAATCCATAGAAACCTTGTTTTTGTTGTTTTTTCTGCCTTTACTCACTCGCTGGACGCAATTCTGTTTTTGTTTTGGTGTTTGCGTACAAATGTGGTCGCATCCTAGGGCCATGCCCATTTGATGTGACCCCACCTCAAACGAAACATCGTGGCAAGCATGTGCGTCCATACCTGTACGAACAGTGTGAGTATAAAGAGGACATTGAAGACCATCGCGCCAGTTTCTTTGAATTTTCATAACATTCAGATTTTCTTTAAATTTTGCATGTTGCTAGTATATACCCTGTTATACAAAATTATGAAATGAAAACAAGCGGTCCCCGAAAAAATGGGAAGAAGTAACACCCAAAAATCACGAAAACAACACGTTATCCGTCAAAAAAGGGAACACATCAAATTGTTAGTTTGCAAAGATTTTTCATCTACTTTTCTAACATTCAGATTTTGATAATATTTTCCACAAATATTGTTGAAGCATTCATTTACTGAAATCACACAAAAATATAGGCACCGGACTAAGTTTTTCTAAAAATTACAAAGGTCTGTATAGAGAGTAACACATATACATCTAATTACTTAGGGCTATATACAAATGCTATATGATAACAACTTTAAAATGCTTCAATGGAACCAAATCCGTGCAGTTCAATTGTCAACGATATATCATTATTCTAATGGTGGTCTCCAAATGCAGGTATGATCGTATAATTTCGCTTATTGGGATAGAAAAAGTAAAATTACGCATATAAACATTAATCATGGATTAATGGTCAAGGGGGGAAATTGATGTAAATAGTTTGTATGAGTTGTCTCCCTTTGACCGTTAGAACATAAACTGGAGCGATTGTCCTTAAAGTCTTCCCCATGTAAACATTGGAGATTCAAATCAAAGATCACTGATAATGATTGTGTTTGTAATTTTGCAGGTCGTGTTTTACGTTTCGCAATAATTTGAGAAAAAAGGTCCAAAGCGATCCTGAATAATGAAAATTGACTACATGTAGACTAAACTGTAAGCTGAGATTGTCCATTTGAAGTCTCAATGCTAAAAGCAGTAGGATATATATTAGGGTTTTCTTCTGACCTGTCAGAGTTATTTTTAGATTGGAACATTCTTAAAATTTAAAAGGGATGATCAGCGTACCCGTTGATTTCCGTACAGTCAGCCAGGGATACAGAAAGCTGTATTTATTGCGCGAAATGTACAGTAGAGAAGACATTATTATTTCCCGAATAAACGCAGACACAATGCACAATGCTCTAGAAAATGAATTTTATCTTTTTAATGTGGGTGGCAAACAGGTTGGAACCTGATCAGACGCCTGCTTTCAATGGACATAATACTTTTAGCATTAACAAATTTATTGAGAATGAATAACATATCAGTAAAATTAGCGCAGCTGTCTTGTGCTGCACGAGGATCATGCTTATCTCAAGTTGGAAAGTGTACGACTATATAGATCCGATGTTACCCTGTTACATGTATCTATTTACCATTATGAACTATTCTGTTCCAAAATTAACTCTGACAGGTCAGAAAAAAATCGGACAATACTAACACGATAAAGAAACTGTACATTTGGTTTGAGATACATTTTTTACATGTGGTTTCAGGGACTTTTGTTATACTTATAAGGTCAAATTTGGTAACATAATGCGCAAGACGATTGGTTCGACGACAGTGTACTTTTAAATAGGATTTGATAACTTGCAGATCATAATTTTGTGTGTGAACAACGATGAAAAGTAAGATTTGCAAGTGTACAGTTTCTTTATCGGGTAAGTGTTTATAGATTCTTTTGTACACTATTGCTATGGATGAAAGAGCAAACGTTTACTGTCGCCCACAGAAAAGACCAAGAGAGAGGAATACTGATACCATAGAGTATTTATTGTTAGTCATTTTAATAATATGTTGTATGGTAATGAATCTTGTATATGTTTAATGCCAATAAAAGTTGAATTGATACAGAAGAACCCAATTTCAGTCCTCTGGTACATGTTCTCGTTGAACCCTGAAATATCAAATGGGCAATCAGGGCTCCAGGTAAGGGGGTATTACAAAAACTAAAGTATTTATATCTTCTTTAAACCCTATGGTGTCACTACTCATTAGAATCGTCTCTTTGAGACGATTCTTATGAGTAGTAACACCGTAGGATTTGATGCTAAAACAAGTGAGAAAATGTTTGATTTGTTCGGTTTACTCTCTCTTATCTGGAGTCCTGGGCAATCCCAGTTTCCAATTAATCATAGTCTTGTTTCACTCCGTAGGTTGTTTTAATAAATTGCAAAGTGACAAACAGTGTAGACCAACTGTTTTAAAGGGACCAATAGACTTATGTGCCCAACTAACAAAGCCACGTTTTTACTTTGAACTACAGGTAAGTTCGAGTTAACCTTTTAGTGCCCACGATCCAATTTATTAGACTTAGGCGAACAGTGTAGACTCTGATCAGGCACCACATAATGCGGCGTCTGACCAGAGTGATAGGAAGTTCAATATACATGTATAATACAACAACAATGAAAATTTAGACCAGGTACCCCTTAAGGTGGTTCGCGGGTCAGCTTATCCTGTGTCAGAAATCTTTGAAATCTTGATTAAATTGAAATATCAGGGGTGAAAAATCGTTAAAATAAAAAAAAATTACAGTACCGTTTTTTTCTGCAGGACCTTTTGTCGAGAAAAGCTCCTTTTTTAATAAACGGGAATATTTTCTTTATAAACTAATATAACTCAATTATTTCTGTACATTCAAGTAAACTGTGCAGAGACTATAAGATATTGTGCAAACATAAATATTTCATGACATATTTTCTGGAAATATCAATATTTTAAAAACGTCAAATTCTGAAAAAGTCACTAAATCTCAAATTACAATAAATCTAGCTGTTATACACCAATTTTACTCTTATTAGATAGATATGACTTAGTTCTACTAGTCGCAAAAGTTTTATGAAAATCTACAGTGGAATTTACATTTTATACATGATTTCCAGAAATTCTGACAAAATGTTAACATAAACCGAGTAACCTCCATTGAGTTAAACTTTAAAATGCCGTCAGCTCTAAATAATACCATGAGTCAAACCTTTAATAAGGGACCATTGAAAACGGTAGCCTGTAGATTTTTAAAGGCAGGTGACTGCTAAATGCATAACAAAAGTTATGCATAAAAGCTCCTTTACTATCTATCTTGTAGCATTACTTTTGTCCTGTGTTAAGCTGCCATCTGTCATATAGGCTATAAATTCTCACAAAGTTTAGTTGTCACTTGACTATACTTGCATCTGATATCATTCATTAATACGTGACTAAACATAGCCTGTCCTTTGTTCACTGCATTATGGATTGACTAGTCAATAAAATCTGTCAATTTATTTTAAAAAAAAGTTTTGAAGCGAGTGGGAATCGAACCTAGAACCTTTGGATTGCTAAGTCAACCACCGTATCAACTGCGCTAACAGAGAATACACTGAAGCAGGTCAAACTTTTCTTTATGTAAATTTTCTACTATAAGCACGTGCCGCAAAGAGCAGGTGAAAGTCATGAGCATTTCCGGAACTCGAGATGCGGGCCGCCCGCTGTCGAACCACCTTAAATAAAAAGAATATACTAATCCAATAGATGTACGTGTATACGCATGTACAAATCCAATGGGTTTATCAAGTTCGATTATCGAACTTTGCATGACGTACTTTACGGAGTCCCCTGTAGAATTGTATGGACTTAACATGTAGGCACTAAAAAATGAAAACGAGGTGCTCTTTCGTCACAATCTCCACATAGGGTTTCTATGGGACTGTCACGTGGAAAAAAATGATTGACATTTATTCTTTCTGAACCCTTATCGCCCTTAAACTTGATATGGACAATACAAGTTTCTGATTTAGTCAAGTCCATTTGTGACTATTTTTGTCTATGTATTGCAATATGATGAACAGTGCAGACCCTGATCTGTGGACTTCTTTGTACTGTTTGAATGGGACACGTACAGTGGAGAATCTGTTATTCTTTCCCGTTTAAACGCAAACGTACGCAAACGCAAAGCGCTAAAACGTAGAAAAGAACAACTTTTGGACAATTCTGATAATTCATGTTTATCTTGGTGGCAAACAGTTTGGAGCCTGATAAGACGCCGGGTTACCCGGCGTCTGATCTGGCTCCAAACTGTTTGTAAAAGAAAAAATAGTTTTAGCGTAAACGCGTTTATCGGGAAAGAATAACAGATTCTCCACTGTATATACATGTACCTAATAGGTACACTTCTTTACAAAGGACACATATATGCGTGACTATGGTTCAAATAGGACAAATAGTTACAGTGGAGAAAACGTTATTATTTCCCGTTTAAACGCAAGCGAAACGCAAACGCAATACACTAACATGGAGAAAATGACAACATTTTGACAATTCTAACTTTTCATTTTAATCTGAGTGGCAAACAGTTTGGAGCCTGATCAGACGCCGGGTTACCCGGCGTCTGATCTGGCTCCAAACTGTTTGCATAGAAATAATAGTTTTAGCGTAAACGCGTTTATTGGGAAAGAATAACGTTTTCTCCACTGTAAGCAATAATTACAATGTCTCCAATGTCACGTCATCAATCTTTCATATATACTTTAATTTTTCTGTATAGTTAATCAAGGTAATATCTACGAAAATGTAAGATCTAATTATCCATACAAAGGTGATGCTATATTTTAGTAAACTAAACTACTTTGGAAACATTTTGTCTGTTAACCTTTTCATGATCAAATTGTTAAGGAGATTCTACCCCTTCGCCGCTTTATTGTCGTCGTGTTCAATTGTGTTGTCTGTAAGGTCGTTTCAAAGTAAAAAACATAAAGCAGTATTACTGAAGATATTTCAAAACGAGTGTCATACAGTTTGGATCCTGATCAGACGCCGCGTTACGCGGCGTCTGATCAGTATCCAAACTGTTTGCAAACGCGCTTTCAATCGTCATTGAGAGCGAAATGGTTAATACGAATTATTCATTGTACTTTCAAAGCAGCTGCTCGTAAGTGACGAGCATACACAGAAAACTACTTTTCTATATTTTGTTATAAATAGTTTATAAAAATCGTGTTCATAATTTATCGGATTCATCAAATTCATCGTTTAAGCAAACTTTAAAACGTCGACAGTCTCGCTGTTCCGTTTTCTAAGAGTCTCGTTTGAATACACCCAACACAAACTGAATACTCTTGCAATATCCTATATTTATAAACTGTAATTCCTCCATTTACCATAAGTCCTTTTATCAATAGAGTAAGATTGATCCTCCGGCAAAGTGTGAGTTGCCATCTATTGTTTGCCATCCAGAACACCTCGAAAAAGATACTGTGTCGTTAACAGCAAGATTATAAAATACTGATGCAGTTGCAGAAGCGAAACTCCTAGCATCAGCCGAAGATCCATAAGAACAAAACGACTCGACACTATTGTGTTGAATACAACAAAAATCACTGTTACTTGGTTTTGATATAATGGTGTATGTAAAAAAATAAATGCCATTCCTTTCGCAGACAAATTCACCGGAATTCAAATGATAGGCGTCTCCAATATTACTGATAACATTTGTGAATACACCTGTGATACTTGATGGACGTCTAACGGTGAAGAAATATCCTGAAAGAGAGAGGGAGAGAGAAGAATACATGAGTAACTTTGTTCTAGTTCTAACAGTGTTTATATACAACTAATGTTTAAAATGCAACTAATCATTTCAATTGGTAGTCTTAAAGTAGCACTTCTATACAATCGCATGTATGTTAAAAAACGCTCGCCCATTTTGACCTGTTTTGAGCTATTACAGACGCCGGATAAATCGGTGTCTGAGATTCAATCAAATCGTCATTTTTTTTCAACTAGTTTTAACATGTTGTGTGTGATATAGCTTAAATGCGTTATAAGAGTATGCACAACGTACATCTGTTTACAAGAAACATCAATAGATACTAACGTATGCCAGTTAAGATCTTGATTAGACGAATAGAAACGATATGGCAATATTCAACTAGAAACACTATACGGTAAAACCTGTCTATTACGACCACTAAAAAGAGGGATGTTTGATTGAATTAAAGACAGGTGACATATTAAAGTAATGTGCAGGTAAAACTGAAAACTCAAAATTCATTGTTGTTATACAAAGGGTTTACTGTATATACATTCATAATGGATTTTGTAATAGAGAAAACTAAAGACGAAATAACATGTTCCCTGCTAAATATTTTATAATGGTCATTATAAAATATATAGAGTTAGTTCAGACGTCAATTATTTTGCTGACTAATGAGAAACAACTTCAAATTTAAAGAAGTTATATATATTTTGTCACGTTTCGATTTAAAGTTATTTTGAACATATTGGTTATCCATGTTACCGTGTAATTAAATTAAATATAATGAAAAACAAAATGGCACATCAGATGGGACTTTGAATTGTCACTGTTTGCGTGGTTGCCTGGATATTGTATTACCTGGATTTGTAGAATTAACTGCTTTGCTCTTCAACTCGTGTACTTCCGAATTCAAGTTGAATATATCTACAAACACCATAGCATGACTGATGATTAAAGGTTTCTTTAATTTTGTAAGTAGCTGATGTTTCATTTTTGTTAAAATAAACCAACGTTTATGGCATGATATGTTTTACGAATATTTCTTATTAACAATAATCCTTAGTTGTATAAATCAAACTGAATCTTAGTAAAAGTGAAATGTATTTTCAACAGGATACATATCTATCTATCTATCTATCTATCTAGGGTTAGGAACAAAAAATGCGATGGTTAAAACCCTACAATATTGTTATCTTCCAGAGACGGAAACCAGATCTTGTATTTTCATAAAAGGAGCAAATAATCAAAGAAACATTGTGGCATTATCGTGCAATTGACATAAAGGTAGTAATCCGTATACAACATCCTAAAACAACTGATTGTTTAGATTTGTTTCCATCGCCTTTGTCCAATCCGTATATAGACGGGGTAGATGTTTTTTGTATTTTCATCCAAAGAACTCTCACTAAATACAAAAAGGATAACTAAGACCGTCATATAATGGATCAGTGACCGATAGGTAGAGTATAGGTCTTTCAATTGGATGTGCCTTGTCTGAATGGGTTTGACTATCGACTGAGCTTATAGAAATAATAAAATATATAAATGTGTTGTTTTACATAAATCCGTTTTCTTAACGACATATACGGGTTACACAAGCGTCTGACTTCCATTGAAGTTTTTTTAATGCGAGATCTTGATTCAGTCACTTTAACGCATTCACCCTAGATACTTTTAATGGAAATTTCAAATTTCAAAATTTGTCAATAAATCTGAATATGGGGAGATCCTTTGAAAGCACAGAAAAAAAAGCAAATACTGAAAATTGCAGACTCGGTTTAATTGAATCTGTTCATGAGCAATACTGAAATATGCAACAGTGCCCCCGCCCCCTAGCACCAGCTTAAGCGGAAATCAACTTCCAACTGTAAATGCGCTGAAATCAATGATTCCAAAGGACCACAAAGTATAACAACACTGAGAATGAAGTACGGGCGACTTTTGTAGCCGCCACACAAGCACTTAACATCTGCTGTTGTGAAGTATATAAATCTGAATAAGGGGAGGTCCTTTGAAAGAACAGAAAAAAGCAAATAAATACGAAAGACTCAAGCAGGAAACGTAACACAAACAATACACCCACCTCTAAAGCAGAACACACACACACAGTCATACCACAACAAACACACACACACACGCAATACCATTCCTTCATCTACACACTAAATAGAAAACAACACGCAAGACAAACATAAAGCAAAGTGAATATAGGAGCCCGCCTTGGTACGGTCAGTAGCAATCAATAATTAACTATAAATTAATTAATTATTAACAACCACTGGGGGTTAAACCTGGGTTTAGGGGCGCCCAACCTCACACTTATCTCCTATATTCACCTATAAAGACGAACAGTTTACATAAAATATAAACCCTGTTCCACAACCTCACAATCAAAAAGACCGCCAGCACAGTAAGTAAATACATGTAATACTGAAAATAGCAGACTCGGTTTAATTGAGTCTCGTCATGAGCAATACTGAAATATGCAACAGTGCTCACGTCCCCTAGCACCAGCTTAAGCGGAAATCAACTTCCAACTGTAAATGCAGTCCATGTTTCACTAGTTAGGGCTGATTTTAACCATATATTTCAAAATGACAAACAGTGTTGACTCTGATCAGGGTCTACACTGTTTGCATAAGACAAGTGTAGTCCTCACAGGTACACTGTTTCTATATGACGCGTATACTCGTAACTAGGGTTAAATGCGTTAAGCATGAGTATTTTTATCTCCATTTTACAAATAAATCAATAAGATACAAACTAAAATGCATGCAACAATGCACAAGAAGTTGCAAACGAAATACCGGTACAAAAAAGAAGAGGACACAGAACAACAGTCGTTGTTTTCTCTATGAATTGCGTTAATTCACGGTTACTACAACATAGTGTTATATATGACAAAAGTAACGGGAATAATAGTTTGTTTTTCATTTATAGACGAATCTTACTTCTTTGATTTCCTGTTCATATATAGTATGTCAAGTTTGAAATCAAATTACAATAAACTATGTTTAAACAACCTGCTCTGTTGCTGTCTACTGCAGCTGTCTTGCTGGTTAAATTGTACACATCGGCTTTGATATTCTGTAACTCTGTTAAAAAGAAATTGAAATGAGAGTATTGAATTTTCACAATCAATAAGTAAGCAACATATCAAAGGGTTTCCTACACAGTACTCCTTCCCTTCCACGGCCCTCCGAACAAAGACCTCCTCCTTACAAAAACCATCGCCGATGTTCCCCAATCAAGACAATTGTGGTCCAACGTTTTTAACGGCTACTATATCGTCTGATTCAAGCTGTCGTCTGCTGTTTTTCTCCAAATCATATATTGCACATGTTGACAGAAAAAACATAAGAAACGCGGTGTCGTCTGATCTGGATTCAAGCTGTTTTGCAAATGTTAGCCAATCCCATCCCTTTTAACGATTCCCTCAGAACATCACATACAATCGTTGTCTCCCATTAGGCGTTGTTGTAGAGAGGGGCACTTTATTGCCAAGCTTTTTTAAGAGGAGTTCAAAGAATGCTCAGCGTCCTGTTATCTTTCAGTCTGAATGTCTTTAAATGACTTTATGACTCTATATCTTCCCCTATATATGTCTGTTAGTTTGTTATTTTTCCGTCTATTTGTACCCTGATTGTCTCCCTCTCTTTATATATATCTGTCTCTGTCGCATGTTATAGTGCTCTAGGCTCATACATTGTAGTTATGGAAAGTAAGGAATGATGCATACATTATTATTAACATAAAGATTGTCATGACTACACTCCGGTCACAATGTATAGTAATGTGTTAAATATTATCTAAAGGCAAAACTTGTCACAAGTCAACTGACATTATTATGTTTGGTTGTTATTTGCCGGAACCCGTTCTAGTCTCATTAAAATGATTAGGTCAACAACCTCTAATGTACATTAAGCATACATGCATACTACCAAAATGTTCATTTATTATTAGCAATTACACCAAATATAATGTAAATATAACAAATGAACTGAATTTTGTTCGGCGTTTAAGCGAAATGAACGACTTAATATGATCGGCAATTCCATGAATCGAGCTATCGCGATTCATGGACTTTGTCGATAATGTCCCGTCATTTTTTTAACTTAAACGCTGAAATTATTATATCAGTTCATTTCTTAAGTACACAATTAAAAATTACCGGCGCTGTTGATGTTTACTACGGCTATCTTGCCAGTTAAATTGTTCATCGCAGCCTTAACATTCTGTATATCTGTAATAAACGGGAATACATAAATAAGTACGCGAGAAACGTATATATAAAGCCGTTATCTTGCTTTAATGACAATTTCCTAAATGTATTTACTAGTCGACAGTGTAGTAACATGAAATTAGTAAGGGGATGAAAATCTTACAATCTTGTCCAAAAATGTTCCAAAGGTGCCTCGCCCTACATTACCAGGAAATATTGGGGAAAAAACCTGCGAGGTTAAAGCAAAAACGGATTTTTATTATGATTTTATGTCGCTCTTAACAGTATTTCAGTTATATCAGCAGCTTATTTTAGAAACGAGAAGGTTCAGAAGCCTTTTATGCACTTTTCCAGGCACAAATCGGTAATTGGGTAGAACAAGCGACCTTCCGCAATCCAGCTGGAAGGCTTTTCCCGCAAGAAAAGTCCGAACTGATCAGACCGGGATTCGAACACACAGCGGTGAGGAGCTTAGTCATACATGTAAGTCACTATTTTACTAGGCCACAGACCCCTGCAAAAACAGAAGGTCAGCCGTTCCTGAGGAAACATTTTCCCGATCACCACAGTGCTTATGTGATCACGCTGAGCGAACCTCAGAACACATTCTACAGTACTGATCCCTTCTTCAAGAATCCAGTAAAAAAATTCGTTCCAACTTTTGGAAATAATACGAATTTACATTTTGTAATTATGCGTCTAAATGTGATTAATCACTATATTTCTCCTAATGAAATATCCTATTTATAAAACAAAACTAAATTATGATTGAAAATTACCTAAGGCGTTGCTGTTTAACGAAACTATCTGACCTGAAATATTACGTACTTCGGCTTTCACACTCGTCAAATCTGTAAAACATAAATAATATGAATTCGTAACATAATAAGCCTTATACACGCACAAGTTATGAATGTCCTATCCGTTTTTCTAGTACAGATGCACGTGTAGCGGGTAAGCATTCAACTTGTTTTGAAACACTGAAATTTGTGCAAATGATAATACAAAACAGTTACACTTAAGGCATTGCTAATTCATGGACATTTTTGAATTTAAAAAATAAACCAAGAAAGCGTAGTGATATTTTCTTCAGAATAAAAACAACAACGTAATATGTTTATGCTAATTGATTTCAATTAGATACAGGCTTTATTTACACAAACGGTCTACATCAACATTCTGTCAGTATGTCACCTGGATAGCGAATTTTCGGGTTCAGGTATTTATGAGGAATAGGGCTAGTACACATATGTATTTTACTGTAGTACATAAATTCATCATAAGTATAGTTTTTGTCAAAGAAATACATAGTCCGGCAGCCAAATGCAGATATGAACCTTGACCTAGTAATGTGTTCTATAGTTTTTGTCTCATTATATTTCATTATAATGAGCATTTTCTGGAATATCTGGACCGGGTAGCCAGTTGTTACCCTTGAGCAATTTGAAATATTACAGGATTACCCCACCACCATAATTGCTATTACGAAAACGTGACATTATTGTAAAAGGTACAAGAAACCAAACGATGGTAATTTCTTTAGCAAATAGTACTTACAGGAATACAAAACAGATTAAATACATACTCTATGATATTTTGTAGTATGTTTTAAGACGTTCTGATATAAAATACAAAGATTCTGACTGATAAGTGATTGTTATTCATACTTATACTCCTTATATCTGTCCACAGTTCTATATCAACCTTATACAAAGGCAATATACGTCATACTTGTAATAAACCATAAATAATTAACCTGGTTCCTACTATGTAAGAGTATCTAAAGGTTTACATAATACTGAGTAAAATATAGATCTATTACAATTATACTTATTATCAGTATTGAATGACGAAATCTAGATCTACATGTTGATATACACTTCTTAACACTTGTTTTGACATGAGCAGACCTAAGTATTTTGTAAGCAGTTATCAATAAAGTTTCCCCGAATACATTTTTTAAAAATGTTCTAGGATAGTTTCAGACTCATTGAAATCAAAAATGGCTGCCAACTGCTATTTTTAGTAACAGCTGGTCAACTACTTTTATTGACTGTAATTGATACTCATATAAACAATATTAAATGATTCTTATTGAAAATTAACTGAGAAATCCGGTTTGCTGTTATTTAGGTTGGTTCCTGTTACTCAGTGCTGATTAATCCAATATGGCTGCCGTTGATAGCTTTCTTACAAATTTCTAATACATAATATAAATTTTCTTGATTTGAAAGGCTATGCAAATCATTTTTGTGTATTTCCATATCATTATGCCAAACATTAGTCATGCCGATAAAACCTGTAGTTGGTTATGCTTTAACAGGATAATAAGTGGCCTGTATTGACCACCATAGACTCCCAAGTGTCTTTTAGGTCAATATTGATTTTGTCAGATATGAATAACTATAAGGATATGTGTGCCAATACAGTTGATATTTCTTTACAAAAGTTGAACATATTTATTCATACTTAGTATCAAAATAAATTAACATAATGTGTAGCACCTATTTTAGTTCCCGGATATGTATTGTACATAAAACATATTTGTCAATAGTTTTCGCAGGTTAGTGGAAATTGTTATTTTCAGTTGATAATTATTATGCATATCTATGGACAGTAAACGTGTCACCTGGTCATAGCATGGTTTATCAAGCAGGGTATTTAATAAGTGTTTTAAAGCATGGGTCATTTCATTTTTAAATCTGCGGAAATACATATGAGACATAATTTTACCGCTTAATGGCACACGAAGCGCCCGAAGTTAAATACCCTTTTACTAATTTAACGGATTCACTGAGGGGAACTGTGATCTTATGAAAAAGCTGTGTTTTCTTTTCCACAAATGCAATGTAGTTAGACTGTAAGATGGGCACTGATAAGTAAAGGAAGTGTGTCTGGCTCATTGACAAAACCCACTGCCAAAGAGAAGTAAAATATTTGATGAAAAGACCTTGGCACAAATTAAAAAGTGGTTTTATCAGACGAGAGAGAAACCGTGTCTCCAAATATGTGTCCATTTTTCTTCTAGCGTCATTTTATGATTCAATAGGTAATCACGCGAGCTGCTACAACAATGTCAAGTGCTGCTGTTCAGGGTCCTATGCATTGCATTCTTGACTACTGGAGACAGTATGGCAATGTTATATTTCTCAACCTGTATATTCTGCGATTACTAATCAAAACCAAGGGGTCGATCGAAGAAGGAGTATCCGGGAAAATGCGAAACATAAAAATCAATTAAGGTAATATAAAATGATGCTGCTTTGTGAAGTGATGACAAGCGTTATATGAATGCAAGGGAGGGCATGTGCCATCACAATTATATAAGATGTCTGATCTAAATAGGGATCATAGTATTGAAAAGTAGCTTAATCGGATCAAGATTAATCTCAATCTGACCATGTATGGTATGTTCTCAAGGATCATGTTTCTGAAACACTAATAGAGTCCGAAGAGCCGAGATTTTAACTTCCTTCCATAAATGCTATATTGATGTTCTCAGTGAATGTGGCATCTGCTCACAAGCCAGAAGTCTTGGTGACAGGACTAGCTGGGGTTTCCCGCGATCGAAGTTCATTAAAAGATCTAATATTGAAACCAGTGGAAAAATTTGTAGTAATATAAAGACAAGGCTGTACTTATAGTTTCGATGTTTATTACACGCTCGCTAGCCGCCGACTCCCAGAGATACCTGGTCAAGCTCCTAGCGCGGAGCCCCTTACACGCATCGGTGCACACATACACAGAAGCACGCATTGACTCATACTACAATATTGTATCCAATGCAAACCCGGCAGAAGACAATGCGGTCAAAAGAGCAAGTTTTTGACAACAATTTAGTTATACAGGCAGCATTTTATTTGCAAGTTGAATCAAGGACCTGGACAAACCAATGAGCTACCCGAACTCTTAACCACAAGACGACTTGGTGTGATTATCAAATGTGCTATACACATATTTAACAGCAAGACCAAAGGCCATTGCAGGCTAGTTACAGCAAATTGAAAGTTATATACTATTAGTGTTTAAAGTGTGAGTTTCATCATATGAATTAAGTGCATGTATATTTTTGCAACCAACCGCTAATATAGACGAATCATAGAAACTTTGATTAGATGATTTGCCAATTGATATATCTTGCTTTCTTTTACTTTTGAGCATTTATAAGCGCATCTGGTTGGGCGTTTTAATTTTCACTCAGGAATATGAAACACTTATTCTCGTAGAACTATAGTATAATGGATTACGTTGACTTGTATAACATGTATGTACTCTTACATATACCTGGACCACTACTTTACTATTATGTGCAGTGACAAGTGAAAAGAAACAGTCTGTTTGGTCAAGACTTTTCATGTAACATAATACATATACATGTAGTTGATGTAGATCACGGCCGAATAAAAATCAGGACAGCACCTCACTTTGGGTCTAGGAATCAAAAGCCTAACCTTTCTAGAAAGGTTATTAATATTCTTAACAATGTGGGTCATAGCATAAACCACACATGTACATGGAAGTAGAAAAACTGGTCAAATTTGTCCAACGCCAGACCAGTTGTCAAACCAGTTGTAACAATCTATCACGAGTTGACATTTTACACTCACCTAATTAGGTGCTACTTTACGTTTTCAGTTCTTCTACAGTCATGTCGTTTATGCGAAGACTCATATGTTTCAGAAATTCAGAATATCAATAAACTTTCTAGAGTCGGTCAGACATTTGATAACAAGACCCATAGTGAGGTGCTTTCCCTTTTTCCCCATGACTTGCATCCAAAATAATGATACAGGAAGCAGTCTTGCCCAAACAGACAGTTCTTTCACTTCTCACTGAAACTAAAAAAGGTAAAACAGAGTTATTTCATGTATATTGCAGAGAGTGTCTGTATTAGTGTTTCTAGGACATGCTCCTTGAGAATATTCGTTACGTGGTCAGATTGCAAAGATTCTTCGTCTAATTTAGTAACTTTCTCTAGAATATTAGTATCCCTATTAGTAATCATATGGATACCACATAGTCATGCTGAAAATCGCTTATCGTCACTCTCAAAGCAGCATCATAATTAATATAGTTTCTTGATTGCTTCCACTGTTTTGCAGGATTTTCCTTCTTGGATCGACCCCTTGGATTTGATCATGTATCGTAGAGCACATACGTTGGGTGAATATTATAGCAGTACTTAATTTGAATCATAACTGACTGTCTATGATATACCAAAACGCAATGTTTACGACTTTGTATCCTCTGTCTCTATTTGATCCGCAAATCCCGAACAGCACTGACAATGCTGTAGCAACTCACATTGAATCAACAATGATGCTGGAAGAATAATGGACACATATTTGGAGAAATTACATCTCTCGCGTCTGAAAAAGTCATACTTTTTATTTGTGCCTAGGTATTTTTATCAAATGGTTTGACTTCATTTAAGTGCTGGAATTAAGATACCACATACACTTCCTCGACTTATTGGTGACTATTTTCAAGTCAACTACATAGCACTTGTGAAAGATCAAATTGTTCAAATGCGTCTAGAATGTGAGTAACCAGTTTGTTTCTCCTAAAGACATTTCCGATTCAAACATGATTACTTACCTAAGGTATTGGTGTTTAACGAGGTTATCTGACCAGAAAGATTACGTACTTCGGCTTTCACACTCGACAAATCTGTAAGACATAAATCATAATTATAAAATTATAACATAATATTAATAACATAATAAGTCATGTTTGCCGTATCCTTTTTTCTATTAGAAGTACATGCGATGAAACAATTGTTAAAAGGTACCAACTACATGTTTTACTTTCTTTTGGGGGTAAAGCATTCATCTTATTTTGAAATAGTGAAATTTTAACAAGTGAAAAAAACGCTTTAAGTATTGCTAAAGTATGAAACCGTGAATTCATATTCGGAAGAAGTCAAGGTGTTTTTCTTGTGTTTTATTTTTGTTTCTGTTGTTAGTTTGCTTCAGAAATAAAAAAAACACAACACAATTAAGTGTTGACGCCTAAATAAATATGTTTCGTATTAGATTTGGGTTACCGGATTGTTTTACCCTGACGTGGAATTAAGCGTCAAACTTAAATATTTACATTCGCTCTGTATAGCTCTAAGAAAAAGGCGAGGTCTAATTTTTAGTAAACCCTCACTTAAGATCTGGTTCTAACTAGTTTTGAAAATATTCCTTACTTAGGTGAAAAGATATCGACCCAGTTACGATCTACTTTCAGATTATCCGTAGGGTATATCGAAACCTATTTAAAGGAGATTACCAGATTTCGCTACGTGATAAAAACCGGACGCTTTCTCTCCCTTCGACAATCCTGTAAAAAAAGTTTGTAAATATAAGACGATTTGAAATTGTTGACAGAATTACAGAGAACGTCGTTCTAACGTAACAAAGCAAAATAAAGCATTCGCACTTTCTACTTGGACCTGAACTCCGAAAGCAAAATTCCGTTCTGATATGTTTCAACTATTATGTGTATCGGCCGAAAGTAGTTCCACGCTTAGCATATATCTTAGAGAGCGGTGTACATGTATCTAACGTTATGCCTGCACGGGGAATACTGAATCAGGTCTAGCGTGTTGCTTAAATCGTGTTAACTTTTCAAAGTCCTGAAAAAACTTGTTGGTTTGTGACTGTTCAGTATGTGGTCGGGAAATTAAAAACATCATATATACCTAAGTGTTACAGAGGGCGACAGATGTCTATGTCAAGACAGTTACTTAGGCGTAATGTTAACACTGAGTAAATATTGTGAAGATAGATCTAGATATATATCATGTAACGATTGAAGCATGAATGGTTCAATTTTCTTACCGTAAACATAAAATTATAAAAAAATCAAAGAATCAAATTTTCGAAAGCGAAAGCGCTTCAAAGCAGTTTCTTACTTTTGTATTTTTATATTCTTCCTTGTCTATTAAAAGTGTATCTTTACCAGATTTGTGTTCATGTACGTGAATATATCAGGTACAGACAAAATATGCTCGATAATAGTAAATATCCATGTAACAGAAATAAAGTTTAAACATTTTAAAGATATTGGTCGCACTCGTATTTAAACATATTAACACATAGCAATGACATTGTAACCATATGTGATCTCAATCAGATGTTAGCTCTATGTTTGCGAACATTTGAGACTATTGAGGATTCAATCGATGCTTGATAAATGTACACACAAAGGTTTCTTACGAGTGAGTTTCATGAGTATTTCTTAACTGCATTCAAGCAACTTTGTATGACTGTAACATGAGGTGGCTCCTCGTAGGTGTGTTTGTAACTTGCTGACCGTTAAATGTGAATCGCTATGCAAACGTACTCTCCCACTGTATAATGCTAGATTCTGTACACACACTACGTATGTACACACCGCTGTCAGAGACATATATATTCCGGATTGGAATAGAGTGCTCAGTGAGAGTCGATTGAATGGGATCGATTTTGAAAGATTAGGAGAAGAAAATGTAAACAAATCCTGGCGAGATCAGTACCCAGTGAACCCTCCAAAATTTAATGAAAACAACATCGATCTCATCAATCATACTTTATACGAAGATGAAACTGATGTCGATAGTGAAAAAGAATCTATTATGTGTTTACTTCTACAGTACAAGTACAAGTGAAAGGATGGACACGCCTACCTACCTGTACCTTTCAGAATTGACAGCTCACATGATCAATCACGTGATAATACGTCAGAAGTACAAACAACACATGCTGAGTCCAAGGGAAATAAAAACAACTTACCTGGCTCTGTAAATCCTGGTGACAGAACAAAGTCTCCATTTACTAAGAACAAACAATCCAAAACTGGTAAATCCATAAAGAATAACTCCCATAGTCCCACAAAAGTCCACAAACACGGAACAAATTCAGACAGCGAAAACGACACAAACAGCGTGTCTGACCGAGAATACAGTTCTATAAATAGATCTGGGAACTCCCCGCAGGTAAAGGTAAACACTGAAACGGACAAACGTGACGTCGGCTAGGAAAGCGGAGGAGAAAGTGACAAGTTATCTTTCTGTCTTCTTAATATTCAAGGGTTAGCAGGAAAACGCTATAATAAGTTACACAGTGATTCTGTACGAAACTTATTCCAAACTCATGATGTGCTAACATGGTTAAACGACCACATTGATTTTCAAGTTGCGGGCTTTAGTACATTCGCCCTACATAGGCAAACAAGACATAAACGAAGCTGCAGAGATAGTGGTGGTTTGATAGTTTATATATCTGATTAAAAACTGTAAATGACAGCTTATTATGGTTGACGTTTGAAGGAGAACTATTTGGTTTAGATAATCCTCTCATAATATGTTTATGCTGTAATGTGCCAACTGGCAGTAGCAGAGAAGGTTTGGCTACTCAGAGTGTTTTTGATTTTATTCTTGATGATTTGATTTTGTTTGAAAATACGTACAGTACCTCATGTCAATTTCTGATTACTGGTGATTTTAATGGCAGGGTGGGGGAAAGACCAGATTATGCTGAAAATGAAGATTTGGTAAACTTAAACCTTTTACCTGATGATTACATACAGGATACATTACTTAGTCTGTGTTCGGAAGATAAAACAGTAAATGAAATTGGAAAAACGCAAAAGAATACTGGAAAATGTTGAAAGGCGTAACATCAGAAAGAAAATCGAAACACTTAACAACAAAAGATTTCTCGGAGTATTTTAAAGCAGTTTATGATCCAAATTCTGTATTCTTTCAGCCTGATGAAGATATTTTAGCTTTTAATGAAAAATATTTAAACGGAGAACTTCAAGAAATGTTTTCAGAACTCAACGTTAATATAACCAGAGAAGAAATCTTTAAAGCTTGTAAAGACGTGAAATCGGGTAAGTCCGGTGGACCTGACCTTGTTATAAATGAATTCTTTAAACATGGTATACATGCATTAATCCCATTTATAGATAAACTATTTAATACTGTTTTAAGCACAGGTTATTTCCCAAAAATTTAATAGCTGGTCAGAAGGACACATTGTACCTATCTTTAAAAAGGGCGATATTAACGACACTGGTAATTATAGGGGGATACTCTTTTAAGTGCATTAGTCAAACTTTTTACCAGAGTGATTAACACTAGGCT
This sequence comes from Gari tellinella, assembly GCA_922989275.2. Lineage (NCBI taxonomy): Eukaryota > Metazoa > Mollusca > Bivalvia > Cardiida > Psammobiidae > Gari > Gari tellinella. The sequence goes on from OV277872.1 coordinate 44,556,342, forward strand.
GATCGAATGGGCAGAACAATATCACGTTTATGTAGAGGCCTAAGCAAGGTTTAGGAAAAATATGAGTACTATTGATAATGTATTTATTTTACAGGGCTTAATTTCTCATACGTTGAATGATAATAAAAAGTTATTTGTTGCTTTTATAGACTTTAAAAAAGCTTTTGACTATATTGTGCGAGATGTATTGTGGTTTAAACTTATTAAACACGGAGTTAGAGGTAAACTTCTTAATGTAATAAAGTCTATGTATAGTAACCTTAGATCTATGGTTAAATATGACAATAATTTAAGTGAAGGCTTCTCCTTTACACTGGGGGTAGCTCAGGGTGATTGTTTATCGCCATTTCTATTTGCCATGTGCTTAAATGATCTGGAAGAGACCTTTATTTTAAAGGGCTATGAAGGAATAGATATAGGCGCAATTAAGCTTTGTTTGCTGCTATATGCAGATGATATAGTTTTATTTTCGAGCACTGAAAGTGGTTTGCAGGAAGGTTTAGATATTTTGTATGATTACTGCCAGCGTTGGAGGCTTGTAGTAAATGTTGATAAAACAAAAGTAATGATTTTTAAAAAGGGTGGACGAATACGAAAAGGTACTAGATTTACTTACAATAATCTTGAAATTGAAATTGTGCATAAGTTTACCTATTTAGGTGTAGTATTTACTAGTAGGTGTTCGTTTTCTGAAACACATTCTGCATTAGCTGGCCAGGCATTAAAGGCACTTTTAAAACTAAAGACATACTTACATAATTTCACAAATATTTCAGTTAAACATAATTTGGAACTGTTTGATAAACTTATATTGCCAGTACTTAACTATGGAAGTGAGGTGTGTGGTTTTACAAAGGCAGATAAACTAGAGAGAGTCCATCTTAAGTTTTGTAAACAACTACTTGGAGTTAGACCTCAAACCCAAAACAATTTTATATATGGAGAGTTAGGAAGAACATCGCTAAAACAAAATAGATTAGTGTCGGCTATACGATACTGGCTTAAGATTATCCAGTCTTCTGATTTGAAATATATTAAATATGTATATGATATGATGTTAGAAGATATGCAAAAGCACCCCAATAAGGCTTCTTGGCTGATCAATGTAAAACAATTATTAGAATCACTAGGTTTTAACAATGTTTGGTTAAAGCAGGGGGTTGGGAACTCCGAACTTTTCCTCGAGCTTTTTAAACAAAGAATTAATGATAATTTCATCCAAAACTGGTACCAAGAAATTGAAAATTCACCAAGAGCCGACAGTTATCGTTTGTTTTCAGATTTTGGGTTTAAAGAATATTCAGATGTATAGTAGTCAATATCAAAATATTTAGACAAGAGTTAACTAGATTAAGAGTATCAGCACATTATCTTGAAATAGAAACGGGAAGATGGCATAAACCAAACCCAATACCTAGACAAGCCAGAAAATGTCACTATGAAGATGAGTATCATTTTCTATTAGAATGTCCGCTATTAGACCATATTACTGGAGACACCATAATCCTCAGAAGTTTACTGATCTTTTAAAGGCGAGAAATGTTGAAGAAATTAGAAATATATCATTATTTGTATATAATAGTTTCCAATTAAGAAGCACTGCATTATAGGTGAACCGATAAATGTACATAAATTACCCCCTTCTTTTCCCCCCATTTATCCATAGGAGAAAAAACACTCAGCGCTATCTTGTTTTCGAATTGGTAAGGTGAATCTAAATAAATTTAGATTTACAGTACCAAGTCATTACCAAGACGTAGAAATATAAAACGAATGTATTTATTACTTTAATAATTGTTAATTTAAAATCAAAAACTTTTGTATCTGGCATATATTACTAATACAAAAGTTAAGCGTAATTACCTCCCTTTATTGGGCATATATCAATTAGTTGTAAAACACGCTCTATAGTGAATATATACAGGCATACATCTCTGAGGTTGGCGTCCACTTAAATCATGGTTAAAGGCCAGTTCTTGGGACAGATGGCTGCTTTGTGCAGATCGGGATCAATGTCGAAAACTCATTAAGAGGCATTCTAATTTACTCTTTGTCTGCGGTGAGCATCCCCTGTCCCTGTATTATGTACATGCCTCTTGATAAAGGGTTTGACTGTTCTATATGTTGTCAATATGTATTTCATCATTGTAGATACAGAGCCCCAGTTAAGGGGAGTATTTCGAAATTTAAAATCTTTATTTCTGCATTAAATCCTATGGTGTCACTAGTCAATAGAATCGTTTCAAAGAGACGATTCTATTGAGTAGTAACATCATAGGATTTAGTGCTGAAATGAGTGAGAAATCGTTGGATTTGTTCAGTTAACTCCCTCTTATCTGGAGCTTTGGTAAAAGTAAAATGTATATTTAACTCTTCCCTCCCTAATTCCACAATGGTAAATTCCAATTTCAATTTTAGCCCAGTCCACTTTTCCATTTAGGTAGTTTCTGCCAACATATTGCAATATGTAAGACAGCGCAGACCTTGATCAGATGGCTCATTTAGAAGTCCTCAGACCTAGGTGTCCACTGTATACATAGGACAAATGTACTCCTCATGTATACACTGTCTGTAAATGATGCATTTGTGCGTGACTGGGGTTCAAAGGGTTAACGTTCCGGCGCTTGACCTTACAGATTTCTCAGTAAGACTTCGCACGGGAACATGAACTTTGACTTGATACATGTATTTTATTTTACATGCTAATTTACTTTTGCTTTCTGTCTTTTGTTTCTTTTCGGAAAGGCAAAAAACATTGGCAAATTAGCGATACAAAGAACGGTATTGCTGTCAGCATACTCACATGGAAGTGTATTATAAATACATGTATGTTAGGTACCGGATGAGTACTCCATGGAATATTCTAGTGTTATACTGGTATATGTAGTAAATATTATACACAGACATGTCGAATAGCTTAAATGTATATATTGCTATGTAATTCATAGCAGGTAAACGCGCACATGATGTCTTCGCCTTTTGAGCATTAAATTGACATTTTAACCCATTTGGTGTACAAAATCCGAAAACATCTGGTACGCAAATTAGGAAAAAAAATTTGGACAACGAAAAAGTTTTAGATCATGATATGGTCACTTGTAGAAAAATTTCACAACAAACTTCTTATAAATTTATGTAAAGATAAACCCTTATGTGAATGTATCAAAAACAATGTCTCATTTTCCCCTCGTATACATTGCTAACATACCTTTGCCTTTGACTATGTATTGCATGATTTGAATGCTTGTGTACTGTTGGGCCTCTGGCCTTATGTATGAATAAAATATCTATCTATACGAACGTGTACAACAAAAGTTTCAGTCACCGAGTTAATCAATCTATCTTCCAATTCAATTAGGAACGAACAAAATCTTACATTCGTTGATAAAGTGTTACAGAGTGTTCTAATGTGTGCATTACGAATTGAAACAGAAGTTTTGAAAACAAATAAAATATGGCATAATCAGACGTCGTTTAGTTCTTAAAAGCTTACATATATTACGTGAATCGATTCCAGTGTATACTCTGAAAGAAGATCCTGAAACTCAATTAGGTCGGTATCTCTTCACCCTCTTTAGCGTTTTGGAAAATCTTCTAACTTGACTGAACCAGTTTCGATTTGAAGATTTTTCGAAAATTAAACTTAATATTTTAACAAGGTAGTATAAAGAAGTTACAGGGCAAATAATTACGTTAGAACGGTAAAAACTATTACACCACAGTAAGGGAAAGTAAATACCCGATTCCAAGGTCATGGATGATCCTGATGAACCATTAGCACAGGAGTCGCATTTTCTTGCCAGCTCAGTAAATGCCTTTTCCAAATTTGCCACAGTACCTTCAAGGCGGTGTCTAGAAACAAGTATGTTAGGAATTTCTTGCATTAAACCGCGACTTTTGAAACAGTTCATGTGCTATTTGAATTGAAATAATAAAATTAATATATGAATACATTTACATCAGCAGAATTAAAATGTAATTATAAAGCATAATCAGAACGTAGAGTACGTGGTCGACGATGAATGAAACTTAGCAGCCTAATAACACATTCCGTATCTCGCTTCCATTTAATACAGGGACGATAACAGTTTTCTGTTTCCATTTACATACGTTTTAACAAAATTGCATAGCGACACAAATGTAGAATAAAAAGTTTTATAATGATTACAATTGTTTGAATCAGAATGGGAAACACGGTTCGATCTGATGTTCTAGTCGTTTCTGTGTCTCGCTTCTGTTTGCAACAGCAATTTGATATCACACACGCTTTTGTTGGGGAAGAAAAGCAACACACTTGCTGTATCTACATATGTATTAACGAAATTCTGTATGTACTACATGTATATGCAATGACTAAAGCATCACAAAGGAGAATATGAGTGGGCCGTTAAATAAAATAACAAACAAGTGTCGAACGATATTCAATTAAAATGTTTGCAATGTGTTCAGCGTTTTTCAACTATGACATGTTTTAGCACTGATTGATATTATCGATATGATTTTATTATTGAACACCGTTGGTCTATTCTCAAAAGAAGCCCAAAAGGCCGATGTGAATTAGAAACAGATTGAATCCATATCAGACTGCAAGGAGTTCGTTGTTGAAACCAATTGTTCTTAACTAGTTGGTGCTCAGATTGAATGAAACAGATTGTGCCTAACTGCTCAACTCTAACAAATACAACATTCAACCGTTCTCACCTTAATGTTTTCTCTTCGACAATCAGTTCAACCAAGTCATGGTAGTCATCATGCGGAGATGGTGTCACGTGGTTCAAGTTCTGTTGATCATCTAAAAGAAACGCTTGCAAAACACTGCATCCGACAAGCAATACAACTGCAGTAAACAGATTCTTCTCCATTGTAACTAATTTTCTTTGTGAACTGGGTATGTGATCAACAATGCCGAAGGGCTGAGCTTGATATAAAATTGCCCTTCACGGCTTGGGCTTTTATTTCATAACACTTCTCCTGTCAAACCATCGTCCGTTTTAAAGATTTTGTCCACAGGATTTGTCCATTTCAGATTTAATTGTTTTTTTTAATGAAACATAAATAAATCAATACTAAACAGTTTGGAATCTGGTCAGACTTCGTTGTACCCGTCTTATCTGGCTACAATAATTAAATATATGAATTAAATCGCGATCGACACATAAAGTGTAAATAAGGAACACTTGTGACTTGGAATTTTAACAGAAGAAATGGTTGAGTGTCATAAGTTTTTGTTTACAATGAGTTGATAGCTTAATACATGACACAAATTCAAATATCTCCTAACATATATACTTGCTGCATTAATAATTGGCTTGTAAAACATTAAGCATATACTTGGTCGATAAATTTAGATGTCGAGAATCTCTACTGATTGACTGCTATTCAAAGGTTTTACTGTATTGTAAAATACGTATCTACGTTCCTGGGGATATAGAGACACAAATATCTCTCAAACAATAATCCTGTTAAATGGCATCTCATCTTCAAAAGAGTTTATATTTTGTAGAAAACTTAATAAATTATGTTATCTTAAGATTTATAAGTGAATTAAGTTTCATTAGACAAACATATTAGCTGTGTGAAATAGTTGTATTTCTTAGTCCAAATGTATTTTAGTGTGAAATAGTTTTGTCTCTTAGTCCAAATGTATTTTATCTTGGTACATGTATATTGTATTTGCAACATTATCTCAGCACGAACAATCATAAACTTTTAGACGGACCCTTAATTGTTTTCGGCTCAAATTCAATGAAAACACCCACTCAATCAAAATCTATCCGAAAGAAATTGATGAAACTTCACACAATACACGCTATATGTGTGAATAATAAGAAAATGAAAAAAAATTGCATAAGTTATAATGCTTTTTTTGAAACTATAGGTACTTTTATACATACACCAACGGCCTAAATAAGCAGACGGCTTTTTCTATGTGTTCTCGGGCTCACGCTAATATTCAACTTCATTTAAGTTCTGGGTTATTAACTTAGCCTTATTAGATAGAATATTTGCCAAATTTCATGTACTTTCATTTACCAAGTACAATTGTATGTATTTAACGTTTATAGTACTCGATTAATGGAGATTGTTTGAAACCAAAAATACCTACGGGAGGTAACCGATACGCACGATTTCGTTTAGTAACGATGCTTGTTTTATCGTACTTCGTTAAACGCCACTAGCTGGCGTACGAATTGGTCGCGTATGTCCTTAATCGGTCGCTGCCAACGCATTGGTGTACAACGCATATAATTACAGCTACTGATACGGGGATATTTATAGTAATCACATTGTCCGACTGTCGGTCAGTTCTGAAACTGCCGGAGGCATAGTTCCTTCAGGGGGAAAGGTGTTGCATTACCCTTTACATGAGCTTTCCATGTCACAAACATGGCTGGGAAGATGTTGATAAACCTTGTCCAAAGTATATCTATTGGCAAACCAGTGTGCTTCATTTTCTATGTGAAGTATCAACGTTATCTTGACAAATGTGCTTCTTGTGACAGGGCGCTGGTTGGGGTAATAATTGCCTTCAGTGACAATTAAACTTAGCCTGCATTATTATTGGAGTTCGAATACCAATTCTGACCAAGCAAATACCTTTGTTTTGACTTGTCTGTTAATCATATCTTTATCAAAAAGTTACGTTTATATGTTAATAATAGCGGCTGGCATTAGCAAATAATACAAACTGTGTGTTAAATTGGGTTGTTACTAACTTTAATTAAAATGTGTACATAATAGTCTTATAACACTACTAGAAAAACGTTTACGTTCTTGCATTGACATATTTATGTTGCGACTCATTGTAAGACGACAAAATGTCATTAAAATCGATGTAAGTATTACATATGCTGTAATTCTGTGTGGAGACTTATGACTCATGTGATTGTTACCCATATATATTGAGACTTAGTGTCTTCTAAATATGTGTAGAATGAACTGGTGTCCAGAACCAAAGTGAGCCTGTGTGGTTACACACTTATTTTCCTGTGTGGTTATTTATGGAAGCCTGTGTGGTATATCTGACTGTACAGTTACACTAAATAATAGGGAGGAGACATTGCATTAAGGTATTGCTCTTTCAGTCTTGCTCCATAGAAATAATTTGGATCACATACGTTTTTTATATTTAATTGGAATACACTTGTGACAACTGCCACGTGGAAAAGGGAGCAGACATTCATTCTTTCATAACATTTCCTCCCTGAAACTTTAAGTGAAAAACTCAAGTTTCTAATTTAGTCAAGTCCATTTTTGACTATTGATGGTTGTTTTTGTCTATGAATTGCAATATGACAAACAGTGCAGACCCTATTCATGGGACTTCTTTAGGAGTCTTCCGGTCTGGATCTGCACTGTACGCATGGTACAAGTGTAAACCTTGCTGGTACACTGTTTGCAAACGACACAATACCATACTTATATGCGAGATTATGACTGAAAGGGTTGACAGATTCAACCCTATCGACGAGTATACACGTCATTCACAAAGAGCGAGCCTTTGAAGAGTATATGTGTCCTATGTTAACAGCGTAAACCCTAATCAGTGGTTTCCGGCAAGAACCCTTTTATCCGAGTCTACACAATTTGTCCTTTTTCAATCTAATGTGAAAATTAACCCTATATCTCAACAACAATTCACCGGAATTAAATTGAAATTCTCCGTATCAAGTTTCATGAGTTGATTAGTTAATTAATGCGTTTGTTTTTAAACCACCGCAAACGGCTTGGTGCATGATCATACACTGAGTTATTCGGCGTCTTGTCAGGCACAATACTGTTTGTAATTAACATTTCGATAAATTGTCATCAAAAGCCTGTCTTTTCTACATTTGATTGTATGCGCGTTTAGGTTTTGATTTGTTTTTGTTATCGCTTTAAGGCCTTTCGCATACGGAAGTCGGTCTTGCGGGCGAGCGGATATGCGTCTTGATGACATACATAGACTTTTTTCGTACGCGCTTATATACTAGAAAAATTATATAAAGGAAATGTTGATACGATTTAGTATAATCCTTCATAGTGCAGTCAGTAGAGTGATTGACTGGCAATTCAAAGGTCATAGGTTCGAGACCCAGCCGATCCCAAAAAAAAAAAATTTTAAGTGTCCGATTTATTGACTTGTCAATCCATAACGCAGTGATCAAGGGACATGTTATGTTTAGTCTTCGTTGATTAGAATTAGTGATGTTATATACGGTCCAATTATATGTCCACTTACATGTACGTTTTATTTTAATGACTTACAAGTCAATACAATCGGTATACATGTATACGATTTGATCGAACTATAAAGCCAAACATTGAAGCTTATCAATACGTCAACCTTTTCAAGATCGATATTGCCCATTATTATTATGTTTAAACAATATAATTAACCTTGTATGCAAGTCCATGAATAAATAATAATGCATTTTAAAGACATAATTTTAATTTTAAGGTAGGTAACTGTATCTCAACTTCAAATATCCCACATTTTAATAAGAAAATCAGTTATTACAACAAATCCTGACTGTAATATTTTCTAATTTTTTTCAGACTAACTATTTCATCAACCATATATTTGAATAAAATGAAAACAAATATACATTGAAAGAGTCAGATTTTTGTAATTCAATTTTGTAACACTTTGCAAAATTTAAATAGCTGATAACATATTTCTGAACACATTTATTCAAACTGTTTTAGCTTTCCTTGTAATGAATGTTGTGGAAAACATATAGCGCGATACTTATAGTCATTAGAAAAATAAAATCATCAAAATTCCAGGTGTTTGTCAGGAAAAGAGACCTTAAATACAAACCACACGATAAATTTTGCCTAGTATATTTTCACACATTGTTTCTTAGGCTATTATCATTCTTCATGAAAAGTTTCATAACACCTTATATGGAAACTAAGCGCACCTGCGAAGTACCTTAACAACATATCAGTCATATGTAAAACTGGAAGCCCTTCGTACACTGTTTTAGGCACACATCAGCAACTGGGTAGAATCATCGACTTTCCGCAAGCCAGCTGGAAGGTTTCCAAACATGAATAATCCTAATTCCCAGACAGGGATTCGAACTCAGAGCGGTGAGGAGCTTAGTAATGTAAGTAACAGTGACTATACCATCAGGACGAGGGAGGAACCGCATACGCGTTCAGTTGTGTTTAAATTGGGAAATCTAACGACTCCAGCATGGTACAGTGAAATCTCTCTATTACGACCACTAAAACAAAGGCTTATTGATTGTAAAGAGGTCAGATAACAGCTTAAAGCAAGCTGCCAGTAAAACAGAGAGCTCATTAATGAGCTCTCTGTTTTGCTGTCATCTTGCTTTAAGTAATCACCTAATAGTAAATACAATTTAGTGGTAGTAATAAAGGGATTTTACTGTATCACAAGTCAATAAAGGGGGAAATGGGCCAATGAAATAAAAACAACACAGATTTGTAAAAAATCTCCAAATATCTTAACAAATATTTACAAAATATGTACATAAATGGTTGTCTGTGTACAACAAACGGTATCTCGGAGTGAGAGAAAAAACGGAGAAAAAGAAACAAACGTACAAACAATGTCACATAGTATGATCGCGGGACATAACACATATTTTTAACACACTAAGCTGCTTCTCTTACAGAGTTGGTTTTATTAACCTGTTGCGTCATTCAAAACATCACGTAATAACATGGGTTATCGCAGGCACTAACATGTATTATGTTACATTAGGGGACACGTTTTTCTTTCCCGTTTAAACGCAACGCCAATGCAATCAAATTTCTAACGAGTTGTTAAAATCTGAGTGGCAGTCAGCTTGGAGTCTGATCAGACGCCGGGCTACCCGGCGTCTGATCTGGCTCCAAACTGTTTACAATTGATATAACAGTTTTAGCATTGACGTGTTATTTGAAAATAACACATTTGCAAAGTTTAACAGCCGAAGACTAAAAATAACATGTCCCTTGACCTAGAGATGTTTTCTTCATTACTGACAGGTCAATAAAACCAGACTATACAAGCATTGCTGTTCAAAAATGATGAACTGTAGAATACGAAACAATTTTTCAAGGAGTTAAATACGATTAATTTTTCCTAAGTATATAATATAATTATTTCCCTTTCCAATTACCAAAATACGGCTATACGTCTGTGTTGTACAATATTGTGTCCGCTTAAAGCACAGTTGATATGAACCGCAGCTTTTTAAGCGTTCATATGCTTTAATTCCTAGTATTCTTGTTTAAGCTGAACAGAGTTGATCTGAGATAATAGATTTGTTAACAAGATATACTTATTTTTAAAAGAATGTTGGTATATATTTCCAATTACAGAGGTAAAACTAACAGTTACTGTATGATGATATGAAATGGGAATTATAGTATACATGTAACGTCAACGGTTTGTACTCTGTAAAGCCGAAATCAATTAAAACCCTGTCATATGTAAGATATGCTTGTGCAATAGACTTCGAATTAGAACTGTACGTAATGCATCATTGCCATTAGAATCAAAACTTCTAGAAACCAAACTAAAGTTGAGACTCGATACTTAGATCTCGCTTAAATCTATCGTATCAGTATATCATAAGTGGAAGTTCGATAAGTCGATCTCGTTTGAGTCGAACATACCCGTATTTCAAAGTTAAAACGTGGCTAAGCCACGTTTTAACTTTGAAATATGGGTATGATTGAACTAACACGAGTACGAATTGTCGCGTTTCGACTTTTGGTATGGTCGAATTAACACGAGTACGAATTGTCGCGTTTCGATTGTTCGTATGGTCGAACTAACGTGAGTACGAATTATCGAGTTTCGACTGTATTACAATATCAGTGTTTTGAATACAAGAACAATCGTAGTTGCATCCTTAATTAAGTAGGTCATATAACAAATAACAATTACAAAAACTTCTAACAATACCACTTATTGATGGTGTTGAAGGTATTCTGCAGCTTAAACACATTGAAAGTAAAACAAAAATCTCCTTTAGGAGCTTTCTGTTTTACTATCGTTTTACTTAAAGCAGTCACCTGCCTTCAACACAGAAAACACGCATTTTTCCTGATCTCAATGGCGAAGTTTTACTGCACTATGTAATCCCTCTTTATTTAAAAAATAATAAACAAATAAATGTATACTTAATTCTGCGTCAAACGTTTTTTTGCGAGCTGTAAACATTGCGATATATCGATCAGCTCCACATGTATTAATGAATCATAATGGGAGTTTATTAGAAACAGTATAAATATCGAGTAAGGTACACAATTAATTCAAATAAGGAAGGAACATGAATGCTTGCGTAAATTAATTTAACAGATAATATAGAACAATCCGCGTACGTAATGACCGAATGGTTACCTTTAACACACCCACCGTGTCAGTCGTCATAAATAAGTACATGTATATCATCTTTAATTGTTTGCGTTGCAAGATAACCGATAACTAGATAAATAAACCTTTAATTTATTCCTCCACTGTAGAAAATACAAGTAAGTACAATGTAGTTTACCTGTTTAGTCATTAAAATGTACCATAAGAAATACTTTATGCATCCTAGCAGATGGTAGCTTAAAACAGTCTGAAAGTTACACTGTTTTTATTTAGCCAGGTCATTAGAAAACCTGACTTACACTCGTATGGTATTGTTAATAGTGTAGATCTACACTGTTTGACACCAACATACATCTAAAGCAATGTATTTAGCAGTATGGTATACGGTATTGCTTGGTCTGAACAATGTTAAAATGCAATACGGCAGGTTTTGCCATTGCACGGCTCAAATTGTTTCTGTATGGTACTATATGAACACATGTACATATACTTATTTTGATAATTCCAATTAACAGTGGGTGTGTCAAAGTATGAAATATTTTTCAGTGTCAGAAATAACAAAACACATGCATAGCACTAACCATATGTCAAGTAAATGATTTCAACTGCTGATTGCCGCAAAGGCATGTGCCTCTTTTAATTCCCTTTACACACATACCCTGGTGGGATTCAACCAGTATTAAAGTGATTCACAGAATCTTTGCGTAATGCATTGATAGTTTTCAAACATGAAAGAAATTTTTAAGATGACATCGTTTCCAAGAAATGGAACAATTTTCAAACATGAGTTTTTGACAGTTAACAACAGATGAAAGAGATGATTGCTCCTTTGATTGAAGATAATACAACTGAAAACAAAAACATGAACAAATTAACTAATACCGTAGATAGGTCTCTAGGTCATATTCCTGTTTAGCTATGTCGAACTCATGTTCAGCGGCCACTATCTGAATAAGCGAGTCTGTGCCTTAATTCAACCCTTTCCCCAATAGAAGCACCTTTCAACACAATTAATTTATTCCTCATCTGACCCAAATAGTTTCAATTTAAACGTTCATAAATATACCGTTAGAAAGATTTTCAAAATTCTAGCTGAACGCAGGCTGAAAGTAAAGTAGAATTCGCCTTAAGGCGCATTCTGCTTTACTTTCAACCTGCTTCAACTGCCTTCAAAACTAGAAGCAGGCTATGGGGTAAGGGATTAAAATACATGAAACTGCTGAATGCAGAAAACAAGCAAGGTGGCTTTACCTTTCTCTTGCATTCAGCTGCAATGGGTACATGTATCCATATATGAATTTTTGATCACCAAATTTGAGAGACCGCTGACCAGAAGGTTGACTTTTCTCAGAACACCCAAAACAACCCGTGATAAAATAATGTTGTTACTTTAGAAATATGCTTTTGATAAATTAGAATAAGTTCGGTAATTTCCACCAGACTCACGGAACCATGGAGTATTCAAGGGGATGACAATAGAATATCAAATAAGGTCCACCAATTTGTGAACTTTTTGTTTTATTGGGTTATTCGAGAAGATTCGTTAGTGTCGATCTAAGGTACATGTAGAATGCACAGTCTATTTGTATATCTTTTGACAATAAAGTATACATTGCGTATCTTTATTCATTAAGTATACCTTGGTTTTATTGGTCAAAATTATGAACACGGCATCAAGTAAAACAATAATCCTTAAATACAATCAAACCGCGGAACCTCAAACTCACTTAATTCCAAATGTCTTGTATTCTGACAGTTGGGTTGAATTTAGATCAATTTTGAAATAATTTTTTAAGTCGAAGATTTAAGTTTTATAATACGGATATGTTCGACTTGGAGAGTTCGAAATATCGAAGTTGGCCTTTAATTCTGATGTTGTCTGCCAAGGATATGTAAATACAACAATAGTCCAACGAGGCAAAATGGATTTTAAATCAAGGTTAATATTTTACAATAACCTTTAACATACTTTAGTTACTTAGTAAGCCTAAGGTTAATACTACTTCTATACTGGCCGTGTGTGAGAAATCAAGTGCCCGTTCCATAGGCATACATATGGAGAGAAACAAAAAATCGCCATTATCCCGGTCACTACCTGTACGACGTCATAATGACGAAAATCGCGAGATTTGAAATAAAAAAGAAAGCTCCTTGTTTGAGTCTGGTTCACTCTACTTTGATCCGCTTTAAGCTGTCGCCTTGAAGTTTCCATATCAATGTGTCTACTTCAGAGTTAATGAAACAGCAATATGAACTATATCGTGTATCCATTATACCGTTATTGAAACGGGCCCCCAATTTATACTATTTTAGCTTCTGTGGTAAACAAATGACTGTGGCATGCAATATTGGTAAAATAATCTTCGGCACTTTCCGCCAAACTTGGTGGCAAAGTCCGAAGTAATCCGAGTGGTAAAGTCTAACATGTGCGCGCGTGACTAAACGAAGCAGAAAACTACTACAAATGCATTGAACATTTGAACGAGAATTGTAATAAATATGAAAATATAAAAGATTGGAATGTTTCGGGTTAACACAGGGGGACAATATCTTAAAAGATCTAGCTAGGACATAAACAATATATATGTGCAAGAGCGGTGCATTGTTTAACCCATTTATTAACCCATGAACCCTTCCATTTCGCTTGTTGGAAGAATTTGTTGTCAATTATAGGGTTGATTTCGATAGAAAATGCCATTTTTTAATAAGACCGAATTGTTTACATGTAAAGCACACATTGTAGACCCTGATGAGACACCGCATAATTGCGTTGCCTAAGTCGACGCTACAATGTTTTCAATACACGACACTATACATAGCGGAGTAAACATGAATTAAACTGAAGAGCAGTCATGTTTGTATTAGACGAACATGCAATGAAATAGCATGGACACCCTCGAATACAAACAGTGGAGAGGACGTTATTTTCCCCCCGTTTAAATGCAAACGAAACGCAAACGCAAAAGTAGAAAAATACAACTTTTCGACAGTTCTGACTATTCATGTTTATCTGAGTGAAAAACAGTTTTGATCCTGATCAGACGCCGGGTTACCCGGCGTCTGATATGGCTTCAAACTGTTTGCAATGGAAATAATAGTTTTAACGTAAACGCGTTTACTAGGAAAGAATAACGTTTTCTCCACTGTAAAACTGCTCAACCACTCCACCATAGAGCATTTAATTTATTCCTTCACTGGAGAAAACAGTTCAAAGTCATACAGTCATGAACATGTTCCCAAAGAAATATTTTATATATTCTAGAAGATGGTAGCTAAAAGTAGGTTGATGGTAGCTTAAAGTAGGCTGAAAGTAAAGCAGAATACGCATAAAGGCGTTTTCTTGTATACTTTCAACCTGCTTTAAGTGGTGACATGTCTTCAACACTAGAAACAAGCTATGGTGCATAAGGGTTAATCTCGGACAAGACCATACACGTACTGCTAATCTAACTAGAATTTAATTTAATATAAATTATTTCTAAAATTTGAGAATAGATTTTCCCAAATAAAAGGTGAGTAGCATACGCATTTTAGGAAACAGAGCATTGATAATGTAACACGATGTTACCGCGGAAAAGACGCTATCTTTCCCGTTTAAACGAAACGAAACGTAAGACAATCAAACGTTGAAAGGAACATATTTGTTTTAGAATGTTGATGATTTACTGTATCTTCATCTGAGCGGCAAACAGTTTAGAGCCTGGTCAGACATCGGTTAACCCGGCGTCTGATCTGGCTCTAAAAGTTTTGAAACGGAAATAAGATTTTATCATAAACGCGCTTATTCGGAAATCATAACGTCTTCTTCGCTGTAACACTGAAACATGTCTTGAAACATGTAAAATATGACACATTTTTGAAAACTTTAAAATATTAAGGTTGTACGACCCTAATGAAAATGAGTCAATGTCGGTTCTTTACGTAAAACGTTCGGATATTCTCGTCATTGTTCGTTACGGAACGTCAGTCGCCGAGAATGTTCGATCGCTTAACGTAGAATACACAGTCATATTGATCGACATTGGTCTGGTTTACTGAGGGTCGTGCTACCTTAAATGTTAAAACAATATACTATTCTGGAGGAAAACTATCCAATTAAATATAAACGTACGTGCCTAAGTTAAACGATGCTGGCAACCAGATTGACCTGTAAAGAATTGACCTTTGTTACGTCATCATGGCCAATCTGGTTGTCAGTCTCATTAAACAGCACAGCAATGTATACATGCACGTATCGAAGACAAAACATGAAATGCATAATAGGTCGACAGAGAGTCCAACTCGTGTACAATGATCGCAGTCTATATACTGTATCTGTTGTCATTGACCATGGTTATAGAGCGTTCGAGTTGAGTCTGAGATCATTCTCAAGCGTATGATTGGTCAGATTTGAGCATTCTGCTCAAATCTGACCAATCAAACGATTGAGAACGAAAATGCCAAAATCTGACCAATAAAATCGCATGAGAATGATCACAGACTCATCTCAGACGCTTTATAACCGTGGGCCCCAGATCTCATATCAGTTCTTTTTGATACACATCTTAACTACATATTGAGAGTACAAGCGCCTTACATTTTTACCATAGTTCAAAACGAAACTTAAAGTCAACTACCCTTAATTACGATCACGTGAGCCAAATACCCCTGAAACTTCAAGTGGATAATTCCAGTTTTAAATTCAGTCGCAGCGTCTAATATGTTTACTATCTATTTGACAATATATTGCAAAAATGACAAACAGTGTAGACCCTGATCAGAGATATATTTAAGGACCCCGGGTTTTCACAGTTTGCTTTGGACAAGTGCACGCTTCACGTTCTAATAAAGAATACGCTTATATGCGTATTAGGAATCAATAGATTGAAATAAAGCTTGCCATTGACATTTCAGGCAGGTGATATAAAATGAATATTTAAACGATACAATTAATAAATAATTGGATACTTTTCTGATATCAGAAAAAAAAAATTATGGTACTTCAAACTGGCACTAAAACTAACATAATATCAACCAGAAGAAAAAGCATGATGTGAACGTATGTATTGAAAAAATGAAAAAAAATGAACATTTTCTTGAATATCACAGGATATTATAATAATCTCTTAGCCTATTAAACGGATTATAAATGTTTAATTGCATAAATCAATGCCCAAGTCCTGATACATGTGAAACCTTTCTAAAAACCAATAAATAATGTTAATTAGTTTGATTATAATGCATGTGGTTGTTCAAGGCAATGAGAGAGAGAAACATGAAGCTCTCCTGAAGAAGCTTTCTGTTTCACTTTCTCCTTGCTGTTTTTCATAAATCATTTAGCCTTATTAGTAGTAGTCGTAATGGAAAGGTTTTACATGTATTTTTCCAACTTTCAGGATAGTCATGTGACCTGTTAACTAGAAAAATACGTCCAAGATTGCAAACAGTATAGAACAAGATCAACCAGTATATTGGGGAATACTTTCAAGGGAGACTTTTTATAGTTTTCATAGAAAAGGAAAACAGTCGAAGTTCCATACTTCGAACTCGATTAAGTTGAACATATCCGTATTTCAAAGTTACAACATGGTACTTTCAATATGCACAGTGGGTAAGACGTTATTATTTTCAAATTAGATCTAATGAGTTTTAGCTAAAACGGCTATTTCTGATGTAAACAGTTCGAAGCCAGTTCCGAGGCCGTCGAATCTGGCGTCTGATCTGACTCTTAACTGTTTGCCACTCAGATAAATTTTAATTGTAAGAAATGTCAAAACAGTTAGTTTTAGTTCTGTACGAATTGTTGCACTGTTTACGTTTCATTTGCATTAAAACGGGAAAAAATAACGTCTTCTCCCCTGTAAACTGAAATATTTAAACCCCAGTTTTGCTAATGCCAATGGTTCAACCAAAGATTGTACATTACAGAGCAGGGGCCCGTTTCATAAAACTTCTTACGACAAATGTTGTCGCAAGTCAAATAATAAAAGTCTAAATTATTATTTATTTCTCCATCTAATCCTGTCTTGTGACATCTCTTTGGAATCGTCTTGAAAAGACGATTCCACAGAGATGTCACAAGACAGGATAAAATAGAGAAATCAGAAATTAAATGCATTTTAAAGTTTTAACTAACAACCGTTTTTGTCGTACGAATTTTTATTAAATGGACCCCAGTTGTTTAAAGCCAATATAGAACCAGAGTGGAGAGTTCTGTTTTAAGAATACTATATGCTACAACATACCTTTCATTCAAATGCTGAATGGTGCCTTGTCAAATTAGATCTATAAAAAGGGGTACTCATTATTATTGTATTTTGGTGTCGTCTGTACTGTTCATTTTACTTTTATATTCTGAGATATGGTTTTGAGTCATAACATAGGGTTCGAGGAAATATGGAAGAAAATATATAAATTTATACTAAATCTTGTCTTAAGCCCTATTCAGATATCTGTGGATATTTGATTGCCTCTATGCTTTTCTGCAGTCGACGCCCAGTGATTTAATTGGCTCTCATCCTGCACAGTGCGACTCCAATTGAATCACTTGCATTAGCAAACAGTTTGGATTCAGATCAGTCAGTCAGAAACTCAGCGTCTGGTCATGCTCCAAACTGTTTTACACTGATATGAACATTTCCAAAATGAAAACAATGCATACAAATCTTTATTTGAAATGTTTTGGCAACAGCAACTTTGAAAACACAAAATTGCTATATAAGAATGTAAACAATATCTTAATATGCACTTTTCTAAAGGATTCGATGCACGGGTTCATAACGATGAAAACAAAGTCTTCTGAAAGACTCTCTAATGGATTGAAGTAAAACATAACTATCTATATAACAAAGAAAACAAATAGCTACCTGTCTCGTTTCAAAATACACACAGAACTAGTCCATTCATTTTCAAATTTGCACTCAAACTATCGGAAATGTTGCATAATCACGGAAATGACAAGAAAGAGCGAAATGGGATACTGTGTCTATGCATCAACGTTAACTGTGCTCATTTTCGTCATATTGCTCTCCTTGCGTGTTATTTGGCCCGTGGATAGCAACACTGAGCAACGAGAGACAGTGATAATGAGTATTCGGGTTTACAAGGTTGTAACACTTGCTTTGTATTTGAAAAAATATAACACGGAGTTAACAATTGGTTGCCATGGCAACCTCCAACAAACTTCCACAAGTAATCCTCACTGTCCATTCAACCGCCTT
This sequence comes from Gari tellinella, assembly GCA_922989275.2. Taxonomy (NCBI): domain Eukaryota; kingdom Metazoa; phylum Mollusca; class Bivalvia; order Cardiida; family Psammobiidae; genus Gari; species Gari tellinella. The sequence goes on from OV277872.1 coordinate 44,574,861, forward strand.
CAGCACATATTCAATCTCGAAAATTCTGAAATAAAAAAGAACCTGTGTTAGCGGTCAAGTAAATCAGTTTACAAACAACAAAATTTTATGCGTCTTGGCTGGTTGGATATTGAACATACAGTGCTCCCTCTCTACAACAACACCCCATGGAATACAACGATTATACGTGTTGTTCGGAGACAGTCGTTAAAGAGAAGGAAATTGGCTTACATTGGCAAATTGCTTGAATCGAAAGGGTAAAATCCAGCTTGCGACGTTGCGGCTGCCGCGCGACGTTGAAAAGTCGTACGACTATCGTACGAAACCTTGCGATTTGCCCCTAAAACCGGTAGCACGGCTGCCGTACGACTGGTGTGAAAGGGGCTTAACCCATTACACCATAAATACGCATTTTTACACCTTATATTTATTCCTCCACTGAAGGAAATAGTTCCATTTTATACAGTCATAGATATGTGTCGTAAAAAAATATTTTCTATATTCTAGAAGATGTTAACTCAAAACAGGCTGAAAGTAAAGTAGAATGTGCCTTAAAACACATTCTGCTTTACTTTCAACCAGCTTTAAGTAGACACCTGTCTTCAAAACTAGAAACAGGCTAATGGTAAATGGGTTAAGGAATGTTAACTGTAAAGGTCAGCAGCACTGGTCAGGACAGGTCAGCAATTGTAAAGGTAATAAATGTACGTCACAGGTAAGGTTTGATTCGTAATCGTCAAGATATCGTGGAGGTTAATATGATAAATAATTATATTCACATAATGTCGTGTTGAGCGATAACTATGAAAGAGTTATCTCTATAATCACTGTATGATAACTGCTATTATTTGCATGGAAAGGCAAATTAACAAATATGAATACAATGTAACCCTATCAGCGTCAAATGTAGCGTTATGTTCAAACCCTATCACTACCACATTGTCGTCTGCACCAATAAAACCGGCTGTAATATTGTTTTAAATTTAGATTTAAGTCAGTATGACTGACGTAATTTCAAAACGACCGAAACTGTTAGCAAAGGCGACGTCCGGTGTCATTAACAGTGAACGGGTTATAAGTTTATTTCCAGTTAAATGTTTATATTTGGGCCCTGCCAGCACCTGCAAACAGAACGTGTGTTCAAATAATGGATTTCTAATGTGACTAATACATAATTATTAGGTATTTACCACAGGTGACTTATTAAAGCAAGATGACAGTGAAACAGAAAGCTCCTTTAGGAGCTTTCTGTTTTACTGTTACCTTGCTTTAAGCAGTCTCCTGTATTTCATACATGGTTTTAGTGGTCGTAATAGCGAGGTTTTACTGTTTAATGCTTATAAAGCGTTAAAGTTGAGTTTGAAATCGTTTTCAAGTTTTTGGTTAGCTAGATTTGAACATTTTGTTCAAATCTGACCAATCAAAAGCTTTAGAACGATCTGCGACTCACATCAAGCGCTTTACAAAAGATGAACACATTATATTACCGTCAAAATCTATTAGACCATCTCCATTGCGATCGGCCGCAATAAACATTGCTTTAATATCCTCCTCTGACAATTGTTCGCCTAATCTGCGCATGACATATTTCAGTTCGTGTTTGTCTATAAATCCATTTCCGTCCATATCAAACACTCGGAAAGCCTCGCGCTTTTTCGCCTCTAATTCCGTCATATCTTCGGGAATACTCGTATCCTGGAATCGCCGCATCATGTTTAAAAACTCGTCGTATTCGACATACCCGTTTTCTGAAATGTAAGAAAATGGAAAACAATTATCAGGGCGCCAAAAAAGAGGAAATAAATTTAAAAACAGAGATAATTTTATCCTTCCTCTCAGTAACGAATCCTATGGTGTAACTACTCATTAGAATCGCCTCAAGAGACGATTCTAATGAGCAGTCACAACCCATAGGGTTTAATGCAGGGATAATGGTTTTAGTTTTTGAAATACTCACCTTATCCGGATACCTGATGTAATTATTTATGATAAATATTACAGTGACTGAAATCAAGTCTACGAGCATACAGTGGAGAATCTGTTATTCTTTCCCGTTTAAACGCAAACGTACGCAAACGCAAAGCACTAAAACGTAGAAAAGAACAACTTTTGGACAATTCTGATGATTCTTGTTTATCTCGGTGGCAAACAGTTTGGAGCCTGATCAGACGCCGGGTTACCCGGCTCTGATCTGGCTCCAAACTGTTTGCACTGCAAATAATAGTTTTAGCGTAAACGCGTTTATTGGGAAAGAATAACAGATTCTCCACTGTACATGTAAGACTCGATTAACCCTTATACATGTACAGTGAAACCCCTCTAAACCGGACGCGTGTAGGGACAGCATAAATGGCCGGTTTAGAGGGGATTCCAGTTTAGAGGGGATTCCAGTTTAGAGGGGATTCCAAATTAGAGGGGTTTCAAGTATGGAAAATGGCTGATCACTTAAAGCAGGTTGAAAGTAAAGCAGAATGCGCCTTAAGGCGCATTCTGCTTTACTTTTAACCTGCTTTTAAGCTGTTAATAACTAGAATTTATAACATATTATTCAGTGTAGAAATAAATCAAAGACGTAAAAAGGCATTTGATTATTATTATTATTATTGTGGTAATGTGTTAAATAGAGAAGAGTTGGAAACGGAACCAACGTTTTTGTCCGGTTTAAAGAGAATTCCGGTTTTTAGAGGTTCCGGTTTAGAGGGGTTTCGCTGTACTTGCTGCTGTAATATCGTCTGCTTTTAAACGGTTACACGCACAAATAAACAGTCAACCAATATCTATACTTCGTTTCTTTAAGAGAAACTTAAAGACAAGTGTCAAACTGATTGGATATATCTACAACTACGTTTTAATAATAAAGTATGTTTTAACTAGATATGATTGTGTTGCAAACAGTGCGGACCATGATCATTTCGTTCCTGTACGACCCCTGTGATACAAGAATGTTCACAGGTACGGTCCATTCTTTATGAACGGCACGTGCACATGTTTGTGAACGTTATTAGGGTTTAGTTTATTCATTTGGTTAGTTCTGCCGGGCGACATATTTCTTAGGAAACTAAGAAGCGTAACTCTTGCACAAAAATGGACTGAAGCCAATAAGAGTTACTTACCGTTAGTATCTGCATTTTTAATCATTTCGTCCACCTCCTTGGCCGTGTGTTGATGCCCTAGTGATCGTAACACTTGACCCAACTCCTCACTGGAAATTTTACCGTCCTGGTTCTTATCGAACATATCAAATGCTTGCTTAAGATCTGGAGCGAAACAAAAATTATCCAGTGATATTACTTTCCCACACAGTGTGGACGACATTATGGTTTTGTCTAACAAACGCGCTTGTGTTAAAACAGTTATGTCGATTTCAAACAGTTTGGAGACAGATCAGACGCCGAGTAACTCGGCGTCTGATCAGGCTCAAACTTATTTGCTACTTACATAGTAAAAACAAACTTTTCAATAATTAGTTTAGGATCGAGAATTGATTTCAGTTTTCAGAGTCGTCCGGCTTTGTGGGACCCCTGGTATGGAGGTAAACCTGTAATACTTTTTAGACACTTGTTTGCCATGAAAGTGTGTCGTAAGTTATATTTGGTAGACTTGCAGTTGACCTTGACTTAATAGTAACCAAACTCACAGGTAAATTGGTACCTGCATGAAGCGACCATTCAAAGAAGATACAAGCAGCCTTTAAAACAAGTACATGTACATGTAGTAGCATAATACATTGCAACCCGTAATATCCACAAGGAACTTTCTGCTTTACTTTTATCATGAATTAGGTAATGTTTCCACTTTAGTGAGCAGCGTGTATCTTTACAGAATTGCAGCTTAATATAGGGTTAGTAGTAGATAATGTATGGTGAAAAAATCGTATTTTTCTCAGCAGCTGTTTTATCAATTAACAGCTATATATAACTAAACATACAGTCAGAACCTATTGTTGTTAACTCTTTCACTGCCAAAGGCGCCTAAATGCGACTTTGCAAACAATTTGGATCCTGATCAGACGCCGCGTAACGCGGCGTCTGATCAGGATCCAAACTGTTTGGCACTCGTTTCGATATGTTTTAAGTCATACTACATTGACTCTTACTTTGAAACGATCTTTCAAACAACAAAATTGAAGTAGACGACAATGAAACGGTGAAGGAGTAAAATTCTCACGATTAATTTGGCAGCGAACGAGTTAAAGCAGCCACGGAAATGTCTAATGAAGACACCTTATCTTTCTTAAACACAAAATAGTACATAATTCGTCTTAATGCAGGACAGAAATAAAGCAGAAAACTCCTTTAGGAGCTTTCTGCTTTATTCCTGTCCTGCATTAAGCTGCAACCTGCAATTCCTGCGTTTAGGGAGGTTGGTGCATATTCCAAGAGTGACCGACTGGACATAAATTTAAGGCTCCGTAAATTTAACTTATCAATTCCCGGTAGTTCTGATACAGCCTGAGTAGTTACAATACGGAACTTACCGACTTCCTTGTCGTTGATGCCATTCGGTGTTCGTTTATCTCCGCCATATTTCGCCATCCCATTCGCGGTGTCTTGGACCCCGCTGGAGCCCGGCACAGATTCCCCCTCCAGGTTGCTGGCTGTCCGCGACTTGGAATGTTTTTTCTTGGAGCTGGGGCTCAGGCGGATAAACTTTTTGCACTTAGAAGACTGAAAAAGAAATAAAAATCAATAAGACTAGGTTAAAATCAGGTTTTACCTTGTGATGATTCTGTTAGTTGCCAATAGTTGGTTTTAATGATTTAACTCTTTACTCCATAGATACCTTTTTTAAAGCAAGTATACAGGGAGAGTTTATTGCAACATTCAGGCATAGATGGGGTAATGGGTTGAGAGTCCTAACATGGTATTTATTATGGTCTAGATACTCTAGACAAATCACACTATATGTATCTAAACACCAGTCTCATAAAACCTGACAATCTACCTGGAACTATTTCCTCGTCACAGGCGTTTAATGGCGTCTTTTACAAAGAGTTTGGAACCTTATCAGACGCTTAATTTTGTTTCTCACTAATGTTTGTTTCTTAACACATTCAACCCTAGCGGCGAGTATACTCGTCATTTACAAATAGTGTACCTGTCAAGAATGAACATGTCCAATGCAAACAGTGTATACCTATAGATTAGAGGAGGAGCCCTCATATAAGAGTCTACACTATTTGTCATTTGGAATTTGTTATTTACAACCCTAAACAGTTAATGAGTACACTTTCCTTATGCAAACAGTGTATATCCTGATCAGAGGGCTACTAAAGGAGCCATCTGATCAGGGTCTGCACTGTTCGTCCGTTTGCACTATATTTCAGAAGTTCAACTCTGAATGGTCAATAATGGACTAGACCTCGTGGGAAACTGGAATATTCCATTTGAAGTTCCAAGGAAGAGTGAGTTAACACCATAATTATTGGTCGTTATAGTACAGTGGAGAATCTGTTATTCTTTCCCGTTTAAACGCAAACGTACGCAAACGCAAATCACTAAAACGTAGAAAAGAACAATTTTTGGACAATTCTGATAATTCTTGTTTATCTTGATGGCAAAAAGTTTGGAGCCTGATCAGACGCCGGATTACCCGGCGTCTGATCTGGCTCCAAACTATTTGCACGGCAAATAATAGTTTTAGCGTAAACGCGTTTATTGGGAAAGAATAACAGATTCTCCACTGTACATGTAACTTACGTTGTTACTGTGCCACATGTTGTCAGTCTCCAATACAGTGACACCCCTCTAAACCGGACGCGTGTAGGGACAACATAAATGGCCGGTTTAGAGGGGATTCCGGTTTAGAGGGGTTTCAAGTATGGAAAATGGCTGATCATTTAAAGCAGGTTGAAAGTAAAGCAGAATGCGCATTAAGGTGCATTCTGCTTTACTTTTAACCTGCTTTTAAGCTAACTAGAATTTATAACATATTTCTGATGATACATAATTATTCAGTGTAGAAATAAATCAAAGACGTAAAAAGGCATTTGATTGTGGTAATGTGTTAAATAGAGAAGAGTTGGAAACGGGACCAACGTTTTTGTCCGGTTTAAAGAGAATTCCGGTATTTAGAGGTTCCGGTTTAGAGGGGTTTCACTGTATATACTCCATAAATATCACAGGTTCGATGTCCAATAGAGGAGCTTAATCCCCTTCACTGTCATGACGTCACATGCTTTAAACAATTGTCGTCTGCTCTTATATCTCAAATTCAACTAGGTGAATTGAAATAAGTAAAGTCGGTATGAGTGTCAAATAGTTTGGATCCTGATCAGACGCGGCGTCTGATCAGAATCCAAACTATTTGCAAATAATCCTTGTACTCGAGGTAAGGCAGTAAAGGGGTTAATAAATATTTATCAATCTATATCGAAAAACATCTGTTTGGAGAAGTGTCAAATAAGTATTAAGTGACTATGAACATTACTTCTATAAATAACTCAAAGTTGGCGCTAAATGCATGTTTTAATTTATCAGTATTTCTCAACTTATATTAAACAGTAGAACCCCTCTATTTACGACCAATATATAAGATAACTGTTTGGGTTTTTTGAAGGCAGGTGACTGTTTAAATCAAGATTAATATAAAGCAGAAAGCCCTCGAGGGTCTGTTACTTTTGATTTAAGCTGTCACCTGTCTTGCATGATACTAATTATTCATCATTTCCATTGGTCGTTATGAGGGGTACTACATGTACAATAGTACAGTCGATATCATGTTTAGCGACTATTTACAAGATGATTTATAATCAGCCGTATCTAAGATTGACAGTATAATGTAAGACAAATGTCAAGTAGAAAGCTTCTACATGTAGCCAGGTAGGACCTTTCTGTTTACATGTAACTCATTCACCCCTGAAAAATTTAACTGACAAATCCAGTTTTTCAAAATAAGCCTAGTCCATTTTAGACTATTTAGGGTTGATTTTAACAATATGTTTCAAAATAACAAACAGTGCAGACTCTGGTCAGAGGGCTCCTGCAGGAGCCCTCTGATCAGGGTATACACTTTTTGTATAAGACAAGTGTACTATTCACAGGTGCAATGTTTGTTAATGACGAGTATACTCGTCACAAGGGTTGAATGCGTTAACATTTCCTGCATTAAGTTGTTATCATCATCTAAGATTTGAGATAATCCTCGCGTCTTCATACATGTAGAATGACATTTAATACCAGGCTGACTGTCAGCTTTTGGAGAAGTATCAAGTAATTATGTATACATTTCCCATAATTAGACACAAAATATTGATAATAATTTGAATACAACGAAACTCTTCAATTTCGACTTTTAAAAGAGGCCTCTCAACTCTTGCAACACCATGGGCCTGTTTAAAATGTACTGATTACATTTGCAAACATTGTAGACCCATATCAGAGGGCTCCTGTAGGAGCCCTCTGATCAGGGTCTACATTGTTTGCTTATTTAGATAAGTATTTATTATACTTCCCAGAATTCCAAGAAGACTGGTTCATGTTTTGGTATCTAAAAAGACCCACAAGGGAGCCTAATAACCCACACTAGTTATTTAGTTTTGAATGCGTTTTGAATCGTCTCTCTTTTTTCTAGTTTTGAAGACAGGTGAATACTTAAAGCAGGTTAATGCTTTACTTTCAGCCTACTTATCTGCAAGGATATAGGATATATCTTTTATGGTGAAAATTCGTAATAATATCAGTTGGAACTATTAATATCAGTGGAAGAATCAAATGGAGGCGTAAAAATGCGTATTTATGGGGTAATGGATTAAGTAGGAATGACTAACATCTTCATTGTACATACATGTAGGTTAAACTGGAGTTTTAGGAGAGGAATCACATAGGCTTTGCCTGTTGTCCAATCCTTTTCTTCTGAATAAAATATTGTTTAAACTAGAATACGTTACGCGGCGTCTGATCAGGATCGAAACTGTTTGCAAATGTAAGTTATGTCAGTATTTGGTAGTGAAAAGTTATTTTTTAAAAAGAATATTTAATTTTTCACATTATTTTGCTTGAATAAGTTCATAAACTATACTACTTGAAATCTGAAGTAGACGAAAGGGTTCAATGGGGCATTACTGTGCACCTGGGCGAAAATTCCGAGTGTGTACGTGTATGCATAATTATTGTTTGATAATTTAAGCCTATCTTTTATAACATCAGCGTGTCATATAATCAGAAATTTGATTCACGCACTATTTAGAATTAAAACTAATATAAGTGATTGACAAAAACCCAGTTTTCATTGATGCAAGATTAATATCACAGCAAGTAAACATTTATTAGCAGTGAACGCTATATATCTATATTGATCCCTTAACACCTACATGTACTTCAACAGTGTCGCCGTCAAAACGAATTCAAATGTAATTCATTTTGGTTAAAATAAACATAAAAACCAATAACAAACAGATTGAAACCAGATCAGACGCCAGGGATCTGGTTCCAAACTGTTTGCAAAAAAACGGGTCAGTCTACACGTTCCGAGTTATATAAAATTATGGTTTAGGGGAATGACGTCAATTCATAATGAGTATGTATAAAGATCCCTTTTATCGGTAATCATGCACGCCTATAAGGTATACATTAAAAATCTGAATAAATACATAACAGCATAATCTGGCTTATTTGAAAAGAAATTAGTGAAGCTATTTGCAGGATCTTTAACGTGATTTTTACGTATAATAAACGTTGTTAGCTTCAAATATGCCACCAGGTTATATTATAAACTGAACCTCTTTAAATCGTTGCAAATAAAACACCGAACCACGACAAACATCCTTGGTTCTGATCAGACGCCGAACAAAAGACAAAAAGGATACATTAGGGCTCAAGATAAGGGGAGTTTTTCAAAACTTAAAATCTTTATTTCTGAATAAAAACCTTTGGTGTCACTACTCATTAGAATCGTATTCGTGACGATTCTAATGAGTAGTCACACAATATGATTTGGTGCTAAAATGAGTGTGAAAATGTTGAATTTGTTTAAGTCACGCCCTTTTATCAAGAGACCTGCAACCAAGTGATAGGACTTTTTTCCTTGAGTGTGATGTATTTAAGCCATGACCTCTAACGACGTATCATATACGCGTCAGTTATAATCAAAGCGCTGAAAGCGCTAAAGGCCTAGGGACTGGCATGATTAATGAACTAAAGAAATTGTAGTGATGATATTGAAACAAAACATCATTTTTTAAATCAATATCTATTAAGAAAATCACAATAGTATGCCAAGCAGTTGTTCTCAGTACCCGGATGCCGATAGAGAGGTGGGACAACTTTCAAAGTGACCCTGATCAGAAAAAGGGTTTGTATATCTATTAGCTGGGACGACTTTCAAAGAGACCCTGATCAGAAAAATGGTTTGTATATCTATTAGCCATCTGAAGGCTGGAGGAAATAAAGAAAATATGGACGCTTTAGAAATTATCCGTCGAATGAAGACTGTAGAGGCATTTTCACAACTCAGGATTCAGTTCAGGAAACGAAATTTGGTTAGTTTTTGTTAGCATTGATAGAATGCATTACTTGTAGTTGTTGTAAGGGTGTGAAATGCACGTGTATCGAATGAGCATCTATCCATGTGTAGTGGCGAAAGTGAAAGTACTTAAGGAGACTTCGATAGTATACACATATGGCAGGGGTAACATGACATGACAACACTCGTTGTGCGGTGTTTGGTTAAATACTAATCATTTTTATAAATATTTCATCGACTCTGCGTGTAAATTTGCATATGTAAAACAATTGAACGTGTTTTGTGTTACTGTACTTCAAATATGAGCTTATTTTTAGATTCTTACATGCCCTGTGCAATAGATTAGATCTATATTGTATTGCATTTATTTTGAACTGATCCCATGAGAGATGGTAATTGTTAAGCATGTCGAGTTTGGGGTGTTACTAATATTAGTCCTGTGTTTTAATTCCAGGATGAGCACCAGCACTGAGGAGGCTCACACATATATAGCCAAGGCATGAACGAAAGAAAATACCGTATTTACCCTAACAGTTCGGACACAAAAAAATAATTATATTTTTTGCTGTCCGAATTCATTATAAATTATTTCAATTCTTTTTAGGTGGTGTCCGAAGACATAATAATCTGTAACATGTATATTCTAAACGAAAAATTGTTTCCCCTCACACATGTTTTCTAAGACCAACATGGCGGCCGCGGTACATCAAAACGAAAGTACGGAAATTCTGATGCATTCCGATACCGCTGAAAGTTTTATTAAGCTGGCAGTTAAAAGAAGTGACAACTAAAATTAAATCTGATAATCACCTTAAATGTCCGCTAATAGCATCCATAAAGTATCCCCTCTATTCAGAGACCAATTTATACAAGAATGGAATACTTCAATAACAAATATGTCCAAACTGTCATTTTATTGCAAATTTAAAAAAGAATTCTGTTACGAGCCATATCTTGATAAAATAAGATATGACTCTAACAGAATTCAATTTACTCGGTTATGGTTATCGTCCCATTCGTTAGAAATAGAATCAGGAAGATATAGGGGTATTGTAAGAGAGGATCGTTTTTGCAGGATGTGTAATTTCAACTGCGTTGAATCAGAATATCATTTTGTATTATGTTGTCCAAAATATGCAAGTTTACGTCGACAATATTTGGGAAATGTTTCTTGGCCATCTATAGGAAAATTCAATTCATTGCTTAGTTCTAAAAATAGAAATGTAATAAATAAGCTTTCAATTTATATCAAGAAGGCAAATAGTTTACGCCAAAAAACCCTAGAGTCTTTAACTGTTTCGTAATTCTGATGGAAAATCTATCTTGTTGGATGAAGTGTTTGTATTTGATATATGTGTTTGTGTAAGCATATTTATTGTATTATGCCATGTTCTTTATATGTATGTAATTAGCCAAAGGCAAATTGTTGCCGATATGCTAATAAAGCTGAAACTGAAACTGATTCATACTTGACAAACACATACATGATTTACACCTGATGTGTTGAAAACATCACAGCATAATTGAAGAGCTCTCCCAGGTGCAGTAACTAATGACGCAGTGTGATGTGATTAGCGGCACCGGCCTTTGTCGTAACCAAACTGTGAAAACAGTAGGTGAGTTTGTCTGTTTTATTTGTTAAGTGTTAAGTGTTGTCGGTGTTCTATTTTATTTACCAATATTGTCAGTGTTCTCTGTAATAAGCATATTTGAAATCTGTATGTAAATTATTTTTTGATTGGCTACTAGATTAATTATCAATTAATCCAATCAATTCTTCTGCAAGATATTATCCAATGAAACTCTCTACGGACTCGACAGAAATGTTTAAAAACGATGGGAAAATCATATTTGTTGTTCAAAATGGATAAGTTTGTGCAACGTTTTAAGAGTGGCGAAGACGCCTTGCTTCAGGCGTGGAAGGATAATCCAATTCCAAAGGGTCAGCCAAAACGTCCTGTTGGGAGGCCAAAGAAACGGAAAGCAGAAGACCAGCTAGAGGGAGCTTCCAAACGCCCAAACAACAGAGACATCAATGAAGACCACTCGGACCCACTGCTTACGTCCTCAACACCAACAAAACGTGGAGCGTACAAAGCATTCACTTTGAAGCAGAAGCGGGAAGTGGCTGACTTTGCATGCCGCCGAGTTGATACAGCCTCTGAACAAGGAGTTCAAAGCCAGCCGTACCTGGGCAGAAAAGTTCATGAGACGCCACGAGCTGGTATTACGCGCAAAGACCTCAGTAGCCCAACGCCTTCCAGCTGACCTTGAATCCAAAATTGCCAGCTTCCATGAATTCATTGTTCAGCAGCGGGAGCTAGACGAGTTTGACGACAGACTTATTATCAACATGGACGAAACCCCCATGTACTTTGACTTAGTTTCTGGTAAGACAGTTGAAAGGAAAGGACAAAAATCTGTACGAATCAGAACCACTGGAAGTGAGAAGCGTCACGTGACAATTGTGCTTGCCTACTCTGCAGCCGGTGACATGCTGCCTCCAATGATAATTTTCAAAGGAAAGAGGCCCTTGGACATACCTCACCCACCAAAATGGATAGTGTGTGTTCAGGAGAAGGCGTGGATGGACGAGACCCTGGTGCTGAGATGGCTGTCCGACATCTACTTACCTTTTACCCAGAAGGATCGTTCTATGCTTGTTATGGGCAGTTTCCGAGCTCATCTGACAGAGAAAGTTAAGAAGTGTATGAGGAATGGCAACATCGTACCGGCAGTGATTCCTGGAGGCTGCACGTCGAAGGTCCAACCCTTGTATGTTTCCACCAACAAGCCTTTCAAGGGGGGGCTGAGGAAGAGCTGGACTAGTTTTATGCGCAACGCCACTAGGGATTCTGCAAACACCGGGGAACGCATCAAGACAGCTTCTAAGGCTGAACTTGTGTCATGGGTTGAGGGTGCGTTCCAACACATCGCAGCAAATAGGACACTTGTGATCAAATCAGTTCATGTGTGCGGGATCAGCAACAGTCTGGGTGGGAGTCAGGACGAATTAGCCCGTAGCAACAGTGACAGTGACTGTGAGAGTAGTGATGGGGAAGAGTTTGAGGGGTTTAGCCCTGAGGATGTACCAGACGATATGTTCGATTGAATTTAGTGTGGAATGATCAGGCGTTAATCTTTCACCTGTTTTGCGCGTCATAGCAACTTACAGCATCTTGGATCCAATTAGACGCCGCGTAAATCGGTTTCTAATCAGGATCCAAACTGCTTGATAATCGCTTAATCGATTCTTATGTTTGATTAATGCTTGACACTTTTTAACAATACTGCAATAATATATATAATATTTGCGTATCTAACAGGGGAAAGGTTACGCGATTATCATAAAGTGCTGCTCTGCCATATGGCTATTTGGTGTGGTTTTGAATGTGCTTTCGACGAGTGCTTTCTTTTGGATTACATATATCAATTAGGAATAGTTATTAGTGAATGAAATAAATGGCGAGGAAGAACCCCGGTAGTGGCCAGTCACAACCTCAAGTTGTCTGGACCCGGCGTTTTGCGCACCGGAAGACAAAATCAAAATTTGCTACGTTAATTTCGCACCTAGGTTCGACTGTGTTGCATTGTGAATAGTTAACCCTTATACTGCGGTGATATCGTCTGCTTCAAAATTGTCGTCTGCGATGTTTGTTAAATTTTAGATTGATCCATTTTTTAAGTTCAGAAATGTCGCGTGTCAAACAGTTTTGATCCAGTTCAGACGCCGCGTAATGCGGCGTCTGATCTGGAACAAAACTGTTTGCAAAAATCAGTTAAGTCGCGATCAGCAGTCAAAGTGTTAACTCTGAGCGCTAAAGGTAATATCGTCTGCAATTATCACCCACCGGTGCTTAGATTGTTTTGACGGTGTAGTTTTAACAGTTCGGATCCAAATGCAACGTCACATTACACGGCGTCTTATCTGGATCCACACAGCTTATATAAAATATTTTGCCCCATGCATTCGAAAAGCTCCGAATTCTGATATTTGCTGGTATTACACAAACCTCAACAAAATAAAGTTGAATAGGTAAAACAACATGATACTGAAAAACGAAACTCAGTTACTCGGCATTTGATTCAAATCAATGTTGTTTTGCAAGTTATATAATGTATAGTTGCGAAAGGCAGGCGAAGGTTTACAGTGGAGAATACGTTATTATTTCCGTTTAAACGCAAACCCAGACGTAGAAATTGACAATTGCTGACAAAATATATTTTCCTTTTGAGTGCGGAACACAGTGAGTAGTGCGATCAGGCGCCCGTCACCAGGCGTCTGATCTGGCTACTAACTGTTTGCAATTGAACCAATAGTTTTAGGTTAAACAGGTAAACTGTGAAAGAATAACGCCTTCTCCACTGGGTTATAGACATCTACGTATCAATAATTTATTGCATTCAACATTTGTTTTGGTGTTGATCTTTTATGAAGCATATAGTATAGGCATAGTCTGTTTAAAAAAATAAAATATGAATGTGAAGCTTATTTCTTGCGTTTGTTGTCTGTAGTGCATTCCTCGTGACTGCACTTTGCCAATTTTGTTTGTTTTTCACAACCTAATAATCTTGTCGTTATGAAATATAACCACTTAAAATTTCTTAGCAATGATTGAGTTTCAAACAGCAGGTATCCAGGCCATATGTCGAGTAACTCGGCGTCTGATCAGGATCCGTGTTCTGTGACACGTTTACGTGAATGTGAATTTTTTTAACAGTACAACATGAATTACAGCCGTAGCGATCAAAACAACAGGCGAAGGGTAGAGTAAAAGAATTTACTTTATTAGAAAAAGTATTTGCGTATGACACAGGTTCAGTTAGGATCCAAACAGTTTGCAAGTCATACGTGTCAGACAAAGACCCGTCTATTACTGCCCAAACTTGAAAACAACATGTTGATTAGACAGCTGTCAACTTTCTGTTACGTATAAAAATAACTGCACTGGCTAGCTACCCTGCTCAAAATAACCTCCTGTGTTCTCATTCTGTACTTCATTTCGTCTGCTGTAAATAAATGTGGACTTTATCAAACTCAAATTTATCAGGCGATTTCGTTTAATCATATTAGATTAGATTTCCGCACATCATTTTTATAAGGTCAATTTAGACAAGAATTGGGGAAACGTATACACAATTCTATAGCAGACGGGTCGATCTAAAAATAGAATTGTGTTGTGTCAATCCGCTGCCTCGATCTCCCTGTGTCGCGCCGTCTGCTGTCTCCTGTGTAAGAAACAAAAGGATAAACTGGCTGAATGGCATAGACATTTAGGAATAAGCTACGAGTTATGGTAAACAGTTTGAACTTATTTTGGCAGTTGTAGAAAAGGTGTAAAGTTTAACAATTCAATAACTCGATCTACCCGTGCCGTATTGTCGAAAGAGAAAAGCCTCGGCGTCTCTAAATACAGTTCTATATTTACAGACCTTAATTGCACAGCATTAACCATTTACCTCTGTCCACGAGATCGATCTCAGCAAACAGTTTGGATCCTGAAAAAAAAGCTGAATATACTCTTGTCGGCTTAACGTTGGCTACTTAACATTCGGGATTATTTTACGTGGAATCACTCCGCTGTCGTTCTACTGCGGACTATGCTAGTAGGCGGTAAATGGGCGATTGGCAATAGGAATAGCCTTCAATCTGCTGTATAAAAACGGAGTCAGCTTGATTTATCCGTTTAAATCCACAGCCTGATGCCATTTTCTCATGATATTGTGTAGCGTTTCAATGAATAAGGTAAAAAGAAAGCCTCAAGCTTTTTCTGAAAAAAGTATTTTTGGGTTTTAGCAGCATAAATGTTGTGTGCCGTGACGGCTACGTGAAGGACGAAGTTGGTATACCTACTAAGGCCTTACGGGCCCTAACGGCCCCTAGGCCAAAAATTATACCTGTGGTGTTATACTTGTCTTGTACACGCAAGCTTGACAGAGATAGGACACCTACAGTGGAGAATCTGTTATTCTTTCCCGTTTAAACGCAAACGTACGCAAACGCAAAGCGCTAAAACGTAGAAAAGAACAACTTTTGAACAATTCTGATAATTCTTGTTTATCTTGGTGGCAAACAGTTTGGAGCCTGATCAGACGCCGGGTTACCCGGCGTCTGATCTGGCTCCAAACTGTTTGCACTGCAAATAAAAGTTTTAGCGTAAACGCGTTTATTGGGAAAGAATAACAGATTCTCCACTGTATGATCAGAGTCTAGACTGTTTGCCATTATGCAATACATTGCAAAAGGTTCGTAATGGTTAGAAATGGAATAAACTTAACTATAGAAACTGGAATTTAACCCTACCCCAATAGAAGCACCTTTTAACACATTTAATTTATTCCTCTATACTGAAGAAAGTATTAATTAAGTCATGAATATGCATCATACTAAATGTTTTCTTTATTCTAGCACATGGTAGCTTAACTCTTTGAGCCCTAGTCACGCATATAGGCGTGTTTTCAAACAGTGTACTTGTGAATAGTACACTTGTCCTATGCAAACAGTGAAGACCCTGATCAGAGGGCTCCGAAAGGAGCCCTCTGATCAGGGTCTTCACTGTTTGTCACAATGCCAAACATTGACAAAAACAACCCTTAAAAGTCAGAAATGGACTAGACTAAAATAGAAACTGGAATTGTCCATGTAAAGTTTCAGGGAGGAAAGAGTTAAAGCAGGCTGTATTCAACTTTGAAAATCGTAAATTGTTTCAGTTACATGTCATTTACATGTACAAATGTAGTGCAATTTATTGCATTGTATTTTGCATTTGCGTTTAAACGGGAAACATAAAATCTTCTCCACTGTTCTGAGCATAAACACTTTTCGTTCTTATAGTTTTTGTGTTTGTATCAAGTGATAAATAAAAGAATTTTGAAAACTTTAAAAAAGACTTACATTTTTCCACACCGGTTACATGTACTGCTATATCGTACAAACTATAGTTTAACACATCACATATTAGACACATCCAATACTTCAAAAAGTATAAAGTACACCTCTTACTGTGGCATTTAGTAACATGTCATTTCGATCCAATAAAACCTTGCAATTGTCACCACGTAAATTGTTAGTATTTAAGACGGTGTGCTGCATATCACAATATTTTCTATCATCCACAAGAGTAGACAGTCATTAGCAAACAGTGAAGACCATGATGAGACGCCGCAAACTGCGGCGTCTCAACATGGTCTACACTGTTTGGTATTTCATATTAAATGATGTAAATCACTGCAGTGTCTTTAGAACACCTTGTTCATGCATTTCTAGATTGAAATCTTCCAACAAGCGCATAGGTAGATACAATTGCAATATCCAATCAGTCATGGGTTAATGTAAGATGGAAGTATAGGAACTGTCTGCTTTACTTTCATCCTGATTTAAGCACCATCCTGTGTCCATCATCGAACTTAAACCCTCTCGTGATTGGTCGAAATAGCACAGGTGGTATTGATGATGAATTACATGTATATCAATACAGCGGAAATATAGTACATTGTATATGCAATCCTCGCATATTTTGAAGAAACCAAGAGAAATTGTAATTAAATTCAGATTCCGATCAGAGATTCAGCTATTGGTCTGCTGACTTGAATAAATATTATTCTACAGAAGCCCGTTTCAATAATTATCCTACAGAAGCCCATATCAATATTATTCTACAGCAGTACATATCAATAATATCATACAGAAGCCCATATCAATATTATCCTACAGAAGCCCATATCAACAGAAACCTATTACAATATTATCCTACAGAAGCCCATATAAATATTATTTTACGGCAGCCCATATCAAAACTATCCTACAGAAGCTCATATCAATATAATTCTACAGAAGCCCATATCATTGATACATGTAATTCTACAGCAGCCCATATCAATATGATCCTACAGAAGCCCATATCAACAGAAACCTATTACATTAAGCCCATATCAATATTATATACGGCAGCCCATATCAATATTATCCTACAGAAGCTCATATCAATATTACCCTGCAGAAGCCCATATCAATATTATCATACAGAAGCCCATATCAATAATATCCTACAGAAGCCCATATCAATATTATCCTACAGAAGCCCCATATCAATATTATCCTACAGAAGCCCATATCAATAATATCCTACAGAAGCCCATATCAATATTATCCTACGTTGTACAGAAGCCCATATCAATATAATCCTATAGAAGCCCATATCAAAACTATCCTACAAAAGCCCATATCAATACCACGTGTAGTCTACAGAAGCCTATATCAATAATATCCTACAGAAGCCCATATCAATATTATCCTGCAGAAGCCCATATCAATACTATCCAACAGAAGCCCATATCAATATTATCCTGCAGAGGCCCATATCAATTCTATCCTACAGAAGCTTATATCAATATTATTCCACTGCAGCCCATATCAATATTATTCTACATACAGCAGCCAATTTCAATACTACCCTACAGAAGTCAATATCAAAATTATTCTACATCAACCTACATGTATATCAGCCCATATCAATATTATACAACAGACGCCCATATCAATATTAGTATACAGAAGCCTATTGCAATATTATTCTACAGAAACCCATACTAATATTATCCTACAGCAGCCCATATATATACTATCCTACAGAAGTCAATTTCAATAGTATTCTACAGAAGCCCATATCAATAATATTATATAGATCCCTTTATCTCTCCAAAATCAAAATAAATACAGCACTTATTAATATCAACAGATGAAAATTATAACGCATATGCCAAATTTGGAGTCTGGTACAGTGGAGGAAACGTTTAAACACAAACCAAACGCAAACGCAATGCACTAAAATGAAGAAAAATCAAATTTAATTATTTTAATCTGAGTGGCAAACAGTTTCGAGCCTTATCAGACGCCGGGTTACCCGGCGTCTGATAAGGCTCCAAACTGTTTGCAATTGAAATAATAGTTTTGGCGTTAACGCGTTTTTTGAAAATGAATAACGTCTTCTCCACTGTAAAACATAACTTAAGTTATTTGTTGAATATATTTGTCAACATGCCAGTTAGATAAAACAATGTTGAGACGTAACCTTGAGCCTGCGACAGGTCTTCAAAACAAACGCCCAATGGATCGTGATTGGTGTTAGAAAAAATGATTCTATAATCACGCGTTTGTCTGTTTCGCGATTTAAATTTTTGTGAAATATATTACTCCTGTAAATAAAAAAACCAAGTCAGAAAATTCTGATTTCTTTCGTAGATGTTACAGTGTTTAAGTGTCCCCAATACTGGTAATAAGTCTGGGAATAGATCAGTAAACCAAGGGTCCTTAGTACAATGTCAATAAGCACAACGCCAGCAAAATATCTAGTCAACCCTATTACATTGTAGTTCAAAACATCAATTATATTGGGTACCATTGCCGGAGAAGCAGTTGCATAACCTTTAACTTGTTTCTAGATTGGAATACAGATAGCCACTTAAAGCAGGTTGAAAGTACTTTCAGCCTGCTTTAAGCTACCATCTGCTAGAGTATTAAAAATAGTTGTTATCTCAAACTCAAACTCAGAGTTTGAGTTTGAGTTGTTATCATACTTATTCATAACAATATAAATTGGAACTATTTGCCTCAGGGGAGAAATAAGTTAAAGGTGTAAAAAGGCGTATTTATGGCATGATGGGTTATTGTGGTACGAAAGTAAAGAGATTTCTGCAATACTGTGGTTCTGCATTAAAGCAGACATATGAAATACACGTCGTGTATCTCTTTATGATACAGTGGAGAATGTGTTATTCTTTCCCAATAAACGCGTTTACGCTAAAATGTTTATTTCTACTGCAAACACTTTGGAGCCAGATCAGACGCCGGGTAACCCGGCGTCTGATCAGGCTCCAAATGGTTTGCCACTCAGATAAAAATGAATTGTAAAACAAATCTAAAAATTGACTTTTTTTTTCTACGTTTTAGTGTTTTGCGTTTGCGTTTCGTTTGCGTTCAAACGGGAAATAATAACGTTTTCTTCACTGTACCATGGAGAAATTACATGACTGTACCCAACGAATACAGAGTCCAATGCGATAGTGTTTGTTAGCTCTTATCATGTTAAGCGCGACTTGGCTGACATTTGAAAACAGTTTGGATCTAGATCAGACACCGCGTCACTTGGCGTCTGATCTGGATCAAATTGTTTTGCACTTAAATTAAACTTTTTCTCGAGGTACCCAAGCATAAAACTGAGTTGTGTTCGTTTCTACGACGATATATTTAGAAGCAGACAATTCGACTTGATAAGAGTTACATGTAAAATGCACGATAACGACAAAACTTTATATTGAACATGTATATATCAGCAACATGTATCTATAAACAAGGAGACTACACGAAACCCTATTTTAAACGACACGCATTGTTGTTGCTGTTTTAAATAGATATTAGTTTCATGCAGGAATAAAGTTATATAGAATGGCCCTTTGGGATCTTTAGATGTGCATTTCTGTTGTTCTGCAGTAATAATACCTGTATTCAAAATGGTGGCTTTTGAAGACATATATACACATTGTATTTGTGACAGCCGAATGCAAGTTAGACTGTATGAGATTAACGTCTTCGCTGCCAAATTAATCGTGAGAAATTTACCCCTTCACCGTTTTATTGCCGTCTGTTTCAATTTTGTTGTTTGTAAGATCGTTTGAAAGTGAGATTTAATGTAGTATGACTTAAAGCATATCGATACGAGTGTCAAACAGTTTGAATCCTGATCAGAAGCCGCGTGACGCGGCGTCTGATCAGGATCCAAACAGTTTGCAAAGTCGCCCTTTGGCGCCAATGGCAGTTAAGGAGTTAACAGTGATTGCTCGGGTCACAGATCAACTATAAGCTTAAATATACACACTATTTTGATTGATTACCTAAACCTCTCACCGCCATAGTCGAATTAAATCGACATTATAAACAGTTTGGATCCAGTTCAGACGCCGCGTGACGCGGCGTCTGATCTGGTTCCAAACTGTTTGACACACGTAAAAATATTTCTTCAGTCAGAACTTTACACAAGAAAAATGCATAAAATTGAAGTTGACTTTTAGCAGACAACATTTTGTCAGCGCTAGGGTAAACGCGATGGTCAATTTTGACGAGGAAAGTGTTAAAGTCGAGACATTTATTTAATACAACCCATTAGTACATAGTTTGATGCCAGCCCCGGTGTCTATAATGTTGATACACAAACATCAACATGTGTCGATAAATTATGACACTTTATCATCCCAATGATCTGGATCCAAACATTTAACACATATTTCACCAAGCACTTTCAACAATATATGCACAATAAATCATGCAGACAATCAATTAAAGTTTGTTAATTCGACAAATTAAAGCACTGCTTTATTTGTGTGTGTTTTTTAAGCATGGTTGACTCTAAAACAATGAAGAAGTAAAGCAAAATGTTCCGATTGATTCTTTACTTCCGCTCTTTCTAAAACTACAACCTGTCTTAAACATCATTAAAACATCATTTGAATGATTTTATAGCGAATCTTCACTGCAACGCCATCCCTTCAGCCCCATGACATTGTCTGCTTAACCCTTTCACGGCCAAATTTGTCGTGATATTTTTACCCCTTCACCGTTTCATTGTCGTCTGCTTCAATTTTGTTGTCTGCAATGTCGTTTCAAAATTAGAAAACAGGTAGTATGACTGAAGAAATTTCAAAACGAGTGTCAAACAGTTTGGATTCTGATCAGGATCCAAACTGTTTGTTAACGCTCTTTTAAGCGTCATTGAGAGTGAAAGGGTAAAAAATTGTCGTCTGCTTTTATTTCTCAAATTCAAATTGTAAATAGTTTGGTTGAAGAAACACCAAAATGAGTGTTAAACAGTTGTGATCCTATGCAGACGCCAAGTTACAGTGGAGAATCTGTTATTCTTTCCCAATAAACGCGTTTATGCTAAATCTATTATTTGCAGTGCAAACAGTTTGGAGCCAGATCAGACGCCGGGTAACCCGGCGTCTGATCAGGCTCCAAACTGTTTGCTACCAAGATAAACAAGAATTATCAGAAGTGTCCAAAAGTTGTTCTTTTCTACGTTTTAGTGCTTTGCGTTTGCGTACGTTTGCGTTTAAACGGGAAAGAATAACAGATTCTCCACTGTAACTCGGCGTCTGATCTCGATCACGACTATTTGCAAATGACAGTGCATTCGAGTCATCGCATTGAATAGGATTACCTTAATCCACCGTATTTAAAGACTCAATCCCCGCACAAAACTCCGTACACGCCTTCCAGATCCAATTCCAAACATTTGATTAACGAGCTGGGTCGAAAGATCTCTTGGACGATATGCGGACTTTTGCAACTGAAGATCAACTCCCACCACAAAACCCGTGCAGGGGGTACATTTGAGTCCTGTCAACATGGACTTATGACGTCAATACGGGTATACGAGTAACCGTAGAGAGACATTGACTTTGGCCACCCGGAATACAGCACCAACTCTCCAATAAAGGAATAATTAGAGATTATTAAAGATATACAACTGCTAAATGCAAGACGACACTAATACAGAAAGCTCCTGAAAGAGTAATATCCATTATCGACGTCTTGCATTAAGTAGACACATGTATTTAACCTCGGAAAGTTTTTATTTTAAATGTCGATTGAGAAAGGTTTTACTGTGGTGAGAATATAGGCCGATCAGCCATTGATGTACATTAGTACATGTTAACACTTAAACTGCTATTAGCATATATTGATGCATTTGGAAAACAGTGTAGACCCAGACCAGACAGTACCTAAAAGAGCTAACTGATAAGTATCGGAACTGTCTTTATATAGGACATGTTTGACACGAGTCTACACTATTTCCTAAATAATGTTTTACTTATCATATTAGCCAATGTAATAGTTCAAATGATAGATGTTCATTGTGACAGGACTTTTAAATGTGAATATAACCCAATTCACTACCTTACCACGTGTTCAATAATTATCTGCAAACAGTTTGGATCCTGATCAGATGCCGCGTATGCGGCATCTGATCAGGATGCAAACAGTTTGATACTTATAGCTCATAAGAGAAAGTACCTAAAATAACAGTTATGAAATAAAAGCAGACGACAATTAATTCAAGCTGATGACGTCATACCAGTGAAGGGTTTAAACAGAAAAAGGGGTAACCATTATCTGGCTGAACTATCGATTTATTTTGAAATTGTAGTCTGCTTGAAATAATTATGCATTTTACCGGACGAAGGATCAAATACTGCTTATAAAGTTATTACTAAGCACGTGATAAGGATCCAAACAATCATGATTTATTAATCTACATTATGTTATATTATCATTTTAATCAACGTATCGCTTAATAGGAAATTGCATTCATGTTTGTATTTAACTGAATAGTTATCAATACAATAATGGAATAGTTTTATGTTAAAATGCCGAGTTATCTGATATTTGATATGTATGAACCAAACATAAATGTGAATGTCAGTAAAATAAAACACTTAGCAGGATAAAGGTTAATAGTACATTCTCTAATTGTCAGAAATAAAAACATATGATTTAGCTCTGTAGCATAGTGCTCTGTCAAATAATGATGCAAAACGTTTCTTCGGTAGAAGTTCTTTCATCCTGCATTAAGACACCATCTGCATTAAGGGTCCTCATTTTTATTCACAAACCGATCGATCAAACCGTTAACTCCAAAGATGCGCATATTTACGTAATTAGTTTATTTTTCAACTCACAAAAATATAGTTCCAATTTATTCAGTCAAAAATATGTATCATAGAATTAGTTTTAATTCTATCAGAGTGCAGCTTAAAGCAAGCTGAAAGTAATGCAGAATACACACAGACACATTCTGTCGCAGGACTGCCATTTCTGCAGAATTTTCCGAAATCTTCGGATTTTTATCCAAGCATTATGGTACCTTAAAGCAGGCTGCAAGTAAAACAGAATTCGCCATAAGACGTCTTCTGTTTAACTTTCAATCTGCTTTAAGTAATCGTGCTTGAACAACAGCAAATTTGGAACTCTTAGGATTTTTCATGATCAATTAATGGCAGCCCTGCTGCTTTACTTTCAATCTGCTTTAAGAGGGAAAAATCCTGCAAAACTAGAATCAGGCTATGGGGTAAGGGGTTAAGAAACTACAGCATTAAGGATCGTATTCTTATTTAACCTTTTCACTACTAAATATTTCGTGAGATTTTAACCCCTTCACCGTTTCATTGTTGTTAGCTTCAATTTTGTTGTCTGCAATATCGTTCCAAAGTTAATTATAAGGCAGTATGACAAACAAAATTTAATACGATTATCAAACAGTTTTGATCCTGATCAGACGCCGCGGAACGCTTTGCAAACGCGCTTTTGGGAGTCATTGAGAGTCATCGATTTACAGCGACATTGGACTGCATCATATTTTGTGGTCAACTAATTAAAGGCCATGACCTTTATCACCATAGCGAAGATTTTGCGATAATATTTGCCTTTATGTTTCAATTTTGTAAAACGCCGAGTAACTTGGCGTCCCGTCAATGATCTAAACTGTTTGATATTCGGATTAAACCTTTCAAAAAGAAATAGCAGAATAAAACCACTACAGTGGATATGGTCTGTTACATGATTGTACACTCAGTGCAAAAAGAAACGCACACTTTTATTACAATATCATCTGTATGTAGAAGGAACGTATTTGTGAAATAATATTTTCATTACAGTCAGTAGTTCCGTCTTGGCCTATCAATTTTGAAAATGAGAGGTTTATCATTGAATTGGTATCATCACAACCTGTATAAATCGGTGCGATGTTTTCAACAGGCACTAGTTAACTCTTTCGCTGCCAAATTAATCGTGAGATTTTTATCCCACCACCGTTTCATTGTCGTCTGCTTCAATTTTGTTGTTTGCAAGATCGTTTCAAAGTAAGATTCAAAGAAGTATGACTTAAAGTATATCTATACGAGTGTCAAACAGTTTGGATCCTGATCAGACGCCGCGTTACGCGGCGTCTGATCAGGATCCAAACTGTTTGAAAACGGGCCTTTTGACGTCATTAAGAGTGAAAGGGTTAAAATACAGCACAGTAATTTTAAGAATATGTTTTTCTAAACTTGTGGTTGAATTAAATTGATCTTGAGATATGGTCTTGGTATCTTAAAAAAAAAAAAATCTCTGAGCACAATGTGCGTTTCTTTTTGTACTGAGTGTATACAGGAGAAAACGTCTTCGATGAGTTACGGTCAAGACTGAGATATCAAACAACGATTGTTGCCATGTTTATCTCTTTAATCTACAGTCAGATTATGAAAGGGATTAATTCTGACCCCTATGACGATACATGTATATATTTATTTGTTTATTTAAGTCTCATTTATGTACAAACAATAGTTACGAATCATATAGCACATACAATTAGTACATGACCATTGCAGACTCACAGTCTATCATGTAAACAAATAACCTGATTTATTACATATTCCGTGTATGGTACTATTTGTCATGTTTGCGTTGATTGTATATTAATACAGTAAAACTTCGCTATTACGACCACTAAAGCGAGGGCTAATTGACCGTATAATAGACAGGTGACAGCTTAAAGCAAGGTGACAGTGAAACAGAAAGCTCCTAAAGGAGCTTTCTGTTTCACTGTCACCTTACATTAAGCAGTTACCTACCGTAAAATCTCTAATGATTAACATATTTTAGCGGTCGTAATAAAGAGGTTTTACTGTATTATGCATATCTCCTGTATGGAGGAAATAAAATATTGAATTGAATTGGGTTGTTGTAGGATATCGTCAATACAGAAAGCCCCAACAGGTCTGGGGAGCTTTCTATAATATTTCTATCCAGCAATAAGAAATTATAATATATATATGCGTACACGGGTATTCTGTTGAGTGGTACGTCTGAGACACGATTGTATATCCTAGAGTTTACCCCTCGCATGTACATGAATGACAGTTTCAATGACGAATGATTTGATTCGAAAAGTCGTATAATTCAATTCAAAAGCAATGTCTTTATTCAGTTGATTGATATACATTTAACCGCCAAATGTTATCACACGGTCCACCATTTCATCATCTAATCGCCTGCTTCAAGCCTTTCATTTACACAATGTCGTCTGCTTTGCTACTGCTGTTGTATCCACCTCCTTTTCAAAAGTAAACTTAAGGCAGTAATATAAAATTATGACCCACGAAATATACAACGAGTGAGTACACAATTAAATGTAAAACGTGTTGATTCAGATTAGACCCCGTCTTACGCGGCGTCTCGTCCGGGTCTTTACTGTTTGTAAAATCGACCATTATCGAAGATAGGGTTAGAATTCCGAAACACAATAATGGTTATTCTTGTTGGTCATTCGAGACAGCTTTAAAATCACATGACAATGAATAATCAATAAGTGCTGCTTCGGGGCGAATATTGTGGCATAGCTTTAACCCTTTACCTCATAGCCTGTTTCTAGTTTTGGAGACAGGTGACCACTTAAAGCAGGTTGAAAGTAAAGCAGAATGTGCCTTAAGGCACATTCTGCTTAACTTTCAGCCTGCTTTAAGCTAAAATCTGCTAGGATATATAAAATATTTGTAATGGTTATTGTTCATGAGGGTATACACTGGAACTATTTTCTTCAGCGGAGGAACAAATTAAATACGCTAAAAGTCGCTTCTATGGGGGAAAGGGTTAAATCCTTTACCTCATAGATACTCATTTTGACGCGTCTAATTTCTTCCTTCACTGAATAGTATCCTATCTAAGAGCTTACATATATACATGTACATGTATACACTGTGTGCGAGTAAAATCAAAATAAATTTAAAACTGCTAGAGTTAAAGTTGTTAGAGTGTGAACATTGTTAAAAATGGCATTTTCAACACATTAAAAAGCTCATCCTAAAATTTGGTCAGATGAGCTAAACTTATCACATATTCATTTGCATTTGTTAAAGATGCAATAATTTAGCCATAGATGTTAATAAATCTCAGTTTATTTCCATTAAACGACTGCTTGTCCTTTGAATGTAGGGGAATGAGTTTTGAATGAGTTTGAATGTTAAGAGTACAATAACGTATTTTAAATGCAAACAGATTAAAGCTAGATCAGATCTCGAAACTGTTTCACACTCGAGCAGAAATAAAACAACAGTTTAAGAAACAGTCTACATTTTATTGCATTATCGCACGTGTTTCGTTTCGTTTCGTTTAACTCATTCTTCCCTAGCGATAGAAAACAATATTCTTTTCGTTAATGTAAACCATGGTATATTGTACAATAAAGAACCCCTTATACAGCCACTGACAAGAATACTTATTGGTGGTATATAAGACAGGTAACAGCTTAAGGCAAGATGACAGTAAAGCAGAAAGCTCCAACAGGAGCTTTCTGCTTTACTTTCATCTTGCTTTCAGCAGCCACCTTTACAAAACTCCAAATTTTAAACCTTATTAATTGGTCGTAATAGAGGGGCTTTACTGTAGAGAGTTCCAGAGAGAATTGCTGTTTTTCTTATCAACGAAAAGAAAAAACATTTTCTCCTTGACTGTCTGTGAGAGATGATAATTGACATGGCTGAGGAACCGGCCACACCTGAATATAATTGGCATATCTTTTCTTGCCGAGATAATCCGGAACAAATACGTCATATGATAATTAGAAAGAATAAAATCTTAACAAAAACATACTAAGACGCGAAAACTAATGACAATACCTACATCGAAATGAGTCATACGAGAATATAAATATATAGACGCGGTGGCAAAACTGTTGAAATAATAAAGTTATCTTAATACGACCAATAGATGCAGGGTTCCAGATAAGAGGGAGTACAGTGAGCAATCCGGCATTTTCTCACTCATTTTAGCATCATATCGTATAGTGTTACTACTCATTAGAATCGTCTCTTCGAGACGATTCTAATGAGTATGACACCATATGGTTTAAAGCAGGAAATCGAAATTTTAGTGTTTGAAAAACTCCCCTTACTCGAGCCCTGCTAGATGAACAACTGTTTTCCATATTTCATAAAGCATACATCTGCATATACATTGTATTTAGAATTGGTTGCTATACTAATTTGAAATATGATTTATTACGATACGTTTTAAACTTTGAAATACGGGTACATGTAAGTTCGATTTAAGCTAGTTTGAACTATCGAGATTCGACTTTAGATATATAGGATCTGTCATGAGTCGATGTTTAAGACAAGCTGATCTCAAACGAGTCTAGAATTGAAATGTTATAAAGCGAGCCTTGGCGAGCTTAATAACTTTTCTATTCTAGACGAGTTTGAGATCAACTTGTCTTAAACATCGACGAGTGACAGATTCTTTTTCTCACATTACCAACGATTTTAGCTATTTTTAAAGCAATATGCATTTTTTGGAACCCCGGTGACGTCGAAACGCCGTTATAAATAGTGACGTTATAGTGACGTCATCAAAGTGATCTTACACATGTTGGAGATACGGATATTCGTCATCGTTGTTCGCTATAGAAAACAGGGGTAGTTATGTGAGAAAACATATTCTACCCTAGTCACGAGTATACTTGTCAATACAGCGCTCCCTCTCTACAACGACACCCAATGGGAAACAAAAATGTGTGTGTTGGTCGGAGGGAGTCGTTATAAGGGGGGGGGGGGATAGTTTGTCACTCTTCATTAAGTTTTTTTCTGTCAAAATGTTTAATATGTAACTTTGGGGAAAACAGCAGACGACAACTTTGAGTAGACGATATTACAGCAGTAAAAGCGTTAGGCATAATTGTCCTGTTTAGGGAACTGCGACAAGGGTCGTTGTTCGGAGGAGTCGTTGTTGGGAGAACCGTTGTAGGGAGGGAGCACTGTAGAACACTGTTCAGTTGCCATGTGCAAACAGTATAGTCCAATATCAGAGGGCTACAACAGGAGCTCTCTGATCAGGATCTGCACTAGTTGTTATTTGGCAATATATTACAAGAAAAAACAATCTTAAGTAGTAGTGAAAATGGACTAGACCTTATTGAAAACTGATTTTTTATAAACAGTTTAAGGGGTGAATGAATTAACGCATTGATACAGTGGAGTATCTGTTATTCTTTCCCAATAAACGCGTTTACGCTAAAACTATTATTTGCAGTGCAAACAGTATGGAGCCAGATCAGACGCCGGGTAACCCGGCGTCTGATCAGGCTCCAGACTGTTTGCCACCAAGATAAACAAGAAATATCAGAATTGTCCAAAAGTTGTTCTTTTCTACGTTTTAGTGCTTTGCGTTTGCGTACGTTTGCGTTTAAACGGGAAAGAATAACAGATTCTCCACTGTACAAAGTGTCCATGCACAAAAGTGGCCATTACTGTAGCTTAGCAAACAACATAGACAATGATAATACAACTAAACTTGCGACGTCTCGTCAGGGTCTTCACTCTTTCCTCGTATTTTATATGAAATGATCAAGCAGGGCTACAGATAAGAGGGAGTATTCTGAACAAATCCAGCATTTTCTCACTCATACAGCAACAAATCCTATGGTGTTACTACTCATTAGAATCGTCTCTTCGAGACGATTCTACTGAGTAGTGACACCATAGGGTTTAAAGGAGATATAAAGGTTTACGTTTTTGAAATACCCCCTTATCTGGAGCGCTGATCAAGGGTGTGGATAATCACCGCAGTGTCCTTAGATCCCACGTGTTCAACAACATGTATAATGAGATCTTCCAGCAAGCAGCAAGCAGCAGGCAGCGAGAGACAGAGCGAAAGACAGAGAGACAGAGAGAGACACAGGGAGAGATACTCAGACAGACAGAGAGAAAAAGAGAGAAATAGAGAAAGACTGGTAGACAGACAGAGAGACAGATACATAGCCAGAGAGAGAGAGAGAAAGAGATAGATACAAAGAGAGAGAGACAGAGTGACAGAGACAGAGATAGAGAGCTAAAGAAAGAGAGAGACACACACAGAGAAACACAGAAACACAGAGACAGACAGACAGTGAGAAAGAAAGAGGGAGAGTATAGAATAAGTATCCAGGTACAAAAGGGTAAATCAGAAGAATATACGGGTAATCTTTTGTAAGATTTGATTTAGTTTTCAGAACTTATACAAAAGACATGATCGGCAGAATGCCTGCTCAGTATTATTTATTTATGGATAATAATTTGATTCAATAGCAGTTTTGCAACGTAAGACCCACAGGCTTTATACCTTAACCCTAATTTTACATAAACACCAGTTGCTTACAAACGTCGCTTTCAAAATTGTTCAAACATAATATTTTGCGATTCATAATTCGAAAAACAAATCAATGCAAGTTTCAAACAGTTTGAATTCCGACCAGACGCCGAGTCACTCTGCGTCTGATCGGGATTCTAACTGTTTGACAATGCGGGTGAAGTCATGCCTAACTGTGAAGGGTAAAATTGCTGAAATTGCAAAAACAAGACGCATGTTAATTATTCAAAGAAACGAAATCCTTCCAAAAAGTCCCTGGGCCTGTAATTATATCAGCCCTGTATTTTAAAACAGCTTCAGTTCATATAGGACAGCCATGACGTACACTATAGAATGTAGGTCGTAAACGAACAAATCTGTGTCAAGCGACCACTGACTGAATATGCAGGGTGGTCGTTAAAGAGAGGTGACAGCTAAATGCAGGACCAATATAATGCCCTTTTGCCACCTGTCTTGAATACTATAGGGCTGCTATAAATTGATCATGAAAAATCCTAAGAATTCCAAATTTTCTATTTTTCAAGCGCGTTTTCTTAAAGAAGGTTAAAAGTAAAGCAGAATGCGCCATAAGGCGCATTCTGCTTTACTTTTAACCTGCGTTAAGCTACCATCTGCTAGGATAAAAATCAGAAGGTTTCGGAAAATTCCGGAGAAATGGCAGCCCTGATACTACAAATATAATTATACATATATAGTAACATTAGTGTTTGCTGAGTACAGGGTTGACTGTACAGAGAAGATGTTATCCTGTCCCAATAAACGCGTTTGGGCTAAAACAATTATGCCCGTTGCATTCAGTTGGAAGGCCAATTGGACGCCGAGTAAATCGGCGTCTGGTCTTGTTCTTAACTGTTTGTCTCTCAGACATAAAAAAAATCGTCGACAGTTTTTCAATATTGTATCACACTGAAAAAGCGTTTAATTTCGTTCTTAATACGTAAAGACATACACGTATATTTTAAGTTTTCATAACTTTTCAGTAATACATTTATATTTCAGCACTCATAACATAGGTTTATAGTTGGATTCTTAGGCATTTTGTAGCTTAAAGCGGATAATAATCAAAGCAGAGATTATTCTTTCAACTCTTTTTCCTTACTTGTATTCTGTTTATAGCTGACATATTTCTGTTGCACTGTTCAAAACAAGCATTGCGGCGATACGTCTTTAATTCACTCATACACTGACGAAAACAGTTCCACTTGAACATTCATTAATATGCACCATATTAACATTTCTATATCCTAGCAGGTGGTAGCTTAAAGCATGTGCCTTATTGTGCAATCTGTTTTATTTTCAATCTGCTTTAAGTGGACACCTGTCTTTAAAACCAGAATCCGGTAAATGGGTTCAGGGTTTACAACTACCCAGCTTACTCTACAAAGTGCATGGTCCTTTAGTACAATGTTGACTGCGTTGTCTAGTACATGTACGCTAAAGTGTACAAATACGGTAACAAATAGAGTTATCAACAGGGATGCCACCTTAGGATGTCTGAGCAACATCTCCCTTGTTTGCATAATCATGTACAGTAAAACCCTTTAAACCGGAACCTCTAAATACCGGAATCTCTCTAAACCGGACAAAAACTGTAGCCCCGTTGCCCACCCATTTTTACGGTTGAAAATACATTCATGAACATATGTCATCAGAAATATTTTCTATATTCTAGCAGATGATAACTTAAAGCAGGTTGAAAGTAAAGCAGAATGCGCCTTAAGGCGCATTCTGCTTTACTTTCAACCTGCTTTAAGTGGTCAGCTATATCTTCCATACTAGAAACAAGCTATGTATTAAAAGCCCTCTAAACCGGAAACCCCTCTAAACCGGATGTTTTTGTTGTCCCCACACATGTCCGGTTTAGAGGGGTTTCACTGTATCGTTATAATACAGTACTCCCTTCCCACAGCGGACTCCTAAACAACGAATCCCTCATTACAACAAAGATTGCTGGTGTTCACTAAACAAGAAAATAATGTCCAACCTTTTCACGCCTGCAATATCGTCTGCTTAAAAGTGTCGTCAGCCGTTTTTCTCAAAGTCACATATTGGACATTTTGACAGATATAAAACATAATGACGAGTGACAAACAGCTTGAATCCAGATCAGACGCCGCGTTACGCGGCGTCTGATCTGGATTCAAGCTGTTTGCAAATACAAGCCAATTTGCTCCCTAGAAAAAATCCCTCCGAACAACACACAACATAGTTGTCTCTCATTGGATGTTGGTGTAGAGAAGGAACACTCTGCACTAACTTGGCACGGTAAGATGACAAACTAATTTATTCAGGCAATATTTAGGCCAGTAAGACTATCATTTGGTAGACGACAGTTTCCTGTATAATTATGAATTTATAAAAGAGTTTTTCTTTCACATTATTTTCGTTACTTCCGTTCCGTGCAAAATTTATGTGCATAGATTACAGTATAGACACTTAAATCATTATAACTGACATCATATTTATGAAAGTCAAGGTAACCATGGTTATGGAAGAATAAATGATAAAGAATACAGACAGGATGAGAAAATACAGATGGGGAAAAGGGATAGATAGAAGAAAAACAATATTGGATAATGGGAAGACAGAGACGTAAAGATAGAAAAAAGGAGGGAGAGAGATACACAGAGAAGAACAGAGTGAGAGAAAATGTGAAAGAGAAAGAAAACAGAGAGTAAGAGAGTTAGAGAGACAGGGAGAGCAAATGAGATAGTGATAGCAGGATGGAGAGAGATAAAAAGAGAGAAGAAGAAAAAGAAAAAAGGGAGAAGAATATGAGAGATGATATATGAATACAGATCACCCCTCAGAATGAATCAAACAAATAGGATTCCCCTTTCACAATTATTCTTAGGGCTACGACGATCAGGGTCCAATGTTATAAAGCATTTTAGCTGAGTCTGAGTGTGTTCTTAAGCATTTGATTGGTCAGATTTGAGCCGAGGCTCAAATCTGACCAATCAAATGCTTGAGAACACACTCAGACTCAACTGAAACGCTTTATAACCTCGGAGCCAGTTCTACGACATGAAACAGGCAAGCACATACATATCAATACCGCTCAATATGAGTTTAGTTGTCAATATGTGTACTTACAAGTTGCTCAAAAAATATTGCAATACATGTACATGTATATTGCAATACAGTTTCTCTGTATTGCAATATATTTCAATTCGGTTAACACCCCTAGTAGAAACCATTAATAGAAGTACATGTAGCCATTACTTGTCAAGCCTTGTTCAACTCTTATGAACTGTATCAACTGATCAGCATAGACAGGGGTATGAACTCTCGCGAGATCGCCGTATTGATACGGGATCAACAGAACGGAATAGACAAGATAAAATTATGCTACATTTGTATAACGCTAACCGTTATCCTACATAATAATCCACTGCTTTGTCAATGTCATCTGCAACATAATCAAATGCAGTTTTTGCATTTTATTGGCCAACCAATCAATGCAGATTTCAAACAGTTTCGATCCTGATCAGACGCCGAGAAACTCGGCGTCTGATCAGGATCCAAACTGTTTGCAAAAATAACTTAAAGTGTGCTGAATGGTTTAAGTATTATCAAGTTGATGATATGCTTGTTTGGAGCCAAGAATATAATTGTTAGACTAAACAATGGATTTGTCTTCGTTTAGCCATTAATTTTGTGCAAACATTTTGTTTACTTGTACATGTAATGTCGAAGGCTACATAAACCACTTGGATAGCTCAGTTGGTAAAGTGTCTGTCCGCATGAGATCGTGGTGCTCGATCTGTATCAGGGTCATACAGTACCAAATACTTTAAAAATGAAGGTTCTTGTAGATCTATATATGGTTCTTACATAATGTTTTCCAAATAGACGCAACCAATTATAGTTTGTGCTCAAGTAAGTATGTCCATTGCATTTACTGTTTGGAGCCTGATAAGACGCCAAGTAACTCAATATCTCACCAGGGTCCGAACTGTTTTACACTCTGCATTATAAGCGACTTTGAAACCCGCAATCACAGGTGACATGTCATTTATCGCAGTATGTGGCAAAAGGTCTTCCGAACGCGTGTCTTTAATAGGATCTTGCACCAAGTCGCCATCTATTATTCAGCATGTCTGTACTTAGAGATAATTCTCCAGACTATCTTTAGACCATAAACGCCAACTAACGTGGTGGTTTTATCACTTTGGGATTAAATAATACATGACAAGGGGCCATTCCGAAACCGCCTTGTAATGTTCCTAATGGGGTTAATTGTCCTTGCATCGACCCAGGCGTCCGTAGATGTAGGTGGAGGAATTTATCAAATATCATTTATAGAAAAATTAACCCATTTGCGCCTAGCGTCCTATTGAAAGGGAAAATAGGCCAACAGTGTAGACTCTGAGCAGACGCCGCATTATGCGCCCGATAGTCACAATGTACGTTTTAGTGATGTCGTGAAGAAGAAGTTTTTGATGTAAGGGGTGCCTTGTCTAATTTTTCATTTTCTTTTTGTTTTATATTGAAATTCCTATCAGCATACAGTGTATATATAGACTTCGTTTTCCAAACCGTTGTGCAACTCAGACCAAAACAGGCGGCCAACATTTTCAAATCACTATAATTTTGATTGCGTTTGCCTTTAGTGTGTTTTAAACGGGAAATATAAACGTATTCTCCACAGGATTTCATTGAAAACGGTTCCATGGTCACATCATATATAAGTTTCTAGGTGGTGTTCAGAAATTGGAAAATGTCAAAGGTTATCGATGCATCTTACTTACCTACATCCATGGCAAAATACTTAACCTTTAGCCTGCCGATCGCGACTTGATTGCATTTCTACAAAAAGTTTGGATCCAGATCAGAAGCCGCGTAACACGGCGTCTGATCTGGATCCAAACCTTTTGACACTGCATTTGATCTGGATCATAAGTATTTGTTTAAACGTCAGTCAGTTGGCGGAAAATCTTAAGATTAAAACAGTTTCTTTAGGAACAATTAACCGATTTTTCTTCGCCAGACAAAAAATTAACGGAGTTACGTGAAAAATGAGTTAAAAGCGTATTCCTGGAAACCACATCATGTTTTCTTCAGTAGCTTGTACGGTAGTTGTGTTAAAGTCAAAAGTCAAAGTCAAAACTTTTATTCACGTACTTAGGCCACCGGCCCATCATACACACAAGATACATTTTTAAAATACATAGTAATGAGTGACATCAATATCATAGATATTCGCAGTTAATAGAAAAACTGCACTTAAATGTATATATAAGAAACACATGCTTTAGTCTTACATTACGTTGATGTGTTTTCAAAAGAACAAAATTCTTTAACTCAGGAAAGAGTTGTCTCCTTTTGGAAGCACACCAGCAAACTTGCATATGTAAAGTTCAGCATATAGTTACTGTATAAGGGATGTTCTATGTTCAAACGCAGCGTGTAAAAATTTTGCAAGTTTCAAAATAGCACTTTCGTTTGAGTTTGACATTAGTTGGTTAAAGGTTTGTATATTTCGGTGCATTCCACAGTAATCCTGCAATATACTTTGCCGCAGTGTTTCATACGCCTGGCATTCTAATAAGAAATGGAATTCTGTCTCAACAACATTTATATTCCGTTTCTGACATACTGGACAAAATCTCATCCGTCTATCAATGTTTGTATATCTACCTTTTTCTATATATAAGTCATGACTAGAACATCTGAACTTTGCAAGACATCTTCGTAATTTGACAGGCATGTAAATACTTAAACTACCCATTAGTATCGACGTCATGTTGAGCCACATTGGTGGGGTCGATCTCGAATGATACAGTGGAGAAAACGTTATTCTTTCCCGTTTAAACGCAAACGTACGCAAACGCAAAGCACTCAAACGTAGAAAAGAACAACTTTTGGACAATTCTGATATTTCATGTTTATCATGGTGGCAAACAGTTTGGAGCCTGATCAGACGCCGGGTTACCCGGTGTCTGATCTGGCTCCAAACTGTTTGTATTGGAAATAACAGTTTTAGCGTAAACGCGTTTGTTGGGAAAGAATAACACATTCTCCACTGTACAGAAGAACGATAGGCTTTACGACATTAATACGCCCTTTAAACCTTTCATTTACCCTCCCCCTCTGTCTAGTACTGTGATCCCATTAGGGGTCCCCAACCTTAACATACATATAATATGCAGAAATAAACGGGCTATAGTAAAGACAGCTTGATGCTTAAATTTGCTGTCTGCTTTTATTTCTAAAAACACAGATTTGAGGCATTTTGACTACTGAATCATCGACGTTTGTCTCCGGCAGTTTGGATCCTGATCTCAGGGTCCAAACTGTTCGCAAAGTAGCGTGGAGAAGTCGTTTTTCTTTCCCGTTTAACTCATTACCCCATAGCTTATTTTTAGTTTTGAAGACATGTCACCACTTAAAGCAGGTTGAAAGTAAAGCAGAATGTGCCTTAAGGCACATTCTGCTTTACTTTCAGCCTTTTTTAAAGCTACCATCTGCTTGAATATAGAAAATATTTCTTATGATACATATTAAATTATTGTATAAACTGGAACTACTTTCTTTAGTGGAGGAATAAATCAAAGGCGTAAAAAGACGTATTTATGGGATAATGGGTTAAGCGAGTATGAAACACAAACGCATTGGTAACTTTGACCCATTAATTTAACCTGATTTGCAAACAGTTTGGAGCCTGATCAGACGCCGGGTAACCCGGCGTCTGATCTGGCTCCAAACTGTTTGCACTGGAAATAACAGTTTTAAGCGTAAACGCGTTTATTTGGGAAAGAATAACGTCTTCTCCACTGTTCAAATGCACCCGGGGTAAGTCAGTTCAGTGGTTAAACAGAGATATTCGAATATCAAATGAACCCGGATCAGTGGGAGATATACGCCGAATGGGCTGATAAGCAGTCGAAATTACGAGCGATAAACTTCTCTTTAACAAAATACAGTCGAATTAAGATAACTCGAAATTGCTTCAATCGAATTTGTTCGTATACTACGGTATAGTTTGCAGATGTAAAATGGTAACCCGAACTCGCTTAAGTCGAATATCCTCGTATTTCAAAGTTGAAATGTAGCTAAGTCACGTTTGCACAGTGGAGAAGACGTTATTCTTTCCCAATTAACGCGTTTACGCGAAAAAACTTATATTTCCAGTGCAAACGGTTTTGGGCCAGATCAGACACCGGATAACCCGTCTGATCAGGCTCCAAACCGTTTGCCACTCAGGTTAAAATAAATGGTCAGACTTACCAATAAGTTGTCAATTTCTACGTTTTATTGCAATGCGTTTGCATTTCATACACGCTAAAACGGAAAAGAATCTACTGTACTTGGAAAATCGAATGGCTCCGTACAATGCGAGGTCGATTGATCGAGACTCCACTGACCAATCAAATGTGTGTTTAGCGGCCACTAAATATGCATGGATTTGAAGCAATTTTAACCTGCATTAACCGATACATGTAACACCATAAATACAAAGTTGTACCCCTTTAAATTAACCCCCATTAATATGCACCGTAAGCAATGTTTCCTTTATACATGTATACACGTATTAGCAGATGGAAGATTAATGCACGTTGAAAGTAAAGCAAAATGTGCATTCTCCTTTACTTTCCACCTGAACTAAGTGGTCATCTTTCTTCAAAACGAGGAACAGGCTATGTTGTAATTTTTGGGGATATCACATGTATAAGTTGAACTTAAACAGTGCTCTCTCTTAACCTTTTTACAGTTTCTAGCGAAACCAAACGTTCGACGTTTGATTGGGGTCCAATCTGTTTGAAAGGCGTTTAAAGGCTTGTCCAGTACCTTAACTCTTTGCATGCCGGGTAATTGTTTTCGTCTGCAAATTTCTTTTCAAAACATGGTCAGAGTGTCAAACAGTTTGGATCCTGATGAGACGCCGCTTGACGCGGCGTCTCAATCTGGATCCAAACTGTTTGCTAAGGCAATCACTGTGGCAGATATATCCGCCGCTAGCATGCAAATAAATTGCAAACGTTTGAATAAAAACTTGAGGATTGAAAAACTTCTAAGCTGACGATATGATTTCAGGATAAGTGTCTAAATTGCTGAGGCCGTCTAAATCGTTAACAATTGGTATTCTGTATTCATATTTGATAAGCAGAACCCCACCGAAGCAAGTTTCTGAGATTGTTTCATCAAAAGGATTATGGTGTAGGCCCGAGAAGAATCAACCGCAGCCATGCTAAAACTAGATCTACTTTCATAGCATTTGAAAACAGTTTTGATCCAAGTCAGACGCCAATGCACTCGGCGTCTGGTCTAGTAGAACCAAGTTGTTTGACATTCGAGTCGAGTGTTATCATTTTTCTATAAAGGTATAGATGCTGTTTTATTATATAGTTTTTTTAATTTTGCAGACGGTATATATATATATATATATATATATATATATATATATATATATATATGTATTTAAGCAGACGATAGGCCTACTTCAGTGTGTTAAGGGTTTAGAGAAAAAGATTGACGTGGGATAAGGGGAAATCCCATAAAACCACGTCGTTCAAATAGTTCTAATTGCAGGGAAATTGCTGATGTTAATCGTCTTCACTATCTATATCCCGAGTAAATACTAAAAATATATGTATTCTTGCAAACGGCTTGGATCCTGATCAGACGCCGAGTTACTCGGCGTCTGATCATGGTCTAAACCGTTTGAAACTAATATTCAAGGTTTTTTTTTCAGTTAAAAAGCCTAAACTCTAAAATTGAAAATTAAAAGCAGACGAAAATGTCGAAGCAGACGGTGTCATGGCAGCGAAGGGGTTAATCACCAATTTCTACAAAAAGTTCTAAAAATAGTTCACCGTTTACACAACTGGAGAAAAAAGATAATCTCCCGGAGAGGATGACTCACTATATGTTTACATCAACGCGCATGCGCAGGTAAAACATCATGATTGATAGGTTCTCATAACGACTGTGCATAAAGCATCTGGTAGAAAATACGCTTTAAATGTTCAACCCTAACGACGAGTATAGGCGTCGTTTTCAAACAGTTTATCTAAAGAGTACATTTTACAAACAGTGACGAGGCTGATCTGAATATTACCACATGGTCTGCAGTGTTTGTTATTTTGCATAAAATCATTTTGTAAAAAAAACAAAAAAAACAAAAAAACAACAACATAAAAAACCCAAAATGCAACAAAAAACCCTAAATAGTCAAGAAAGGATAAGACATGGAAGCTTGAGTTGTCTATTTGAAGTTTCAGGGGTGAATGAATTAAAGAGTCTGACATTCAGATGCTTAATGAGATTATAATTAATTAACACATTAATTATTTGTTCTGCCTTTGTGCAAAAGCGACATTTCAATTTGATTATTTGACAAAACAGATTGTCAAATAAACGTCACTTGGTTGAAATTATGTTCATGTTTAAGTAGCAGAACTAAAAAAGTAACTTACAAATGTCAAACAGTTTTAATCCTGATCAGACGACGAGTTACTCGGCGTCTGATCAGGATTAAAACTGTTTGGCAAAGCTGGGTTTGGCCCTGCATGACTGAGAAAAGGTGAAAGTTCAATGTACGCGCTATGATCAGGTCTCGAAGAAGTATTCGGAATCTTATCCTTCCGAGACTATCTGTATCTTCTTTCCGCATAGCTTGCTTATCTAGCCATCTGGAGAGGTTTTTACTTCATCTTATTTTCTATTTTTGTCAGTAGGAAGTAGTGTTAGGATAAGGCAAACGCTAGAGAAAGCTTACTTCTCTCAGCAAATAGAATCCCATGACTTCATAGTTTAGAACACTTTCGTAGTTTGCGTTTGATTGAGTGAGTGACTGAATGAGAGGAAAAGGATGGGAGATAGAGAGAACGAGAGAGAGGGGAGAGAGAGAGAATGAGAGAGATAGAGGGAGAGAGATGAATACAGGCAAGCAGACAGACAGTCAGATAGTATTTCGTTGCAGATAAATAATGGCGATCTATAGACACTATAAAGTGTTTCTACATACAGTGAAGACTGATAAGACGCCACATTTGTGGCCTTTCATTAGGGTCTACACTGTTTGACAATGTTATATTTAGTACACATTAGGAAAACATGGGCTGAGGCATATGGCTGCTATGAAGCCACTCTTAAAAATAATGTTCGATGATGTCTTCAAACTTAATTGTAAACATTAAAACGAATAGGCCTACTTAATGTATGTGTAATTCAATCAATATTCTATAATCGGGTCAAACATTTGAAGTTTTTTATTCGATCTACAAAAAAGTAAACATTGACGTTTTCTCTATCTTTGGTTGACTAAATCTATTTCAAGAATCGTTTATAAAAATTATTGATTTGCTTTTAACTCGACTGCTTCAAAATCGGTGTTTGCAATATCTTTTTTATCTCTTTCTTTTTGATATACTCTGATTTGTTTGGCTGAAAAAGCAATCAACATTGATACTAGTATAAAACAGTTTAGAAAAAGATCAGACGCCGAGTTACTCGGCGTCTGATCTGGATCTAAAATGTTTTCTTATATCCATAAAACTACCATTGACAGTGAAAGCGTTAAAATACTTATTTTAAAAATATTGATTTCCCCAAGGCTTAAGATTTATTTAAAGATCTGACATTTACTAAAAATAGTTCCGCTTTCAAAATAAATCTTCGTTTTCCGCCCATTCTGCTAATCTTCTCCTGACCTTCAATTGCATATTCAGTCAAACTTCGATATAACGAACTCTCTTATTTTAAGACGAACATATCCATATTTCAAAGTTCAAACGTGGACAAAACTTTGTCCAGTATATTTAAACATGTTTATGCTTAGACAATATTTCCATTGCAATCTATTTGGAGCCAGCTCCTACGCCGGGTAATGTTTGTAACTTAGATTAAAAGGAAGTCAGAATTGTCAAAAAGTGTCATTTTCTCCATTTTATTGCATTACATCTGCGTTTAAAGGGACTCGCAACCGGATGGTGAACTTGTCAAAATAAAATAAAATACTCAAATAAAAGCAAATTTGTGGCATTATTTGGCTTCTGACATTAAAAAAATATGATCAGTCCAAAAAAAGTCTCAAGAATCGTCACCTAATCTTAGTTTTTAAGATATTTTCCATCGTTTTTCTATAGCGTTAGCTAACGGTATAGTTGCTTCTTCTTTTTTTTTTTGAAATGCATTTTTTAACATAATTTATTATCCTAAACTAAATATTACCCATTTATATAAGCATTTGACATATATTTACAAATTACTATTTTTAATGCTAAATCCGGTTGCGAGCCTCTTTAACGGGGAATAGTAAGAGCGTCTTCTCCACTTTATCTTTTTATTACTTTTTCCAGCAGACACCATTTTTGCATGCATCATTTATTCAGAGCATTTAACCCTTTCAATCTCAATGGAGCCTGAAAGCGCATTTGCAAACAGTTTGGATCCTGATCAGACGCCGTGTTACGCGGCGTCTGATCAGGATCCAAACTGTTTGACACTCGTATCGATATGTTTAAAGTCATGCTATATTAAATCTTAATTTGAAACAATCTTGCAAACAACAAAAAGTGAAGCAGACGATAATTAAACGGTGAAGGAGTAAAAATCTCACGGAAAATTTGGCAGTGAAAGGGTTAAAAGACTGATAAAAATGTGGACTGCTTCTCTTTTCATTACAATTAATTTTTCACTTAAGTTTTGATTCCCCAAAATAAGTCGTCGTACTATCTAATGTAACTGGTTTTAGTTCACATGTTGGATTACAAGGTATCTGATCTTGATCCAGGCCATTTACAAAGGTCAATCCAAACCGCATGTTAAAGATTTTTATTTAAATTTGGGATCATGTCCGATATACGTGTTAAGTTTGATGTGAAGATGCCGAACAATTATCAATTCATTGCTTTTAAATTCTAAAAATAGAATTATACAGTAACACCTCTATAGAATTGTAAATAAAGAATGTTCAAGACAGATACATGCTTAAAGTAAATTGAAAGTAAAGAAGAACGTCCCCTTAGGGAGCGTTCTGCTTTACTTTCATTTTTGCTTTAAGCAACATCATGTCTTAAAGAAAATTTGCAAACAATCAGTGGTACTATACTGTTATTATATATAGTAAATAAAGATGGTTAAGAAATCACCAGATTAACTTCAAGTGCCCCGCTAATATAAAATCTATTCAAGGACACCCATCGCCGGGTATATATATACTTATACGCTTTGTTTGAGGTTCGGCAAATAAATAAACATATAGGTCATCATTGACGTAGGTTGTCACGTGACTTGGGGTTTAAATGTTGATTTTAAATGTGCGATTGCATGTAATTTGAGCGCCCGGGGAAGGCTATAATTTATACTGTAATTTATTTTTGACAAAAACTGTAACTGGTTGAAAAACATGACCAGGCGTTTTTGGTCAGGATAAATTTAGAATTTATAAATTATTCAGATGAATAATTATATCGTTATATAAGATGTATCTATTTCATAATAATATACAATGTAGTTGCAAGCAAATCTTAACTAGTATCATGAATATATGAATGCATATTGTTTTCTTTCAACACAATGTACCTGTTTAAAATATACGAGTTGATAACATTTGCAAACAGTGTAGACCCAGATCTGAAAGCTCCTACAGGAACCCTCTGATCAGGGTCTGCACTGTTTGCTTATTTAACTCTTTACCCAATAGCCTGTTTCTAGTTTTGAAGACATGTGACCGCTTAAAGCAGGTTGAAAGTAAACCAGAATGCGCATTGAGGCGCATTCTGCTTTACTTTAAGCTTGCTTTAAGCTATCACATGCTAGGATATAGGAAATACTTCCTATGTTTTTTCCTTCCTATGTTGCAAATTCATTTATGTATTAAATGGAACTATTTGCTTAGTTAAGGAATAAACTAAAGACATAAAAAGTGAGTTTATGGGGTAATGGGTTAAATCAGGGTAATAATAATAATAATTACAATAATAATAATGAGAGAAATGAACCTTTTCAAGCAGTGTATACCCAGATTAGACGCCGAATATCGCGGTGACTCATCTGGACCTACGCTATTTTACATGAAAATTGAAGCAATGCCTTAAGTCACATAATGTATTATCTAAATAACACCTTTTGTTTTATCATAGAGTGTGCCAAATCCACAACGGAAGCGATCATAGCGAAAATTTACATTCTAAAAAATGTATATGTATAAGTTTGCATTTTTCAGATTTCTCATATATATTGCCATGTCCACTAATTAGGTACATGTATATGTATCAAACTTATGTAAAGCATGTTACTCATCAAAATACATGCTACATGTAAGTCCATTACGAAGGTAACTGCAAAGTTCATGGCAAAAGGTAAACAGAAATCTCCAATAAGAACGTTCTGTTTTGCTTTTCTCATACATTTAACACATGCTTACAAAATGCTACACATTTTTTCAAAGGTGGTCGCTTAATGGAGTTTGACAGTATTTACGTGCATATGGAAACAAACTGCATGTTTTAACTCATTCATCCCTGAAACCTTTAAGAAAATTCCAGTTTCTATTTGAGTCTAGTCCATTGTATTCTAATATTATTTTCTGCCTTATAATGCAAAATGACAAACAGTGCAGACCCTGATCAGAGGGCTCCTATAGGAGCCCTCTGATCTGAGTATATACTGTCTGCACAAGACAAATGTTCTTTTACAGGTATATGTACACTGTTGGTAATGACGAGTATACTCGTCGATAGGGTTCATAATATTCAGACAATATATGTACATATATCAACTTAATTTGAATTTTATTCCTCGTGTATATATATACGGTGTTTTGTACATGAATAAAGAAAGAGAACTACGATTTAAAAACAGTATCGCCACTATGCCTCAAACTTACTATATGCTGAAGAGACGATTCTAATGAGTAAGTCACAAATATAAAATATTTCGGTTGAACGGTAAGGGGTCGATCATTCAATAAACATGGGAGAAGATGTTATTATTTCCAGTTTCGATGCATACTACACGTAAACTTTATGTAATAAAATGTAGAAATGACAACGTTTTGGAAATTCTAACTATCTTTTTTAATCTGAGTGGCAAACAATTTTGAGCCTGATCAGATGCCGGGTAATACATGTAACCCGGTGTCTGATCTGGCTCCAAACTGTGTACACTGGAAACAACATGATACTTTTAGCGTAAACACGTTTATTTGGGAAATAATAACGTCTTCTCCACTGCACTAGTGTTCTCTTACTATAGTCACCACAACAACAACAATAATATATTAATACATGTATTTTATTTAACGAGGGAACTCATTAAGTAATAACCAATCTTCCATGAGGCATAGTGTTGGGTTGATACATAGGGAGTTTAGATTTGGAACTCGGCGTCTCATTAGAATCTAAACAGTTAATAATGCGACAGTTTCTTGAGTAAAAACAAGATTTACACCGTTTTGATTTGTTATGACAGGCAGGCAATAAATCACGTGATACGTTTAATCGATGTTTACGATTACACGTACATCTTTACATCTATAAATATCTACAGTGTTAATGTTTTTGGTGATTATCATGTGGTAAAATTAAAATTTTAAATCGACGACAAGTCACTGAGTTTTTGTGTCAAACTTTGTGAATCGAGCTGAAACCGTCAAATTTATTAAAGTTTTCTACTTCAATTACACACAGTCATTTCTATTAATTTCTTGCCTGCGAATCGCGACCTGACTGGATTTTGCAAACAGTTTTGATCAAGATCAGACGCCGTGTAACGCGGTGTCTGATCTGGATTCAAATTGTTTGACACTCTGCTTTAGGTTTCTATAATTTAAAGATGCATAAATCGCATTTTAATAAAATTTGCAGATGACAATGTCAACGCAGGTGGAATTACCGCATGAAAAGGGTTAATTTCAAATAGTTATTTCATTAAATTCATAAATATCTAACGTACACAATAATTGTGAACATTTTGAAACCATTCTCTAGTTACATGTACATTGTAGCTGCAGATTCAGCCATATGGTCGAAAGATCCAGATTTCGGCATCCGATTAAAAAATGAAACTGAGTTATGTTAACTATATTTCTCCACAAATGGACATCAAAGCAGGCGATATTGTGGTTGAATAAGTATTACATGTACATGTATCACCACGAGATTAATCTGCATAAT
The DNA here is from genome assembly GCA_922989275.2 of Gari tellinella. Lineage (NCBI taxonomy): Eukaryota > Metazoa > Mollusca > Bivalvia > Cardiida > Psammobiidae > Gari > Gari tellinella. Next base: position 44,619,642 of record OV277872.1, read on the forward strand.
TATACATGTACATGTAGTCAAAGGGCAACAACTTACAGGATTTGTGACACTTATTGAACAGATTATCTATCATAATACATGTAATATAGTTGCGAATGTGCTAGTTTCTAATTCAATCATTTACACCATAACTATGCCCTATTACGCAGTTAATTTACTTCTTCACAGAAGAAAATAGTTCCACTTTAAATAGTTATGAATACATCTATGCACCATAAGAATCCCAGCAGATGGTAACATAAAGCAAGCTGAAAGTAGAGCAGAATGTGCCTTAATTAAGGTACATTCTGCTAAATACGTCCAACCCGTTTTCAAGTGATCTTCTGTCTATATAACTATTGAAACAAGCAATGGGGTATGGGTAAAAGGAATCTGAACGCACATGCACAACTAATATGTCGAAAATGGTTTCAGTTTGCTTTAGCTACCATTTGCTAGAGTATAGAAAATACCCTTCCATAATCTCCATATTTATAAATGTATAAATTGGAACTATTTTCTTCTATGGTGGAAAAAATAAAATATTTAAAAAATGATAAAAATCGAATTGTTAAACCTTTGAAGGCTGATTTCGAGACGGTAAAATTCGCAAACAGTACTTGCCGCGACCGACCTGAATCCAAAACTGTTTGAAAATTCGAATCCAAACTTTTTAACAACTCGTATTAACATTGCTTAATCTAAATAAGTATTACGGCTGAATTTGAAACACATGTGCAGGCGGCAATTGTGGGACAGACGGTACATTAGCAGACGAAAGATTAGAGGAACATTCAACCCTTTACCCAGTAGCCTGTTTCTAGTTTTGAAGACATGTAACCACTTAAAGCAGGTTGAAAGTAAAGCAGAATGCGCCTTAAGGCGCATTTTGCTTTACTTTCAGCCTGCTTTAAGCTACCCTTTGCTAGGATTTTTCTAATGGTACATGTTCATGACTGTACAAATTGGAACTATTTTCTTTAGCGGAGGAATAAATTAAATGTGCTAAAAGTCGCTTTTATTGGGGAAAGGGTTAAGGCAATTCCGATAGAGACTGTTATGGCGCTGCTATGGTAAAATACAACAAACGATTAATACATTCTGTCTTTAAACTCTGTTTTCTACGACAAATTATGGAAAAAACGAGAAAAACTGATATATAGCAGGTGACGATCTGACAGCATACGACAGACTCAAAGTCATAAATTTATCGCTTCAACTCCATAATGCGTTAACCCCCTTCATTGCCATGACGTCATCAGTTTTAAAAAAAATGTCGTCTGCTTTTATTTCTTAAATTCAAATTATATGTGTATTTCAACTTAAGAAATATATGATCGAGTGTCAAACAGTTTGGATCCTGATCAGACGCCGCGCAGCGCGGCGTCTGATCAGGATCCAAACTGTTTGCAAATAACCATAGTAATGAGGTAAATCAGAAAAGGGTTTACTCCAATACTAGATCTTTTATCGTCTGCTTCGCTAGGTGCCATGCACTTTAATCTAAAATATATCTACTTTGAGATCTATTTATGGTTGATATGTTTTAGGTGAAGATATATCAAAATATCGTGAAACAGTTTGGATTCTGATAAGACGCCGATACATGTAACTATGCAAGTACAGCTTGAAATCCAAACTATTTACAAATACGTACGAATGGATTTGTTATCGGCTAAGAAAGGTTTAATCCATTAGATCGAATGAATCGGAATTTGCAAACAGATTGGTTCCTGATGAAACGCTGATTAACTCGGAGTTTAATCCGGATCCAAACTGTTAGGCACTAATATATTACATGTAAATATATGGTTCTACATGTAAGTCGCATTGATTAAAATTGAAATGTGAGGATGACTTTAAGAAACTTGCGATATCCTTGCAGGACAAGGGTGTAGTATATAGGTCAAAGCAGTAATAACATCATTTAATGTTATTTGAGCGTAAAGATTGTCTGGAGAGTCACATTAACCCCTTCTACAGTGAACAAGATTAACTCTATCACTACCACGTTTTAATATCGTCTGCTTTAACAATCTCACCGCCAAATTATCGTCTGCTGCGTGCATTCACAGTGTCGTCTGCAATATTTTGTCAAGTCAGATTTAAAGCATTTTTTACTGAAAAGTCTTCGATACGAGTGTCAAACAGTTTGGAACCTGATCAGACGCCGCGTTACGCGGCGTCTGATCAGGATCCAAACTGTTTGGAAAGTCCCCATGTTGTCGCTGTTAGTAATGGAATTGTTAATATTTCGGTTAACACGAAACGAAACGTAATCGATATGCAATATCTTGTTAAAAATGACAGATTTTAAATTCTCATTTCATTATAATCATTTTTTGAACGGCAATCAGTGTGGAGCGGGTTAACCGGCGTCTGATCTGGCTGCAAGTTCTTTGCCATGCCATTAACCGTTTGAACACAAACGCATTAATTGATAAAGATTAGTGTCTCCTCCTCGTTGTAAGTAATATAATATTATGAACATCATTTTGACCATTGCTTTTACAAAGGCGGAGAAAGAATGATATCAAACATGGCGCCGGGATTCAGACATAAACAGGTCAAAGAAGTGTTAGCATTGTGGCAAATTCAATATAATTCAATATATCAATTGTACATGTATGTCTTTTGACATATAATTTGATAGTTATCCAACTTCAATTTCCTGTGTAAAATCAAGCATAATTTTCTACATTCTGAAATGCACAGCGCATGTACATGTACAGTGGAGAAGACATTGTTCTTTCAGTTTCCCAATATACGCGGTTACGCTAAAACTATATTTTCCAAATCAAACAGTTTGGAGCCTGATCATTTTTATAGAAATTTCTGATAGCAAACAGTGCATACTCAGATCAGATGCCGCATGATGCGGCGTCTGATCTGAGTCTGCACTGTTTGCCTATGTCCCATTTATTGGACGTTATGCGCAATTGGGTTAGATACCATCAATGCCAAAGACAGGGCCCATTCCTAATGTTGTCGTTTGCTCATAGACAAGTAAAACAACATCTTTACTCCAGCCTAGAACTAGAGTGTTACATCCAAACATAACAGTCATCGATCAAATGAAACAACCAAAACAAGATCAAAGTATGGATGAGCCTTTTATCACGCTGACTTCTTAATGAACCTTATCAACAACAATAAGAAACTGGCTATCTCAAACAAAATACATTCAAATCCATCACCCACCCTCTCTACAGTCCTTCGTCGATCTATTATACATGGCCATGCTTCGTACAGGAAAAAAGGTAATGCAGAAAGCTCCGTTACGGAGCTTTCTGCATTACTTTTGTCAAGCACGAAGCTGTCATTTGTTAAAGAAGTTCAAAAATATCACTTCTATTGGCCGCTTAACATAAGTTTTATTGTACAAAGAAAATGCACGTGCGTGGGAACGAGAGAAGCATGCCAGCCAAAGACGGAACCAGCGCTCAGCATGCTTAAAGCGCGTAACAGAATTCAAAGCACGCTGGCAGCGAAGCGAAGTTGTGATGCAAGCAATCATTTCCATCTTCGATAAAGAAGTCAAAAATAATTTACAATAGCTCGTATGCACGATCTGTTGGTCTATTTTTACATCTTCTAAGGCCGTTGAACTGCAGGCCTTATGCACGGTTACGGTCTTGCGTGTTTGAGAATGTTGTTGTTAAAGTCGGAACTTAATACCTATACAGTGCTCCCTCTGCCTCCCTACAACGGCCCTCGAAACAACCACTTCCTTCCTTCCTCCGCAAAACATGAAAATCATGTCTTACGCTTTCACCGCTGTAACATCACCTGCTTAAAGTCGTCGCCTGTTGTTTTTCCTCAAACTTCCGTATTGGACATTTTGACAGAAGAAACATAAAGATGAGTGACATACATCTTGAATCCAGATCAGACGCCGCGTTACGCGGCGTCTGATCTGGGTTCAAAGTGTTTGCGAATTGTTTGCAAATGTACTATATCCCTCCTTATAACAACTCCCTCCGAACAACACAAAGAATATTTGTCCCCCATTGGATATTGTTGTAGAGAGGGAGCACTGTATATTTAACTCGCTGAAGTCGAAATTACATATATATGTAATTCTTTCGTTCAATTGCGATGATATAAGCTCGCTTAAGTCGAACATAAATGAACTTCAAAGTTAAAATGTAGCTTAGCCTTGGGTGACTGCATTGTGAGTTATAACTTTGAAATACGAGTACGTTCGACTTAGGCGACTTCGAGTAATCGAAGATCGACTGTATGTGTTTGAGTTTAGTGTTGTTATTTACTGAACAGCAGCCATAAGCAGCCAAGGCAAAGTGTAAGTTTTAAAAGGCAGCTGACTTGCAAACCATTTCGATGCCAAATCAATAGTGAGGTTTTTACTCTTTCACCATTATGTTGTCGTCTGTTTCATTATTTGTGTCTGCAAGATCGTTTCTACATTAGATTAAAGGTAGTATGACTTGAAAGTAACATCCTAACAGAGCTTTAAAGAATTACAGTGGAGAAAACGTTATTCTTTCCCGTTTAAACGCAAACGTACGCAAACGCAAAACACTAAAACGTAGAAAAGAACAACTTTTGGAAAATTCTGATAATTCATGTTTATCTTGGTGGCAAACAGTTTGGAGCCTGATCAGACGCCGGGTAACCCGGCGTCTGATCTGGCTCCAAACTGTTTGTACTGCAAATAATAGTTTTAGCGTAAACGCGTTTATTGGGAAAGAATAACGTTTTCTCCACTGTACTTCCGTTCTGCTTTTATTGCACAACTGCGACAAAAAGAATGTCTCTTGAGTTTTTCTGGATATGGACGATCGAGATCGTGACCCTGACCGAGAGAGAGAAAAGAAAGAGAACTTGAGAGAGATTGGCAGAGAGAGACAGGAGAGATATATAGAATGAAGAAAAATGGAAGAGAGAGACACACACATAATAGAGAGAGACATACACAACAGAAATAGACAGAAAGAGGGAATGAAAGAGAGATAAAGAGATAGAGAGATAGATAGATATAGAGAGAGAGAAAGACCGAGAGAGAGAGAGAGAGAGAGAGAGAGGGGGGGGAACAGTGGTAGATTTAATACATAAGTGGAATATAGACAAATGGATATACAATGTAGATCTATTTATTACTTTGAAGTATTTACCAGAGTCATCCCTCTCAGTTTGAATAGTCTCAACGTCAATTGAATTGTAAACAGTGTATTCGCCTGCTGTTACATATAAATATCAGACTCAGTGCATATTTTGAAATAGTCAACATGGAATTGCAAAACATCCCACAAGACAGCAGTAGGTTAAAACGACTTAACAAAAGATCCGTTATTTATAGGGATTTTACAACTTTACAGCTTTTTATTTGTAATTACTCTTTCAAAACTATTATCAAATAACCCAACGATTTGGACCCAATAGAGAAGCAGAGAGAGAGAGCGAGAGAGACAGAGACAGACATACAGACACAGACAGACAGACATAGACAGACAGACAGACAGACAGACATAGACAGACAGACAGACAGACATAGACAGACAGATAGACAGACAGACAGATATAGACAGACAGACAGACAGTCAAACAGTGAGAGACAGACATACAGACAGACAGACAGAGCCATGCAGACACCCATAGACTTGGACAGGCAGACACACAGATATACTATAGACACGGACAGATAGATAAACAGACATACAGACAAACAGACTGAGTCAGAGTGCGAGACATATCTGATGAGGCTTCAAACTGTTTGAAACGGAAATAATAGATTTAGCGTAAACGCGTTTATTGGGAAAGACTAACGTTTTCTCCACTGTATATAAAGTTTAGTCCTTACCTTAAACTCTATGGTAATTCCTCCTGGCTTACTCTCTGACGTCTCACTTGACGTACTGGGGTTACGTCGACGTTTAAACAATGGCATGATTCACGTTTTCTACCGTCAGCAAATTTTGAGAAATATGGGCTAATTTTATTCACTTTTCACACGTACACAACATTCAGACGAATTCTGTCATGTGCTCGTAATAATGCAATTTGTCAGGGCTTAATGAGTTGCTACACAGTTTCTTAATGTCACTGCCCGCACGTGCAACATGCACTAAATGACGAAGTTGAAATTATACAGGTATCTATTTATAGTATCCCTGGAAGAATCGATGCCCGTTAGATCTATTGTTGATATCGATAGAAAACCTCAAACGCACTCGCTATATGTACATGTACGTGTGTCCAGAAACATTCATCTCATTTCAGTCGTTCGCCACAAAGAATAACTATAGTCCCCGTTACACTTTCTTCAGTATCAAAACAAAAGGACACACGGATAGTTAGAGATATTAAAATCCTCTGTACAAAATTTAATGAGAATACGTTATTCTTTCCCGTTAAACGACGAAACGCAAACGCAATTCAATAACATGACATTGTAGAAAAGGACAACTTTTCGACAACTCTGACTATTCATTGTAAACTGAGTTGCAAACAGATTGGAGCCTGATCAGACGCCGGGTTACCCAGCGTCTGATCTGGCTCCAAATTGTTTGCAATTGAAAAATACTTTTCGCATAAACACGTTTATTGGGAAAGAATAACGTCTTCTCCACTTTCACAACACCCCGTCAATTATCGACCTATACACAATGAAGATACCCAACACAAATAAAATCCACAAAGATTGCACACATTTTTGAAAGTATAAACACGACTTTTCGCCCGCCTTTTCAAGCATTACCCAGTGATACGGAAGATCTAAAATTAGACCGTGAAATTTATGGAGCAAAGCTTTGTAAAACTACCCGTTGTTGACATGATTCACTGTCAGGGGTTTCTCTTTATTCATTATTTTCTGGGCTTTCGTGTAACTGGTCCGGGTGACTGATTTCAAACGTAAACAAATCCTTTACCCTAAGTCAAAACATTGTCTGTATCTGATCAGTCGTCTGCAAAATTTAAGACGCTTAATTTTAATGTAATAGTATAATTATATGATATAAAGAGACCAAACAACATGCCCAAATAGTTTGGATACAGATCAGACGCCGAGTAACTCGGCGTCTGATCAGCATCCAAAATGTTTGCAAGCACAATTGAAGTTGCAATTGACGAAATAATGCGGTGAACCCTTAACACGCGAAGCGCTTTTTGACTAAGAAATTAGGCTTATTGCTTGGATCCAGATCAGCCGAAAAGTTACTTGGTGTATGATCTATCCATTCTCTCTTTGGTACAGATTTTTCCTCAGTTTAAACAAATACAAAAAAATTAAGTTGGAATATTTGCAGACGACGATATCAAGCAAAGGAGAATTTCCGCGCTAAGAGCAGAAAGATGATAAGCAATGTAAACCTACTTACAATACTTAAACAAACAAACGGTTAACAGTATATTCCATTTTATCTGGACCATGTGACTCATGGATGTCGTTACAGACAGATGATAGTATAAAGCAAGATACAGATAAAGCAAGATAAAAGTAAAGCAATATTTTAAGGTGGTAGCGACATGTTTCTGGCGTAATCTTTTTGTGCGTTAAACAGACATCTGGCCAAAACACCGACATATTAACATATTATATGTCGCAAAGGCGATTCTTTACTGTTTTAAGACTTGTATCTATTTTTAATCGAGTCATTTATTATTTACCAAAATGGCCGTTTTTATGTTCATAGAGCAATACATGTACCATAGGTTTATGTCTTTTTTTAATGGAGGCACGGTATTTAAAAGTATAAACAAGTTTACTCGGCGTCTGATCTGGGTCCAAACTGTTTGCAAATATCCAACAAACCGGGTTTATCAAAAAGGGGGAATTTATCTATGTTCTGTGGCTTACTTGATTACGTTTTGCAATTTGTTTATGTGCCTTTCAAAATTGTTTTCACAAGAACGTAAATAATCTCGGAGTCAACCACGCATTTCAAAATACGACATTTCACACTGTATAAAACAACTTCAAATAAAGTGGTGTACATGTATGTAATATATCATATTTCACACTGTCCATCCTACTTTGACATTGTCTGTCTTAAAAATTGCCGTCCGATTGGTTTTTCTTCAATTTTTAGTTTATTATTGTGAAGATATGTATAGACAAATACAACACGGTAATAAAACACGGTTTGGGTTCAGATCTAATCTAATACAGAGGCGATTTACTTGCCCCTTTCTGCTTTGCATCGAAACAGTGTCCAAACTTTCCAAATGCCAGTGAATTCGCTGAAATCCGGTTAAAGGTCAACCATTTTACATATACAGTTGAACTGAATTCTCCTGCTTTAAGTGATCAGTTATTTTCCATACTAGACGCAAGCTATGGGTTAATGGGTTAAAACCCCTCTAAAATGGAAACCCCTCTAAACCGGAACTTTATGTTGTCCCATCATATGTCCGGTTTATAGAGGTTTCACTGTACCGTCAAAACTCGATATCTCAGATTCTCTTTCGTCGAACTTACCCGTATGTTAAAGTAAAAACGTATGTTCGAATTAAGTAAGTTTGAGTTATCGAATTTCACATTGAAGAAATATGGGTAACTTCGACTTAACCCTTCACCCATAGGCCTGTTTCTAATGTTAAACATCTTAGATATGTTACAACTTAAAGCAGGTTGAAAGTAAAGCAGAATGCTTTCAACCTGCTTTAAGCTACTTGGCCATTAGCTGCAGTACTGTACCTCTAACTCTAGACCAAGGTCTACTGTATCCGCAATACAGGGCCATCTGCTTGAATATAGAAAATATTTCTGATGGCACATATTCTTGCCTTTATAAAAATTAAAGTAAATTATCCAATGGAGTAATAAATCAAAGACATAAAAGGCATATTTATAGGGTAATGGGTTAGGCTAGACTGAGTTGTTGAGGCTCGACTGTATATAAATTGTTGAATTAGTTCCGCTTTGTTTTTAACGAAATTTGTTCCACAAGGAGGCGTAGTACCTACAGTTGCTATTGTTTTCATCGGCCTATTTTATTTAAAAACATGTCGACCTCCTATCACACATGTACAGTGGAGATGACGTTATTCTTTCCCAATAAACGCATTTATGATTAAACATTAATTTCAAATGCAAACAGTTTGGAGCCAGATCAGACGCCGGGTAATCCGGCGTCTGATCAGGCTCCAAACTGTTTGACACTCAATAGCGTTTAACGGGAAAGAATAACGTCTTCTCCATGGCACTGTACGCGTAGCCGATTATCCCAAAAGTACGTTTTAACGTTGTTTGGATATGATTAAAACATGTTTTCAAATGCAAACAGTTTAGAGCCAAATCAGACGCCGGGTGACCCGTCGTCTGATCAGGCTCCAAACTGTTTGACACTGATTAGCGTTTAAACAGGAAAGAATAACGTCTTCTCCACTTTAAGCATAGCCGATTATCCTATAAATACTATGTCTTTTTACGTTGTTTGAAGATATACATGGAATAATTTTACACTAACACAAAGTATGTACAGGTAGCATGTCAAAGGTTAATCCTTAATCGAATACGTCACTGTTTGGCCAAAATGTCGTTTTGCGATCTATTTTATAATGTATCTTTCGAAATGATTATGTTGAATAAAGGAACTATATATAGTCCTTGTTAATTCTCTTATTTCGAAATACTTCATGCAACACTGTGGTTTTGTGGTGTTACAATGTACTCTGACGCTGGTCACTAATTCTAATGTAGTGTATTATCGAACGATGCTGGCTCTCTTCGAAAGTCAACAGCGCTTTTATATATACATGTAATATCCCAGCATGAATGCAAGATATACACCTGTTGATGCTTTTCTTCAAATTTCAAAACTATGGGCATTTAGATTGAAACAAAACACAACAACATTGAGACGAGTGTCAAACAGTGTGAGTGCTGATCAGACGCCGAATTACTATACAGTGGAGAATCTGTTATTCTTTCCCGTTTAAACGCAAACGTACGCAAACGCAAAGCGCTAAAACGTAGAAAAGAACTACTTTTGGTCAATTCTGACATTTCATGTTTATCTTGGTGGTAAACAATTTGGAGCCTGATCAGACGCCGGGTTACCCGGCGTCTGATCTGGCTCCAAACTGTTTGCACTGCAAATAATAGTTTTAGCGTAAACGCGTTTATTGGGAAAGAATAACAGATTCTCCACTGTATATGAGGAAGAAAAGTGTTTTGATCATACCCATGGGGATGATGTGTTCTAAAAATAGAAATATAACTGCCAATCATCGGTATAACATGCAGTTAAAATTGGAGGTAATACGGTGCAGGAAGACGATATCATATGTTTCAAAGGATAAAAAAGGTCACCTGCTTTAAAGAACTAAAACTCTGTCATATTTGATTCGCCCATCATCTGCCATGCTCCATTTTGTTAGGAATTGTAAACAGTATAGACCAAGATCAGAGTTTTATTAAGTGTTACACGACATCTGATCTGGATTCAAACAGCTTGGAATATTCATTCAAATTACGTTAAGGGATAGTATACATGTATACATGTATAATAGACTGTTTAAATTGAACAGAGAACACACTCTATTTGCAATTAATTGAAGATATGTCTTGTTTGGGCTGGAAATAAAACCTTCATGACACTTCAATCAATAAGGATACCAAAATAAAATCTAATTTTAAAGAGAAAGAAAGACAAATAAAAAGAGAGTGAGAGACAGAGAGAAATATAGAGAGGCAGATAGGAACAAAAACAGAGAGAGAGAGAGACGGAGGGAGAAAAAGATAGATAGAGACAGAGACATACAGACATATACATGTACACATGTATACAGGGACGTAGAGAGAGAGAGAGAGAGAGACGAGTGGGGGTAGGTAGTGAGGGAGAAAAAGACAGACATGCAGATATACAGTAAAAGGCGGCGACAGGGAGTGACAGACTAACAGACCGACAGACAGATACATGTACATGTATGCATTACAGACTAGTGAGAATGTATATGAGAGATACATGTACATGCAGAGAAATATAGTTTTTGTGTAGTGTTTACCAGCGTCATCTTAGACTCTTTTCAATATTATCGTCAATTGACTTGTTAAAATTATGTGGCAACCTAAATATATTCTGCTCAGTGCCTATTTTGAAATACCCAAAACACCAAATATGACCGCGGTAAATAAGATAAAAACCTTTTAACACCATCTTAAACGGAAGTGATTTTATGATACAAAGTTTACTTTAATCAGACTGGCAAACAGTTTTGCGCCTGATCAGACACCGAGTAACTCGGCGTCTGATCAGGCTCAAAACTGTTTGCAGTGGCTATATATATACATGTACAGTAAACTCATTTGTACATAACGAAATTCTCGGAACACGTCTGGTTTCTTCATTATATCCAAATTTCGCTACATCAGGTCCATTTTACATGTACATCTACGATACAATAATTAGAGATGGACAATAAATTTCGTTTCGTTATATACAATATTTCGTGATAAAAAATATCCTGATTCGTTACTAGCAAGCTTCACAGTTGGAGATGTTTCAGCATACACGCATCGTTTGGAAGAACAATGCCTTCCCCAACCTAAAACAAGCTGCATCATGTGCGGTTCCCAGCCTACTCAGTATGCCCCAATTACTCATGTTTGATAGTAGACGGTTCCCCTTTAATCGAATCAAGATTAAAGCATACATTTCAGTGCAACTACGTCTTTCCCTATAAACGCGTTTACGCTAAAACTATTTTTTCCGTTGCAAACAATTTGGAGCCAGATCAGACGCCGGGTATCACGCTTCAAACTGTTTGCCTCTCAGATCAAAATAAATCGTACGGGATATCAGTTTTTCTACGATGTAGTGCGTTTCGTATTAAGTTTCGTTTGCGTTTAAACGGGAAAGAATAACGTATTCTCCACTGTATACTGAACTTCAATCGCTTCGTTATTACATAATTATGTACAATGGAGAATATATTATTCTTTCAATCGAAACGCAAACAAAACGTAAACGAAATGCAAACGCATTGCAATTACATGTCCCAAGAGGACAACGTTTTGTCCAACTCTGACTACTCATTTTAATTTAGTGGTAAACAGTTTGGATCCTGGTCAGACGCCGGGTAACATTTATAAGCGTGTTTTAATGTGAAAGAATAGCGTCTTCTCTATTGTACGACATCTCAAATTAACGAATGATTCCAGCTTTTTGAAGACAGGTGATCGCTTAAAGCAAGGTAAATATAAAACAGAATCTTCTTACAGGAGTTTTCTGCTTTACATTCATCTTGCTTTCAGCTGTCACCTGCGTTGACTGTCTTAAATGCTTTTATGTGTGAGTGGTCGTTATAGAGAAGTGAACGTAATAGAAGGGATTCACTGTATACGTATCAAAATAATGGGTTTGATAAGATATTGACCTTGAAAGAGCTGAGCATGAATTTACTCACATTTACAAACAGTTTGGATCCAGAACAGACGCCGAGTAACTCGGCGTCTGATCAGGTTCCAACGCTGTTTGGAAATCGTTTTTAGGTTTCTTCAATGAAAAAAGTGCATAAATTTGATTTTCACCTATTGGAAGACGAAAACTTCAACGCAGACGATATAAACGACAAAAAGGTTATAATGTAATGAAGATAATGAGAACAGATCATTTGTTAATGAAGGCACATTTATTTCAGGAAAAGGTAAATAGGCGAATCTCGTAGGTTGAAGCATACACCGACATTTCTCCACTTTTGATAAGTTTCACGAAACAGTAATTCTCACGAGGGCATTTTATTACAGCCCGCACGTATTTATTTATAAAGGCTCTTTACAGAAAGCCACCCACTGCGGTGCAAACATAAGCAAAAAAGTTTGTTTGTTTGCTGCAATGATAGCCTGTTTCAAAAATGTACATTTCCACAATCATGCACCTCTGAAACGAACCCATGACCTGTTTATAGTTTTGAAAATATGTGACTACTTAAAGCAGGTTGAAAGTAAAGCAGAATGCGTCTTATGGCGCACTCTGCTTTAATTTTAGCCTGCTTTAAGCTACCACCAGCTAGAATAAAGAAACTGCTATTTTTTATACATATTCATAACTGGATAAATTTGAACTAGTTCATTCATCGGAGGAATAAACTGAATGCACTAAAAGTCGCTTCTATTGAAGAAAGGGTAAAGTATAGTCCATTTTGGTCTATTTATGGCTGATTTTAACAATTTATTGCAAATTGACAAACAGTGCAGATCCTGATCAGAATGCTCCTTCAGGAACCCTCTGTTCAGGGTTTTCATTGTTTGCATAAGATAAGTAAACTCTTCATAGGTACACTCTTTGTTTTTTCTGACATGTATACTCGTCACTAGGGTTGCATATTTTATTTATTAAAATCATAGTTTTTCACAAACATTGTTGTAAGTCTCAAACAGTTTGAACTATGGGTACATTTTTGTAACTCGTCGCCTTGGCTGAATAAAAACTGTTTACAACTAATAGCGCATTCAGGTCAGCGCAATGAACGGGTTAACCATTTGATGCATTTAGGTATTGCAATGACCTCACGTTATATGCTTGCAGAAAAAATGTAATTGTAGATAACTACGTATTGTATATACAAACTGGATCTAAATACACTGCATTACATGTATTTGCCCATAGAGAATATCATAGAAGCGAACAAGCCAACAGAGCAGACCCTCTACAGAGCAGACTCAAATGTAAACATAAGCAAACAATTTAGATTCTGATGTGACCCCGCAGTTTGCGGAGTCCCATCAGGATCTAAATTGTTGGCTTTTGTCTATACATTTGTGAGCATTAATTGACGAAACGATATACGATGTAAGATTAACAATTTAGATTAAGAAATGACATACTTTTCCATGGTTTATAACTTATCCAAACAAAATCTGCTTGGAGCCTGAACATACGCCTGCATGGTTATTCGGTGTCCTAACTATTTGCAATTTATGGAATGGTTTTTGCTTAAACTCGTTTACTGGGAAAGCAACGTGTGTTCTCTAATGTGACAGAAAGTAACTGGATACAAATTAATGCCTAAAAGAAACTCATCAATCGTTTGACCTATAATTATGTCTTGGTGACCTAGTTAGAGGGTGATATCAGAGTAATCCGAATGACTAATTTCCCCTGGTACCCGACATGACTTATTCGGACTAATTGCGCTTGCTGGATTTGGGCGACAATCTGCTCTGGGACTTCGTTTATGTCACAGAACGTAACGAAGAAAAGATGGATTCGAGCAAACAAAACTACATGTATGCGTTAATTGGGAATAAATCACGTGTTCTCATCACAAGTCTACTAATCAAACGAAATCAGGTCTAGATGGTATCGGCCTGGTCAGGAATCACTTCCGGGTCGTAATGCTTACATACGTAGTCCCTTGAAACTGCAATTCCAAAGATTTTACTACCGGTATGTGTTTCCTATATGAATGAGTTTACAATAAAAAAATGGGATTGTCCATATGATCCCTTTTTCTCTTAAAGCGTGTTTGCAAACAGTTTTGGGCCTGATTAGACGCCGCGTAACTGTTTGACACTCGTTTCGAAAGTTCGTCAGTCATATTGCCTTACATGTACATCTAGCTTTGAAACTATATTACAGAGAGCAATATTGAAGCAGACTACACTATGGCGTTGAAGGAGTAAACACTCTCGACAAATGTGACCATGAAAGGGTTATGGTTCGGATGGTTAAAACCTTATAGCAATCAAAACGTATAATGGCGTTCTGGAAACGCCTTTGTACGGACATTGATAAGGGTGTCAAGATGCGCTATCAAGTATATGGTGTAGAAAAAAGATAATATACAATGTACAGTGTTCCCTCTCTACAACGACATCCAACGGGAGACACAAATTGTGTTCGTTGTTCGGAGGGAGTCGTTATAGGGAGGGACGTTTGCAAACAGCTTGAATCCAGATCAGACGCCGCGTAACGCGGCGTCTGATCTGGATTCAAGCTGTTTATCACTCGTCATTAAGTTTTTTCCGTCACAATATCCATTAAGTAACTTTTAGAAAAAACAGCAGAGGACAATTTTAAGCAGACGACATTGCAGCCAGGAATATGTTAGGCATACTTGTCGTGTTTAGGGAACATTTACAAGGTTCGTTGTAAGGAAGGAGGGAGTCGTTGTTGGGAGGGCCGTTGTAGAGAGGGAACGCTGTACCTTGTATTAGAAAATAAATTAAGAACGTATCAATGAAATTAAGACAGTGTTCAGTCACAAGTGTATTGGCGTAGGCGGTTTGTAATACATGTATACTACTCAGAGTTTGCTGAAGGTCAAAGTTATAACCTCCATAGAAACCAATGCATCGACTCTATCACTTTCTCACTTTTTAATTTCCCACTGATTTGTTCTATTTTTAACAAAATTTTCAGGATTTGTACACTATAGCTAGAGGTTTATGCTACAGGGGCCCGTTTCATAAAACTTCTTTCGACAAATGTTGTCGTAAGTCAGATTATAAAAGTATCAATTATTATTTATGTCTCCTTCTAATCCTGTCTTGTGACATCTTTTTGGAATCGTCTTGAAAAGACGATTCCAAAAAAATGTCACAAGACAGGATTAGATAGAGAAATCACAAATTAAATGTATTTTAAAGTTTTGACTTACGACAAAATTTGTCGTAAGAAATTTTATGAAACGGGCCCCTGGTTCGTATGTGACTTACACATGTAATTGTCCTATGCAGGTTCATTGCCAATTTGGTAAAAAGGATAAAATATCACTTTTTCACAGAAAACTGTAAAAGTTTCAAATTGTGTTTTTGAGTTAATGAATATGCTTTATAATTCAATTATAGGTACAATTAAACATTGAAAGGTAAAACCTTGTTTTTCCAACGAAAAACGCCTCTAAGAATTATTAAAATGTAGACTTCAATGGATTTGCCAATTTTGCTGAAATCTCAGAAATTTCAATTTTTTGATAATTTCCTCGGTTTTCACCTACAGGACCTGAACAAGAATGAATGTAATCACAATAAGTAAATTGAAAACTTGGCATAAATATCTCCAAATACGAAAGGAATTGAACAAAGATGTTGGAAGTTATGCTGTAAGAAAATGATAGTGCCAATGCATTGGAACACATGCCACTACATAGCATTGATCCTTAGCAAATGTTGAGTAGTGTATATTAAAACTGTAGAGGTTATGGCTCTGGTATGAGTATTTCTATCCCGAGCCTTACAACTATAATCCAGTTAAACCGACACTCAAAAAAATTTGATCCTAGTCAGACGCCGAGTTACTCGGAATCTAATTTTATTTTTGACAAAAAATCGTAATATTATCATCATTACTTAAAAACAATTTGTAACCAAAAATGACGTTGAATCTTACTATATTTACATGTTATGAAGGAAAATGTTTATTTTCTTCTCTGCCTTACCGCGTGTGCTTTGATATTAGTAAGTGCAGCAGCAGTTTGGATCCAGGTCCGTCGCCAAGTTACTCGGTGTCTGATCTGTAACTTAACTGTTTCCCACTCATATTGGCGTTTCTTGAACTACTTATTTGAGAAATGAAAGTGTTTTATAAATAGCACATTTTAAACAGACTATCTGGCACTGCAGAAGTTAATCCTTATTTTGCCAATCGCGAATTGACTGGTACATTTGTATATAGATCTATGCAAATAGTTTGGATACAGATCAGACGTCGCGTTACGCGGCGTCTGATCTGTATCCAAACTGTTTGACAATCGAATTCATCTTTTATTTACAAAACAGACCAAAGTTTGCAGACCAAACAATTTCAACTTTGACAATAATACAGCAGGAAAAGGTTTAACAGTTTTTCCAACATTATTTAGATAACACAAGAAACATCTATTTTGGAACATCGAACTACTGTCGAGAGTCGATAATTCGGATTGGACTAAGTCGAAAAACTTATATTTCAAAGTGAAAACGTAGCTTAGCTATGTTTCAATTTTGAAACATGATCATATTCGACTTACGCGAGTTAGGCGTATCGATATGTATCTGTACAAGCGAACGTAAAATCGACTAAACCGAGTTCGAGATATGGAAACTCAATATATTGTGCAAGGAGCTCTTTAAATGTTATTGCGGTTTAAAATACCAGGAACTCATGGTTTATATTGCATGGTTTAAAATTTTACCTGTGTTTGAACTTTGTGTTCTACATTTGTAGTGATTGGCTCTAGTATAGTCTAATTCCTGATGGGTATCAATTATCGATTGGAACGAATGTTTCGTGGGAAAGTAGCATTTCTAGTTGTACAGTAGAGACTTGGCTCATCTGGTGTCGGCCCAGTCTAATTTCATCCTGTATAATCTAAAGTAATAAGCTCAACTTTAAAGCCCCCCGCCCACTTCAAATCAAGACCAAGACTATGAATGACATACCCTTCAATTATATGGACATTTGACAGTTGATTAAGACCAAAATATCATACCACGACCGTTTGTAGATTGTTTTCTACCAAGAGTTTCCTAACGCCAGTGTAAAAATAAAAGACAACAACTTTCACTTTTATCCAATTCGACACTAATGTTCGATGTACATGTATCAGTGCTTTACACAGGGCACCCAAAAGAACCAGGGAACTCTGTCGATAATAATAGCAGGGCGTCGCGTCCGGGTTTTCTGTTTCTACTCCCTTCTCTTTGTGGTGTCCATTTAGCCCATAGATGGCAGAAACGGACGTTAACATTAAAAGCAAAACAAACTATCTAATTCAATGAGCTTTCATGCATTAACCTGGGAAAATGTGCTGTTCAAATGGCATGCCCCTAAAGCGAAATGACTATGCAATGTATATAATAACTTTTCGAATTACGAAAACCATTCAAACTAGTCCATTTTGACCATTTAGGGTTGTCAATGTTTTGTCAATGTTTTGCAAGATTATAGTGTATTCCTGATCAGAGGGCTCCTTTAAGACTAAAATACGGGTATGTTCGATTTACTCTAGTTTTAATATCATAAATTAAACCGAGGAACTACGTGTCAATTCGAGTTATGAGAAGTTCGAATTGTTTAAAATTTATAAAACATGTTAATTCGACTTAGCCAGTTAGAAATATTGATAAATGTGCGTACGTTTTTATGCGTTTCACCCTATCATGATCAAATTTATCGTGATATTTTTACCCTTTTACCGCCATTATCGTGGTCTGCTGTTGTCGGCAATATCGTTTCAAAGTTAGATTTAACCCTTTTCCCCCATAGAAGCGCCTTTTAGCGGATATGATTTATTCATCCGCTGAAGAAAATAGTTCCAATTTAATCAGTAATGAATATGTATTATAGGGAACATTTTCTATATTATAGCTCATGGTAGCTTAAAGCAGGTTGAAAGTAAAGCAGAATGCGCCCTAAGGCGCATTCTGCTTTACTTTCATCCTGCTTTAAGTAGTCACCTATCTTAAGTACTAGAAATAGGATATCAGGTAAAGGGTTAAGGCTGTATGACTAATCAAATTTCGAAATGAGAGTCAAACAGTCTGATCAGGATCCAAACTGTTTGCAAAAGCGCATTTTGGCGTCTTTGACGATGAAAGAGTTAAATATAGTTTAATGTTTCCAGCAACTCTCGAGAACGGATGTAATAAATGTCTACT
The DNA here is from genome assembly GCA_922989275.2 of Gari tellinella. Classification (NCBI taxonomy): domain Eukaryota; kingdom Metazoa; phylum Mollusca; class Bivalvia; order Cardiida; family Psammobiidae; genus Gari; species Gari tellinella. The sequence continues at coordinate 44,638,168 of OV277872.1, forward strand.
CTTTCAACAGCAAACACATGTCTAATGTGTGTGATCTCGCGAGAGAAACGTCTAAACAAACGTGATTCATTGACGTTTATTGGGTAAATCTACTTCATTGCCTGCCTAAATACACTTACCACCAATACTTATAATGAACAGTTCCATTTTCCAATTAAGTCTAGTCCATTTTTGACTAATAAGGGTTGATTTTAACAACATCTTTCAAAATGGATCCCTCTGATCAGGGTATACAGGTTTCCTCCCTACAAGGAACCTCCGAACAACGACACCCTCATTACAACAACGCTTGCCGCTATTCCCCAAACAAAACAATTATGTCTAACGCTTTCACTGCTGCAATATCGTCTGCTGTTTTCCTCAAAGTCACATATTGGACATTTTAACAGACAAAACATATTGACGAGTGACAAACAGCTTGAATTCAGATCAGAGGCCGCGTGACGCGGCGTTTGATCTGGATTCAATCTGAACGTAAGCCAATTTCCCGCCCTGCAACACACACAATCGTTGTCTCTCATTAGGTGTCGTTAAATATGTAGAGACGGAGCACTGTTAACTATTTCGATGGGACAATTGTAATCTTCACAGGAACACTGTTTGTAAATTAAAGTGGAGAACACGTTATTCTTTTCCAATAAACGCGTGTACGCTAAAATATTTTTTCAAATGCAAACATTTTTTAGCCAGATCAGACGCCGGGTAACCCGGTGTCTGATCAGGCTCCAAACTGTTTGCCACCAAGATAAACATGAATTATCAGAATTGTCAAAAAGTTGTACTTTTCTACGTTTCAGTGTTTTGCGTTTGCGTACGTTTGCGTTTAAACGGGAAAGAATAACAGATTCTCCACTGTACCAGTATATTGGGCGCTATGGTTCAATTTGTTGACCCATTTACAAAATATATGCCTGGATATTTCATTGAACTCTTCTCATGTGCTTACTGGAAGAATTCTCTATAGAAAAAGTATAGTGATCTAAAGACACTATGTACAGCGTGTGTCCATACAGCGGAACTGTTCATATGAAATAGCAAATATCACAGAACATGACGTCAGGTAATGCGGTAATTGATCAGAGTCAACACTGTTGGCAAATGTCATCTTTCGTATACACTGGGCTTGAATGGGTCAAAATGTCTGCATTGATTTCTCTAATCTGTATTGTTGGAATTTTAGGCAGAGAAGTTCGGTATAAGACCTGGAGCCGAACTGTTTGACAATGCCAGTTTATTGGCATTGGCGGATTAAAATGTCATACATGTTATCTGCAATAAGTTTGAATCCAGATAAGGTATTTCATGTACATTGTACATGTAGTTGATGTTCTTTGTTCGGTCTTTCTGCAAATTGCACTTTTTTCAAATGTTTATTTATTTCTTGCCTTCATGTGCAACTGCAAACAGTTTTACAGAATGCGCATATTTTGTTAGCCCCATTCGCTACCTTACCCCGAGTACAATAGTGATTTTCAAACTGTTTGGATCTTGATCAGACGCCGCGTTACGCGGAGTCTGATCAGGATCCAAACTGTTTTACATTAATTTCAATAATTCTGAAGTCAGAATATCTTAAATTTGAAATTAAGAAATAAAAGCAGACAACAATTGTTTAAAACTGATGACGTCATGGCAATGAAGAGGTTAAATGCATCTCACCATCCATTTCGTCAATACGGTAAGTAAATCTTAGATTATCTGAAGTGCATCTTGAGTGCATTTAGTGTGCACTTGTGTTTTATATTCTTTCAGTGACTCATAAAGGTATATTACGGTGAGGAAAGACGTTATTCTTTCCCGTTTAAATAAAACTCAGATGCTTGGTAAGAAAATGCAAAAGATGTTTTTGAAAGTACAGCGCTCCCTCTCTTCAACGACACCCAATGGGAGACAAGAAATATGTGCATTGTTCGGAGGGAGTCGTTATAGGGAGGCAACTTGGCAGGCGCCGCTTAACGCGGCGTCTGATCTGGATTCAAGCTGTTTGTCACTCGCCATTAAGTTTTTTTTCTGTCATAATCTCCATTATGTTAATTTGAGAAAAACAGCAGACGACAACTTTAAACAGACGACATTGCTTCCGTAAATAGGTTGGACATACTTGTTCTGTTTAGGGAACAGCGACTAGGGTCGTTGTAAGGAGGGAATCGTTGTTTGGAGGGCCGTTGTTGAGAGAGAACGCTGTATTACCGATAAGATTTAACCCATTCACCGCCAGAATCGCCTAAAGTCGAATTTGCAAACAGTTTGAGCCTGATCAGACGCCGCGTTACGCGGCGTCTGATCAGGACCAAAACTGTTTGACACCCGATTCGATATCTCTTATGTCATACTCTCTTAATTCTGACTTTGAAATGATATTGCAGACAATAATATTGAAGCAGACGACAAAAAACGGTGTAGGAGTAAAAAACTCAAAAATAATTTGGCGGTGAAAGGGTTAATATTAATAGCCAACAGTTTGGAAACTTACAAATTATCCGTATGTCGTAACTAAAACGGGTCATTATATAACTTTGAAATACAAATCATGAAAATTCGACAAAGGCGAGTTCGATATATCTACATTTGAAATACAATACTAATATGCTGGCCTTCCATAGAACGGGGAGGGACCTCAGAGCATGGCCTAGTGGTATAGTCACTGTGACTTACATCACTAAGCTCCTCACCGCTGTGAGTTCAAATCCCAGTCTGGTCATTCGGATTTTTCATGTGGGAAACCTTCCAGCTGGCTTTCGGAAAGTCGATGATTCTGCCCAATATAGTACATTAGGAATGAATTAAAGGCATAAAAAGGCTTATTATTAGGGAAATGTTCCCTTTTTGTTTGTTTCTAATAAGAAATTGTGAAAGGTAAGCAATTTTCGTACCAATTTCTTAGATCTCGATCAGATATAAAAACAACACTGCACTTGATTTGGGTCAACCCCAATCAAGTTTTATATTCCTTCTTTCAGAGGCACTAAACACATTGTTCCGTGTACTGGCGCCGTATTCCTTGATGCAGCCCAATTTTAATTGGACCAATCCATAGAGTAGGGTGTTTTTTATGGAAATAATGTTCGTGCTTTATCGACATAACATGACGTTAATGGTCTCCATATTGTTACCTTTGTCGAGGAAAGTGTTAACTCATTCACCCCTGAACCTTTAAATGGAAAATTCAAATTTCATAATAAGTCTAGTCAATTTTTGACTATTTAGTGTTGATTTTAATAATGTATTTCAAAATGACAAACATTATAGACCTTGATCAGAGGGCCCTGTTTGCAGGGGACACATGTAATCCTCTTAGGTACACTGTTTGTATATGACGAGTATAGTCGTCGCTCGGGTTGACTGGGTTAACCCCCATGTCCAAAATACCGTTTCACGTTGATAATGAGTGTCAAAATATTCGGATCCTAATTAGACGCTGAGTTACTCGACGTCTGGTCAGGATTCAAACAGTTTGAAAAACGAAAGTTCGCTTAGTGCAAGGAAATTAATTAGTTAATAAGATAGGGGTATAACTTAAGAACAAAACAGTGGCACGTATTACACACACACTTTAAAAGAGCAGGTAAACTCGCTGAAACCGGAAGTTCCAAAAATGTCTTGCACAGTTTAGACAGTCTTGATATTTACAGTGGAGAAGACGTTATTCTTTCCCGATAAACGCGTTTACACTCAAACAATTATTTCTCGTGCAAACAGTTTTGTGCCAGATCAGACGCAGGGTAACCCGGCGTCTGATAAGGCTCTAAACTGATTGCCACTCAGATTGCAACTCAGATTGAAAATAAGGGTCAAACTTGCCAACAAGTCTTTAACCCTTTCCCTTATAGAAGCGACTTTTAGCACATTCATTTTATTCATCCGCTGCAGAAAATAGTTCCAAATTATACCGTAATGAATATGTGTCATATTAAATTCTTTCCTTATTCTAGCAGTTAATAGCTTAAAGCAGGCTGAAAGTAAAGCAGAATGCGCCTTGGGCGCATTCTGCTTTACTTTCAACCTGCTTTAAGTAGTCACATATCTTCAATACTAGAAACAATGCTATCAGGTAAAGGGTTAATGTTCTACGTTGTATTGTAATGCGTTTGTGTTTCGTTTGTGTTTAAACGGGAAAGAATAACGTCTTCTCCACTGTTCAATATACATGTATTGCAAAATTACAAACAGTGGAAGCTCTGATCAGAAATCCTGTGTTAGCCCTGAGATCTGGATCTACACTGTTTGCATAGGACGCGTGCTTTCTTCACATGTACGGCGTATATGGGAATGAGCCGTGCCATGACAAAACCTGCCTTATTGCAATTGCGAACAGTGTACAGAACACAAGTACAGTGGAGAAAACGTTATTCTTTCTCGTTTAAACGCAAACGAAACGCAAACGCATAGAAATAAAATGGAGAAAATGACAACTTATTGACAATCTTGACTTTTCATTTTAACCTGAGTGGCAAACAGTTTTGAGCCTGATCAGACGCCGGGTTACCCGGCGTCTGATTTTGCTCCAAACTGTTTGCAGTGGAAATAAACGTTTTAGCGTAAACGCGTTTATTGGAAAAGAATAACGTTTTCTCCACTGCACAGAACAAGAACCGTTGTCATCACAGGCTCATCATCTGAATTGGGTCTACACTATCAAATACCGTATATTCTAACACACCTCTGTTGAGCCGAATTATTCACACTTCGAATTCATCACACCGTAATCAGATCGTACGAATTCTTCCACTCGTGTGACCAATGTGTGAATATTTCGTACGAATATGTCACACAATGGCGGTGAGAGATTTCCGTACCCCCTTTTTTAACGACCTGTTGGTACCTACGGATTATTCACCCATCACTTTCCGTTTAACATTTCTTTATGAAACAAGTTCTAACAACTTAGGCAAATCACGTTCCATAGCGCAAAAGATGGTGTATTGCGTCGTTTTGTGGGATGACACTACAGTATTAGGGAAAACCAACGTCTTCGGACTGGCGACCCTCTCACGTACAGTCACGACCCGAGATCGAACTCGGGATGCATTGTTAAGAAGCAGGTGCGCTAAAACTGTGTTATCCACCCTTTTACATGCAGTTTTTATGATTTGATCAAAAAAGCTCTTAAACAGCCGACCTAAATCCGAAGAATTATCTGTGGATAAGTGCAGCCTTTTTTACCCCATGATCAAACTTAAGTTCCGTTGAGTTTATGTTTAGTTCCCGGCTTCGTTTGAGGCATAATAGGCCAACGACCGACAGGTTGCCGGCCGAATGCTGGTAGATTGTTGGTATTCTTAACGGGATGGGGAGGGGTGGGACCCGTGGCCGTAGTCCAGTGCTCATAGTGACTATGACTTACACTCACTTAGCTCCTTACTGCCCAATCTGAAAACTTGGGCTTTTTCAGTTGGAGAAGCCTTCAAGCTGGCTATCGGAAATTCGGTGCTTTTACCCAGATGCAATTTTTTACCTGATACAGTTTATGACGTGCATCCGGTTTCTTCTCCCATCTGCAATTAGCTTTATTTCGAGATATGACTGAAATACTGTTAACATAGTACGAACTCAAAATTCTGGGCCCCGGTTTGATTTTAAAATAGAGTTAAAAGCTAGTTTCAACGACGGTCATCGAAACGACATCGATTAAAAATCGGTCGATTCCGGGCACCTTACACGTCGATCGGACCCGAGAAAGCTTTTGACCAAATATACAAACGTATACAAGCATGTCAGAGGTGGGGCAAGGCCGTCTCCATCCGGCTTTTGCCTAACTTATACCGGCCGTAGTAATGACGAAAAGTGTCCCCACCACTCAGAATTGTGACCCCGGGACATTTTTCGACTCAGAAAGTTAACCTCCTGGGTCTTTTTACATGTATTATGCCAAAGCAAGTCCCAAGGACAGTTTTCTACATCAAAAATTGTCCTCATGTGTCACTCTTTAGAGGGGGACACATTTAGTCTTTACACCGGCGCTCGGCTGGCAACCGGATAACACCGGTTTCCTTTCGGTCTCCCACAGTATTGCACGTTATAATTGAATGCCCATGATGTGGACTACACGATAAGGCAATCGGTAGTATGGTTCAATGTAAGAAAGTGAGCAACATAACAAAGAAGAGAAATCAGCGCGTCTTTAAAAACATCATTCATATATTGAACCCACGATAACCAATATCGGGCGATGATGGTCGCCCGTCTTAAAACCGTTGCCCGTCCGGTATTTAAGGACTATCGCGGCAGTTTGTTCGAATTTTCAAAACATTCTTTTTTTTTTTTAAATTTTGCATGTTGCTAGTATATATCCTGTTGTGCAGAAATATGAAATAAAAATAGGGAGTCCCCGGACTGGTTCTTTTCTTAATAGCTTTCCTTAAATGTTGGGTTATTCATATGTTTTCAAAAAATATAAAAGGAATAGGAACAAGTAGCAATAAAACATGGAAACTGAGAGTCAGTACGAATTATTCACACATGTGTGACATATTCGAATGAAATTCCTACGAATTCCTCACAGGTGTGAATAATTCGTAGTGTGAAGAATTCGGCTCAACACACCTCGCCCACACCCCTATACGTATAAGCGAAGAAGGACCGTCTCAGTGTACGAATTTTCAGTAGAACACTCACGCGCTAAACGTTCTAATATGACGTCATTTGGCTTCGAAAATGCGTACGCCAAAAAATGTAGCGCCGTTGCTTCGGTGCAAATTTCGGTTAAATCGGTTAGAATCGAAATAAAAAATTCATACCAGTGTTCTATCTAACAATCGAACACTGGTACATGTAGTCGTTGAGATGCTTGTAATTAAATCACTCGGCCTAAAGGCCTCGTGATTTAATTACTACGCATCTCAACTCCTACCAGTGTTCGATTGCACGATAGAACACTGGTATGAATTTTTTATTTCTTGAATAAAACATAGCTACATAAAGTGCTTTAGATGCGTGTGGGTGTTAAACAGTGTAGATCAAGACCAGCCACCGCGTCTTAGACCTTGGTCTACACTGTTTGCAATGCAAAAAGGCATGCTTTCGCATGGCATGGATCGAATATGGTTTGAATGAGTCAACGACTAGACTTTTAATATGCGCATTTTCGCTCCATCAACAAATGTTGCCTTTGCTTATTTAAACAATAAATAATAAAGACGTGCATGGAAATAACTTGATTATGAAATTGGAACACATGTTATCTCTTGTCTGAGACACTGATTGATAGACTAGGTAGAGTGTAATCTGGGAAAACCCGAACCTTGAATCCGGAACCGGAAAAACCGGAGCCTAAAAACCGAAACATTCAATGAATACCGGAACATGAAAACCGGACTACTGAAATCCATAACGCGGCGTCATCAGGATCCAAACTGTTTGAATCTGATCCTGTTTTGAAAAGAAATTTAGAAAAATGTGATTTAGAACAATAGCAGACGACAATGAATTGTTACAGACGAAATAAATACCCACCATGCAAAGAGTTAAAGCTTTAGGAACTTTCTTCTTTACTTTCATATTTTGCTTCAAGCTACAGTGGAGAATCTGTTATTCTTTCCCAATAAACGCGTTTACGCTAAAACTATTATTTGCAGTGCAAACAGTTTGGAGCCAGATCAGACGCCGGGTAACCCGGCGTCTGATCAGGCTCCAAACTGTTTGCCACCAAGATAAACAAGAATTATCAGAATTGTCCAAAACTTGTTCTTTTCTACGTTTTAGTGCTTTGCGTTTGCGTACGATTCTCCACTGTACCATTTGTATTGAACGCCATTAATGAATATTCATTGTTTGGCGTTATTGCTAAAGCGGAGAAAAGGGCTAAAGGTGTCCCGTGGCGGTTATCCGAAGGAAAGCGTTTAAGCCTTTAAATAAGGAGATCTGGAGCTACATAAATCAAGATATATCAAATCCCGTTTTTCACATTATGACGCTCATTTATGATAATGGTTTATCATAACCACGCATTTTTCTCCCTTAGAAACATATAAACAAACCATTTCCTAGATAAAATTCAAATTTGTTTATATTGGCTAAGTACCTTCCCGAGTGGCAGAATTCCGAGATCATTCCATTGGCTGAGATATCATCGCGCAAAATTCTGTGTTTACATATAAAGTTGAGGATAAACAACTCTGACGTGTTGTTTGAGGGAAATTGACATCCTCAAAAGTGTTACAAAATGCATCAATATGTAAGTTTTAACCCCTTCACTGCCTTACCCCGAGTTCAATAGATCTAGTTTTTTGCAAACAGTTTGAATCCTGATCAGACGCCGCATAACGCGGCGTCTGATCAGGATCCAAACAGTTTGACACTCATTTCAATATTTTGTGAGTCAAAATACTTAAAATTTAAATTTGAGAAATAAAAGCAGATGACGTCATGACAATGTTAGGTTGATGATAAACATCACTGACGTGTTGTTTTAGAGAAATTGTCATCCTCGAAAGTGTTACAAAATGCCTCAATATGTAATTTTTAACCCCTTCACTGTCTTATCCCGAGTACAATAGTTATTTGCAAACAATTTGAATCCTGGTCAGACGCCGCTTAACGCGGCGTCTGATCAGGATGCAAACAGTTTGACACTCATTTCAATATTTTGTGAGTCAAAATACTTAAAATTTTAAATTTGAGAAATAAAAGCAGACGACAATTGTTTAAATTTGATGACGTCATGGCAGTGTTTACATATCAAGTTGATGATAAACAACTCTGACGTGTTATTTTAGAGAAATTGTCATACTCAAAAGTGTTACAGAATGCCTCAATATATAAGTTTTAACCCCTTCACTGCCTTATCCCGAGTTCAATAGATCTAGTTATTTGCAAACAGTTTGAATCCTGATCAGACGCCGCTTAACGCGGCGTCTGATCAGGATCCAAACAGTTTGAAACTCATTTCAATATTTTGTGAGTCAAAATACTTAAAATTTAAATTTGAGAAATAAAAGCAGATGACGTCATGACAATGTTAGGTTGATGATAAACATCACTGACGTGTTGTTTTAGAGAAATTGTCATTCTCGAAAGTGTTACAAAATGCCTCAATATGTAATTTTTAACCCCTTCACTGTCTTATCCCGAGTACAATAGTTATTTGCAAACAATTTGAATCCTGGTCAGACGCCGCGTAACGCGGCGTCTGATTAGGATCCCAATAGTTTGACACTCATTTCAATATTTTGTGAGTCAAAATACTTAAAATTTTAAATTTGAGGAAAAAGCAGACGACAACTGTTTATAATTGATGACGTCATTGTAGTGTTTACATATCAGGTTTGGGATAAACATCACTGACGGTACTGAGGGAAATTGTCATCCTCGAAAGTGTTACAAAATGCCTCAATATGTAAGATATAATGTAACCAGTTGGATATACGTAAATTATGTAATGATTTACATAATTGTAAACGATATACGATGGCTTCGTAAATAAAAGTAAAATCCAACTGCTATTTTAATGGAAAATTTGGTTCAGTCTATTTAATAGGACTGTTTTTTTTTGTTGTAATATTATTGCAAAATGTCAAACCGTGCAAGCTCTGACCAGAGGGTCAATCTTTATACTCGTACACTGTTTGTAAAAAAATGCGTATACTCGTCGCTATAGTTCCATTCGTGGCTGAATATTGTAATGAACACAATTTGTTCTTGCTGGAAGGTTTCATTTCAATACACTAGATGAATTTGAGAAGGGTATGAAAAACTGGGCTACGTGTGTAAAGAATTTTTTATCTGAATATGGATTCATGTATGCATGGCAGCAGCCTTTTCATATTATAAATGACAAGGTTTTCCTTTCACTATTTAAGCAGAGGATACAAGACGCTTTTATCCAAAAATGGTTTGGAGATATAGGTAATAATAATAAGCTAATTTTATACAAGGAGTTGAAAATGTCATTTGGTTTTGAAGATTATTTAGATTTTGTTACTATAAGAGATAACCGTGTATTACTTTCTAAGATTCGAATCTCAGCTCATACTTTAAAAATTGAAACAGGCAGATATTCTAGAGACAGATTGGAAAGAACGTATTTGTATATTTTGCGATAAAAGTGAAATTGAAGATGATTTTCATTTTGTACTAGGATGTCAGGCTTATAATCAAATAAGAAGAACATTTATTATATACATATCGATGATTTATAGAGATTTCTCAGTTAGATAAATTTTATATCGTCACTGTTGATATCATCACTACATGTAGTGATGATATCACTTTTTATGACGTCACGTCATAATTAGTTTTGTGACGTAAATAATCAATTTTGTGTGTTTTTTTCTGTAAAAACGTCTTTAAAAGATATATAATAAATAGAATAATCAATTCCTTTGAATAGATATGAAAAATATATCACTCGAATGGGTTGTTATCTGATTAAAAAACTCGTCCTGCGGACTCGTTTTTCAACCAGATAACAACCCATTCTCGTGATATATTTTTCATATCAATCCAAAGAAATTGATTATCCTCTATATATCAAACCATATTTTTACAATAGACCTAGTATGTTTAAATTTCTTCAGTTATTGAACTCTTCAAAGGGTATTATTCATAGACTTTCTAAATATTTATCGGAAGCATTTAAGTTCAGAAAAAGTTTGATGTTATCCGTAATGTTGTATACTCATCCTCGAAATTCTTAAAATACTTTATATTCTAAAATTCATCTACAACATTTCTTAGTATATGTTTATTTGATAGCTAGAAAATAAGAAATATAGTGTATTAAGTGTTTGCATATATCTATCACATGTACCTATTAGTATGTATTGTGAATTTATATTTGTATTGATGAGAAACTGTGTATAGCTTAAATCAATAAAATATCTATCCATCATTAATTTTATCTAACTAGCAAATAATACAAACGGTGTGGCATGATTATTAACACCGCGTTAGAATTAGTATACCGTTTACATTTAAATATTGGCACGAGTCTCATGTAGAACACATTTAAATCGTATTCTGCACTATTCATGATTGCCCTCGAGAAATATTCCGTCATGTGTACGGAGAAACCAGTGGAATGAATAAAATATACAGTCCTTAACCATTTTACCATAGGTTGCTTTCAGTATTAACTCATTCTTCCATGCTAATATATTGGATTAGTTCGGGGTTTTTTTTAACTTAGGGGTGCCTAGTCTAATTTTTTATTTTCGTTTTGTTTTGTATTTATTTGAACATGGGTTATGAACATATTAAGGATAACAATACGTTCACCAGGTTCACAACTGTTAAAAAACAGTTACTACATGTAAAACTAGTTATTTTAATTGGATTGAGTTGGCATGATGCTGTACACATTATGTTTCTGTACTCCAATACATACATATACCTGCTTTGGGCGACCATGGAAAGAATGGTCGTGTAGTTTGGTAATCAGAATGAACAGAACGTACACGTACTCATTGTTCTGTTGGGTGAACCTTCATTTATAATATTTTACAAAATGTACATCTTAATGCTGAACGAATAGAGTAGAATATACCCTTTATTATTCAATAACTTTCACATGAGCCATGAGCATACACTGTAGCAACCACAAATACATGTACACATAGACATTTCGTTAGGTTGAAAAGTCCCTTATGTGATCGGGCTAATGCGATTAATATCGGTACTTTACAGTGTACATGTACATAGAGTGGTCGGTTGTTCTCGACAAGCAAAAACACCTGAATAACTATTTCAAAGTTGTGTGTGGCAAGCAGTTTGGAGCCATATCAGACACCGGTTCACTCGACGTCTGATCTATCAACAAACTGTTTACATAGGAAATAATTGATTTAGCACAAACTTGTTTAGTTGGGGAAGGAATAACATATCCTGGTGTGTGAAAGTTCGAATATGGTAAAATGTACGGAGAACTAGATGTTGGGAAAAGGGTAAAATTCACAATCAGTCACATTATACTGACGCCCGGTGAATTATCCGACCATGTACAGTGGGGAAAACGTTATTCTTTCCCGTTTAAACGCAAACGAAACGCAAACGCATAGCAATAAAACGGAGAAAAAGACAATTTATTGACAATCCTGACTTTTCATTTTAACCTGAGTGGCAAACAGTTTGGAGCCTGATCAGGCGCCGGGTTACCCGGCGTCTGATCTGGCTCCGAACTGTTTGCAATGGAAATAATAGATTTAGCGTAAACGCGTTTCTTGGGAAAGAATACCGTTTTCTCCACTGTAATGTCAGCCTTCATTATAATGCTTCCTCTGTTTCGATTCAACATGAAAAGGATACGTGCTTGTGAAACACCTAAATTACAAAAAGGAAGCTTATCTCATAAACTGCTAATAACGAAAAACCCCAGCTTTGATATTTAATTATAGTGCCTGAACTTCTAAAAGAGTACGGAACATAAGCTGTTTAGCTATGACGTCAGTGCTTCCATCTTACACAAATATACGTTGTCCAGTCATAGATATTTATAATATCCATATGCATGTACATGTAGTTAGTATTATGTTAAACGCCCACTTATTTATGATACATTCAGATATCTCATGTGTACATACTTACGTATAGTATTTTTTGTATGAAGACAAGTCACTACTTAAACCCTTTCAACACTAAATAATTATTGTGGGTTTTTATAGCACAGGCTTTTTGAACTAGTCAACAATTGCATTATTGATATGACGACTAAAACGAATGAAAAAATCAAACAGTGCAGACCCTGAACAGAGGTGTTATGTGTCCTGTAGGAGCCCTCTGATCAGGGTCTACACTGTTTGCATATGTTATCAGTAATCTCTACAGAGGGGTGTCGGATTGAAGGGGTTAATGCAAGATAAATAAAGATAGAAAATCATCCACATGTACAGTGGAGAATACGTTATTCTTTCCCGTGTAAACGAAACGAAACGCAAACGCAAAACACTAAAACGTAGAAAAGTGCAACTTATGGACAATTTTGATAATTCATGTTTATCTTGGTGGCAAACAGTTTGAAGCCTGATCAGACGCCGGGTAACCCGGCGTCTGATCTGGCTCCAAACTGTTTGCAATGGGAATAATAGATTTAGCGTAAACGCGTTTATTGGGAAAGAATAACGTTTTTCTACACTGTAACAGTTTTATGCCTTATTTTATCCTGCATTAAGAACTAAATTGATTAAAACCTGTGAAATCTCTCAGCTCTGAGTTTCCACTGTTTGCATAGGAAACGCGTAGTCCTCACAGGCACACTGCTTGTTAAAAACGCATACACGCCTCACTTAGCATTACTGACAGAAGATAGTATTTAATAAAACATTGTTTAGGGCAATTCTAAGACAGATGAAATTTTGTCTGTTGACGTTTTAATTTCGACTTAATCGATATTTAATAACAATTATTTTATAACAAGATTTTTTTCTCCAAAAACAGAAATCTCGTTGCCACACTAATTGACACGTATGATGAATTGGAGCCTTATCCCTTACATGATCAAATTATTCGGGAGAATTTTACCCCTTCACCGCTTTATTGTCGTCTGCTTTAGTATTGTTGTCTGCAAGACACTTTTCAGAGATATATCTAAGATTGTATGACTTAATAGATATTGGTAAGAGCGTCAAACAGTTTGGGTAATGGTCAGACGCCGCGTTACGCGGCGTCTGATCATTATCCAAAATGTTTGCAAGCGCGCTTTTAGGCGTCATTGAGAGTAAAGGGGTACAACCAAGACATTTGTCCTGTTAATTCAAGGCCGTTCCTGGTATGCCTTTGAGGGCTTCGCAAGGCTTTGATAATGGTTTTCAAACAGTTAGGATCCAGATCAGACGCCGCGTTACGCGGCGTCTGATCAGGATCCAAACTGTTTGGCACTCATATTAAAGTTTCTACGGTCTAAACGCATACACTTTTACTTTAAGTATTAAATGCAGACGACAGTTTTTTTAAACAGACGCCGGACAATAGTAAGGCATCGAACTGATTAATGATTAAAACATTGCATCATGACGTCATAGCTAAGATCCAATCTAACCAATCGCCCTTCATGTGTTTCAAACTCGTCGTCATCATTCCTACAATCTGCATTGCATGCCTATATAACTAAGGCATTAACAAAAAGTATTTCAAATAGTGTTGATTCTGATCTAACGTTGAGTAACTCGGAGTCTCATCAGGATCGGATTTGTTTGCAAATGCTGTCAAGATCTTGTTTATTACGTTTAGAGGTGGAGATACAAATTTTTATATTCTTGTATTAAAAAGTGATTTAAAAAAATAAAACTAATCTGCCAAAGAGGTCTTTAACAGATTGCTTCCGCTTTCATTCAGGATGAAACGCTCAGAACAATGTGAGTGTTCATAATACTACTTGTAAAACCCTCTTTTTTAATTCAAATTTTATGGTGTATTAGACCGATTTTTTTACCTGGCAGGGCGGGGATAATCTTTGGGCAAAGATTAACTAATTTACATTTGATTTTAGGGGTGAAAGGTACAGTTCCGTATTATATCGTTATTGTCCGATACTTTCAACATGGAGAAGCACAATTTATGCATGCAGCCATATCAACGTGAAAAGGGTTTATACAGTGTGTCCTCTCTACAACAACCCTCAATGGGAGACAAAGATTGCGTGTGTTGTTCGGAGGGAGTTTTGTAGGGAGGAAAAACTTAGACTTTGCTTATATTTGCAAACAGCTTGAATCCAGATCGGACGCCGCGTAACGCGGCGTCTGATCTTGATTCAAGCTGTTTGTCACTCGTCATTATATTCCTTCTGTCAAAATGTCCACTAACATGTAACGCTGCGAAAAAACGATAGACGACAACGGTAAATTCCGATAAAAAAACCGAACGCCCCTAAATTAGAAATGCACTGGTCATCATCGAAACTCCGCCCTGCCAGGTCAATACAATCGGCCTATACTATTATTCGAGGCGATGGTCTGCAGAGACATAAGTTTTTCTCTCCAATATAAATGTAAACAAATGATGAATGTCCTAACTGTTATATATAATATAGGGAGCATTGGCCCCCAAAAATATAAAGAGTTTGAGTTGAGTCTGAAGGTCGTACTCAAGCATTTGATTGGTCAGATTGGAAAAAAATCTTGAATTTTTGAGAGGAAGAAATGGTTGATTAAATTTTGTTATGGACATTTATATTATAAACATAAATATTTATTTCAGAGTCTACATCGCAAAAATGTTACTTCCTGTTTTTGTACGAAACGAAACTGCAAACACAATGCATTGAAGAAAGTACAATAATTATTTTGTTATATAAGTTTCAAATAGTTTGTAACCTGATAAGACGCACAGGAACTGTGTGTCTGATTTTGGTTTCAAACTATTTGCAACAGACTTATATCCGCCTTTGGAATACAATGTACAAACTGTTTCAATTTGTATATTGTCATCGCCAATGTACATATGCAACACTGAACAGTCTCTTGAATCCAAATGCATATCAGAAATTTTGCATCATGGATGCACACTTTTCATTTAGGTTGAGTAATAAGTATTCAAAGTACGAAACTTCGCCTGAACTTAAACCTCTTTATCATATGATTACGAGCAGTTTATAGCTGTCTTAATTAAGAACGAACGTTATGAAGTTGGTAAGTAAACGATAAGCACATAGGAGCATGCCAAACAACAGCGATCTGCTACTCCGAGAAGGTTCAGTACATACAATCGAGCTTCGATTTCTCGAATTCGATTATTTCGAGCTATCCGATAGTTCGACATAATGTACTGCATTTTGTCATGCTCGGTTAAGTCGAACATACCCATATTTCAAAGTTAAAACGTGGCTTAGCCACGTTTAAACTTTGAAATACGGGTGTGTTCGACAAACCCGACTTCGAGATATCGAAGTTCGACTGTACTGAGTTTTGGCCACAGTAAAACCGTCATAACTCGACCATCTTAAGTTGAATTTACTTTCATTTCTACAGTTAAATTTCTACAACTATAACTGGCTTAAACCGAACGCACCAATATTTCAAAGTTAAAACGTGGCGTAGCCACGTTTTAACTTTGAAATACGGGCACGTTCGACTAAAAAAATTGCTCGTTCGAGGAAACGAGGTTCGAATGTTTTTGCTTCCGCATATCTCTTGGTATAGGTACAGTATACATTTATTGAGGTTTATAACTGAGTCAAATTAATGGAGAAGCATATCCCCTTATGATATATATTATGCGTATAGGATTGGAGTGAGAGACGGAAATATATGATCTATAACATGACAGACAGAGAGATAGATACCATATAATTATAAAGTTGAATAGATTGATGGGAAAAGAGAGAGAGAAAGAGATGGATTAAAGAAGAGAAAGAGACAGACGGACAGACAGACATACAGACAGACAAACATACAGACGTACAGACAGACAGACAGATAGACATACGACAGACAGACACGCCAGCTGACGGTTAGAAGTACAGACTAACACTCTTCCAGACAGTTACACAAATAAAGTCCTTCTTACTATAAGAAAATAACTACTACTACTTATAATAATGATAATACCGACACTTTATTTCATATACAACGAAAGTTCTGCTATTGTCTCAATTTAATCATTACATTACATGTATAAACAAACCAGGCATTACCCCAAAATACTGATGATTGTCCCTGCCAATAAGCAAATAGGAAGAGTTCAAAGAAACTCAGAGGTACAAAAGAAATAACAGCTTTGGCGCCAGGGGCTACAAAAAGCCAGAAAGCATCATATTCTTTGGTATTTACGATTTGTTTAAAAACGGTTCTTGTAACAGTTTTATTACTCCAAGAAATAGTAATAAATCATAAAACGAAGAAAGGAGGTTGTAAGGTCAAGCATGTACTTAGTTCATGGACACAAATAATATGGAAGAGATACAGTGGAGAAAACGTTATTGTTTCCCAATAAACGCGTTTACGCTTACACTATTATATCTATTGCAAACAGTTTGGAGCCAGATCAGACGCCGGGTAACCCGGCGTCTGATCAGGCTTCAAACTGTTTGCCACCAAGAAAAATATAAATTATCAGAATTGTCTAAAAATCGTACTTTGCGTCGTTTAGGTGCTTTGCATTTTGCGTTTACGTTTCGTTTGCGTTTAAACGAAAAATAATAACGTATTCTCCACTGTAATACAGAAGAGATTTTCATTGTGTATCGTGACAGGTGGTCTATAATGTTTTTACAGTGGATACAACGCTATTCTTTCCCGTTTAAACGCAAACGAAACGCAAACGCATTACAATAAAACGTAGAAAAAGACAATGTTGACTATTTACATGTTTATCTGAGTGACAAACAGTTTGAAGCCTGGCTCCGAGGTTATAAAGCTTTTGACATGGGTCTAAACTCGTTCCTAAACATTTGATTGGTCAGATTTGAGCCTATGCTCAAATCTGACCAATTAAATGCTTGGGAACACACTCAGACTCAACTAAAACGCTTTATAACCCCGGAGCCTGATCAGATGATGTTTCAAACTGTTTGCAATGGAAATAATAGTTTTAGTGAAACGCGTTTATTGGGAAAGAATAACGTTTTCTCCACTGTATGTGTTCCTATGCGAAACTATGCGACTGAAATACAGTCGAATTTTAATATTTCGAACCCGGTTAGGTCAAAATGTACCCGTATTTCAAAACTAAAACGTGGCTAACGGGTATGTTCGACTAAAACGAGCTTGAAGTAATGCAATTCATTGGAAGACGTATACCGGAATGTTTGAGTTTACTCTCTCATTCTTAATGACACCACTCGTTTCGATATGTTTTAAGTTATACTACATTGAATCTTATTTTGAAACGATCTTGCGAACAACAAAATTGAAGAAGACGACAATGAAACGGTGAAGGAGTAAAATTCTTACGATTAGTTTGGCAGCCAAGAGTTAAGCGAGTTACAGATTGCGAAGTTCGAATGTATAATGTATAGGTAAACAACTATATTAACTCATAATACAGTGGAGAATGTGTTATTCTTTCCCAATAAACACGTTTACGCTAAAACTATTATTTGCAGTGCAAACAGTTTGGAGTCAGATCAGACGCCGGCTACCCGGCGTCTGATCAGGCTCCAAACTGTTTGCCACCAAGATAAACATGAAATATCAGAATTGTCCAAAAGTTGTTCTTTTCTACGTTTTAGTGCTTTGCGTTTGCGTACGTTTGCGTTTAAACGGGAAAGAATAATAAATTCTCCACTGTATCCATAGAGGAAGAGTTAAAACAAACACTGTAGATATTGATGAAATGCCCTCAAAAACAAGGTCTAACCTGTTTGATATTTCATAAGAAATGATCTGTATTATGGAAAAACTCTGTCGTGTCTGTCATATATAACGATAATTATAATTTATTGTAAATTCACAGTTGTATTAATGAGAAGTATTGTACAGTTTAAATCAATAAATTATCTATCTATATCTATAGATAATGAAACATTCCATCAAATACATAGGGCGTGTTCATTGCAATTCAAGCATATATGATTCCCAAGGCGGATAGCTGATTACAACACGTTGGCCGACGAAACCAAGATCATATTAAAACAAACATATGAGAAAACCTTCATCTTGAACTCTATATTCTAATTTAACTCATTGAAGCCCATGCCATTTCAAACGGACAGCTCAAGTTTCCAGTTAAGTCTATTCCAGTTTGAATATTTAGGACTGACTTAACACTACATAAGTCATACTGTGAAAACGTGCAAACCCTAGTCAGAGGGTCACGGTAGGAGTCCTCTGATCTGAAAATGGGCAAAGTGTACCCTTCACTAGTAAACTGTTATATGACTTATAACCGCGTCACTAGGGGTAAATTGTTTATGCTTACATGAATTTACACTATTTAAACAACTCGTAGTGGTTTTGTCACAAGGCGTTTCTTTATAATTATGTATCCAGGCAGCGTATTCACCAATAAAACTCAAAAGTTATTGATCAGTGAGTAAAAGTAGAACATAGAAACAATTGTTTTCAATTACACAAATCAAGTCCGTCCGTATTGAACCTCAGAATTCTGAAAGGGAAGTTTGTCAATTAAAACATTTTGGAACCTGATGAAACCTCATATTATCCGGTGTTTTATCAAAATATTAACTTTTTAATTACGTTCATATCTTTCTCTAAAATAAAAGACATCCAGATATTCTTTAAAACATGTAGCACACGACATTTCTTTTGGGAATACAACTTGCTGATATACTCAAAGATAAAGGTAGACGGGAGTTCGATAACCTTTGAGAACGCTTGATTGGTTTATTTATGCGTGTATTTTATGTTTATGTATTTTATTAAACCTTATGTAAGAGACTATCAGGAATGCTAATGTGGAATCTCATACTATTCACACAAACAATAAAACCTTCTTTTTTTACCTCCTTTCAGGCGAACATACCAATATTTCAAAGTAAAAACGTGGCTATGCCACGTTTTCACTTTGAAATAAGGATATGTTCGACTAAAATTAGTTCGAATTAAAAAATAATCAACAGTTGAAGCACGAGTAGGATCGACTTAAGTTAGTTCGAGTAATCGAGATTTTACAGTAAATATATACATTATGCAACTCTATTTCCTTCGGCATTTTGAACATGGCGGGGTTCCATGTTCAATCTGATAATCGAGTAAATATTACTGTAGGCGTTAAGGTTCATAACACGTTTCTAAAACATCAGGTCAGAAACAAAACTGCGTGGATTTGAACGAGGGTTTGAGCGACACAGTGTGAAATGTTATGCTATAGCATTGAACTTTGAAACAATGTGAATATAACGATATTGCTGTTGGTACATGTTTGTACCAGACAGTTCCTCTCAATGCCCGTTTTGTTGATAAGCGTGAATTAAGTTATTAGGCGTCTGATCCGGCTCCAAACTATTTGCCACTTAATTTTTTTTCATCAAAACATAAATACAATTTTAAGCACGAGTGATTTGTTTTTAAAACTTTATTGTATATGTGTTTTTTTCTCTGATCAGGGTCTACACTGTTTGTCATTTCGACATATATTGTAAAATTCAACCCTAAAAAGGCAAAAATAGACTGGACTAAATTGAAAACTAGAATTGTCCATTTGAGGTTTCAAGGAGGAAAGAGTTAAACGGGGAAGAATAACGTCTACTCCACAGTAGAAGAACGATTCCAGAAATCTAAATTATCTCTGAGGAGGGTTCATATGTTAACGAAGTCTGCTGAATAGAGTTCACCTTCATTTAGGAGAAATGATAAGTGAACGGGCTTATCGGTTGAGCATCAGTTAGATAAGGCATTAATACTCCTATTTTGACGTGAAGTGGTCGTCAGCTTTAATTTTTGTCTGCAGTATTTTTGAAATATACCATTTTATAATCTACGTTAAGTTCTAGAAGAGTATTTTCGGTATACTTGTGTCAGACCAAGCATGTACAGAGCAACAGATAAGGGTAGTTTTCCAAAACTTAAAATCTTTTTTTCTGAATTAAACCCTATGGTGTCACTACTCATTAGAATCGTCTCTTTGAGACGATTCTAATGAGTAGTAACACCATAGGATTTGGTGCTGAAATGAGTGATAAAATGTATGATTTGTTGAAATAACTACCTCTTATCTGGAGCCCTGATGTAGCAGTCCTTCAATTATGACAGTTGATATGTTTCAAAACAGACCCCTTTAATACAGCACAAAAGCAATGCCGAAAGCTCCAAAGGGATGTTCCTGCATTACTTCTGGTATGCTCATGGCACCAGATAAGAGTAAGTAAACGGAATATAGTGCTCCAACTCTACAACGACACCCTGTGGGAGACACGTATTTAGTTCGGTGTTGTTCGGGGGGGGGGGGGGGGGGGGTCGTTCTTGGGGGCGATAATAAAGACTTGGCTTACATTTGCTAACAGCTTGAATCCAGATCAGACGCCGTGTAACGGAGCATCTGACTTGGAATCAAGCTGTTTGTCTCTCATCATAATATTTAGTCTATCAAAATGTCCACTTATATGGTACTTTAATAAAACAACAGACGACAATTGTAAGCAGACGACATTGTAGCAGGAAAAGCGTTAGACACAATTGTCCTGTTTAGGGAACTGCGACAAGACTCGTTGAGAGGGATTCGTTGTTGGGAGGGCCGTTGAAGGAGGGAAACACTGTGCAGCACTCCCTCTCTACAACGACACACAATGGGAGACTAAAATATGTGCGTTGTTCGGAGGGAGTCGTTGTAGGGAGAGAATTTGGCTTACATTTGCAAACAGCTTGAATCCAGATCAGACGCCGCGTCGCTGTTTGCCACTCGTCATTATGTATTTTCTGTCAAAATGTCTAATATGTAAATTTGAGAAAACCAGCAGACGACAATTTTAAGTAGACTATATTGCAGCCGTGAAAATGTTGACATGATAATATTGTTTTGGGAACTGCGGCTAGTGTCGTTGTAAGGAGGGAGTCGTTGTTGGGAGGGTCGTTGTAGGGAGGGAACACTGTATTACCAAACGTCCCCCATTCTTGTCTCATTTAAACCCTATGTTATGACCACTCATTGGAATCGTTTCTTCGAAACGATTCCATTGAGTGGTCACAACATAGTGTTTGCAGGAGAAATAAGAAAGTTAGTTTTTAAAATAACAGTGCTCCCTCACTACAACGGCCCTCCCAACAACGACTCCCTCCTCACAACGACCCTTGCCGCAGGTCCCTAAACCGGACAAAGATGTATAACGCATTTACTGCTGCATTATCGTCTGCTTAAAGGTGTCGTCTGCTGTTTTTCTCAAAGTTACATATTGGACATTATGACAGAAAAACTCAATGACGAGTGACAAACAGTTTGAATCCCGATCAGACGCCGTTTTACGCGGCGTCTGATCTGGATTCAAGCTGTTTGCAAATGTAGCCAGTTTCCCTTCCTATAACGACTCCCTCCGAACAACGCACATAATATTTGTCTCTCATTGGGTGCCGTTGTAGAGAGGGAGCACTGTATATACAAACAGAAAAGACCTACATCACCGGCTTCCTTAACCCATTCACCCCTGAAACTTTTAATGGAAAAGTCCAATTTCAAAATGAGTCTAGTCTATTTTTGACTATTTCGGGTGGATTTTAACAATATATTTCAAAATGACAAACAGTGTAGACCCTGATCAGAGGGCCCCTTAAGCAGCCCTCTGATCAGAGTCTAAATTGTTTGCATACGACAAGTGAAATCATCATAGGTACACTGTTTGTAAATGACGCGTATACTCGTCGCTAGGGTTTAATATGTTAAGGAACCCTCTGATCAGGATCTACACTGTTTGTCATTTTTTTAATATACTGCAAAACTAACCTAAATAGTCAAAAATGAACTTGACTTAATTACATGTAGAAACTGAAATTGTCCATTAAAAGTTTCAGGGGTGAATAAGTTTATTCCTTTGCCTATTATCTGCTACATCAAATGAGCACACTCTAATAGACTATAGAAAAGTTCTCTCAAGCAACCTCTTCACTTTGATTACATTCGTTTAGATAATTAGCAACCGACATTGACATTTCCCAATACATAACCAGCCTGTGTTTATTTTGTTATTGACCTTAATTAGTTCATACAGTCTTCTATAGAATCCACGAGTACGTACAGTGGAGAAAACGTTATTCTTTCCCAATAACTCTATTATTTCAATTTCAAACAGTTTGGAGCCTGATCAGACGCCGGGCAACCCGGCGTCTGATCAGGCTCCAAACTGTTTGCCACTCATATTAAAATGAATAGTCAAACTTATCAAAAGGTTGTAATTTTCTCCATTTTATTGCAACGCGTTTGCGTTTCGTTTGCGTTTAAACGGGAAAGAATAACGTTTTCTCCACTGTATTCCATTCTTTTTCAAAAAGTGCACAGTGGAGAATACATTATTCATTCCCGTTTAAACGCATACGCAAAGCACTGAAAAGTAAAAAAGTAAATCTTTTGGACAATTATGATAGTTTATATTTATCTTGGTGGCAAACAGTTTGGAGCCAAACTGTTTGCAATAGAAATAATAGTGTTAGCGTAAACGCGTTTATTGGGAAAGAATAACATTGTCTCCACTGTAACCAGCCTGTGTTTATTTTGTTATTGACCTTAATTAGTTCATACAGTCTTCTATATAATCCATTGAAATATAGCCAAGAGTATTCCCGTCTTTTTCAAACAGTGTACCTGATAGAGCACGCTTGTCCAAAATACAAACAGTGTAGATCCAGGTGCATGAGCCCTCTGATCAGGATCTGCATTGTTTTGTCTTTTTAGAGAGCAAAAAATCCCATGTTTGTCAAAAATGGACTAAATCTAAATGAAAAATAGAATATTCTATTTGTAATTTCCGGGGTTCATGAGTTAATCCATTAGCTGCGGTGATATGACTTGTTTGAAGGGGTCGCGGTCGTTATTGAGATAGAAAGAAAATTTGACTAATGAAATAACAAAACAAGTGTCAAACGGTGTTGATTTTGACAATGCACCATTTTACATGGTATTGTCACTATAGTCCAAAGTGTAACCAAAATGACAGTGCAGCCAGATCAAGCCCGAGAATGGGTTAGATAGATCCAGCTAAATCCTATTGCGGTCACTACTCATTAGAATCGTCTCGAAGAGACGATTCTAATGAGTAGTGACAGCATAGGATTTGACAGCGGCTTAACGATTTAAGCATTTGTAACGCCCCAATTAGTATAGTAGCATATGCTATATAATTTATATACACGTTGCAAAATGTCTAAAATCGTGTCTTAATTAAATCGCAACAGAAGTTCATGAATAATGTATTTATCCTTTCACACTCAATGACGTCATAAAGCGCATTTTTAAACAGTTTTGATCCTGACAAGACGCCGCGTAACGCCCAGGATCAAAACTATTTGCCACCTTTTTGAAATTTCGTCAGTTTTACTGCCTTAAATCTAACATTAAAACGATATCGCAGACCACAATATAGAAGCAGACGACCAATATGGCGGTGAAGGGGTAAAAACTTCCCGATTATTTTCTCCATGAATGCATTAACAAATGATTGAAAAGTGAATAAAGATTGCAAACTTACCATTTCATTATCCTGCGAGTTGAAAACCATCTTATTCCAGCACAAGGAACGTATTATTTTCGGAACTACCAGTTTCTAAGCATCTGAGAGACCATGACTCATCGCAGATTTCGTCAGGATTGTCCAGACGCTTTAAGTTGAAGCCTTGCAAATTTGTGAACTGTGCGAACTAGTCTGTTCACTGGTAGCCTCGAAAGTATGCTAGTTTTACAGAAAATTTGCAGGTAATTAGAGTGTATGGAATAAGAGCAACATTTCTGATGAGCGACCCTCTGAAATATCCTGCCCAATCTCGATAACACGAGCTTGTTTAAGTCGAACAGACCAGTAATTCTGCTTTCTTACTTTCCACTCTAACTTTTTTCACCAAAGAGCAACGCCAATGAGTTTCTATCAAATTGTCACAAATTGGGATTTCACTGATTTGCAGCAAATATCATTCAGTGTACCTTGCTAATGTTAAATATCGCCTTATAAATAAGGTGTTTAAAAGAGACCAGGTTGCAAATTGACAAAAATACATGATAAAAGATTAAAGCACGATATTCGCAATGTGACTAAAACATCCGCATTTAAGATATTTTCAAAGACCAATGATGCATTGTACAGTGGAGAATACATTATTAATTCCTCTTCAATTGAAACTAAATACAAACGCAATTCAATAAAATGACAGGTTATTAAAAGTATGATGGCAGTTTTCTTAATCCAACTGGCAAATAGTTTGGAACCTAGTCCCTGTTCAGACTGCAGCACCTTTACAAAGGTTGTTGACAAACGAATTGATACTCTTTGTGAAGGAGACTTATTGTGACAAAAGTTTCAAAGATAGACGTTCGTGCAAAACAATACTTTTACGAGTAAATTTCGCATTAAATTTATACTCAACGCCACATATGACGTCAACCCTTTCACTACCAAATGTTTCGTGAGCTTTTTACCCCTTCATCGTTTCATTGTCGTCTGCTTCAAGTATGTTGTCTACAATGTCGGTGCATTGTTAAAAGATTAAGGCAGCTTGACTGAAAAAAATTCAAAACGAGTGCCAAACAGTTTGGATCCTGATCAGACGCCGCGTTACGCGGCGTCTGATCAGGATCCAAACTGTTTGCAAACGTGCTTTTACGCGTCAGTGAAAGTGAAAGGGTTTAAGGAACACCCAGCAGCCAAATTGGGAAAGGCCAATGAACGACTGAACCGCATTGTGCCTGAGAGGACCCCATTATCTGGGATTATTGGTCCTTTCTCCCTGATACATGATCATGTGCCGATGTGTGAATAGCCAATTAATGCCATTTCAGGGAAGTGATAGCCGTGCTTTACGAGTTTGAATGTCATCAAAATGAGCGTTTGGGTGCTCTTAACTTAACAGAGTAGAAATGGATGACAAGAAGACCTTGATCACTATCTATATTGTATAAGGAAAACTGGGACAACGATAACATAAACTGGGGACTAAATGTTATAAGGCGTTATTCTTTTCATTTCTTTTAAACAGAACTCAATGCAAACTCAATGCAATCAAATGAACGATAAACTGATGCCGAATTATCAAATTTGACTGGCAAACAGTTTGAAGCAGAGTTTCTTGACGTCTGATCTAGCTTCAAAATGCTTAATTTGGGCATACATGTAGTATTCAGCACATACATTTGTATTGTAAAGTTAGTACAGTACGACGACCCCCCCCCCCCCCCCCCGAACAATTATGATTTCTTCCTTACAACAATGCTTACGCATTCATTTTGTCTCAAAGTTAGGTATTGGACATTTTGATAGAAGGAGCTTTAAGACGAGTGACAAACAGTTTGAACCCGGACCAGACGACACCGTGTCTGATTTGGGTTCAAACTGTTTGCAAATGTACTCTAAGGATAGTAATTATTCCTCCATATAACAACTCCGTCCGAATATTACATGTACACACAATATTTGTTGTTGTGGAAGGGGGAAGGGGGGGGGGGTCCTGTATTGACAATGTATTTAGTGATTAATTATCGAAGTTTAAAAGTCGCTAGGGTGCCCCTCGCTTGACTTTTAATTTTTGTTAAAATCGACTAATAGACACTAACCTATAGCATTTCTATATCTAAAGACAGGTGATCGCATAAAGCAGGATAGATAATACAGAAAGGTCCTATAGGGGCTTTCAGTATTGTTTTATCCTGCGTTAAGTACATTGTACAGTGGAGAATCTGTTATTCTTTCCCGTTTAAACGCAAACGTACGCAAACGCAAAGCGCTAAAACGTAGAAAAGAACAACCTTTAGACAATTTTGATATTTCATGTTTATCTTGGTGGCAAACAGTTTGGAGCCTAATCAGACGCCGGGTTACTCGGCGTCTGATCTGGCTCCAAACTGTTTGCACTGCAAATAATAGTTTTACCGTAAACGCGTTTATTGGGAAAGAATAACACATTTTCCACTGTAACACCTTTTCTTGTAGACTACCAGTAGGTCTAATGAATGATCGAGCAATATAGTATTTACATACATGTAAGTATGAAGTGAAGTCTTGTTATTACATGTATAAACACATAATGAAAACATTGGTATAGAGTATACATGTACGTTATTCTTAAGCGCTTAAACGAAATTAAACAGAAACACAATACAATACATGTACATGTACACAACCGCAAATATTAGATTTTTGATAAAAAAAATATATGTGAGTGGCAAACAGTTTAGAGCCTGATCAGACGCTGAGGTAACCGGGCGTCTGACCAGGCTTCAACTGTTTTGCAATGGAAGTAATTGTTTAACTCTTTCCTCCCTGAAACTTTAAATGGACAATTCCAGTTTCCATTTTCGTCTAGTCCATTTCTGACTTTTATGGGTTGTTGTTGTCAATATTTGGCATTATGACAAACAGTGAAGACCCTGATCAGAGGGCTCCTTTCGGAGCCCTCTGATCTGGGCCTTCACTGTTTGTATAGGACATGTGTACTATTCACATGTACACTGTTTGAAAAGCACGCCTATATGCGGGACTAGGGTTCAAAGAGTTAAGCACAATAGCGTTAATTGGAAAAGTATAATAATAATAATAATAAGAAGAAGAAAATAAGAAGAAGAAGAAGAATATAAGAAGTCGAAGAAGTAAAAGAAGAAGAAAATAAGAAGTAGAAGAAGAAGAAGAAGAGGAAGAAGAAGAAGAAACAAATTACTTATAATAATTAGTTAACTCAAACGCATTCAATAGTGAGAGGAACTTGTTCGATATCACGACCGTAAACGGGGGTTATCTGAGTTTCCATGGAGCCATTTAACCACTTTTGTTTTTCTGTCTTTTCTTGACCTCTGTCCTGAACTCTGAACAGAAGTCTTTATTTACACTGGCACCATTGTGGACATTTATGGTGTCCCAGAGTCAACACCAATCAGGAATAATGATGGAAGTTTGTCCTACATGGCTATAAAAACAGAAATCACTGCCCTCGTCTAATCGGACACGGAGACATTACCAACATTAACCACTTTTATTGACCATACCGGACTACAGTCGAATTTGCAAACAGTTTGGACCCAGATCAGACGCCGAGTAACTCGGCGTCTGATCAGGATCCAAACTGTTTGAAACTGAAATTGTCATTTCGATTCTCATAATACTCTAACATTGATCTTGAACAAAATATGAATACGAAACAATTATAAACAAACGATATCATGATAGTGCAGGGGTCTATCAGAGTTAAGATGGCCCCGTCTATCCTTTTACGTCTGTTGTCCGCCAAAGTGGAATCGTCAAATAACGATTTATTAAGGTTTGTAAACAAGAACATAGGGAGACAATCGTTGTCGCACAGTTATACAGTTTAACCCATTCAAATCTAGTGACGTATATACTCGTCCTGTAACCCTTTCACTTCCAAATAGTTCGTGAGAGTTTCACCCCTTCACCAATTACATGTATCCCATAACTACGTTTTTACGCCGTCTAGTAGATTTATTCATCCGCCGAACATTTTTATGGCACCATTTAACCTTTTACGTACTAGTATGTTGTCCGCAAAAGTGGAATCGTCAAATAACGGTTTATTCAGGTTTATGCCAAATCTTTCGTGAAAGTTTTACCCCTTCACCGTTTCATTGTCGTTTACATGTACTTCAATTTTCTTGTTTGCAGGGTCGTTTCAAAGTAAGATTCAAAGTAGTACTGTATGACTTATAACATATCGAAACGAGTGTCAAACAGTTTAGATTCTGATCAGACGCCGCATTACGCGGAGTCTGATCAGGATCCGACTGATTGCAAAGATGCTTTCAGGCGTCATTTAGAGTGAAAAGGTTAACCAATTACGTATCCCAATACTACGTTTTTACGGCTTGGCTTTTTTCCTCCGCTGAACAGTATAATTCCACTTTGTACAGTCACATATATGCATCATAAGAAACTTGGTCTATATCCCAGCCGATGGGAGCTTAACACAGGCTGAAAGTTTATCAAAATTCTGCTTTACTTTCAACCTGCTTTGAGTAGTCTTCTGTTTACAAACCTAGAAACAAGTCATCCATGGGGTTATGGGTTACAATGGTGCACCTGTGTGGAGAACTGACGTCCTCTGCAAAACAGATTCAGATCAGAGGGTTACTACAGGTACTCTCTGGACCCGAGGTTACAAAATTTCAAATGAATTCTATGCTCAAAACTCATTTTTATATCTTATATATAACTAGTATTTGCATACATACATGTTAATATATGGAAAAACTATATCCAAACAAGGTTAACCCATTTGTGCCTACGCTCCCATATATGAGTCGTCTGATCAGAGTCTACACTGTTTGCTGATATGAATTTCAATTTCAAACAAAATGAAAATGAAAATTTTGACCAGACATCCCTTTGATAAAAATGAACTAATCCAATATATAATTCACTGGGCGTACACGTAAATGGGTTAAAAATCAGTTAAAGCGTGTTATGTAAAATCCAGAGCCTGTAATTGAAATTGAGTTTTGAGAAAAGAGTTTGTTTTAAGTTTTATAACCTCAATGTCAAATTGGTACTGTTTATCTAAATGTAGAACATATTTATGCACAAATCATTGATATGACATTTCTGCACACTACATGTTCCCTGTTTGTAAGTGTTACATATATACAGCGCTCCCTCCCTATAAAACGGCCCTCCCAACAACGACTCCCTCCTTTCAATGACCTTTGCTGCAATTACCCCAAACAAAACCATTATGTCTAATGCTTTTACTGCTGTAATATCGTCTTCTTAGAATTGTCGTCTGCTGTTTTTCTCAAAGTTAAATATTGGACATTTTGACAATAAAAAACTAAATGACGATTGACAAACAGTTTGACCTCAGATCAGATGCCGCGTTACGCGGCGTCTGATCTTGATTCAAGCAATTTGAAAATGTAAACCAATTAACCTCCCTATAACGACTCCTTTCGAACAACGAGCACATTTTTTGTCTCCAATTGGGTGTCGTTGTAGAGAGGGAACGCTGTATATAACATTTTAGCTGCCACTAAAATTTAACTTTGGCAGTGTCAATGTTTTTATCGATTGGTTAGGTTGTTTAAACATCCCGTTCGTTTCTTTGCAAAAAGTTCGTATCCAGATTAAAATAGGCTATGGTGTGGGTTGAAGTAGATGGACATAGGTCTTTGAAACAACAAGAGCTGTTGAAAAATGTGTAGTCCGCCTTTTACAGTACTTGCATGTACAGTGAAGACTCTCTTATTCTTTCCCGTTTAAACGCAAACGTTTGCAAACGCAAAGCGATAAAACGTAGAAAAGTGCAACTTTTTGACAATTCTGATAATTCATGTTTATCTTGGTGGCAAACAGTTTGGAGCCTGATCAGACGCCGGGTTACCCGGCGTCTGATCTGGCTCCAAACTGTTTGCACTGCAAATAATAGTTTTAGCGTATACGCGTTTATTGGGAAAGAATAACACATTCTCCACTGTACATGTAGACCTATGCCAACGCCGACACCGGCGTGAATGCTGTACAACAGCGCCCACTACTGTAAAACCGGTTTTATTCGCGAGAATATAATTAACGCGTAAATCGCGAATGTCACTAGTTTTGAAAATAGGTGACTTCTTAAAGCAGGTTGAAAGTAAAGCAGAATGTGCCTTAAGGCACATTCTGCTTAACTTTCAGCCTACTTTAAGCTACCACCTGCTGGAAATATTGCATGATGACGCGAATTAATACAAAATAGCATTATGCGAAATATTCATGACGCGAAAAATACATCTTTTACAGTATTCGTCGAATAGGCGAGCTAAATGGATGTTTTGTTCATATAAATGAGCAACATAATAAGGAATTGTTCGGGTTTGAGTTTGAGTAAAGTAAACATCATTATCCACATGCCTTACCTTAAAACACTCGTTAGTGATAGAGGTAGTCTGTGGAATAATATTCAGACTAATTAACTAGAAAGGCGAAATACATTAAAACCTCTCTATTACCACCACTAAATTGTAATACTTTTAAGTTGTTTAAGACAGGTGATTGCTTACAGCAAAATGACAGCTAAACATAAAGCCCCCTTTAGAAGCTTTTCTGTTTTGCTGTCACCATGCTTTGAGCAGCTACCTAACTTCTACACATAATCATTAACACAATTTATTGGTCGTAATGGAGAACTGTCTGAATCCTGATCAGACGCCGAGTAACTTCGCGTTTAATCAGGATCCTAACTCTTTGACACTCGTGAATTATTTCTTTAAATATGTTTTAAATCTGACTTTTGACAAATAGAAGCAGACGATAATTTCGAAAAGACGATTTAATGGCAGTTTAAGGATAAACCGAGCGATTGCATCAAAGCAGTTTAACACTTTCACTCTCAATGGCGTCATAAAGCGCA
The DNA here is from genome assembly GCA_922989275.2 of Gari tellinella. Classification (NCBI taxonomy): domain Eukaryota; kingdom Metazoa; phylum Mollusca; class Bivalvia; order Cardiida; family Psammobiidae; genus Gari; species Gari tellinella. The sequence continues at coordinate 44,669,016 of OV277872.1, forward strand.
TTGGCAAACAATTTTGATCCTGATCAGAGGCCGCGTAACGCGGCGTCTGATCAGGATCAAATCTGTTTACCAATTGTTGTGAAATTACGTCAGTTATACTGCCTTAAATCTAACTTTGAAACGATATTGCAGACAACAATATTGAAGCAGATGACAATAAGGCGGTGAAGAGGTAAAAACCTCACGATAGATTTCATCACTTCAGGTTAATGAGCTTTCTTAACACCTACCCTGTGGCAATCTTTGATCTGTCATACCTAGAGATAATAGGCACGAATAGCAGCCATATCTAAAATTAGCACCTCATAAAAATCTACTGACTACAGTGCTCCTTATCTACAACGGCCCTTCCATCAACGACTCCATCCCTACAGTGGAGCATCTGTTATTCTTTCCCAATAAACGCGTTTACATGTACGCTAAAACTATTATTTGCAGTGCAAACAGACCCGGCGTCTGATCAGGCTCCAAACTGTGTGCCACCAAGATAAACAAGAATTATCAGAATTGTCCAAAAGTTGTTCTTTTCTACGTTTTAATGCTTTGCGTTTGCGTACGTTTGCGTTTAAACGGGAAAGAATAACAGATTCTCCACTGTACAACGAAGCTTATCGCTGTCCCCCAAACAAGACAATTATATCTAACGCTGTCACTGCTGCAATATCGTCTACTTAAAATTGTCGTCTGCTGTTTTTCTCAATGTTACATATTGGACAATTTGATAAAAGAAACATAATTAAGAGTGGCAAAAACCTTGAATCCAAATCAGACAACGCGTAACGCGGCGTCTGGTCTTGATTTCCGCTGTTTGCAAATTGAAGCTATTTTCCCTCCCTATAACGACTCCCTCCAAACAAAGCACACAATATGTGTCTCCCACATGGTGTCGCTGTAGAGAGGTTGTACTATAGTCTGGTAGCGAAAGTTCGAACTCGCTAAACATTACTTCACAGATACGCATTTTGACGTATTTAATTTATTCTTCCACTGCAGAAATAGTTCCAATGTATACATGTACAGTCATTACATTTTATACTAGACGATGGTTGCTTTAATGCGCATTCTGTTTTGCTTTCAACCTGCTTTAAATGGGCAACTGTCTTCAATACTAGAAACATGCTATAATGTGAAGGATCACATAACAGCCATACATATCCGTATTTCAAATTTAGACCTTGTCTTAGCCACGTTTTAACTTTGAAATATGAGTCATATGGATTTTGAGTTATCGAAATTTACCCTGTGATGTACTAAACTAAATTACAATACGTTTGCGTTTTGTTTCATTTAACCCTTTCCGCCATAAATACGCTTTTTAGCGTATCTAATTTATTCCTCCGCTGAAGAAAATAGTTCCCGTTTATACCATCATGAACAATATTTTATATAGCCTAGCAAATGGTAGTTTAAAGCAGGCTGATAGTAAAGCAAAATGTGCCTTAAGGCAAATTCTGCTTTACTTTCAACCTGCTTTAACCAATCACCTATAGTTAATGTTATAAACGGGGTTTGGGGTAAAGGGTTACAGTACTGAACCTTATTAAATTAAACTGATAATCGCAGGCGAATTGCCATCGAATTGCAATCGAATTGCCATCGAATCGGGCGCTTCAAAAAACAAATCCTACGTTTGAATATTTTTACGCAAATTTTCCGAAGCGGTTGTGACAAAAAAGGAATCGAAAAAATGAACGAAGGCATATTTGCGAACATTTGTGAGATACACCATTCAAGAAAACTTACCCGAGGGTTAAGTAAGTATTTTTAATCGCCAGCGAATTGCCATCGAATTGCAAGCGAATTGCAAGCGAATCGCAAAAATGTTAATTTAATAAGGTTCAGTACTGTAAGCGTGAATAATAACGACTTCCAATTGTAAAACCAATATAGCGAGTGGTCGCAGTGTCGGAAATAATTATCATTCTGTAATGCATAAAACTGGCGTTTGCACGAAGCATAAAACCTAAACACGACAATTTGTAGGTAATAACTGTGAAATTATATTATCATGAAATTTTGTTACCGTTTCATTAATTGGATATTCCGATGCCCATGTCATTTTCTGTAACCTTTCGTCGCTAATGACATCATCTGTTTAATTATTTCCCTGGCAAAAATCCTTCTACTTAACCCTTTACCTGATAGCCTATTTATAGTACTTAAGATAGATGACTACTTAAAGCAGGTTGAAAGTAAAGCAGAATGCGCCTTAGGGCGCATTCTGCTTTACTTTCAGCCTGCTTTAAGCTATAATGTGCTATAATTTAGAAAATATTCCCTATAATACATATTCATAACTGATTAAATTGGAACTATTTTCTTCAGCGGATGAATAAATCATATCCGCTAAAAGGCGCTTCTATTGGGTAAAGGGTTAAACCTGTTCACTTTACATATATGTGTGCCTTAATACGCCCCTAACTTTCCTCCACCATAGAATATATGCACCACTGGAAATGTTGTTTCTATATCTAAGCAAATGGCAGTCTTAAGTATTTTGAAAGTACAGCAAAATGCGCATTAAGGCAAATTCTGCTTTACTGTCAACCTGCTGTAAATAGTCAAATGTCTTCAGTACTTACCTTGCACGCGACAAACTTGTTTGTATGCTGATCTGAATGTGAGTAAATTTTTAAGGATCTGATTTGGTTACTAACTAATGCCAATGTATAGTTTAAACCCTGACAGTTTAAGGCTCATAAATACTCAAATTAATTAATTCATTCGATACATTATTCTGTCCCATTTAAATGTAGCAAGGTCAAATGTTACAAGAGGCGTTACTGTATTTCGTCTTTTTTAATACCATTTCTGTCAATTCGGGTTAATTTTTGCGTATTTTCTCTGTAAAAACATAATTGAAAGGTATATAGATAATGAAATAATAAGCGCGAATCCGAATATACGTTAGTTTAAGAACGTGCTAAAAGATTCTGTGAGCTTTGCATATGAATCACAAATGGTCCTTTTAACTCGTTGGTGTTTCCTTTTTAAGATAAATTTCAAAACGACAAACGGCTAAGACTCCTATCACGGGGCTGATCTTGGTATGCACTCTTTGTGCACTACACGATAAATTAATTTCATGGAATGACAATCAAAAGAGGGTAAAATTCTGAAAACAAAACGAAACCAAAAATGTATGCCTTATTTCAAACGACGCCATTGTCAACAACCAAACCTGCACTGCAAGGCCGTTTCTTGGAAGCATGAAACTTCCCTACTGCAAATTTGCTGTACATGCACTTTTTCATCCTATTACGATAAAAACTCTACTTAATAAAGATCACTGTGAGCGAGAATTATGAGCAGATTAGTGACACCATTCATTATGCTATTACACGCGTATAAGGTTTTGCGTGCACGACGTTTAGTGTCAAATTCTTCACGCGCTTTGGAGCCTATACTTGATCAATCTGGACTAATGGATTGTCTATAGTTAGTGCAGTATGTTTGTGTATACAGAGGAAAGAACGTTGTTCTTACCCAATAAATGGGTTTATGTTTGAACCATTTCCCTTATAGAAGCGACTTTTAGCACATTCATTTTATTCATCCGCTGAAGAAAATAGTTCCAGTTAATACATTTGTACTCTCATGAACAATTACCATTACAAATATTTTATATAGCCTAGCAGACTTTAGCTTAAAGCAGGCTGAAAGTAAAGCAGAATGTGCCTTAAGGCAAATTCTGCTTTACTTTCAATCTGCATTAAGTGGTCACCTGTCTTCTAAACTAGAAACAGGCTATGAGGGAAAGGGTTAATACTAATGTAAAATGCAACAGTTTGGAGCCAGATCAGACGCCGCGTAAGATCTGTCTCTAAGCTGTTTCCTTTTCAATTAGAATTTTTTATTGTATGCTCAACACTTTATTGTATTGCCTTTGCCTTTTGTTACATTTCAACGGGGAAATGCAGTTCTAACTGCCAGTTATAATAAAGCCGTGCCATGAGAAAATCTGCCTTACTGCATTGCGAACAGTGTAGATCAAGGTCAGCCGCCGTATCAAAGACGGCATTGATCTACATGTATATATGGTATTTGGCAGTGTAGACCAAACTCAGATACAGAGCCTGGGATGACAACGGTGCTTGGTCTGTACAATTTTTTATTGCAATGAGGCTTGTTTTGTCATGGCATTGCTCATATATAATTCATGCCATGAGAACACCAGACCTATAGCATGGAAACAATGACGACCCGGATCAGCTGCCTCGTCGAAGACGCGTCAAAGACATCCATGGGTCTACATATTTTGGTATTCACCACCATTACCTGTAAATACATATTTCTAGATCAGACACCGAATTTTGGATATTGACCAGCCTTTATCTACTCTACTTTGCAATGTTATGTGCAGTTGTCCCATGACACGACCCATAAGTTGTTTAGGAAACGACAAGGTCATAAACTATTCCAGGTACCATTATCTGTTATGACAAAGCTGCTATTTTGATTTTAACTGCCACATAAAAAATACCCTGTGACTAAATGCATATAATACGGTATTCAATGCTAAAAATAATTGTAAATGCTTAGAAATGGGTAATAAATTTAGGTATTGCATATAAAGGTTATTGTCTATTTGCACTTTAAAGTAAAACTATACAATGCTACTTAAATGTCAAAGCTGTCAATTAATGTTAAACAATCTTTACTTCGCAATCAAGAGAACTTGTACAGTGGAGAATCTGTTATTCTTTCCCGTTTAAACGCAAACGTACGCAAACGCAAAGCACTAAAACGCAGAAAAGAACAACTTTTGGGCAATTCTGATATTTCATGCTTATCTTGGTGGCAAACAGTTTGGAGCCTGATCAGACGCCGGGTTACCCGGCGTCTGATCTGGCTCCAAACTGTTTGCACTGCAAATACTAGTTTTAGCGTAAACGCGTTTATTAGGAAAGAATAACAGATTCTCCACGGTACTCATTTTCCACGAAACGAAACGCAATGGAATGAAATGTAGAAAATGAGAGAATTTTGAAATTGCTGTCAAACGGTTTGGAGCTTCCTTGACATATCTAGGTGCAAGATTATAAAGAGTTTGAATTGAATATGAGATCGTTCTCAAGCATTTTATTGGTCTGATTGAGCCTATGCTCAAATCTGACCATTCAAATGCTTTAGAACGACTTCAGACTCATATCAAAAGCTTTTTAACCTCAGTTGAACGAGGTGTTCTGGTACATTTCGGCATAGGCACCGGCGAAAACAGGGACATGTCACTTCAGCTCACATAATTTCTCCATAAGCCCGAATACCTTTTTTTAATTTCTGGTATCCATGTTATTTCATAACTTTGCAGAAATGCTATTCTGAAGAAAAAAGGTTCGGGACGTTTTCTCCAGGGATTTGTTTTGACTACACCATGGAGCATTTCATGATGCTTTGTGTACAACAAAGAGATACATGAATGACTGTTTACAAATGCTTAATATGTTACCTCATGGCCTGTTTATGGTTTTGAAAACAGGTTACAACTTACAGCGAGTTGAAAGTGAAGTAGAATACTCTTCAGAAGACGCATTCGGAATAATTGTTTTAAGTTCCCATCTGGCAAAGTACTGGAAATGCCACCATCTTCAAGACTTCTCTTAATATTTTGAAGTTTTGAAGCATGAAAAGGTTTATTTTTTGGGTAATGGGTTATTGCCTATTAAATTTTGTCATAATGCATTAGTGTTTGATAAGTTTTCATGAACCATATTAGCTCAATTTACTACTAATAATTATTGTACTAGACCTTATTGAAAATTGGTCTATAACCAAATATGTTATCCACAATAAATGAAGTCGTTATTATTACCTACTTCTCGTGAGACAGTTATCATCTTCGTAGGCAGCTCAAGGCTAAAACACATTGACAAGAGCATCGCATGGAATGACATGCATCCGGGCAACGTTAAATATCAGAAGGTAATACAGTGGAGAATCTGTTATTCTTTCCCGTTTAAACGCAAACGTACGCAAACGCAAAGCACTAAAACGTAGAAAAGAACAACTTTTGGACAATTCTGATAATTCTTGTTTATCTTGGTGGCAAACAGTTTGGAGCCTGATCAGACGCCGGGTTACCCGGCGTCTGATCTGGCTCCAAACTGTTTGCACTGCAAATAATAGTTTTAGCGTAAACGCGTTTATTGGGAAAGAATAACACATTCTCCACTGTATGATATACTGAGCGTGGAAAGAGTTCATATTTGTGCGACATATTGATGTCGTCGTGCAATGCGAAACATTTGCTTGGAATCCTAAACACCGACGATTCAGTAAAACACTGTTATTACAGTATTAGTCGAGCACCCATAAACGTAGTAAAATGATTGTATAAAGATAGTCGACAGCTACAAACAAGATTACAAGGAAGCAGAAACTTCGTTTCGAAACATTCTGCTTTACAGTTATCTTGCTTAAAGCAACAGCAAGCCGTAAAGATGAAACTATACACTACTTTGAAGGGACGTATCGGAGTTTAATTGTTTTCCCACGAAGCATTTCATTGACTGGGATGCATTGCCTATTCCATAGACGATTGACTGTTCTTCATACACTAACGAAGACCTGTCCCTTTCTACTGACTATCTTTATAACGGAATATTCAGCATACAATGGTTTGGAACAACATTTCTTGCTCTTATCGCTTGTACTATATACAGTAGTGTCAAAGTTATATATATTTAACGACTATTAAATTGGATACTTATTAAATTGTTAAATTGCTATAATCTTATATTATCACATTCTAAATATTAAATCAGATTAATTTAATAGTTTAATACTATTTTAATTTCCTGTTTGGAATATTATTATCTTTATTATTTAATACTTATTGACAGTCTTTGACATAAGTGCTTGTTTAAAATAATTATATTGAAATAGTTCAAAAACGTCTTTAGAAGCTTTCTGCAATATTTCCAACATGCAAAGTATTTATCTGTCTATATAATCACACTATTTTAGTGTAGACTCTGATCAGACGCCGCATAATGCGACGTCTCATCAGAGTCTACATTGTTTGCTGATAGGACGTTTAATATATATTACACAAACGAAAATGAAAATTTAGCATCCCTTACATCAAAATTTGACTAATCCAATATCTAAAATAAGAGGAATCAATTTGGCATAAATGGATTAAGCAACCATCTGCAAGGTTAAAATATTATAGCAAATACCGCTTGCACATGCTTTTAAAAATAGTAAACATTTCCCAAACGTTCATATCCATGTCATTGAGAATTCATAACAATAAAACAACATTGCAGGCTCTAATCAGAAGCCACGGAAGGAACTGTTTGATCTGCGTCTTTTTATTTTCAGATAAAGTCAGTATACGCTGATGGCAGAATAAGGGTTAGGTTTTCTGCATACGCCAACAAATGTTTCCACTTAGAACATAAAACGTCCATTCACATTGAAACATGTTCGATAGTTAGGAAGGGTAACTCCATTTAACATCCATTAAGTAGGTGTTTAAGGCTCTCTCTGCAATCGTCAATATTTCCTCGAACTTAGTCGGTGTCTAATTTCGGAAATGTAATCGAATAAGCACATTCTCTTTACATACACGGGGGAAAGATTCCGTACAAAGAAGTCCTCTATATCTTGCTGCTGTGGTATAATTGTATTATAATATGGCTATTAAGTTTGACTGTTGACATTTTAAAGCACAGTGTCTTTTTTAATTACTACACTATGTTCCATTAACCCCAGTACTGTCTTACTTCGTGTACTTTATTTAATATTCGCAAACAATTTAGATCCTGATCAGACGCCGCGTTACGCGGCGTCTGATCAGGATCCCAACTGTTTGACACATATTTCAATATTTCTTACGGCAAACTACTTAACATTAATATTTTTATTTTGAGAAATAAAAGCAAACGACAATTGATTAAAATTGATGACGTCATGGCAGTGAAGAGGCTAATAATAAATGTTCCTAAAAAAGATACTGACTAACTGCGCGAAACCAGATGAGCCCATGCTGACAAAACATGATTTAAAGCATGATGAAAGTAAAGCAGAAGGCTCGTATACAGAATTTTTTCTGATTTACTGTCATATTGCATTGAACATCTACCACCTTAAAAAACTAAAAACAAGATGGCAGCATGCCATTTTTAGAGAAAAAGATACGATAAAAAACTATAACGATATTGTGCAAAGGCTATTAAAATTCGATTGTTGACATAGAACTAAGCCTGGGAAATATGTGTGTTACATTTTATATAAGGGGCCCGTTTCATAAAACTTCGTACGAAATATTTTGTCGTAAGTCAGATTATAAAAGTCTCAATTATTACCTACTTCTCTATCTAATCCTGTCTTGTGACATCTTTTTGGTATGGTCTTGAAAAGACGATTCCAAAGAGATGCCACAAGACAGGATTAGATAGAGAAATCAGAAATTAAATGCATTTAAAGGTTTTGACTTACGACCGTTTTTGTCGTTCGAAGTTTTATGAAACGGGCCCCTGACTTTTGAATAACAAAATTTTACTCCGTTTAACCTCATTGCCCATACCGTATAATATTGAGTTATCATACATCGACTGTGTTATTCTATAGCGTGGCACCAAAGTCCAGTACATGAGGATTTGGTGGGTTCCAACTTTTAACGGCGGATCGATATTTTAACGGCTATACCTGGTAGTTTGGCACTGTAGCCAAGAGCGCCAATGTAATATATCGTAGTGTACAGTGGAGAAAACGTTATTCTTTTCCAATAAACGCGTTTACGCTAAATCTATTATTTCCAATACAAACAGTTTGGAGCCTGATCAGACGCCGGGTAACCCGGCGTCTGATCAGGCTCCAAACCGTTTGCTACTCAGATAAAAATTAAACTCAGAATTGTGAAAAAGTTGTTAATTTCTACAATTTAGTGCTTTGCGTTTGCGTTTCGTTTGCGTTTAAACGGGAAAGAATAACACATTCTCCAGTGTATGTCCTTTCAAAAACCGCAAACTCTCGTCTGCTTCAAAACGTTGTCTGCTGTATCTTTAAGACAAATAATAACAATTCTATCATAATCTACGATTTCAAGACACGGATACCAAACCTTTTTTTTCCCATTTTAATCAGAATATTACGGATTAGACAATAAAGTGCACTCGTTCAGGTAGATTGTTGAGTTACGGATTCGCTATGAAACAGGTATCGCACCTCTTGGTCCTGTAGAAGCTTGATGTTCAGTTCCTTCTTGTATTTACCTTTTATCTGGGTACAGGAACATTCGTCATCATGTGACACAAATTTAATTGTACATGCACACCTTTCCTTATATCCGGAATCTCGAAGAGTACATTTTGGGGGTTTGGTATTATAGCATTGGCTTTATTCTAACTGGGCGGACCCGCCACTGGTGATTCTAAGTAGGGTAAGGGTGGAGTGTTTGAACTTGTGAACTGCGGGATAGAAAGCAATCACACCTGTCTCACACACAAAAGCCCAGACCTATACATCTACAGTGAACCGCGTAGTAACTCATTCTGACCGAAACTTAAAGTGGACAATTCCAGTTTCTTTTAATCCTTTCATGATCAAATTATCCGGGAGATTCTTACCCCTTAACCGCTTTATTGTCGTCTTCTTCAGTATTGTTTTCTGCAAGTCACGTTTCAAAGTTAGATTTAAGGTTGTATGACTTAATTAATATCGATAAGAGTGTCAATCAGTTTGGGTCCTGATCAGACGCTGCGTTACGCGGCGTCTGATCAGGACCCAAACTGTTTACAAACGCGCTTTCAGGCGTCATTGAGAGTGAACGGGTTAACGCATAGTCCATTTTTGCCAATATAGTTTTTGTTTCAATTTATTGCATAATTCCAGACAGTGCAGACTCTGGATAGAGGTTTTAGGAGTCCTCTGTTCCGGTTCTTTAATGTTCATATAGGACAAGTGTACTAATCAAATTACACTGTTTGTAAAGGACGAGTATACTCGTGGCTAGGGCTCAATGAGTTATTCGACCACCAAAACACATACGATAAGCAGTTATAAGTGTTTATTTATGCTTTTCGGTGGATTACCGGAAAATAGCAGTGGATTATGTTAGGGAGAATGGACGAATATCTCTCCATTCCTGAAAAATAATGGAGACGAGGCCCCGAAGGGGCCGAGTCTGCATTATTTTTCAGGAATGGAGAGATACGAGTTTATTCTCCCACTTAAAATACACCTAACATGAATTTAGTATTGTTAAATAACAAATGAATTCCCGCTGGGCCCCTCAGCTAAATAGTGTGTAATTGCACTGTTAGTGATACTCATGCTGATGAGCATGTTTTTTTTTCAAGAAATTCTAGCAATTAGAAATAACTCGCCATTCCTTAAAGAAGTTCGTGTACAGTGACCATGTACAGTGTTTTAACTGGTCATTTCGTGTAAAATCATCGTAGACAATGGCTGACGTCTATTCTCAGTCTGTGTTATATGACAACAAGAAAATATTTGAAAACGTTGGATTTATTTCATAATCTGGATTTTCTTTCTTTCTAATTGGACTTAAACTTGTGTATGAGTGTATATTTAGCAGCTTGAAAATATCTTCTAATAAGTAACATTAGTCAAACTTCTTAAATCCGTCGTCGACTTACCCGGCATCTTATCTGGATCTTAGGCGTTTGTTCATGTTATTATGGTCACAATTGTAAGTATGGGTTACAACCCATACCAGACACCATTTGAGCAATTTATACAGTAAACCCGTTGTATCACGACTACTAAACAAAAGGCTAATTGATTGTATAAAAGCCAGGTGGGGCTAAAAGAATGATGAAAGTAAAACAGAAATCTCCACACGGTGCTTTCTATTTAACACCAACCTTACTTTAAGCAGTCACCTACCTTAAAGCGACTCGCAACCAGATGGTGCATTAAAAATAGTAATTTGTAAATATGTGTCAAACGCTTATATAAATGGTAAAGAATTAGTTTAGGATAAGAAATTCTGTTTAAAAAAATGAATTTCAATAAAAAAAATATTGGTCTCTGGTGGGATTCGAACCCATGGCCCGGCATTGGCGGACAGAAGGCAAAATAGGGGAAACCGCTTAGACCAATGGACCACGGAACTATCCGTTTATCTCGGATCGATTTAACGTATTTCAATGTGTTGCGGTCGAAAGTGCATACAACTTCGTAATTCGGCTCGTGTTTATGTCTGAGCCCGTGTAGAGAAGCAACAGCAACAACTATACCGTCTACTAGTCGGTATAGAAAAACGATGGAAAATATCTAAAAATCTAAGATTCGGTGACGATTCTTGAGACTTTTTTTGGACTGATCATATTTTTTTAATGTCAGAAGCCAAATAATGCCACAAATTTGCTTTTATTTGAGTATTTTATTTTATTTTGACAAGTACACCATCCGGTTGCGAGTCGCTTTAAACACAAAAAGTTAAAATAACCTAGTTTAGTGGTCGTAATAGAGAAGTGCAATTGTATACCAAAGCCAGTAGATCGTCTGCTTCACTTTCAAAGCTAACCAATATCAGTTACACGTATACTTGAGGATATGGATCTATTAATCAAGTGTAAACCAGTATGGATCCACATGAGACATCGACGTATTTGGTGTCAGGGCTGGATCCAAGCTGTTTATTAGTTGTAAGCTGATGTTAAATGGATTGGAATCTGTTTTTCGCCGTCTTTTTACATTCCAAGCTTTTTGTAAGGGTATTCGCTTTAAGTATCTAGTCGTCTGTAGCTTGCGGAAGGCGAATAAAATACAAGTGACAGCTAAAGGAAGATGTAAGTAAAAGAGAAAACTTCAAAATGAATTTTCTGTGTTACTCTCACTTTCCTTGAATGGATCTAGTCACCGGTCTTAGACACCAAATAGTAAACAAAGAATTAGATGTAGTAATAGGGAGGTTTTACTGTATGCACAGTCAAACCTGTCTTCAGCTACCTCCAAACTTCATGTATGTCGTTTTTTGGTTTGCAGGTTGCGGCCTAATGCAGGACAAAAGTAATACAGAATGTTCATATAGAAGCCTTCTGGGTTTTTTTGTCCTGCGTTTAGCGGCAACCTCTCTTAAAAGATCACCCTGCATCTTCGGTCAGTGGTCGCTTAGCAGTCTCTTTTAACAGTGAAAAACGTTATTCTTTCCCGTTTAAACGCACACCAATCGCAAACGCATTGCAGTGAACCGGAGAAAATTACAATTTTGACAATTCTGAGTATCCGTTATATCTGAGTTGCAAACAGTTTGGAGCCTGATCAGACGACGGGTTACCCGGCGTCTGATCTGGCTCCAAACTAATTGCAATGGAAAAATTCTGAGTATCCGTTATATCTGAGTGGCAAACAGCTTGGAGCCTGATCAGACGACGGGTTACCCGGCGTCTGATCTGGGTCTAAACTAATTGCAATACAAGTACTAGTTTTAGCGTAAACGCGTTTATTGGAAAAGAATAACGCAGTCTCCACTGTATTCAGGAATGGAGCGTTCGGAACAATAAGTCTCCTTTACTTTTTCAAACACAATTGTGTAACAATTACACATTTGTGTAGGGAAAAGTAATGGAGACCTATTGTTCCGAACGCTCCATTCCTGAAAAATAATGGAGCGTTTTTGAATGGGATAATAGCACAGGTGTATTTTAACACTTGGCAATCCACTGCAGTGGATTATCACCAATCGCCGTTTTCCCCGTAGGGCTCCCCAAAAATCGTAGTCAATCGTTAAATTCCGGCAGTCCGATTTGTCGCGAACCACTCAGCGGAAGAACACGAATCCAAAATCGGGAGCAACGACGTAATTCGGATGACGTCAAATCAATAAATAAGTGACGTCATCGTACGGGTAACTGTTTCGTTAATGTGTTCGATGTAAACTTGGGGCTCAACACGGGGTAAATAATGTACTTTCGCTTTCACAATTGTCGAACAATTTCGTTTAAAAAGTGGCTTAAAAGCATAAATAAATAGAATAATTGTATTTTTTCAGTATAAGATCGAATTTAATCCATTTCGTGAACATCAGACTGTTATATTTTCACTCGTGGCTTCGCCACTCGTGAAAATATAACGTCTGATGTTCACGAAATGGATTAAATTTCTATCTTATTCTGAAAAAAACAATTATCCTCTATATAAGGTAGGTCACAGCGTAATGTAGTAAATATATATAAATTGAAATATACTAATAATTAAACTCTTTGCATGCTGTGTTTACTTTTCGTTTGCAACAAGTGTCGTCTAATATAATTTTCTATATTTATTTTCTAAACAGGATCAGGCTGTCAAATGGTTTGAATCATGATGAGACGCCGCGTTATGCGGCGTTTCATCTGGATCCAAACTGTTTGCAAAGGTAATCACTGAGTCAGTCATATCCGCCGCTAGCACGGTAACAGTTCAGTAATCAACGTCTCGTCAATACGTGGCGGGGGATCGTACCAGGAACCTCCCGCGTCGTAGTTCTGTAGCCCCTCCCATCGCCTGACACATGAAAGAAGCTATCAATCTCACAGTGCACTTAGAAATGGCAACAGATACACTAGTACTTGGAATAAAACATTTTTTAAAACCTGAAACTGACATAATGTTAATTGTAAATATACGGAGAGGCACAAACTCAGTTCTGGCAAAGTCCATGGTCCTTTACGCAACAAAGCGGATGTAGAAAAGGCAACCGGAAATAGTTTTAACCAATCCCATGCGACGGAAACCATTGCTTATATGTGTCTAAATTACATGACGGAAATATGTGACAAATTACAACAAAATGTTGTCCTAAAATTTAGCAATTGGTCGCAGATATAAATTTCAAAGAAACACATATTTTTCGTCTTCTGAAGGACACACACATCAGCAAGACTGTTCGTTTTCCCGTGTTTTTGTAAACATTTCCAGTCGAAGTACAACTAAACTCGTTAACAACGAAATCCCAATTAAGAAACACGTACATCTCTAAGCACATGCATGTGCTTAATGCAGGTCGAACGTAATGCAGAAAGCTCCTTTATGAGCTTTCTGCATTCCTTCCGTCCTGCAATTAAGCTAGTTATCTCGAATCCTTGTCAAATATCTGCTGAATCATAGGTTAACACGTGTATGATGGTAGTGGTATCGTGTTTTTGTAAACATTTTCTATCGACGAGCGTACAGTATGAGTGAATCCAGACCACATGCACTTTAGATCATTCCATAGTTTATTGTATCGAGGTTCATACACATAACAGACAGGTAAAGCCTCTCTAATGACGTACATGAGTAAAGAATATCATGGCTAAAGGGCACTGGGTGTAACACTGTGGTATACAATGGACCGCCTTGATATATACAAACATCGGTGAGAATACATGATGCTGACTCAAATATCATAGCGCTTTGCTTTCAATAAAATCTTTCAAGCATCTTCCTGGACGTGTATATGCATACAGTCGAAACTCGATACTTTGAACTCGCTTATATCGATTTCTTAAATTGAATTTCGATAAGTCGGTCTCGAATAAGTTGAAGATACCCGTATTTCAAAATTAAAACGTGGCTAAGCCACGTTTTAACTTTGAAATATGGGTATGTTCGTACTAACGCGAGTTCTAAGTATCGAGTTTCGAATGTAATAAGTCAAACGATATGTTCTTTCTCACAAACGCGTTTATGCTAAAACATCTTTTATCACATAAAACCGACTCTGTGAGTGTTATAAAGCCATTCAATAAACTATAGTGAAATATCAATATTTGGGCTCCGGCCCTACCTGTTCGTCAACGAGCGCTGCATGGCGCTGGGCGCCAAATGACGTCATTTGCCATGGCGTTACTGTAAACAACGTCAAGTTTTGGCGGAAAATACATATGGCGGAGAGACAAAAAAACTACGGATTCAGTTCACTTAAAAGGGTTTTAAAATGTTGATGTGATAAATAGGATCTAACATTCGTGCTTATTATTTATCATTCTTAATAAACTCGTTGACTAAAACAAATATAACGCTCGCCAAGGCTCGCGTCATATTGTTTTAGTCAACTCGTTTATTAAAAATGATAATTAATGGGCACTCATGTAAGATCCTCTATATGTCCATTGAAAACAGTTTTGAGTCAAATTAGATGCCAAGTAACAAGAACTCATACAGTACTAAACCTTATTAAATTAAAAAAAAATTGCGATTCGCTTGCAATTCGATGGCAATTCGTTTTCAATTCGATGGCAATTCGCTTGTGAATATTTCCCAACGCAATTAGCCCTTTAAGTTTGCCTGATTTGTGTATCGCACCAATATTCGCGAATATGCCTTCGTTAATGTTTTTCGTTTACGTTTTTTTCACAACCGCTTTGGACAAATAGCATGAAACGACTCAAGCACAGGGTTAGCTTTTTGAAACGCCCGATTCGATGGCGAGTCGATGGCAATTCGATGGCAATTCGCTTGCGATTATCAATTTGATTTAATAAGGTTCAGTACTGTACCTCCTTTATACTTCGTTCAGTGCAAAAAAGTTATTATTTTCCAACGTTGCTCGTTATGTCCAATCTAACACGGTGTCGGATAAGGCTCCAATAGGAGAAGAACCTAATAAGCAATTGCTTTCGTTCTAATCCTAATGATCTATGTATGACTTAAACATGTGTTTGTATTACGAAATAAAATATGTTTAAACTAAGGCCCCAAACTGTTTGTCACTGAGATTAAAATAAATCGGTTAAATTGAAAAAATAAATGCAATTTTCCTTATTCTATTGCAATGTGTTTTCGCTTCGCTTGTGTGTATTTTGTCAGCTGTATCTTAGCAACAAAAGAACAGTACACTCACCCATTATTAGAGCATGAAGTCACTAGGAAAGGATAACTTATTTGAAATCGGAATCGTATTGGACGTTTCAGGGATAACTGAGTTAAATCACTGTTACATGTACCGATATTGCTTTACAATGCGACCAGCGACACCAAAGAACCATGGGACAGTGCCAAGTTGTTTCTGTAATTGAAGTTCCCCCGTTACACCTACTTATTGTGACCCATTCATTGGTATATTCTATATCTAAGAATGATATTTCCGTGTGCTGTTGAGGCAAAAAAAGAGAACTATCCATAATTGAAAATTGTACGAATTCTCTTGACATACTACAGTGGAGAAAACGTTATTCTTTCCCAATAAACGCGTTTACGCTAAAACTATTATTTACAGTACAAACAGTTTGGAGCCAGATCAGACGCCGGGTAACGCGGCGTCTGATCAGGCTCCAAACTGTTTGCCACCAAGATAAACATAAATTATTAGAATTGTCCAAATGTTGAACTTTTCTACGTTTTAGTGCTTTGCGTTTGCGTACGTTTGCCTTTAAACGGGAAAGAATAACAGATTCTCCACTGTATCAACACCTACAGTGAAGACTTTATTCTTTTCCAGTATGTGAAATCAATTACATTACTCCCTCTCTACAACTGCCATCACAACAACGACTCCCTCCTTACAACGACCCTTGTCGCAGTACCCGAAACAAGACATTTATGTCTAACGATTTTACTGTTGCAATATCGTCTACTTAAAATTGTCGTCTGTTGTTTTTCATAAAGTGACCCGGCGTCTGATTTGGCACCAAACTGTTTGCAATGGATTTTAGTTTAGCACAAATGTGTTTATTTAGAAAAGTTAACGTCATATCCACTGTATAAAGATCTGACATTTCAAAAGAACTATAATTATGGAGAAACACCCACGCAGTTTTACACTAGAGCTATATAGCTACAGTGGAGAAAACGTTATTCTTTCCCAATAAACGCGTTTACCTATAACTATTTTTTTCATTGCAAACAGTTTGAAGCCAGATCAGACGCCGGGTAACCCGGCGTCTGATCAGGTTCCAAACTGTTTGTTACTCAGATAAACATAAATAGTCAAAATAGTCGAAAAGTTGTATTTTTCTACGTTTTATTGCGATGTGTTTGCTTATCGTTTACGTTTAAACGGGACAGAATATCGCCTTCTCCACTGTACATACAATATTTAGTTCTGCAGACAATTGGGACTAATAATTATTATGTTATTCTTCCAAGCGGCACTTTTCTGCCATTTGAAACAACTTATAGCCAGATCAAATGTCGTATACTTCATTAATTTGACGTCAGACCAGCATCTAAACACTATGACATCCCATTTCTTTCCTAAACTTCAGTTAAAAGGTGTACTGTAAAGCGTTTGTGTAGAAGTATGAAGGTTTAAATTGAAATGTCAGTCTTTAATGAGTATTATTGAAAGTTCAGAGTTTAACAACCCATTTGTGCCGACGATCACATACATGGGACATAGGCAAACAGTGTAGGCTCTGATCAGACGCCGTATTACGCGATGTCTGATCAGAGTCTACACTGTTTGCTGATAAGAATTTAAATATAAAACAAAATGAAAATGAAAATTTTGACAAGGCATCCCTTTGATAAAAAATGGACTAATCCAGTATATAGACATGGAATAATCCACATGGTATACATGGGTTAATACAGTGTCAAAAAGATCATTCGAACTTAAGTACAGTTGGGAAATTAGTAGTATTTCCAGTTTAACCCATTTACGCCCAGTGGATTATTCCATGTTAGTCCATTTTTTATCAAATGGATAGCTGGTCAAAATTTTCATTTTCATTTTGTTTTATATTGAAATTCATATCATCAAACAGTGAAGATCCTGATCAGACGTCGCATGATGAGGCATCTGATCAGAGTCCCATATATGGGACCGTGGTAACAAATACCTTAAGTGAAAAGAAAACGCAAAACAATCAAGTATAGGAAGTGACAACGCCTCCAAAGCAGACACCTCCAAAACCTTTGTTACATTTAATCTTTTCGGAGAATAAACGATAAGAACAAAAGTCAAATATATTAGCATTTCAAATATGCAAACTTGTCTGGCAGTTCTAAACCTAAGAAAAACCTAAATGCATGACAATAATTTGGACCAAATAGAGAGGTTAACTGTACTTATATGACAGCATTTGAAACCAAAACATTATTGCAGACCACATAAAGGTGGATGAAGTTAATTTTTTCATCTTCAATATTATTTCGTACCACTGTATGTCCATTCTAGACACATTCTTTAATCGATTCTCTCTATAACCTTAAATGATCTACGAATGTCCAGTCAGGATACCTCCTTTAATGGATCACCCTGAAACCTTTAATGTTTTTTTTCCATTTCATAAACTAGTCTAGTCCATTTTGACTATTTAAGCTTGAGTTTAACAAACTAATGTAAAATGACAAACAGTATAACCTTGATCAGAGGGTTCCTGATTTGGGTATACACTGTTTGCATAGGAAAAGTGTTCTCTTCACAGTTACACTGTTAGTAAATAACAAGTATCCTTGTGTTACACTGTTTGCAAAAGACACATATACAGTGGAGAAACCCTTATTATTTCCCGTTTAAATGCAAACGAAACGCAAACGCATCGTAGTAAAGTACAAAATAATTTTTTGACAACTCTGACTATTTAATTTTATACAAGTTGCCCGGCGTCTGATCTGGCTCCAAACTGTTTGCAATGAAAATAATTGTTTTAGCGTTAACGCGTTTATTGGGAAAGAATACAGTTTTCTCCATTGTATGGAGTGTTAAATAGTGTAGACACTACATGTATAACAGACCATCCGTCACGTCTCTGACGTCAGATCTGGCTTCAAATTGTTTGCAATTGATATCATCGTTAAAGCTTTTAGGAAACAATACCTCATTTCCTACTGTATGTTTTACGTTTACTGATGACAAACTGTTTCGGATATTTGTCAGCCAGACTTATATAATAAAACAACAACAAAACTAATATGATGAGAATGCCCCGTTAAATCAGTAATCCCTTTGCCTGCCAGTGTTCTATTTGCCTTGAATTTACAAAGACTTTCTGTCCAATTCAGTCACCGAGTTTTGTGGCAAATGATCAGGAGCCAAACAGATTGACATAACACACAGATCACATTCCCACCCTCTTTGCACACAAATACACAAGCAAAATCAGGCGCATGCGTATAGCAGGCTATCAAACAATTACATATAAGAGGTAAACAACGTAAAATAAATTGTATGTCTGTCTATTGAATGCGCGCACTAATTTACCGGAAATTATTGCCGCCAAAAGTAGTCCGCAAGAAGATTTAGTAGACTATGTTGTCAAACAATTCATTCACTGATGCATTGTAGTCAAAATATGTTCTCGAAAACAAAACGAAAGCAACTGCCTTTTACATGTACGAATCATATTATACAAACATGTATGTCTACAATGTATTACGGAAAACGTTAGTATTTCCCCCAAATTACGATTGTATTAAACCAAGTATGTTCGTTCAAAACAGTTTGGAACCAGATCAGACGCCGGGTGACCCGGCGCCTGATCTAGTTCCAAGTTCCAAACTATTTGTCGTTAGATCAAAACGTCAACTAGGTATTACACATGTACTATGAAATGTTACTCTACGACAACATATATGGGTATTATAACAAGTTTGTATTGCTACGAAGGCAATTTTGTTTTCGTAGACAAACATTTCTCACTGTATACACTGACTTCGTAGCAATACAAATCTGTTATAATACCTATATAGGTTGTCGTAGCAATACAGTTTGATGATAATACGTAGTTGGCCCCCCGTGCGGTACATATACTGTATTGCATGTATATTAAACCGATTTAGCTGAGGGTAGTGTTGATTGATTAAAATGATACATGTAGAAAGGGTTGTCAAGTATATAAAACAACCGAACCGACAATTAAAATTTTGCCTATAATTTTGTCTATACTTCACAGTTAATTTAAATCAAACATCTATTACCGGTAATACAATAATGACTGAAAGTTTGGAATTTTCAAACAGTTTGAATCAGGACCAGACACTGACTCAGTGTCTGATCAGGATCCAATCAGTTTGCATATTCCAAATGTAAAAGCCAACGGGGAAAGACAATACATGTACCTACATAGCTTTTAAGCGTTTAGCCAATTCCCAATAATGTACCACGCGTATGTTACTTAAAACTAATTATGAGTACCGAGGGAAGGAAATTGTCATAATGTTTTCATAATTGATAAAAACCTAGACAAAGCCAGACAGTACACGATTGCCGGGAGTCATTTTCTGTTCTAAATTATGTTTGAACTTCAATATCCCGTACCCAAAGTCGAAAATATCATTATTTCAGAGTTAAAACGTGGCATAGCCACTACACGCCTTCAATTTGAAATGCGAATACGCGAGTTTGAGATATTTGTTTCCCAGTATTTTTCTGTGTGTCTTATTTTGACCTCTCTTAAGTGCAAAATATCATTTTTCAAAGTTAAAACGATACATAGCCACGTTTTAACTTTGAAATACAGATATGCAAATTTGAGGTATGATAGTTTAAGTGTTTGCACATTTAATAATTGTGAATTCATCGATCACATATGACTCGTTTTACCCGTATTTCAAAATTAAATCTCAATCTCAAGTTGTCTTCTTTGAAGTTGTCGTCTGCAAAAAGTGTAATTGTCAATTCAGTTACAGTGGAGAATCTGTTATTCTTTCCCGTTTAAACGCAAACGTACGCAAACGCAAAGCGCTAAAACGTAGAAAAGAACAACTTTTGGACAATTCTGATAATTCTTGTTTATCTTGGTGGCAAACAGTTTGGAGCCTGATCAGACGCCGGGTTACCCGGCGTCTGATCTGGCTCCAAACTGTTTTTAAAAGAAAAAATAGTTTTAGCGTAAACGCGTTTATCGGGAAAGAATAACAGATTCTCCACTGTACATGTACATGAATATGCCGTATCAAATTGAACATAATTATCTAAAATCGACAGGGCTCCAGATAAGGGGAGTATTTCAAAAACTAAAATATTTATTTCTGCTTTAAACCCTATGGTGTCACTACTCATTAGAATCGTCTCGAAGAGACGATTCTAATGAGTAGTAACACCATAGGATTTGATGCTAAAATAAGTGAGAAAATGTTGGATTTGTGCAATTTACTCCCTCTTATCTGTAGCCCTGAATCGAGTGTCAAACATTTTGGATGCAGTGCAGCAAATTGTACGTCTATCAGAATCAATCGTAGATCTACAAGAATTTCGTCTTTACAGCTCTAATCTTCCGTAGAGATTTCTGTGCAATGTCTTGGTTAGAAGTCGAGCATCAAGTTATTTTCGGTTTCTATCGATAAAGAACGTTCAAAGCTTCTAGCTGAAATTACACACATTACCTACAGCAGATTTCTGATATAATTTGATATTTATTGTACCAGTTAATGACAATCATTGTATTGTTTTATTGAAATATGAGAACTAGTAACACGATATTAAATTGTTGAGTAATAAGTTGACCGATTTCTGTCCAACCCATTTTCTGTCGAAATATCATCTGCTTTGAAAGTGTTGCCCTCAAAATTTGTTAAATTTAAATTCATACTTTTTCTTTATTAAAGAAACATAAAGACGAGTATCAAACAGTATCAAACGCGGTTCTGATCTGGATATCCAAATTGTTTGCAACAGGCTACAGTGGAGAATCTGTTATTCTTTCCCGTTTAAACGCAAACGTACGCAAACGCAAATCACTAAAACGTAGAAAAGAACAACTTTTGGACAATTCTGATATTTCATGTTTATCATGGTGACAAACAGTTTGGAGCCTGATCAGACGCCGGGTTACCCGGCGTCTGATCTGGCTCCAAACTGTTTGCACGGGAAATAATAGTTTTAGCGTAAACGCGTTTATTAGGAAAGAATAACACATTCTCCACTGTAGTACGGTCATGCTCGGCAGCGACATAGCTAAAACGTTTCTGGTATATAACAATATTTACGTAATCGACAGTATAAAAATACCGATTTTATTGACCTGGCAGGGCGGAGTTTCGATGCGGACCAGTGCATTTAAACTTTGATGGCGACAGCACGCTCTTTTATTATCGGAATTTACCGTTGTCGTCTGCTGTTTTTTTCTCAACATTACATATTAGTGGACATTTTGACAGAAGGAATATAATGAAGAATGACAAACAGCGTCTGATTTGGATTCAAGCTGTTTGCAAATGTAAACCAAGTCTTAATTTTCTCTCCCTATAACAACTTCCTCCGAACAACACGCGTAATCTTTGTCTCCCGTTGAGTGTTTTTGTAGAGAGGAAGAACTGTTCATACCTTTTCACATGGATAGAGATGCACGCATACATAGAGGATATTGTATGAGTGTTCATTATTTATCATTTTTAATAAACGAGTTGACTAAAATAATATGACGCGAGCCTTGGCGAGCGTCATATTCATTTTAGTCAACGAGTTTATTAAAAATGATAAATAATGAACACGAATGTGATATTCTATTTATCACATTACAAGTTCAAGCACCTATTAAATTGATTTGAAGCCGTAGTTTGTAGACCCTACGCTATATAGATTTTCCGCCAAACGTTACGTTGTTTACGTTAACGTCATAGTAAATGACGTCAGTTGGCACCCCGCTACATGCAGCGCTTATGGACGAACAAGTTAGGCCGGAGCCCAAAAAACGATATTCCACTAGTGGATTACGATATTTATACAATCGCTTTATGCAACTCCCAGACCGCAAATTATGTAAAAATTGTGTTTCTCCATGTTAAAAGTATCTGAAAATAACGATATAATACAGAACTACACATAGCACCCCTTAAATCAAAAGTGAATTATGTTTTTTGCCAAAGGTTAACGCCGCCCTGCCAGGTGAAAACAATCGGCATATAACAGTCAAAACCTGACAATTGTCCATTAACCATTTCATGGTCAAAATTATCGTGAGGTTTTACCCCTTCACCGCCATATTGTCGTCTGCTTCAATATTGATGTCTGCAATATCGTTTAAATGTAAGATTTAAACCATTATAACTGGCGTAATTTCAACACAAGTGGCAAACAGTTTTGATCCTAATCAGACGCCGCGTTACGCGGCGTCTGATCAGGATCAAAACTGTTTGCAAAATGCGCTTTATGACGTCATTGAGAGTGAAAGGGTTGATATCCATTAATCATGTTGTATATGAATAGATTTACTGTACATTTTGTCCCTCGCGTATCATTAACCCAATTCATTGCCACCAAACCTAGCTTTAATGACATTTTTCACAAATAGTTTGGCTCCTGATCAGACACCCGTCAAGTCACGCTGCGTCTGATCAAGATCCAAACTCGGTGAAACTCGTATTGATGTTCCATCAAACAGAGATACCTTATACATCTATATAAGAAGTAATACCAGACAACAGCTCTATAAAATACAAGATAAATTAAAGTAATGAATGGGGGATAAAGTGGGTATGCCGTAGTAAATTACACAACAGTTGACCTGGAACTGATTCCACATATAGATATACAGAACCAATTCAATCTGACATTACGACAGTAGCACCTCATCATTACCACTTTAAAACGAATAATCCAAGGTGTTATTAGATACATATGGCTGGCAAAAGCAAGACAAAAATAAAACAAACAGCTCTTAGGGGAGTTTTCTGCTTTACTTAAATTTTGTTTTAACGAAATACCTATACTCAATTACGAATTGTTTTCTTATTAGAAATGGTCGTAATAGAGAGAGTTTATAGCATCACAATGTATTAATACGTTAGGGCAAGCCACAAGGGAGGGACTGGGAGAAGATGGGCCACTGGTTCAGGAAAGGAGATACAGTAATACCCCTCTATAACGACCCCTAAAAGGAAAGCTTATTGATTGTTTAAAGGACAGATGACAGCTTAAAGCAAGGTGACTGTTAAACAGAAAGCTCCTAAGGGAGCTTTCTGTTTAATTGTCACATTGCTTTAAGCAATCACCTGTCTTAAAAATAACTTTCAATACAATTTATGGCCGTGATAGAGACGTTTTACTGGTACTAAATAAACATTCTGTTGGAATGGTGAGGTCAGGAGACTAAGGACCTGTGTGCTCTGAGGAAATCAAACAATAATTGAAATGGCAAGTATGGAAAAGGAGACATGAAAAATATGAGGCAGGTTGAACATTGACACAGGGTATGAAGAAAATAATTTATTGCAAGGATGAAAGAGGGAACAGTAGTGTCCGATTTAAAGAGAGCTATATATAGAAATATTCAGATGACGAGAATAGAGACACAGAGAGACAGAGAGAGACAAAGAGAGGCAGATACAGACAAACAGACAGAGACATATAGGCAGGCAGACAGACATACATACAGAGACAGATATGCAGACAGAGAAAGATAGACAGAGACAGAGATAGACAGAGAGACACAGACATGCATACAAACAGCAGATAGAGAGAAAGAGGGAGAAAAAGAGAAACAGACAGACAGACATACAGACAGACATGCAGGCAGAAATTTCAAACGTTAAATGTTTTCACTTTATTTTTCTTATAAACTTGGTTTATTGTTTAAAACCAGAAATAAATTTTGTAAAGCAAATTTAAAGAAAATGGACATTGATCTAAATGTGTCTCAAATGGCATGAAACATGCAGCGGAATCCATTTGAATACAGTGTCTACTATAAATGTAAAGAGGACATTGACAAACAATGTAGATTCTGATGAGACGCCGCGTCACGCGGCGTCCCACCAGGATCTGCATAGTTTTCACTTCTATATGGAATGTTCTGATGTATGGACAAACACTGCGACGTCCTTGGATCACCATTGTTGATATCTCATGAAATATTCCAGCAAAGATATAAGAAGAGTTCATTCAGGCACAATGGGTTAATACAGAACAGTTTAAGTAACAAACCCCCACTGGTTTTTTCTGAATAAATTTTGATTTGAATTATTATTAAAACGGCATCACGTTTTATATCATCTTGAGGGCGTCTGAAATTAGTGGTACTGTGCATCAATCTAGCTATATTCTTGATTTGCAACTTTGCAGGAATGACGTCAAACCGCTTTAATTATGCCAAAACTAAAACTGCATCCAAGATTTATTTAACTGTTAGATTAAACATAAATATCGATCATGCGATTAGATACAATTTAAGACCGGAAATGACGTAAGAATTTGGAATCAAGGAAGTTAATCTTAATCTTTTCAATTTTAGTGACGCCCTAAAGCGCGTTTGCAAACAGCTTGAGTCCTGATCAGACGCCGCGTAACGCGGCGTCTGATCATGATCCTAGCTGTTTGACACTCTTATCGATATTTATTAAGTCATACAACCTTAATCTAACTTTGAAACGTGTCTTGCAGACAACAATACTGAAGCAGACAACACTAAAGCGGTGAAGGGGTAAACATATCAGAATAATTTGAGCATGAAAGAGTTAAAATATAAAATACTTAACCCATGTTCTGCCAAGAACGGCTTGATTTGTATTATAAAAAAGCTTGGATCCAGTTCAGATGCAGGAATACTCGAGTTCTAGTAGAAAACATAAATGGATTGTTAAACAGTTTCAATTGAGATGAGACGCCGCGTTACCGCAGAGTCATAATGAGATGTAAATTGTTGGTGACAGATATATCATATTCGCTTATTGTTTGCTAATGTCTTATTACTCAAGAATATGCACTTGTCTTTATCTCTTTCCCTGCACAGTTTTATCGTCTGTTTTAACCCTCATACGGTCCAAAATATCGTCTGCAGTGGTGGTGTCGTCTGCAATATTTTTAAAGGGTTGATTAGACTAAAGGAATGTCAATACGAGTGTCTAACTTTTAGCGCCGTTGGCAGTGAAATAGTTAAAATACAGAATAGCAGATTTAAGTATGCGTCTACACTGTTAACATGTACATATGCCGCACATATGGGATCGTTGGCACTATTGGGTTAAACTATAGAGACGAGTATAATCGTTAACAAACACTATACATGTGAAGAGTACATTTGTCCTATGCAAACAGTGCATATCCTGCTCAAAAGACACATACACGAGCCATAGATCTGATCAGAGGATGCACTGTTGTCATTTTGCAATACATGTGTAGTTATATTGTTAAAAATCAACCCTCAAATGCCACAAATGACATTATCTGAATTAGAAATTGGAATCATCCATCAAAAGTTCCAGGGATGAATGAGTTTTGAGATGTTTCCTACTTTCTATGATTCATAGTGCACTATTTATCAGTGCGACTTGGTCCTTTGTGTCATTCTTCTAGACGTCTTGTAAAAGTTCACCCACGTACAATCTGTATGTGAATGCCAAAATGTCTGAAACAAACTGGCAAACGTTTCCTCCTGCTGAGATAAAATCATCTACTGGATGGTACTCCCACAACGTTGCTAGTCGCACGAGTACAGTAAAATATCGCTATGAACCCATTGCCCCTTAAATACACCTTTTTACTCCTTTAATTTATTCATCTACTGAGGAACATACTTCCAATTTATACAGCCAAGACTATGTATCAAACGCAATATTTTCTATATTCTAGTATTTTTAACCTGCCCTTAGTGGTAACACATCTTCAAAACTAGAAATATGCTATAGGACAATGTGATTAAAAGTTTACACTTTATTTCTTTACGTCGAATACGAAACAAGCTATATTAACTTACACAAATCACTTTCGATGGCTCGAATGGTGGCGTATTAAGTCATTTCTGAGGGAGAAAACAGGAGTGTTCGGTGTAAATCACATAAAAACTATACACATATCCGTTGGAGTGTAAAGCTTAAAGTTCCTTTATGGGCTACTGTTCTTAGTCTACGCTGTTTGCAACATATGCATTCTAAGACATTTTGGCTTGCGAAATCAATGAGCTTTATCAGGATTTCAACCATATCAAACACATTTTCAGACACTGTGTCTGACAATAGGGTTGTAATATGTGAATCTTTTATTTGCAAAAATAAAACAAACCTTTCTCTTTCCCAGAAATAGTACTGAATCAACGGTTTCGAACAAAAGCTTCTTATCTCCATAGCAACGGCATTGAACAGTTTAAACGGCATTGACATTAATGGAAATATATTGTTAGATAAAAGCAGAAATTATTGTCATTTGCTGTAGGAAATGGCTTGTTACCCCTTGCATCGCTATAGGTGACTTTATTCGAAATTGCAAATAGTTTGGATCCTGATCAGACGCCGCGCGACGCGGCGTCTGATCAGGGTCCAAACTATTTGACATTCGTATCGATATTGCTTGGGTCAAATTGTTATAAATCTGACTTATAACTGATAGATCAGGCAGCATTTTAAAGCAGATGATACTATATCGGTATATAGGTTATAAATCAGGGTTATTTCATTTTAAGTTCATTCGGAAAGCCTCGACATTTGGCGACTATGGAACATATTGACCTTGCAGATTCTCATAATAGCATCAATAATTTTGACGTTAAATAAATGACATCTGCTTGAGAAATATCGTTCTCTAAGATTCTGTCTTTGAATAGTTCCTTTAATGTTTGCTCATTACAATCTATGAGGAAAACAGTTCGGATCCTGATCAGACTCCGCTCTTAAGCAGCCATTTGACGTACATGTAATCACCTAATATTTAACTCAACTGAGTTGTCATTATATAAAGAATTTACCGTAGACAATAAAATAAAACTTTCTGCGAAAACAAATACAATATTGTCTAAACTCATTTAGCCCTGAAACTTCCGGCAAAGTATTGTCCATTTTAACATTTTAGGTTTGTTTTCAACAGTTTATAACAAAATATCAAACAGTGCAGACCCTGTTTGCAGGACAAGTGTACTATATACAGGTTCACTGTTTTTCTAGAACAAATAAATACGGCGCTTTGATTAAATGAATTAAGCTTCCACACTAAAAAGCAGTCAGTTGAAAACTAAATGCAGAACAGGAGTAAAGCAGAAAGCTCCTTTATGCCCCTATTCCACACCGACTACGAATCCCACGAATCCCAAGAATTGATAAATGCTATGATTCGTAGGGATTCGTGGAGTTCGGCATTTCTTTCTATCCAATTCGTGGCCCTCTACGAATCGGCTACGAACGAGTTAAGAATATTCGTGGGATTCGGCTCGAATCTTACGAATACTGTCAAGAATTCAGTACGAATTGCAAGAATCCACTACGAATACTGCACGACCGCTAAGAATCAGTTACGAATAAGCCGAATGCATCTACGAATATGCCGAATGCATCTACGAATCAGCTACGAATGAAGTTTGATTCTTGACGGTTCGTGGGATTCTTGAAGGTATGTAGTGTTCCCTCCCTACAACGGCCCTCCAAACAACGACTCCCTCCTTACAACAACACTTGTCGTTGTTTTCCAACCAAAAACAAATATGTCCAACCTTTCACGCCTGCTATATTGTTTGCTTAAAATTGTTGGCTGCTGTTTTTCTCAAAGTTACATAATAGACATTTGACAGAAAAAAAATAATGGCGTGTGATAAACAGCTTGAATCCAGATCAGACGCAGCGTTATTCGGGGTCGGATCTGGATTCAAATTGTTTGCAAATGTAAGTCAATTTCCCTCCCTTTAACGACTCCCTCCAACAACGCCAATCGTAGAGAGCGAGCGCTGTAGTTCCCGTTTCAACTCGGGCATCAGTACAGAAATTGACTTTTAAGATAGAGCAGCAGTGGCACTGAATTTGGAACTTGCGCATCAACGCTAGCTGCATGCTTATAGCAAGAAGATATCCCGAAGAAAAAGGGGACGATCCACAAGGTGCTGGACTAGACAGTGGCTGACTCCATCTAGAACGCTAGAACATTAGCTTAGTGTGGAAGATGAGAATACCTTTACCAACTTCACTGTTCCCTCTCTACAACGGCCCTCCCAACAACGACCACTCCGTACAACGATCCTTGCGACAGTTCCCCAAACATGACAATTACGCAACATTTTTGCTGCTGCAATATCGCCTGCTTAAAATTATCGTCTACTGGTTTTCTCTAATTTACATATTGAACATTTTGATAGAAAAAAATGACGAGTGAACAACAGCTTGAATCCAGATCAGACGCCGTGTTACTCGGCGTCTGAACTTAATTCAAGCTGTTTGCAAATGTAAACCAAGTCTTAAGTTTCCCTCCCTATAACGACTCTCTCCGAACATATTGTGTGTGTCCCATGTGGTGTCGTTGTATAGAGAGGGAGCGCTGTATGTACATGTAAGAATGCCAGGATTATAGGTCAGTCATCCAAGCAGAGGAGGGACACTCACGTGAGACCAACTATATATACCGGAGTGAAGCTGGCATTGACTCTCAGACTCCTGGCTACAGGAGAAATGTATCAAACTGGTACTCACGAATCCCACGAATGAGTTAAGAATACCACGAACGCCAAAAAAAGCCGTTTACGAATCCTACGAATCAGCTACGAATCCTACGAATGCACTACGAATTTGTTACGAATTAACTACCCATTGTTCCATTCGTGGAGGTCTTGGCCAAAACTTTGAACAGCTCAAAACTTTTGCCACGAATCCCCGACCGCTCACGAATTGCAAGAATCGACTACGAATCAGGTAAGAACTCCACGAATCTGTTAAGAATCAACTACGAATCCTAGCATTTTCCAATTCGTAGCGATTCGTGGGATTCGTAGTCGGTGTGGAATAGGGGCATTACTCGCATTCTGCATTAACTCTTTCCTCCCTGAAACTTTAAATAGACAATTTCAGTTTCCATTTTAGTCTAGTCCATTTTTTACTTTTGAGGGTTATTGTTGTCAATGTTTGGCATTGTGACAAACAGTGAAGACCCTGATCAGAAGGCTCCTTTCGGAGCCCTTTGATCTGGGTCTTCACTGTTTGCATAGGACATATGTACTATTCACATGTACACTGTTTGAAAAGCACGCCTATATGCGGGACTAGGGTTCAAAGAGTTAACCTGTCATTAAAGACCTACACAATTATTCAATGAGAGACTGTTTTATACGTGTTTTACTGTTTTAAGATAACAATCATATTAATTATGGATATTGTCATCGGGGACCGCTGTTTCAATGTCTAGATTTCCACTGGTAGAAAATAACCCAAAATGTTACTCCTGAAACTTTTAATCGACAATTCCAATTCCAAAATAAGTCTAGTCCATTTTTTACTATTTAGGGTTGATTTTAACAATTTGAATATATTTCAAAATGACAAACAGTGTAAACCCTGACCAGAGGGCTCCAAGAGCCCTCTGATAAGGGTCTACACTGTTTGCCTGGGACAAGTGTTATCATCACAGGTACACTGTTTGTAAATGACGAGTATACTCGTCGCTAGGATTGAATGTGTTAATCTTTGTGAGCGCAATATCTCATTTATCAGATACTAATGTCATAGGATTGTTATAACTGTCCGCAAACCACTATTACTGGCGATAACTTGGAATTGTTATCGCAATTAATCATATTGCATGATTACATGTTGAACAAAGCTCCTCCAATAAAACAAAATGAAACATTGGTACAGCAAAGGTCCGTATACATGCCCGATCCAGCACACGTGGTTTCATTCAATACACGTGTGGCCATTGACTGTACGTTTCTCCCTCCCAACAACGGCCCTCCTAACAACGATTCCCTCCCTACAACCAACTAACTGTTGTTGCAAGACAATTAAGGTTAACCGCTTCAATGCCATGACGTCATCTGCTTTAAATAATTATCGTCTGATTTTATTTTCTAAATCTAGATTTAAAGAGGCTCGCAACCGGATTTAGCATTAAAAATAGTAATTTGTAAATATATGTCAAATGCTTATATAAATGGGTAAGATTTAGTTAAGGATAGTAAATTCTGTTAAAAATGCATTTCAAAAAAAAAAGAAAAGAAGAAGCTCTGGTGGGATTTGAACCCATGACTCTCCATGCGGAGACAAACATGAAAAATGAGGAAACGCCTTTACCGCCTCGGCTACCAGCGCTCTCTCTATATATGGTAGCGAATTAACGTACTTCATTGGTAGCGATGTATGGTACTTTATTCGACTCGGGGTTATGTCTGAGCCCGTGTAGAGAAGCAACAACAACTATACTGTCAGCTGACGCTATAGAAAAACGATGGAAAATATTACAAAACTAAGATTCGGTGACTATTCTTGAGACTTTTTTTGGACTGATCATATTTTTTAAATGTCAGAAGCCAAATAATGCCACAAATTTGCTTTTATTTGAGTATTTTATTTTATATTGACAAGTACACCATCTGGTTGCGAGTCCCTTTATAAGGTAAAATGACTAAAATAATAACATAGTCAATGTTAAACAGTTTGGATCCTGATGAGACGCCGCGTGATCAGGAACCAAACTGTTTGCAAATAACCATTTTCCTCCCTATAACAACTCCCTCCGGACAACATGCATTCCGAATGAATGTTGCTGTAGAGAGGGAGCACTGTAGATTAGAAACAGTTTGGACCAAATTTTAAATTCTTTCATACAGTGGAGAAAACGCTATTCTTGCCCAATTAACGCGTTTACGCTAACACTATTATTTCGACTGCAAACAGTTTGGAGCCATATCAGACGCCGGATAATCCGGCGTCTGATCAGGCTCCAAACTGTTTGCCACCAAGATGTATATAAATTATCAGAATTGTCCAAAACTTGTACCTCTTTACGTTTTATTGCAATGCGTTTGCGTTTCGTTTGCGTTTAAACGGGAAAGAATAACGTATTATCCACTGTAGCTGTTTTGCCATTGAAATGCCCCTATATACCGGTAATAACATTTTTACAAATTAGTACCTTCCCTTTAAACGGGGCTGAATAACGAGTCCCACTCTCCATATACACTGTATACATCTATACAATTGAGAATGAGAAGACTTCATACTTTCCCAATAAAACCAAACCAAACACAAACACAATGCAATAAAGTTTAAGAAATTTCACTATTTAGAAAAGTCTACCGATTTATTTTTTATATGAGTGGCAAACAAGGTGGATCCAGGTCAGACACCAGGTTACTCGGCGACTGATTTGGTTCCATATTGTTTGCAACGGATATAAACCGTTAAAAACCGTTAAACGTATAAAGTGTACATATTGGGGAAATAACATCTTCTCCACTATGTGTATCTTTAACAGACTAAAACATGTAATCATATTTCTTACATTGATTTTCGTTGGAAAATTCTGTTTAGCAGTTTCCATGACCACTTCCCGAGTCCTCCAATTTATAACTTGTTGGTGTAATATGTTTGATATAAATGTACATTAATCACTATTATTGACCATGATCTCATAGCAATTTATCATATTGCACCAATTTGATTAAACAAAATTCCAAACATGACGCGATAACAAAGCAATCTCACGTACCATACATGTAATTATATTAAGTTCAATCTGCAAAATGCTCATATTCAAATTTCCAATATAGATATCGTTCTCAAGTATTTGATTGGTCAGATTTGCGCAAGCTCAAATCTGACCAATCAAATGCTTTAGGACGATCTCAGACTTAATTCAAACGTTTTATAACCTTGGACATAGTGCTCAAGATAAACGGGAATTGAAAATAGTTTTCCAATATTTTCTCTGTTGCGTCCTTACAAACCTTATGCTATGACCACTTGTTAGAATTGTCACGAAGAGACGATTCTAAAGGATGGTCATACCATTTGTTTAATGCAGACAGAACTGTTTTTACTTTGGAAAACTCTTTATATCTAAAGCCCTGATAGGTTGCAGTTTAAAGCAATATGAAAATATAACAACAGAAAGTCCCAAAATGAGATTTCTGTTCAATTTTCACCCAACCGAACCCATTTACCCATAGTAACGAGAATATGCACTATTTACAAACAAAGTGATGAAAATATTATGTACACTAAATAAACAGAAAAGACCCAGATATGAGGGCATCTACAGAATCTGTTAAGAGTCTTCAGTGTTCGTCAGTTTGCAATTTATTCAAATCTACCCTAAACATTCAATAATGGACAACTCATTCACCCCTAGAACTTTTAGTGGACACTTCTAATGCCCAATTAAGTCACTATTTAGGTTTAACTTTAAAAATATATTTAAACAATGACAAATTGTGAGACCCTGATCAGAGGTCTTCACTGTTTGCATGGGACAAGTCGATTCCTTAAAGATACACCGTTTGAAAAATACGAGTATACTCGTCGCTAGGGTTAAATACCTTAATGAAATGGTCAAACGTTTGACTGTACTAGAGACTATAAATAGAATATATAAAATAGATGTGTGTACACTACTAATATTTAAGCTTTATTAACAAAACCCCTTGCACTATTTTATCTGCAACTAACCATCCGTATACTTGTAACCTCTAAGCTTCGGATTCCTGTCAATTGGAAATCTCTAAGAACAGAGTTATTTACATTGTAAGTCCCGAGCTTTTTGTTCTTTGTACTCTTTAATTATTCAAAGACAATATATACCGAATCAAGAAGGATATGTGATAGCTTAATGCAGTGCAATAATGAAGCAGCAATAAAACTAATGTGACGACTAAAGGAGCCTTCTTCATTACTGTTTTCCTGTACTAATGTACCACTTATCTTTAGAGACAACCAATTTGGGTACTTTTACACGCTTGCCAAATCTTTCTTAAACCAGAAACCTTTCGTTATCCAACTTTTTCGTTGGTCCTGAAAGGGTATGTTTTAGAGGTTTTACTGTATATATTATGGAAATACATCTTGGCCTATATGTTAAAACATTGAAACTTTTCAGTACCAGGACTTTGTCGCAGTAATTCGGGAGAATACAGTGTTATATCTATGGCAACGGGACACCAATATTACAGAGACACTGGCAGTAATTAGAATGTATTGCGAAATAACAATACTAGTTTACGTGGTTCGTTCTTGGAAATGTCATTTTATAATACCAAATGTCACTTGTGCAGTCAACCTCGTGCCATGAGACCACTTAATAAATAATATGATTTGTATCTGTACAGAGGAGAAAGCATTATGACCCCACTAAATTAATACCGTTGGCGCTAAGGTAGTTTTATTAAACTGAACTCAACATATGAAACTTTATCACGTAATGAAGTATAGTTGATGCATTTAAACATGGTTATCATGTTTGCATAAGTATGCTTTCCTTTCTACTACTAGATTGACACATACTTCATTTCTTTTCATGTATATTGTATTGATTGTTGTTTGTCACATGCTGTATATACTTATCTATGGTTTGTAATCTTCAATATGGAGGAAATAAGGATATATATATATATTATTGTGATAGACTCACCTGTCTGATTGACTGTATATATTATTTCGACATGAATGAATAGGTGGAAGTATAATTGTGTGCATTTGTCTCTTCATGGGGGTCAAATGCAGGCAACTATACTTCACCTCATAATGACTTCATATGTTGCTCTTCTTGTTTGTTTTTGTCTGTCTGTCTGTTTGTTTGTTGTTGTTGTTGATTTTCTTATGTCGTCTATGTTTTGTCACTTTATATGTATATACACGTTTGCACTGTTTGTATTCTATGATCTATGCTCTCCTTATCTGGAGGAAATAAAGATTATTATTATTATATTATTATTATTCCATTTAGAAGAAAGTAAACGCCAACACAATACAATAAAATATAACCCTATTAAAGCCACATGCGACGACAGTTGGTTTTGCAAACAGTTTGAATCCCGAGGAGACGCCGTGTGACGCCAGTATTTGAAGTATAAATCGCAAACAATTTAAGATTCTTTAAGTAAATCAAGACGAAAGGTGGAAGCAGGCAATATTTATGGCAGCTACTGTGTTAGAAGAGTTAAAACTTCATTATGACAGTATATGTTGATTATTAAACGACTGCTTTAAAGAAGCACCAATGATATGTAGTAGTTTATTGCAGTGCAATAAAAAGCAAAAACTATTAAATGAACTTTCTGCATTATTTGTTCCTGCATTCAGGTACAATGTACCAACTGTCTAAGGAGACCTAGGGAGATTTAAAGACATTAAGCCAGTCCTTTCATTGATTTCCCCCCATTGTTTAGTAGGTGTCACAATACAGGTATATACCGGTATACAGCATGAGAAAGGTCTTCAGGCAATGGCTCAGCTTTGAATAGAGGCCCTTACATAATAGATCTCAATAGGTTTTTCAATGGGTTTACTAACCAAGCTATCAAATATAAGGTGCGGGCCTCACATGAGACGCCTGAATGAGTCTTTGCCTAGACGCTACCACCGTTAGTGCATGCTCTGCATGCTTTGACTCAAACTATATACGGGGGTAGGTGTTACCACCCAAGCTTGGTCATGTGATGTCTTTAACGGCTGCCAAATCGTTCTAAACCGGAAACCACTCATACAATGTACATGTAATAAGACTTTTCCGGAAAAGGTATGTTTTAACCCTTTGCCTGCTGGTTGCAACTTTATTGATTTTTGCAAACAGTTTAGATCCAGATCAGACGCCGCGTAACGCGGCGTCTGATCTGGATCCAAACTGTTTGACACCCGTCTTAAAGTTTCTTTACTTATAAAATGTATACACCTAAATTTAATAAATTTTGCAGACGACAATATCGAAGCAGACGACATATCCGCAGGATAAGGGTTAAGAGGGTTGACTGTTTACATTATGGAAATACATCTCGTCATTTATGTATTAAACATTGTCATTTCACAGTACCAGGATTTTGGCGCAGTAATTCAGGAGACTACTGTGTTATATCTATGGCAACGGGACACCAATATTGAAGAGACATTGGCAGTAATTAGAATATATTGCGAAGTAACAATACTAGTTTACGTGGTTCGTTCTTGGAAATGTCATTTTATAATACCAAATGTCACTTGTACAGTCAATCTCGTGCCATGAGACGACTCAATAAATAAGTAAGACGACTTGTACATGTATTATTGGGGGACGATATTAGTTCACAGTTGAAAGAAAATATAACAAACACAATAGAATAAAATATAACCCTATTAAAGTGATAGGGGACGACAGTCGATTTTGCAAACAGTTCGAAATCTGATCAGAGGCCGCGTAACGCGGCTTCTGATCAGGAACCAAACTGTTTGACATTCATACTGATATTTATAAAGGAAGAAATCATTAAATTCCAAATATTATAAAAGCAGACAACAAATCGGGACTATTAATATGGCAGAGACTCTCTTAGACGGGTTATAACTTGAGAATGACAGTCAAATGTTGATTATTAAACGACTACTTTAAAGAAGCAACAAACGTAGAAAAGAATAACTTTTGGACAATTCTGATGCTTCATGTTTATCTTGGTGACAAACAGTTAGGAGCCTGATCAGACGCCGGGTTACCCGGCGTCTGATCTGGCTCCAAACTGTTTGCACTGCAAATAACAGTTTTAGCGTAAACGCGTTTATTGGGAAAGAATAACAGATTCTCCACTGTAGCTTTTTGCAGTGCAAGAAAATGCAAAAAAAATTTAAATGAACTTTCTGCATTACTCTATCCTGCGTTAAGGTACATGTACTACCTTTCTAAGAAAGTTGACAATTTAGGGACTTTTGCAAGAAACTAGATGGATACACAATACAATCCAATATAGGAAAAAACAGTGTTTTAATAAGTTATGCGACGTCAGATCAAGGATCAAACTTTTTGACATTTCTCCTGTCTTTCATATACATGTAATGAATTATACCCCTTTTTAGTGGTCGTTTTAGAAAGGTTTTACTGTAGTTTAAACAACTGCATGTACAAATGTAAAAACCGTTCCTGACAAACACTAAACACAATACGTGTATAGGCCGAATATTAAGACACGTGGCAGCTGAAAACAAAATGAATGTAAATCAGAAAACTCTAAACAAATTGACAACTTGAAGGACGCGGCGGCTGATCTTGATCTGAACTTTTTGACTGCCACAGGCATCTAAAACATCTTAATGGCAGTGTATACCAAACTTAGCTAAAAAGCATTTGATGACAACGGTGCTAGGGCTGTATACACTTTTGCAATGCCATACAGTGGAGAATCTGTTATTCTTTCCCGTTTAAACGCAAACGTACGCAAACGCAAAGCACTAAAACGTAGAAAAGAACAACCTTTGGACAATTCTGATACTTCATGTTTATCTTGGTAGCAAACAGTTTGGAGCCTGATCAGACGCCGGGTTACCCGGCGTCTGATCTGGCTCCAAACTGTTTGCACTGCAAATAATACTTTTAGCGTAAACGCGTTTATTGGGAAAGAATAACACATTCTCCACTGTAAGACAGATGTTGTCATGGCACAGTTCAAATATAAAAGCTTTAAAAATATCACATAAGTGACAAAATACATTGACTTATATTCAACAACCTCTCTTCTTTATATTCATTCTGATTTTGGCAGCCGCCTGCACAATACGATAAACGACAAAAAATATAATTGTGATCTTCATAACAGATGTTTTATGTTATTCTAACATTACAGTGAAAACCTTGCGACCAATTGAGTATTTATCCGATATTCAATGTATGTAATTGCTTAAAGCAATACGAAAGTAAAGCTGAAAAATCCTGTAGGAACTTTGTGCTTTACATTCATCTTGCTTTTAGGCTGCAATATATCTTAAATACCAACACAAAGTATGTTTGTCAGTGGTCGTAATAGAGAGATGTTTATGTACCCGAACGTTATTACTTTATGTCTATTTTTGGGCAGAGTATTGTCAGGTTTTTGCATGGCAAACCAGACAATGTGGTGTCATGTTTTGCAATGTCAGGCGGAACAGAGAATTATTGAATCATTTTCCTGGTAAAATAACCTGCTGCAAAACTTTATACAATGTCATTCTACAAATCTATTTTTACTTTTGAAACCAATGTTTATTTAACAGATTGAGTCACTATATCAGAGTGCAAACCAGTTTGGATCCCAGACAAGCGCCAAGCTACCCTGGGTATGACTAGGGCCCAAACTGTTAGTTCTAGACGAGTTCTAGACGCAAGGAAATGGTTAATTGATTTTCCTGGAACTGTAATGTTTTCATAAACATTGACAATAGTCGATGGAACTGAGACCAGTAATTGGGATTATTTATAGGTTAGTCTAGATATTGTATTTCATATACAAATTGCCAGTGTTTTAACTTTGTTGCCTCTGAGACTTAAAATGGAAAATTCAAATTTTGGATTAAAGCTATTCCATATTTACATATTTAGGGTTGATTTTAAAACATGTTTTTCATTGATTAATTGCAAACAGTGTTGACCCTGATCAGGGGGCTCCTATAGGAGCCCTCTGATCAGTGTATACATTGTTTGCATAGGACAGGTGTATTTTCACAGGTACACTGCTTGTAAATGACGAGTATACTCATCGCTAGGGTAGAATGTGTTAACGTATACGGATTGAACAATTGACCAGTGTCATATGAAGACAAGACGTGTACTTGTTGCAATATAAAACTGTGTAAACCATTAATAAACAACTTGTATTTATGCTTTTCGGATTATCACTTGGTAATCCACTGCAGTGGATTATCACCAATCGCCACGCGCGCTTTTATTATGAATTTTCCCCGTAGGGCTCCCCAAGAATCGTAGTCAATCGTGTCTTATCGTTAAATTTCGGCAGTCCGATTTGTCGCGAACCACTCAACGGAAGAACACGAATCCTAAATCGGGAGCAACGACGTAATTCGGATGACGTCAAATCAATATATAAGTGACGTCATCGTACGGGAAAACTGTTTCGACAATGTGTTCGATATAAAGTTGGGGCTCAACACGGGTGAATCATATAATTTCGCTTTCACAATTATCGAACAATTTCGTTTAAAAATGGTTTAAAAGCATAAATAAATAGAATAATTCGCCACTCGTGAAAATATAACGTCTGATGTTCACTCAATGGATTAAATTTCTATCTTATACTGAAAAAACAATTATCCTCTATGTATTCTATGCTCAAGGTATTTCATAAACTAATACAGGGTGGCCATTCGGAAATGCTCAATCCAATCACTTGATTAGGAGTACCTATATTGACCAACATTTGTCATATCTAATTAGGGTAGCACTACCTTAAGTATCCAATGCACCTTCCTTTGAAATATTATTCAAAACAAGATTAACCCTTTGTCTGCTGACCGCACATTTCCAGATGGTTGCAAACAGTTAAGATCCAGATCAGACGCCGCGTTACGCGGCGTCTGCTCTTGATCAAAACTGTTTGACAATCGTCCTTATGCTTATTTACCTAAACAGTGTATAAATCTAAATTTGATAAGTTTTGCAGACGAAAATTTCAAAGCAGACGACATAACGGCAGGGTAAGGGTCAATAGTATCCGAGATACTGATACTGATTTATACAGTGGAGAAAACGTTATTCTTTCCCAATAAACGCGTTTACGCTAAAACTATGATTTGCAGTACAAACAGTTTGGAGCCAGATCAGACGCCGGGTAACCCGGCGTCTGATCAGGCTCCAAACTGTTTGCCACCAAGATAAACATGAAATATCAGAATTGACCAAAAATTGTTCTTTTCTACGTTTTAGCGCTTTGCGTTTGCGTGCGTTTGCGTACGTTTGCGTTTAAACGGGAAAGAATAACAGATTCTCCACTGTATTTATATACAGATGATAAACAACGGGAAACATTTCAAACTAAGGATATGAGTGGTGTATATGATGATATCAATATAAACATATACATTGTACTTCAAGGCAACATCCGGGTAAACCATCCGTATGTGACGTCATAGCGGTTAAAAGATTTTCCCCGAACAATATAAACATTTTGAAATATTAGAACTCACTCATGCAGATTCATGCCATTATTTCATGTCTAAGCTAGAAACTATAGAACACGTATATTTTACAAACACTGTAGACCCTGATCAGAAGGCTCTCAAAGGAGCCAACTGATCGAGGCCTACACTGTTTGGTAAAGCTGTATTTTTATTAAATGTTTCCTAGAAAAAATTCCCTAAAATTCAGCATTAACCTTTTTTTTATTCAAAAGTCAAATACATGTACAGTGGAGAATCTGTTATTCTTTCCCCTTTAAACGCAAACGTACGCAAACGCAAAGCACTAAAACGTAGAAAAGAACAACTTTTGGACAATTCTGATATTTCATGTTTATCTTGGTGGCAAACAGTTTGGAGCCTGATCAGACGCCGGGTTACCCGGCGTCTGATCTGGCTCCAAACTGTTTGTATTGGAAATAATAGTTTTAGCGTAAACGCGTTTATTGAGAAAGAATAACAGATTCTCCACTGTAATTCATATGAACATTTAACGGGTTATCTCTTACACTGCCAATGGCGCCATAAGGCGACTTTGCAAACAGTTCGGATCCTGATCATACGCCATGAAATGCGGCGTCTGATCAAGATTCAAACTGTTATGGCACTCGTATCGATAATTTCACTAAATCTGAATTGATAAAATATTGCAGATGACACTTTAAATTGTTTTGAAATCATTGAAATGTGTGTCAAACAATTTGAATCTTGATCAGACGCCGCGTTACAATGTACGTGCTGTCCGATCAGGATCATATACGTAACTATTTGCACACAATTCTTGTTTACTGGGTAGGGCAGTGGAGTGGTGAAAGCAGCTTTCTACTTTAGTTTAATCCAGAATCAGGAAAATCAGAGGCATCAAGAGGTGAAGCTTAACTGTTATATACAATAGTACTGACTCAGGGCTGCCATTTCTCCGGATTTTTCCTAAATCTCCGGATTTTGTTCCAGTACATGGTTGCTTAAAGCAGGCTGAAAGTAAAGCAGAATGCGCCTTAAGGCGCATTCTGCTTTACTTCAAGCCTGCTTTAAGTAGTCACATGCCAACATAACTAGAAATAGGCTATGGGGTAAAGGTGCGATGCGTAAAATCGCAATTGAAAAATGCAAATTTGGAAATCTTAGGGTTTTTTATGTCAACTGATGGCAGCCCTGCTGACTTATAAACATTTAGACTAAGGCACGCCTAAGCTCGAAAGTTTTGTTGTTGTTGTTTGTTTTGTAAAAGGAATATCATCTAAACAATTATTACAATTTTCCAGTCGAGTCCAGTTAAGACACAAAGGGTTTTAACAAATATATTGTAAAAATGACAAAAAGTGCATACCCTCCTGCAGGAGCCCTCTGATCTGGGATTACACTGTTTGCCTAGGACAGGACTAGTGTACTTTCCACATGCATGACGAGTTTACTAGTCTCTAAAGTTAAATGTGTTAACGGTAAATATTTTTGTCTGTAAAAACATATATCAACTGGCAGCACACTTACTTTTGTCTAACGGAGCATACATTTAATTGTAAGTACAGATGTTAAGAGTGTGCAAATGCATTTAAGACATATTCTAAAGTAGAAAAACGAGTGCAGTTTTGTTGTATTTCAATTGGTAAAGTTGGAAGCCAGTGAAAGAATATATGCCAAAATACTACGGAAGCCCATAGTTGCCACACCAGAATATATTTCATCTGCAAGTTCCTGGGTGATGATTTGGTGTCGATCGCCAATATAAAATCATTACTTTTACAATGGAGAAAACTTTATTCTTTCCCGTTTAAATGCAAAAGAAACACAAACGCATGGCAATAAAACGCGGAAAATGGCAACTTGTTGGAAATTCTTATCATTTATTTTAATGTGAGTGGCAAAAAGTGTGTAGCCTGATCAGACGCCGGTCAACCGGCGTCTGATCAGGCTCCAAACTGTTTGCATTTGAAATAACAGTTTTAGCGTAAACGTATTTATTTGGAAATACAAATATTTTGCAATACCGTATGTGTATGATGCTATGTGAGTCAATAACTATCAGACAGGAACATATTGTCTGGCAGTTGCAGGACAATGACCTAGGGGAGATCACAGGGATGTCAGCCGTCCGTTGTTACATAATACAGCGCTCCCTCTCTACAACGACATCCAATGGGAGACAAACATTTTGTGCGTTGCTCGGAGGGAGTCGTTATAGGGAGGGAAATTGACTACATTTGCAATCAGCTTGAATCCAGATCAGACGCCGCATCACGCGGCGTCTGATCTGGATTCAAGCTGTTTGTCACTCGACATAAAGTGTTTTCTGCCAAAATATACATTACAGTAAGTAACCTTAGAAAAAACAACAGACGACAATTTTCATCAGACGATATTGCTGCAGTAAAAGCGTTAAACATAAATTGTCTTGTTTAGGGAACTGCGGTTAACGTCGTTGTAAGGAGGGAATCGTTGTTGAGAGGGCCGTTGTAGGGAGGGAGCACTGTAATACGAAGTATAAATAGATACATACAGTAAAACCTCTGTATTACGACCACTAAAATCGAAGCCAAATTAATGGTATATTTCAAAACAGATGACAGCTTAAAGCAAGATGACAGTAAAACAGAAAAGCTCCTTTAAGAGCTTTCTGTTTTATTTTTATTTTTCTTTAAGCAGCCATCGGCCTTAAACACAAAATTTAGTGGTCGTTATGGAGGGAGTTAATTGTAGATAATTCTTTTAAGAATGCAAAATAAAATCGATATTTTTGTTTTATATCGGTTGAGACGAGTATAATTATATGCAATGCAAGAGAATGTAATTTGCTACTGTTTATTACAAATGATGACCAATTTTAATCCAGATGACAAGACGTTTATGCAAAAATCCCTTTTTACATGAAAAAGCAGATAGTTGGGAGCGAGATCAGACGCCAGATTATAGATACATGTAATCTGGCGTCAAATTTGACTCCATTCTGTCTGGTACTTAGACAGAAACTCAGCATGAACACTTTCAATATTGTAATTTTCGTCAATTATTATGCGCTGCGTTTGCACTTCGCTGCGCCGTAAACGGGAAAGAATGGCGTTTATCTCCATTGTAGATTTCGTTTTTACCAGTTTACAGACTTTCGTGTCCGTTAGAGAACATACTACAGTGGAGAAAATGTAATTCTTTCCCAATAAACGCGTTTACGCTAAAACTATTATTTGCAGTGCAAACGGTCTGGAGCCAGATCAGACGCCGGGTAACCCGGCGTCTGATCAGGCTCCATACTTTTTGCCACCAAGATAAACATAAATTATTAGAATTGTCCAAAAGTTGTATGTTTCTACGTTTTAGTGTTTTGCTTTTGCGTACGTTTGCATTTAAACGGGAAAGAATAACGTTTTCTCCACTGTATAACTACGTGGCACACACACGTTCCCATACAGTATGACAATATCTAGAAAGTACACACATTTGTTACAAAGATCTAAGATATGTTACTTGTCATAGAAAACTTAGTTCATACTTAACGCATAACCTGTTAAGTCCGGCTTTAACAGAAATTTACAACAACTGTGGATCTAGATCAAACACAATTTTATTCGGTGTAAAAGTAGGGACCAATCTGTTGTTTAAAGCAGACTGAACGTAAAGCATTCTGCTTAACCCTCAGCCTGCTTTAAGCTACCATCTGCTAGGATAAAGAAAATATTTCTTACGGCGCATATTCATGACTGTATAAGTTAGAACTTTTTTCTTCAGTAGGGTAATACATCCAAGGCGTTAAAAGGCGTATCTATGGTGGAATGGATTGAAATAATACAACTGTTTAAAAGACGTCAATAAAAAGCAGAGACTATCTGAGCAGGATGGATGAGAATTAATCGCACTGTCAAGTACAGTCAAGTTCCGATAACTCGACCTCGGTTAAGTCGACAATATCCATATTTAAAAAATAAAAAGTGGCTTAGCCAGCTATATATACGTTTTTATTTTTTTATGAGGGTATGTTAGACTTAACCAGTCTCAAACAAGTCAAAATGCAGACAAATCGAGTAATCGAAGTTCTACTTTAGTTTTAAATGTCAAATGAACTGCTGCATAACACATCAACTCAATTATAAACGGCAGCTGGATGTAAAGTGACAAAAACGTTAGTTTGTTCCCGTTTATCACTTTCAATGCCAATGGCGTTATAAGGCGATATCACACACAGTTTGGATCGTGATCAGACGCCGCGTGACGCGGCGTCTGAACAGGATCAGAACTGTTTGACAATCGTATCGACATTTTTTCAGTAACAAACCAGCCCTTAAGCTGACAATACTAATATTGCAGACGACAATTCCAATGCAGACGATATTTTGGCGGTAAGAGGATGAAAGCAGACAATAAAACTTGGCAGGAAAATAGTTAAACGAAACG
Source organism: Gari tellinella (assembly GCA_922989275.2). NCBI lineage: Eukaryota > Metazoa > Mollusca > Bivalvia > Cardiida > Psammobiidae > Gari > Gari tellinella. The sequence goes on from OV277872.1 coordinate 44,713,023, forward strand.
AAACGCAATTGCAAACTTTTGTATTAAAAGACTGATATGACAGTTTCTTGCAAAACTTTAGATCAGAGAGACAAACGATTTTGGAGCAAGATTAGACGTCTAGTTACTCGGCATTTTATATCGCTCTAAACTGTCTGCGGCGAGTACTTGTAGCCCTGTCAGACATTTGGTAAAATAAGGGAATAAAATACAGTAAATCCTCAATATTTCGACCACTAAATTGAAGGGAAATTGATTGTATGAAAAACAGGTGGCAGTTTTTACAATTGGTGATCCAAGCATTATTGTACAATTAAATATCCAAGTCTCATTGAACTTATTTAGCAAGTTGAATAAAAAACAACAGAAATCTCCTAAGACAGGCTTTCTGTTTTACTTCCACGTTGCTTTAAGTACATGTAGTCACCTGCCATAAACACCAACTAATACACATAATTTAGTGGTCGTAAAGAGAGAAGTTTTACTGTATTTTCTCTTTAAATTCTGCCGGTACTAATGAGGTTTTTGAAATATTATCATTTTCAAATTATAATCTTAATGAGATACAATGAAAAAGCATGATGGGAAAACAACTGACTTTGATTGTGTCAGGTACAAAAAAAGTTTTCACAAAATTAGTTTGTAATTCTGCTGACACATGGAAAAAGAAACAGCGACATCATTTGGCATTTAAAGACTGTGACCTTAATTAAACGAAAAAAAAATGATATCGGACTTTTTCGTTTCTGAATTAAAGATCGTGAAAATGTTTGAAAAAATAATGGAATAAATCTGCAAAATTACAGCACAGCATAGTTTCTTAGTATGTTTTCTGCTTTACTGTAATTTTTCTTTTAACAGTCACTTGCCTTAAACCCTTTACTGCTATAACGTCATCAATTTTAAACAATTGTCGTCTGGTTTTTTTGTGTTTTTTTTTTTTGTATTTTGGCTTAAGAAATACTGAAATTAGAGTCAAATAGTTTGGATCCTAACCAGACGCCGCATTACGTGGCATCTGATTAGGTTCCAAACTGTTTGTAAATTACCATTGTACTCGGGGTAAAGCAGTGAAGGGGTTAACCCTTTACTCCATACATTGTAGATACGCATTTTACGGCATTGATTTATTCCTCTACTGAAGAAAATAGTTCCAATTTATATGGTCATAAATATCTACCAAAAGAAATGTATTATAAATTCTAGCAGATAGTAGCTTAAAGTTAGCTGAAAGTAAAGTATAATGCACCTGAACAGGAATTCTGCTTTAACTCATTATCCACTGAAACTTCCAATGAATAATTCCACTTTGCAATAAAGGCTGGTCCGTTTCAGACTATTTAGTGTTGCAATAATTTTTTCAATATTCCAGATAGGGAATTAAATTAATATTAATATATTTACTGCTCTTTTCTAATATTTCGACCTCTAAGGGCCTTTTTCAAAGAAAATCACGTCAAAACACACGTCACATTTTTGTTACATGCATTCAGCCATAAAATCAAAGAGAATAATGTTAACAACATTGTTTGTTATTGCCGTTGTCATGACGTCGTTATGACGTCATCTTCATGACGTCATGTGTGCAATGGCGTCATGTATGCATTAGCGCATTATCCTCCTTGACATTACAGCCAAATGGTCTGTACGTTCTCAGCTTCCAAATCCAATCGGTTTCATAGATCTGTCTTTCAATTCTACTTCCATTAAACATTCTCTTCAAAATGACAAACCTAACATCTTCACTACTATGTCCTCCGACTCCAAAATGCCTATTAATTGGCTTCTCTCTCTCATGCCTTATATCACTCAAATGTTCTTTCATTCTCTCTCTGATTTCTCTCTCAGTCTCGCCTACATACACCATCCTATTACATTTACTACATCTTATTCCATACACGACATTTCTCTCCCTACAGTTAATATTAGTACACACCTTGAAAATTGATTGTTCATATGTGTCTTTAACACTTGACATTTCAAGAATACTACAAGTAGCACATTCTTGTGAACAAACCACATTGTTAGGTTTAACAATGCGGTTAGTCTTAGAATGTACCAGTGTGTCACAGAGATTTTTATCACGCCTGAATGCTACAATTGGTAATTCCTGAAATACATCTTTCAGCCTCTCAGATTTGTGTAAAACTTTTGAGTGCTTTTGTACAATGTCGTGTATGTTTGGCAGTAGGTTTGAATAAGTCAAAACTAAAGGAACCCTATTCAATTTCCTATTATCTGATTGTTTCTTGAGAAGAGTATCTGATCTATTAAGCTTATCAACCCGTACTAATTGACTTTCTATCATCCTACCGCTATACCCTCTCCTTCTCAACTGACCCTTAAGTTTACTTCTTTCCCTAATGTAGTCTGACTCTCTTTCACATATACGTTTAATTCTTAAACCCAAACCATACGCTATGCCTTTCTTTGTATTGGGAGGATGACAAGAAGAATTATTAAGGTACAGTTGTTTATCTGTAGGCTTAACATAAAGATCTGTATATATCTGACCATTGTCCATCTTCACTAAAGTGTCCAAAAACTCTATTTTATCCAAACCATATCTAAGTTCTATCTTGATATTTTGGTGGATACTGTTTGCATGTTTGGTAAAATCTTCTAATTCTTGCACTGTACCATTCCAAATTCCCAAAACCGTCATCTATGAATCGTTTATAAAACAATGGCACTTTTTTGTGTGCCATTAATTTTTCATCCCATTTCCTCATGTATGTACAAGCAAAATTTTTTCCTAGTTTTGAGCCAATTGCTATACCATCCTTTTGTATGAATGTACTATCACCAAAACAAAACGTGTTGTTGTCTAAAACTGTTTGAATCATCTTCAGAACATGTTCAGTTCCTATTAATGGATCCCTCCTGCTTGCAAGGGCTTCCCTACATGCATCTAGTCCCTCTTTTTTAGGAACTGACGGATACAACTTAGCCACATCAAAACAGAACAAAATGCAATCATCTGAAAACGGACCTTTTAATTCTTTTAATTTATTAATAAAATCAGTAGTATCCCTAATGTAGCTTGGTGATGTTTCGACAAATTCGCTTAGTTCATGTTCAGCAACCTCAGCTAACTTTTCAGTAGCAGTACCTATGCCGCTAACTATCGTTCTAAAAGGAGCAGTTGGTTTATGGATCTTGGGGTTACCTTTCAATTTACCTGGTCTAGAGTACTTTGGGATAAGATACTGTTTCATGTCTTTTGATATAGCATCTTCCCTAAACATTTTATTAACTAGTTTTTTAACTTCCTTCAGACCTGACTCAGTGCGATCACGAGTAGTTTCCTCATATGAATCACTTGTTAAAATCTCATTCTTTATTGATTGTATATACTTTTCTTTATCTATGATAACTATACCTGAGCCCTTGTCTGCTGGTCTAATCACTATATTTTCATTGTGCAAAAGTTCATGAAATGCCTCTTTTTCATCTTTAGAAATATTCAGCTGACACTTCTTTTTCAAACTATTGACTATATCATTCTTAACTAATTCTATGTACAGATCAAGATGCCTGTCTCTACCTGAATTCGGTGTAAACCCCTTATCTTTCTTTAACTTAAATTTATCACTCTTGTTTTCATTATCTTCAGCAACTACGCTATCCTTTTCAAAATAATATTCTCTCAATCTCATCTGTCTTTCCCATTCTGATAGATCTGAAAGCAATTTTATCTTATCTATATTTGTCTTTGATGGTATAAATTTCAAACCCTTTTCTAAAAGTGATTTTTGTGCTTTCGTTAGTGGGTAACTAGACATATTAATGACTGATGTACTATTGTTACTTTTACTGTCCACATTGCTTTTTGTGGCTTGATCTGACTTAACATTATTTTTAACATGAGAGAATTTCTTTTTGCTTCTTTTATCCTTACTACTTTTTGTCAGTATTTTTGGACCTAATGGTGTTTTAGCTTGACTGTTTTCCCCTAACAATACATTTCTAGCTTCTACTGAAAATTGATTGTCTTCCTCAGTTGGTACCAATCCATTTTCTGTAGGGTTTTAGGTAATTTAAACTCTTGTATTGTTAGGGGAAAACAGTCAAGCTAAAACACCATTAGGTCCAAAAATACTGACAAAAAGTAGTAAGGATAAAAGAAGCAAAAAGAAATTCTCTCATGTTAAAAATAATGTTAAGTCAGATCAAGCCACAAAAAGCAATGTGGACAGTAAAAGTAACAATAGTACATCAGTCATTAATATGTCTAGTTACCCACTAACGAAAGCACAAAAATCACTTTTAGAAAAGGGTTTGAAATTTATACCATCAAAGACAAATATAGATAAGATAAAATTGCTTTCAGATCTATCAGAATGGGAAAGACAGATGAGATTGAGAGAATATTATTTTGAAAAGGATAGCGTAGTTGCTGAAGATAATGAAAACAAGAGTGATAAATTTAAGTTAAAGAAAGATAAGGGGTTTACACCGAATTCAGGTAGAGACAGGCATCTTGATCTGTACATAGAATTAGTTAAGAATGATATAGTCAATAGTTTGAAAAAGAAGTGTCAGCTGAATATTTCTAAAGATGAAAAAGAGGCATTTCATGAACTTTTGCACAATGAAAATATAGTGATTAGACCAGCAGACAAGGGCTCAGGTATAGTTATCATAGATAAAGAAAAGTATATACAATCAATAAAGAATGAGATTTTAACAAGTGATTCATATGAGGAAACTACTCGTGATCGCACTGAGTCAGGTCTGAAGGAAGTTAAAAAACTAGTTAATAAAATGTTTAGGGAAGATGCTATATCAAAAGACATGAAACAGTATCTTATCCCAAAGTACTCTAGACCAGGTAAATTGAAAGGTAACCCCAAGATCCATAAACCAACTGCTCCTTTTAGAACGATAGTTAGCGGCATAGGTACTGCTACTGAAAAGTTAGCTGAGGTTGCTGAACATGAACTAAGCGAATTTGTCGAAACATCACCAAGCTACATTAGGGATACTACTGATTTTATTAATAAATTAAAAGAATTAAAAGGTCCGTTTTCAGATGATTGCATTTTGTTCTGTTTTGATGTGGCTAAGTTGTATCCGTCAGTTCCTAAAAAAGAGGGACTAGATGCATGTAGGGAAGCCCTTGCAAGCAGGAGGGATCCATTAATAGGAACTGAACATGTTCTGAAGATGATTCAAACAGTTTTAGACAACAACACGTTTTGTTTTGGTGATAGTACATTCATACAAAAGGATGGTATAGCAATTGGCTCAAAACTAGGAAATAATTTTGCTTGTACATACATGAGGAAATGGGATGAAAAATTAATGGCACACAAAAAAGTGCCATTGTTTTATAAACGATTCATAGATGACGGTTTTGGGATTTGGAATGGTACAGTGCAAGAATTAGAAGATTTTACCAAACATGCAAACAGTATCCACCAAAATATCAAGATAGAACTTAGATATGGTTTGGATAAAATAGAGTTTTTGGACACTTTAGTGAAGATGGACAATGGTCAAATATATACAGATCTTTATGTTAAGCCTACAGATAAACAACTGTACCTTAATAATTCTTCTTGTCATCCTCCCAATACAAAGAAAGGCATAGCGTATGGTTTGGGTTTAAGAATTAAACGTATATGTGAAAGAGAGTCAGACTACATTAGGGAAAGAAGTAAACTTAAGGGTCAGTTGAGAAGGAGAGGGTATAGCGGTAGGATGATAGAAAGTCAATTAGTACGGGTTGATAAGCCTAATAGATCAGATACTCTTCTCAAGAAACAATCAGATAATAGGAAATTGAATAGGGTTCCTTTAGTTTTGACTTATTCAAACCTACTGCCAAACATACACGACATTGTACAAAAGCACTCAAAAGTTTTACACAAATCTGAGAGGCTGAAAGATGTATTTCAGGAATTACCAATTGTAGCATTCAGGCGTGATAAAAATCTCTGTGACACACTGGTACATTCTAAGACTAACCGCATTGTTAAACCTAACAATGTGGTTTGTTCACAAGAATGTGCTACTTGTAGTATTCTTGAAATGTCAAGTGTTAAAGACACATATGAACAATCAATTTTCAAGGTGTGTACTAATATTAACTGTAGGGAGAGAAATGTCGTGTATGGAATAAGATGTAGTAAATGTAATAGGATGGTGTATGTAGGCGAGACTGAGAGAGAAATCAGAGAGAGAATGAAAGAACATTTGAGTGATATAAGGCATGAGAGAGAGAAGCCAATTAATAGGCATTTTGGAGTCGGAGGACATAGTAGTGAAGATGTTAGGTTTGTCATTTTGAAGAGAATGTTTAATGGAAGTAGAATTGAAAGACAGATCTATGAAACCGATTGGATTTGGAAGCTGAGAACGTACAGACCATTTGGCTGTAATGTCAAGGAGGATAATGCGCTAATGCATACATGACGCCATTGCACACATGACGTCATGAAGATGACGTCATAACGACGTCATGACAACGGCAATAACAAACAATGTTGTTAACATTATTCTCTTTGATTTTATGGCTGAATGCATGTAACAAAAATGTGACGTGTGTTTTGACGTGATTTTCTTTGAAAAAGGCCCTTAGAGGTCGAAATATTAGAAAAGAGCAGTAAATATATTAATATTTAGTGTTGGGTTTTGTAATATATTACAAAATGACAAACAGTGAAGTCCCTGATTAGAGGGCTCCTGCAGGAGCCCTCTAATCAGGGACTTCACTGTTTGCATTAGACAAGTGTACTCTTCAGAGGTACATGTACACCTTTGGTAGAGGACGCATATATGCGTCACTAGGGCTCAATGAGTTAAGAGGTACAGTGGAGAATGTGTTATTCTTTCCCAATAAACGCGTTTACTCTAAAACTATTATTTACAGTGCAAACAGTTTGGAGCCAGATCAGACGCCGGGTAACCCGGCGTCTGATCAGGCTCTAAACTGTTTGCCACCAAGATAAACATGAATTATCAGAATTGTCCAAAAATTGTTCTTTTTTTACGTTTTAGTGCTTTGCGTTTGCGTACGTTTGCGTTTAAACGGGAAAGAATAACAGATTCTCCACTGTATCATGTAATTAAAACTAGCAACTACGGGACAATGGGTTCAACAAAACAACATTCCAAACTTACCAACTTATTGCTGTCTTGCTCCTTTTGGCTCTGTAAAGAAATAAAATAAAAAATGTGAATATTTCATAAATGAAACATAAAATTGCAGTATTTCTGTCTAAACACATTTTAATTCAACGAATTGACAATTACTAGTACATGTAAACAGTTGGCTTTTTAGTCGGTTCGTAATTTAGATTTACATGTATGCCTCTTTACATCGAGTCTATAGTTACAGTACTGAATCTTATTAAATTAACAATTTTTGCGATTCGATGGCAATTCGCTTGCAATTCGATGGCAATTCGCTTGCGATTCAAAGTACTAACTTTACCCTCGGGTAAGTTTTCTTGAATGGTGTACCTCACAAATGTTCGCAAATATGCCTTCGTTATTTTTATCGATTCCATTTTTGTCACAACCGCTTCGGAAAATTCACGTAAAAATAGTCAAACGTAGGATTTGTATTTTGAAGGGCGCGATTCGATGGCAATTCGCTTGCGATTATCAATTTAATTTAATAAGGTTCAGTACTGTATTTGGACCGGACTATTCGTTACAGTCTTAACCCATTTGTGCACACCTATATCCCGTTTGCAGTAAAACCCCTCTAAACCGGAACCTCTAAATACCAGAATTCTCTCTAAACCGGACAAAACCGTTGGTCACGTTTCCAACCCTTCTTTATTTTAACGCATTACACAATAAATAAGCATTCTGCGCATTTTATTTATTCCTTCACTGAAGACAAAACATTAATGTAATCAGAAATATTTTCTATATTCTAGCAGATGGAAGCTTAAAGCAGGACGAAAGTAAAGCAGAATGCGCCTTAAGGTTTCGTTGTAGAGAGGGAGCACTGTACATGTACATGACATAGGAAACAAGAGTATGTTCTGATAAGACGCCGCATAAAATGCGGCATCAGGATCAGAGTCTACACTGTTTGTTAATAGGGAATTCAACATAAAACAAAAAAGGCACCCCTTAGATAAAAAAAATGACTATTTCCATGGAAGAATCCACTGGGCGCAAATGAGTAATTTCGCCAGTAGATTTGAGGAAGTCCACAGAGCTGGACGAAACAGTCAGCAATAAACATACAGTGTTCCCTTTCTACAACGAATCCCTCCTTACAACGACCCTTGCCACAGTGACAATTCTGTCTAGCGCTTTTACTGCTATAATGTCGTGTGCTAAAATTGTCGTCTGCTGTTTTTTCTTAAAGTGACATAATGAACATTTTGACACAAAATAAATGAATGACGAGTGACAAACAGCTTGAATCCAGATCAGACGCCGCGTGTCGCGGCGTCTAATCTGGATTTAAGCTGTTTGTAAATCTAAGCCAAGTTCCCTCCCTACAACGACTCCCTCCGAACAACACACACAATCTCTGTCTCCCATTGGTTGTCGTTGTAGAGAGGAAGCGCTTTAGCAAATGTTGTGCTTTGATGAAGACATTTCATTAAAGATATGGGTTTAGTAGTTTAAACATATTTTATTCCATAAATATACATAGAAATGGGGTTGGGCCACAAGTTCTCACAACATTAGATTCGGCCCTGGGTTTAGTAGCCACTAAAGAGCCTGAAAACGGTGTTTTTGCAAAACAATTCAAATACAAGCAAATGTGTAGCATTATCGTGTATATGGCATTAACCAAATATGAAACCAGCCTCAAGAGAAAAACACTGAATGTTCGTTAGATGTTTTCCATCGCTTTTTTCCTACTACATGTACGACTTGGACGGTGGAAATCTTTGTTTTAAGCTTTGAGGCATGAAATTCAATTAAATGTATTATAGGAATAAACAACATATTTTTGACGTTCATGACGGTATGACTACATTAGCTTCGCAGGGGGTAAATTCCGTAAACGCCCGAAGGGCGTTTTCGATAAATTTACCCCCGAAGCTAATGTAGTCATACCGTCATGAGCGGCAAAGAGATGTTGTTTATTCCTTATATTTATATTTATATTTTCTGTCTTGTCAATTTAATGTGTTTATTGGCCAGATTTGTTTTTCTGTATAAGAATTTATCATATACCGGTCAAAGAGGTTTGATAGATGTGATGTCGATGTAATAGCCATTCCAGTTTCTAAATATGGTGAGAAAGTAGTCCCAACTACATGTACTGTAACTGTATTAAAAATTCAGGATTTTGTCCAGTAAACTTTCTCTCTGTGAATGGAAATGACTTACAAGGCAAACAAATAACAGTGCAACTTGAATATCTATTGCCAAAGCACATTATAAAATTACAGGTCGCGGTTGTTTTCTTAACCCATTTACACACATAGCAACGCGATGGCAACGACCTATGGGTCTGTATTACTCCGCTAGTGTCATATTACCGTCGACCAATGGGAGCTTAGTGTTAAGTGCCCGATGTAGTCTATTTGAAGAAGTCCACGGATAGCACGGGGGAAATCCGAACTGGTTAAATCCAGATTCGAAGTGTAGGTTCATCGGCAGATGACTGCATATTTTTTAATAGGATTACATAAGGACTTTACAGGTTGAATGTAAATATAATAAAATAGCCTTGTATATTGTGTTTTTCTACATTTTATTAAATTGTGTTTGCGTCTCGTTTGCGTTAATATGGGACAGAAAACGTCTTCTCCTCTGTAACATACAGGAATATCTATATTTACACATCCGAAGAACATAATTAATAATTAATACAAAGGAGATCGCACTTTGGTATATTTTGAGAAATAATTTAACACCCGCTGAACCAAATATGATTTATAAATAATTCAAAAACCAATTAACCTTACGCGCTGCGGACTAACTTTGAAATATCTGTTGCAAGCTCTTTAGGTCCAGATGAGACGCTGAAAAACTCGGCGTCTCATCTTAATGAAAGCAATTTGACACTTTGATACAATTTTCTTGAAAGAAATTTCAGGTAGATCTAATTGTTCTACGATTATTGCTAAAAGCGACATATATCGCTGACAGTTACAGTGGAGAATGTGTTATTCTTTCCCAATAAACGCGTTTACGCTAAAACTATTATTTGCAGTCCAAACAGTTTGGAGCCAGATCAGACGCCGGGTAACCCGGCGTCTGATCAGGCTCCAATCTGTTTGCCACCAAGATAAACATGAAATATCAGAATTGTCCAAAAGTTTTTCTTTTCTACGTTTTAGTGCTTTGCGTTTGCGTACGTTTGCGTTTAAACGGGAAAGAATAACAGATTCTCCACTGTACGCAGCGTGGCGCGTAAAAGATTTAGCAACGAAATGCAATTAGTATCCGCTTAAACGAAACGAAACGCAATGAGCTTCAGCATTCTGAACAGACCGACAGTCGACGAGAATGCCCGAACGCTCTCCGTAGAGGTCTGATATTGACCGACATTGGCCGGATCTCATTAGGGGTCCTGCACCTGAAAAGGTCACTCAAAATCGTTGAAGTACAGTGGAGAATCTGTTATTCTTTCCCGTTTAAACGCAAACGTACGCAAACGCAAAGCACTAAAACGTAAAAAAGAACAACTTTTTGACAATTCTGATAATTCTTGTTTATCTTGGTGGCAAACAGTTTGGAGCCTGATCAGACGCCGGGTTACCCGGCGTCTGATCTGGCTCCAAACTGTTTGCACTGCACATAATAGTTTTAGCGTAAACGCGTTTATTGGGAAAGATTAACACATTCTCCACTGTATGTGTCTGTTGTTCCGGTGAAAACTTACTGCAGTACTTAAAGAGCATTCTTCTTTTATTTGGTCGTGTATTACATTTGTATGCAGTCACCTCTGTTATTAAGATACGCCGACAAAGAGGCACCACAAACCGTACACATTCTGACAATAGGGAATCCCTTATAATTGATTTAATTACCCTAAACATTTAACACATTGCTTTTATCACACAGTGATATGGCCAAAGTTTGTAACTTGAATGGCAAACAGTGAAGACACTTATCCACCAGGAGCAGTCTGTTCCGGGACTACATTTACACAGTTTTCTCAGGCCTGTCGTTCCCAAAACAGTGTTACCTCCCTACAACTGCCCTCCCAAGAACGATTCCCTCCTTAACCCTTTCCTCAATAGAAACGACTTTTAGCGTAATTAATTTTTTCCTCCGCTGAAGAAAATAGTTCCAGTTTATACCCTCATGAACATTTACCATAACAAATATTTTTATATAGCCTAGCAGATATTAGTTTAAATCAGGCTGAAAGTAAAGCAGAATGTGCCTTAAGGCACATTCTGCTTTACTTTCAACCTGGTTTAAGTGATCACCTGTCTTTAATAAATATTAAATTATAAAAAGGTTATTGGGTAAAGGGTTAAAACAACACTTGACACTGGCCTCCCAAACAAGAACATTATGTACAACCAGTTGGCATCTGCAATATATTCTGCTAAAAATTGTCGTCTGCTGTTTTTCTCACAGTCACATATTGGAATTATGACAGACAAATCAATAATGACGAGTGACAAACAGCTTGAATCTAGATAAGACGCCGCGTTACTCCAAATGACGCGTTCTAACTTCAGTTCACGCATTTTTACTCAATTGAGATACAGTGGAGAAACAGTTATTTTTTCCCGTTTAGGCAAATCATAACGCAATGCATTAAATGTGGAAACTGACATATTTTTTAAAAGTTCTGACAGTTTAATTTTCAACCTAATTCTGTACATGTACATGTTTGCAAATACAGTGTTCCCTATCTACAATGGCCCTCCGAACAACGACTCCCTCCTTACAACGAACCTTTCTGCTATTCCCCAAAACAAGACAATTGTATGCCTCATTATTTCATTTCTGCAATATCGTCTGCTTAAAATTGCCGTCTGCTGCTTTTCCCAGAGTCACACATTAGACATTTTGACAGAAAAAAACCATAATAACGAGTGACAAATAGCATGAATCCAGATCAGACGCCGCATTACGCGTCGTCGGATCTGTATTGAAGTTGTTTGCAAATGTAAGCCAAGTCTAAAGTTTCCCTCCTTTTAACGACTCCCTCCGAACAACACACACAGCTTGTGTCTCCCATTTAGTGTCGTTTTAGAGAGGGAGCGATGTATTAATATTGTCAGGTTAGTCCGTGACTGGGTTTAATAAAGGATCAATATTAGGCGGAAGGAACTGCAGCAACAAATTGGTTGTTATGCCTAGGCCATTAACACTGTCAACGCCAAATTTTATTTTCTGCTTTCGCCCTTTTATTGTCATGTCCCGGACATGTGTAGTGACAACATCAATTTCTAGTTAATATGGGTTTCCCGTTTAGAGGGGTTTTAACCCATTACCCTATAGCTTGTTTCAAGTATGGAAGATAGCAAACCACTTAAAGCAGGTTGAAAGTAAAGCAGAATGCGCCTCAATGCGCACTGTGCTTTACTTTCAACCTGCTTTAAGCTATCATCACTAGAATATATTAATTATTTCTGATGATACAAATCAAAAGCGTAAAAAGGCGTATTTTTGGCGTAGTGAGTTAAAAATTAAGAAAGGTTGGAAACGTGACCAAAGTTTTTGTCCGGTTTAGACAGAATTCCGGTATTTAGAGGTTCCGGTTTGGAGGGGTTCCACTATAATATATGAGTGGTGGACCAATAGTCACGATCTATTTTACATGATATTAGTAATTCTATTTACGGCAGGATATTACAATAACATTTCACACAGTGGTTGTTAGAATCAGTAAATCCTCTCTGATTCGACCAATAAAACGAAGAATATCTGATTTTATAAAAAAAAAAAAAAAAAAAAAAAAGGTGACAGTTTAAGCAAAGTGACTGTAAAACAGAAGGCTACTAGCAGGTAGAAAGTAAAGCTGGATGCCCATAAATGCTTTTTTCCCTTTCTTTTAACCTGCTTGAAGAGGTCACCTGTCTTCAAAACTAGAAACAGGCTACAGTGAAGAATCTGTTATTCTTTCCCGTTTAAACGCAAACGTACGCAAACGCAAAACACTAAAACGGTGAAAAGTACAACTTTTTGACAATTCTGATAATTCATGTTTATCTTGGTGGCAAACAGTTTAGAGCCTGATCAGACGCCGGGTTACCCGGCGTCTTATCTGGCTCCAAACTGTTTGCACTGCAAATAATAGTTTTAGCGTAAACGCGTTTATTGGGAAAGAATAACAGATTCTCCACTGTATGTGGTAAAGCGTTAACTCTTTCTGCTAATGTCTAAAACCCTTCTTATGTTGCATTGATAAAAAAACAACAAAACTAACCCCCTTTCCCTAAATTAAACCCAACAAGATAATAAGATATTTTCCCGTATAGGGAATTTATAGGGAAATCACCCATTCATCTAAGAATGCACTTGATTGTAAAAGGAACGACAATAAAATCATTATTTTTGCCCTACATATTCTTTGTTGCGGAAGATATTATATAATCGATTGCCTTTTATATGTAAATGCAAGAAAACGCAAAAACAATGCAATAAATATAAAACATGACGGTTATTTGAAAATGTAGGTCATTGGTTTTATTCTGAATGGCAAACAATTGGGGCCTGATCAGACGCCGGGTTACCGGCGTCTGATCAGGCTCCAATCTGTTTGCAATGGATATAATAACTATTGAAGCATAAATGTTGTTTGTAACACGGCTGCGGCATTTTTCTATAGAAAAGTACCCCAGTTTAAGTTGGATACCGCACACTTGGTAGTGGGCGGAGTTTCCCCGCCCATGCAATAACTGGTAGAAAACCATGCAGTTAACTAGTTAACCGCACAGTAATGGCGGACATCTAGTTAACCGCACAGTCTGGCGCACATCCGGTGTGGCAGATATAAAGCCCCAGATAAGAGCGAGTAAATGGAACAAATCCAAATTTTCTCACTCATTTCAACATTTAATCCTATGGTGTTACTATTCATTAGAATCGTCTCGAAGAGACGATTCTAGTGAGTAGTGACACCATAGGGTTTAATGCAGAAATAAAGATTTTAGTTCTTGAAATACTCCTCTTATCTGGAGCCTTGGCATAGTAATAGCAGCACAAGTCACAATGGAGAAATTACACGATTTGTTTGAACAATAAACGATTTTGTGCAAAATTGATAATTCCTTTTCAACCAGTTTGGATCCAGACCAGACGCCTTGTACAAAGCGTCTTATCTGGGTCCAAATATTGTGCAAAGGAAAAATTGCTAAATATTTGATTGAGAAATGCAAACGTGTTCTCTACTGCAAATCGTCCCGTCATCACTGTTCCGATATCCATATTAATCATTTTAAGTAAACACGCGCGAAAGCTAGTGACGAAAATACAGGGCTGCCATAAGTTGACAAAAAAATCCGAAGGTTTCCAAATTTGCATTTTTCAAGTGCGATTTTACGAATCGTACCTTTTCCCCGTCGCCTGTTTCTAGTTTTGTTGACACGTGACTGCTTAAAGCAGGCTGAAAGTAAAGCAAAATGCGCATTAAGACGCATTCTGCTTTACTTTCAGCCTGCTTTAAGCTACCATGTACTAGAAAAAAAATCCGAAGATTTAGCAAAAATCCGGAGAAATGGCAACCCTGCAAATATTCCCAGAAACTAGAACATTCGTCTTTACAGCAAAACTTTAACACACTGCCCGCGAAAGCGATCTATGCTGGAAGTTGTCGGATTGGTTAACGAGTATACGCTCCAGTCTTTGATTGGTCTCTTTTATGGGGTTTACACTACCTTTGATTAGCAAAGCGCTCAACATTTGGTATAACTTGCGCAGATAGCGATGTTGTTCCTGTCACTGATTGGTCATTCAAATGGGGATTCTAATAGATGTCAAAAGCGCTCAATAGTTGATGTAAATTGCACAGAGCCCAACCTCTTGGTCTATATTTAGCCATATTACAAGCAATATATTGCAGTACCTCCAACTCGTTATCTAATTAAACACGCCCACATACACTCGTGCGCATGCGCGCACTCATGTACAGTGTGCGCGTTTAATTGAGATAACTCGTGGGAGCTATGCAATATATATAACTTAGTGGAAAGAATGACGTCATCCCCACAATAGCTACCACGGATGTTTGCCGAACCAATTGTCTCATATAGACGCATTATTTCTTCCCCAATTGTTTGATTAAAATGGTAATATAAACGCAATGTGAACGACCTCCCTACTTCAACCAATCACAGCAAGGCAGATGTATTTCTCAATGACGGACTGTTTTGTCTGGGAGAGAAAAAAGATGTGAATGGGATAAATGAATGGAATAAATTCGCTGGAAGCAATTCCCCAGAGAGAGAATAGAGGAAGAGAAACTGCCTTTATTCCACTGACAGTTATCTGTAAATCTAGCTTTAAATATTTTGCAAAAACTCATTAAAATGCACGAGTGAAGCTGAGAGAGTGATGGCATTTAACTGTTCAGAATTTGATACGCGTAATTTATACTCAGATGGGAAAAGTCGTTTGACAATGAGGTTTCGCTCTTATATTAGATGTACAGTGGATATTTTATTAAGCGATCATTATTTGAAGTGGAGTGAAATCTATATGTCTCTTCTTTAACATATTTAACCGTTTCACTCTCAATGACGTCATAAAGCGCATTTGCAAACAGTTTTGATCCTAATCAGAAGCCGCGTAACGCGGCGTCTGATCACGATCAAAACTGTTTGCCACTTGTTTTAGAATAGCGTCAGTTATACTGGCTTAAGTTAACGTTGAAATGATATTGCAGACACCAATATTGAAGCAGACGACAATATGGAGGTGAAGGGGTAAAAACCTCACGATAAATTTGATCATGAAAGGGTTAACTCTAGCGACGATAATACTCGTCCTTTACAAGTACATGTATAGAGTGTATTTGTCCTATGAGACAGGGTTTCCATTTCTCCGGATTTTTTTCTAGTACATGGTAGCTTAAAGCAGGCTGAAAGTAAAGCAGAATGCGCCCTAAGGCGCATTCTGCTTTACTTCCAGCCTGTTTAACGTAGTCACATGCCAACAAAACTAGAAATCGGCTATGGGGTAAAGGTACGATTCGTAAAATCGCGCTTGAAAAATGCATATTTGGAAATCTTAGGATTTTTCATTTCAACTTATTGCAGCCCTGATGAAAACAATGCATACCCAGATCAGATCAGGATATGCACTGTTTGTCATATTACAATATATTGTAGAAAAATCCCTAAACAGTCATTAATGAACTAGACTCGATTGGAAACTGGTATGTTCAGTGGTGAATGAGTTTAATGTTTAGGCTGCAAGTGGCACAAGAGAAATGTTTTAGAGACATCAGACTTTAATGAGTCCCGATTTAGAGGGAATAGCTGTTCAGAAATTTCTTGGGAAGATTGATTGAAGTAACGTGTCAAAGATTAATGACTATTGATTAATGGGATGCAAAAACGACGTGGGTAGTATGCAAATTGGAAACCAGAAATTGTGAATGTCAGCTGTAATAAAGTGTTCCCTCCCTACAACAGCCCTCCGAACAACGACTCACTCCTTACAACGACCTACTTTCCCACAACAAGACACTTTTTATGTCTAATACTTTCACTTCTGCGAAACCGTCAGACCGGACCTTTATATTTGATAGTTTGGTTAGAAATAACCATTGAAAATCACTAGAGCATGAGTATAATCATGGACCTAACCAGGTATTCTGAGATTGTATTGCACGTGCTTTACAGTTACAACAATATGCTGATGGTCCCTCAATGGACTGAGGAAAAGTCTTTAAACCTTTCCCAAAGTCACACATTGGACATTTTGACAGAAAAAATATATTGACGGCTGACAAACATCTTGAATCCAGATTAGACGCCGCGTTAAGCGGCGTCTGATCTGGATTCAAGCTGTTTGCAATTGTAAGCCAATCGTCCTCTCTATAACGACTTCCTCCGAACAACACACACGTTTTGTCTCCCATTGGGTGTCGTTGTAGAGAGGGCGCACTGTAAATGAAATATTAGCAGCGTCGTTAGGAAATGGAATGAACATTTGAAAACTGTGTAGACCTTGATCAGTCACGCTTTGAAACACGGCGATTGGTTAATGTCTAAACATTTTGTAGGATATGTGATAGCTTAAAGCAGTCTAAAAGTAAATAAGAATGCGTCATAATGCGCATTCTGCTTTCCTTTCAACCTGTTTCAAGTTGTTATCCGTCTTCAAAACTAAGGCGCATCTTCTTTACTTTCAACCTGCTTTGAGCTTTAATTTGCTAGGATATAGAACACATTTATTGGGCTTTAATTTGCTAGGATATAGAACACATTTATTATGGTGCATTTTCATGACTGTATAAAGTGAAACTATTTTCCTTGCCTGCAGACAATACGCGGAAGGTCGCAGTATTGCAAAAATTCAGCTTTGCCGAAATGTCAGTTTTGATTCCGCAAACCGTCCCAATCTTGTCCGCACTCTAGTGGACGCCAGGCATAAGTGGTATCTCAGGATAGTATGGCCTAACGCAGACTTTCCTGTTCATGCTGAATAATATGCGAGATGACTGTCAATCATTTGATCGCATACAAAAACAATGTTCATTTGCACTTTTTGCGAAATTTTGTTGAGTCTTTGGTTTGTTATAGTCATTTTTTGGAGTTTCTTGTTTGTTAGAGAAATTTGACGGAGTCTATGGTTTGTAAGCTGAATGTTTTGGAGTCTCTTGTTTAACCCTTGCTCTTACAAAAGCGCCTTTCAGCGGATTTAATTTATTCCTCCACTGAAGAAAATAGTTCCAATTTTTACTGCCATGAAAATTTACCCTAAGAAATATTTTCAAAATCCTAGCTGAGGATAGCTTAAAGCAGGCTGAAAGGAAAACAGAATGCGCCTTAAAGGGACTCGCAACCGGATGGTGTACTTGTCAAAATAAAATAAAATACTCAAATAAAAGCAAATTTGTGGCATTATTTGGCTTCTGACATTAAAAAAATATGATCAGTCCAAAAAAAGTCTCAAGAATCGGCACCGAAACTTAGTTTTTTAAGATATTTTCCATCGTTTGTCTATAGCGTTAGCTATACCAGTTGTTGTTGTTGCTTCTTTACACGGGCTCAGACATAAACCCGAGACGAATAAAGTAGTAAAAGTACTATCGATCGCTGCTAGTTGAGTACGTTAATTCGCTACTATAAATATAGAGAGCGCTGGTAGCCGAGGTAGTATAGGAGCTTCCTCATTTGTTCACGTTTCTCTCCGCATGGAGGGTCACGGGTTCGAATCCCACCAGGGCTACTTCTTTTTTTTTTTTTTGAAATCGATTTTTTAACAGAATTTATTATCCTAAACTAAATCTTACCAGTTATATAAGCATTTGACATATATTTACAAATTACTATTTTTAATGCTAAATCCGGTTGCGAGCCTCTTTAAGGCGCATTCTGCTTTACTTTCAACCTGCTTTAAGTGTCCCCTTGTCTTCAAAACTAGATACAGGCTATGGGATAAATGGTTAATCGAGATACATTCTATGTTGTGGAGACCCTTTTTGTTAGAAACATTGTAGAGCCTCTTGTTTGCTGTGGGGTCTCATGTTTGTTAGAATAGACATTTATTGTGGCAACTAAAAACAAAGTGAATAGTGCTTTTGTTTTTATTTCTGTTAAATGAGAAACTGCATCTTAACCAATTCATCCCTGCAACTTCAAATGTGCAAAGTCCTACATGCATCTCCAATTTTGTCTATTGCTTTTTTACTATAAAGGGGTGTTTCATACAATATTTTTCAAATTACAAACAGTGCATACTCTAATCAGTGGGCTTCTGAGGAACCGTCTGTCAAAATCTACACTGTTAGCATAGGAGTGTACTCCTCCTTAGTACATTCAATGGTTGGTCGAATAGGTTAATTATCATGAAGAAGAAGTTTGTAAAGAATAAAGTACACGTAATAAATGGAAGAAATGTCATTATGTAAATCTCGAGGCCATATGCAAATCCGTTCTAAGTGCAAGGGTTTCAGAAACTATGTCATCGATTACATAGAGAAAAAGTTATTCGTTTCCAATACAGAAACAAATACAGGGACAGAAATCCTTTTAACCCTTTAACTCTCAATGACGTCATAAAGACGCAGTTGCAAACAGTTTTGATCCTGTGCAGACGCCGCGCAACGCGGCGTCTGATTAGGATCAAAACTATTTGCAACTTGTTTTAAAATAATATATGTTATACTGATTTTAAACTAACGTTGAATCGATATTGCAGACAACAATATTGAAGCCGACGACTATATGGCGGTGACCTCACGATATATTTCATCATGGAACGGTTAATAACCTTATAACATAACAGACGGCGTGAGCGTTGAATAACACCCGTCGTTAAATGTCATATATAACTAGTTAAATAACTATGCAAATGAGGCACGCCACGACGTCGTTACTTGTGACGTGATTAAAATGCGTTCTATGCGTTCAATTTCCAACGTCCTCTTTCCATCATGTAGATTCAATTTATAGATTTTTGGTGTAATTAATCAATATTAGATCTACATGAAAGTGCTTATTAATACATATAATAACATAAACATTATGCTAGTGAACAGGGTTAATTTTGACAACTTTTTTCCTGTATAGACCTACTTATATCGCGCTTAGCATTTACTTGACCTCAACGACTGCGATAAATAACTTTTCTAGGTTATGTTATAAAAAGAATATAACATTCGTGTTAATAATTTATTGGATTTATCAAACTCGTCGTTTTAGAAAACGATAAAAACTCGGCAAAGCCTCGTTTTTATCGTTTTCTAAAAGACTCGTTTAATAAATCCAATAAATTATGAACACTCATGTAATATCCTATATTTACGTAACTGTCACCTGGACTATTTGTTGCATATTACATTTGTACAACAATCCCACAAATCGTCGCTCCAATGAACTTTTACAACAAGAAATTGCAAACAAATCATATTTAGCTGTAGTATGCGACAATTCTCCAGAAGAAAACTGCTTAGCTAACAAAACTGGATTTAAGAACAGATTAATCCAATAAATTTTGGAATTATTACTTCCAGTGAGCACTGTGGATTGGTTTATTATCAATTTGCAGGAGCGCTCAGTATCTAAAGACAATGACTACAAATATTAATCCAAATATAGAATCATATTAGCTTACACTACATGCCCCGGGGAGATTGCGTTTCAATTAATTCTTTACCCGTATCCTGCCGATCCCGATTTGACTGGTATTTGCAACCAGTTTGGATCCAGATCTGACGCCGCGAAACGCGGCGTCTGATCTTGGTTCAAACTGTTTGACACTCGTGTTTAAGTTTCTCTAAGTAAACAATGTGTAAATCTTAATTTAATATTTTAGCAGACGACAATTTCAAGGCGGACGATATTACGGCAGAATAAGAGCTACAGTGGAGAAAACGTTTTTCTTTCCCAATAAACGCGTTTACGCTAAAACTATTATTTCTTTTGCAAACAGTTTGGAGCCAGATCAGACGCCGGGTTACCCGGCGTCTGATCAGGCTCCAAAATGTTTGCCACCAAGATAAACATGAATTATCAGAATTGTCCAAAAGTTGCACTTTTGTACGTTTTAGTGTTTTGCGTTTGCGTTTTGTTTCATTTAAACGGGAAAGAATAACGTTTTCTCCACTGTACCCTATATACTGCCATGTCGTCGACAGTTGGATATGCCTTTTTCTTCTATTACTCGAATTAAAATTTAACATTTGGGTTGGCAACACATCGGCAGATTTTCAAACAATTTGGATCCTGGTCAGACGCCGCGTGACGCGGCGTCTGATCAGGATCAAAACTGTTTAGCTGCAATACATGTAGTATTTGTAGTCTGACCTGGTTGTTGCTGGGTAATTGCAGTTATTGGGTTTAATTGCTTTTAAATGTCATTTTCTAGAATTGTTTACGTAACTGGGTCATTGGGTTATATTACAATTTAGTGAACTCAAACCTAAAGAAATCGAACCGCTGATGGCGAACAACATTGGAATTAATCCATTCACTGCCATGACGTCATCACTTTTAAACAATTATTGTTCGCTTTTATTTCTCAAATTTAAATTCTTGGTATTTTGACCTGAGACATATTGAAATGGGTGCCAAACAGTTTTGATCCTGATCAAACGCCGCTTTACCTGACATGTAATAGGCATATAGTATATCAGTAATTACATGTAATGTTATTCTTTCACAATACTATTAGTTACACGGCATTCCGGCAGGGTGTACGGGCTGGTATGACGGTTTTCGCGCTCAGGAAATACGGAATCCAAAACCGTCATACCAGCCCGTACACCCTGCCGGAATGCCGTGTAACGAATTTATTTCCAGTCTAGATCCAATACAAGAAAGACAACATGCTCATCTGACATAGTGTAGTTTACTTGATCCTAAATTGACACTTGAAATTGACAACAGTTCACTGAAATCTCTCGCGCTAGAGCAACAAAGTCTATACAGTTAAACTTCGATGTTTGGAACTCGCATACGTAGAATCTACCTGCATTTCTACATACATTTATTAATGTCATAAACCTGCTTCTGTTGAACATGCATCCGTACTTCAAGCTAAAAAAGTGGCATATCGCCCTTTTAAACTTTGAAATACCGATATGTTCGAGTGAACAGAATTCAAGATAGGCCCTAAGTTTAACTGTTTCTAACATGATTACGTCATCACATTGGAATGTGGGCATCTTATAAATGTTCATTTTATGTAGGCTACCAAAATATTTCGAACGGACAGTTTTAGGACGACATTTATGTTTTATGAAACACTGTAACGATAAGTTTTTACAAATGAACGGAAATGATCAGGAGCGAACGAATGAATACGTAGGTCAGTGGCTATGCATATCGAGTTAAGTCTATTTGGGTTGATTTCGATAAAAATATTGATCTAAATATGTCCTAATTATGTGTCAATTTCATTATAAACCAGTGACAAGTGCCATTTCATTTCCAGTCTTTTGTTTACCATGGTGACGCCGCGGGTGGGGCTCAGGGAAAACAAAGCCAGGAATTAGCATTCAATCGATATTTGAGTTACACATGCGCGTAATAATAGATTCAATACAGTTTTTAATTGAGATTTCTTTTTATTTCTTGATAAACAATTGCTTAATAAACAGAAAAAGAGATATTATTTACGCAAATCGATCGAGGGAGAAACATCTATTTAGTCACGTGATCCGTACTACCCGGCAAATTTATGAATACGGTCTCGTACACAGTGGTCACATGTGCAGTTTTAGCCAATCAGAGTCCAAAAATGTATGATGACTGGAAATAAACGCGTTTACGCTAAACCTGTTACTCCGATTGCAAACAGTTTGGTCAGACGCCGGGTAACCCGGTGTCTGATTAGGCTCCAACTTGTTTACCACTCAGATTCAAATGAGCAATGAAAATGGTCATGAAGGTGCCATTTTCTACATTATTTTTTAACACGTTTACATTTTGTTTTCCCTTAAACGGGAAAGAATGACGTCTTTCCTACTGTTCATAAAGAAATACGGCTAAAATGCTATACAGCGCCCCCTCTCTACAACGACATCCGATGGGAGACAAAACATGTGTACTGTTGTTCGGAGGGAGTCGTTATAGGGAGGGAAATTGGCTTACATTTGCAAACAGCTTGAATCCAGATCAGACGCCGCGTAAAGCGGCGTTTGATCTGGATTCAAGCTGTTTGTCACTCGTCATTAATTTGTTTTCTGTCAAAATGTCCATTATGTCATTTTGAGAAAAACAGCAGACGACAATTTTAGGCAGACGATATTGCTGCAGTTAAAGCGTAAGACATAATTGTCCTGTTTAGGAAACTGCGACAATGGTCGTTGTAAGGAGGGAGTCGTTGTTGGGGGCCGTTGTAGAGAGGGAGCGCTTTAATAATAAGTCATCATGGATTATTAGTTGCTTTATTTGTTACATTGCGAAACAAGATAGATACAGCGCTCCCTCTCTACAACGGCCCTCCAAACAACGAGTCCCTCCTTACAACGACTCTTCTCGCTCGTCCCCAAACAAGACATTTATGTCCAAGCCTTTCACTGCTGCAATGTCGTCTGCTTAAAATTGTCAGCTGCTGCTTTTCTCAAAGCTACATTTTTTACATTTTGACAGAAAAAAACTTAATGACGAGTGACAAACAGCTTGAATCCAGAGCAGACGCCGCGTTACGCGGCGTCAAATCTGGAGTCAAGCTGTTTGCAAACGTAGTCACTTTCCCTCTCTACATGTATAAGGACTCCCTCTGAACAACGCACATAATATTTGTCTCCCATTGGATGTCGTTGTAGAGAGTGAACGCTGTACAACCATTTTATACTTATATGTTAAACTGATTAAAGTAACCAAACGGTACACTTAGCAGTCACTCCTTGCTTCCATTTTGGTCATATTTGGTCCGTGCAAATATGAAAAACGTAAAATATGTATGTATCTTGTAGCATGTACATGACGTTAGCAAGTAATTTCGTCTCAACTGGAAAGAATAACATCTTTGTTTTCTTGTCTCTTACTGCATGTTCTTTTATCGTGTTACATCAACCCTTTGTCTCATAGTCGGTTTCTAGTTTTGAAGACATGTGACCACTTTAAGCTGGCCTTAAGGCGCATTCTGCTTTATTTTCAGTCTGCTTGAAGCTAAAACCTACTTGGATATAAAATATGTGTTCTGTACATTATCATGTTGGAACTATTTTTTCGGAGGATGAATAACTGAAATACGCTAAAAGGCGCTTATATGGGGGAGAGGGTTAAGTCAATTGGATATTAATCTGGATCAAAATATCTGAATCAAAACTTCTGTCAGAGACAAAGTGTTAACAAAAAGAGATCGAGAATATAAGATTTTTTTTTTTTCAAATTCTTTCCAGTCCCTAACCCTATCCCATCTTACTTACTTTCTAACTTTAAAATAACGAAAACCATAGTTTTTGCAACCATCACCCGGCTGTAGCCCGAAATCTTCGAAAACATAGCATCCACTAGTATTCGACCAGAGCACCAGATAAGGGTAGTTTTTCAAAAACTAAAATCTTTATTTCTGAATTAAACCCTATGGTTTCGAGACGATTCTAATGAGTAGTTACACCATAGCATTTGGTGCTACAAAGAGTGAGAAAATGTTGGATTTGTTGAAATAACTACCTCTTATCTGGAGCCCTGTTCGACGATTCATCCAATTGTAGTAGCACACAAACGTTTATATGATATGACTGGCATTCTATAAAACATATCGATCGGCAAGTGCATTTGCATAATCATTTTCGCATGACATGGCTTTTTATACTTAATAATTAGAAACCATGAACTAAAACTAACAAGGCCGGATAGGTCGACGCAAATTTAAGTTTTCTACCTACTGATAACAATCAAACTATCATTTCTCAACGAAGTTTTGTTAAGGTGGTTCGCGGGTCAGCTTATTCTGTGTCAGAATTCTTTGAAACTTTGATTAAATTGAAATATACCATATGGAGAGTGAAAAATCGTTAATTTAAAAAAAAGTTACAGTGCCGTTTTTTCTGAGAGGACCTTTTGTCGAGAAAAGCTCCTTTTTTAATAAACAGGAATAATTTCTTTATAAAATGATATAACTCAATAATTTCTGTACATTCAAGTAAACTGTACATAGACTATAAGATAGTGGGCAAACAAAAGTATTTCATAACATATTTTCTTGAAATATCAATATTTTAAAAAAGTCAAATTCTGAAAATCTCAAATTACAAAAAATCTAGCTGTTTAACATACACCAATTTTACTCTTATTAGATAGATATAACTTAATTCTACTAGTCACAAAAATTTAATGAAAATCTACAGTGGAATTTGCATTTTATACATGATTTCCTGAAATTCTCACAAAATGTTAACATAAAACGAGTAACCTCCCTTGAGTTCAACTTTAAAATGCCGTCAACTCTAAATAATACCTTAAGTCAAACCTGTAATAACGGACCATTGAATACGATAGCCTGTAGATCTTTTAAGGCAAGCGGCTGTTTAATGCATAACAAAAGTAATGCATAAAAGCTCCTTTAGGATCTATCTTTTAGCATTACCTTTTTCCTTTGTTAAGCTGCCATCTGTCATATAGGCTATAATCCTCACAAATTTAGCTGTCACATGGCTATACTTGCATCTGATATTATTCATTATTACGTGACATAGCCTGTCCTTTGATCACTGCGTTATGGATTGACTAGTCACTAAAATCGGACAATTTGTTAAAAAAAAGTTTTGAAGCGAGTGGGAATCGAACCTAGAACATTTGGATTGCAAGTCAATCACCGTATCAACTGCGCTAACAGAGGGGACACTGAAGCAGTTCACACTTTTCTTTATCTACATTTTCTACTATAAGCACGTGCCGCAAAGATCAGGTGAAAGTCATCAGCATTTCCGGAACTCGAAATGCGGCCCGCCCGCTGTCGAACCACCTTAATCCGGGCAAACGAGGCAATCATTACTCATAACGATACGTATATAGTACGAGCATTGCGCCAAACTAAAATCCGTTAAGTTTGACAAAAACAGAAGATTGGACAGGTGGAATATTAAAATTAAAAGTATACAGTTTACAGAAGTTTGGTAGTTGTTTAAGATTTTCATTGATTTAGTAAACCTTTCTTATGTGGTTTTGAATTTGGATATAAATTACATCAGATTTTATATGAGTAGTAATGTTTTGTATAAGAAGTATGCCTCTTTTGTGGGACCAATTAACACTTTCATTTTGTGCGGTTTGAATTCGCCTCTGGCACTTGCCTTTTTCACAAGGAAATTGGTTGTGTTTTTCTTTCACCCTTTTCTTTTTACCATTTGCAAAATTGGTGCAAGTAACAGAAGTTCGGCATATGGTCGTCGAATTCTGAAAGATTTTTTTTCTCATCATTAAATGATCCGTTGGATCTTGATTGGTTGCCTATCGACTCAGCTTCTGAACATAATCCAAACTGTTTACAATATTCACAGTGTAAATTAATACCTCAAAATCCAAAATTCTCAGAGTCTAATTCCCATGAAAATATGGATGTGCTGGTATATCTAATGTCTATACCATATAAAATTCCTTAAGTTATTACTATTTATAGGTATAGTGAAGATGTAAACTCTATTCATTTAAACGAAACGCAATGCAGAAAATGACAACCATTGAATATCATGAATATTTTTCTTTCTTTGAGCAGCACACACTTTTAATCTCATGTTAAGCTCACTTTTAAGAAAAATCGAGCTATTGTTGCCACCCTGTTGACTACGTCGGGTTTTTTTGGTCAAATTTAGGTTAAAGTTTTGTTAGATAACATTTTTCAAAACCTATCTTACATGTAGGTAATTGTTTGGAGATGGAAAACTTGTTCAGTATTCTGAGCAATTTACATCAGGTAATGAACTATTTTCAAAAGTTACAGTGCACATAAAATAGAATAGTGTGGTCAGGACCTGCACTATTTGTTATTTTGAAATATATTTCAGAAAACAAACCTAAAGTGCGATGATACTTAACCCTTTACCTGATAGCCTATTTATAGTACTTAAGATAGATGACTACTTAAAGCAGGTTGAAAGTAAAGCAGAATGCGCCTTAGGGCGCATTCTGATTTACTTTCAGCCTGCTTTAAGCTATCATGTGCTATGATATAGAAAATATTCCCTATAATACATATTCATTACTGAATAAATCGGAACTATTTTCTTCAGCGGATGAATAAATCATATCCGCTAAAAGGCGCTTCTATTGGGTAAAGGGTTAAGTGGTTCTGCACTATATAGGAAGAAGAAGAAGAAGAAATAGACATTATAGCGACTAGAATTAACCCATCCACTGCCTTATTCCGAGTACAATACAGTTTGCAAACAGTTTTGCTCCTGATCTTAAAGCGGAGATTGATCAGGATCAAACCTTTTTGACACTCTATTTTATAATTCTTAAGTCAAAATGTCTAAAAGTTAAATTTGAGACAGATGACAATACATCTCTAAAGCCGATGACGTAATGGCAGCGAAGGGGCTACCTGTCATTTGGATCAAGAATTGCCCTTTTTAAAATTTCAGAGGTGAATGAGTTAACCCTTTACCCAATAGAAGCGACTTTTAGCGAATCTGATTTATTCCTCCGCTGAAGAAAATAGTTCCAATTTAATCAGTCATGAATATATATTATAGGGAAAATTTTCAATATATTCTAGCACAGGATAGCTTAAAGCAGGCTGAAAGTAAAGCAGAATGCGCCTTAAGCGCATTCTGCTTTACTTTCAACCTGCTTTAAGTAGTAACCTATTTTCAATTCTAGAAAAAGGCTATCAGGTAAAGGGTTAAAGTGAAAATAATAAGGTTGTTCTCCCGCTGTTTCTGGGTAATTGTCTTTTCACATGCCACGTTCCTTCCGCTAATACGATATCGACACGACTTGATACAGTTAATAATGTAATATATATATAGGGAAACTATATATGTGGGTCACATCTATAGGACTTTGATATATCTAATTTTGTAATATATATAGGGAAACAATTGACATTATTCTTTCCGGTTTGAACGCAAACGAAACGCAAACATTATGCACTAAAGTGTAGAAAAGAACAACTTTTTGAAATGCCTAAAATGATTTAATTGTATCTGAGTGGCAAACAGTTTGGAGTCTGATCTGGCCCGAAACTCTTTGCAATGGAAATAATAGTTTTGATGTAAACGCATTTATTGGGAAAGAATACAGTCTTCTCCACTGTAAAGTACTATTCAGCTGAGAGTATTGCACTGTCAGCGATTGTCTCTGGAATTATACCATGTCCTCGAGTGTAAAGACATTCCCAGGAGAGAGGCTTTAGGCCTATTACCGAATCACTTCACCGCCTCTAATCTGTTTTTGTACCGTTTTGTATCATATTCGGACCAACAGGCGTAAAAATGATTCTAAAAATATACCAACTAGTGTTTTGTTTTGGATGAATTATTAATTGTGTTCTTTGGAGGTGTAACACTTTGTACTTATTGCCCAGACCGCAGTGTTTGATACAAAATAAGTATATTGTAAGGATTTTTTTTAACGTTAGACTTCCCATATGCATTAAACCTTTCTGTTCCAAGGTCGCCCGCACAAATGTGCAAACAGTTTGGATCCTGATCAGACGCCGCGTAACGCGGCGTCTGATCAGGATCCAAACTGTTTGACACTCGAATCAATGTTTAAGTAAAAATACCTTGCATTATGAATTATATAAATAAAGCAGACGGTTTTAAGTAGACGAAATAATAATGGCGGGACAACGATGAGATGGGTTATGACGTCATTGTGGCAATAGATGCGTTCGATTTCAGCTCACAATGCAGTTTTGCCTATAAAATATTCAACGTACAGCAGTTCTAAAAGTAGACATATCTCCTATGTCCTTTATCATCAATTTGTCAAATATTTACAAACTGTCAGACGTTAAAATGGTACTTTGTAAGCCACTTGGGACGGAAAAGTGACTTCTAGCTTTGAATAATGCTTTTTTTTCTAGAAAATCATTTTCTGAAATACAACCTGGTCAGTATTAAAATATACCCAAGTGCAGATGACTGCCACATAAGTACATCACATTTCATAGAGATGGCAGAAGCTCTGAGAATTTTATTTCAAGGATTTCTCGGAAGCCTATACAACAACCACTCCTTTCAGTCAATCGAGCATTATGCATTTTCTCTGTTTAGCCATCATGTATTTCGTGACACTGTCATATTCTATTGCGCGCGCTTCGCCTTTTGGCATGCCTTCGATTATTATTTACAGATACTTGCAAAAAGGCAGTTTATTGTGTGAAGTTAGAGTATCTAGATTCAAGGACTCTAGATAAACAAAAAGTAAACTGAATATTTCCAACAGCCCATCAAGTACCTTAGGCCACATGTACAGTGGAGAAAACGCTATTTTTTCCCAATAAACGCGTTTACGCTAAAACTATCATCTCAATTGCAAACAGTTTGGAGTCAGATCAGACGCCGGGTAACCCGGCGTATGATCAGGCTCCAAACTGTTCGCCACTCAGCTTAATATCAATTGTTAGAATTGTCGAAAAAATGTTATTTTCTACGTTTAAGTGTTTTGCGTTTGCGTTTCGTTTGCAATAATGTTTTCTCCACTGTACCATAATTCCTATCTCTTTTAAACGATTGCAATGCGTATCGTGACGGCATTGTTTTTGGATGATAAAGTGTCAGGCTTCAAACCGTTGCCACTCAGATTAAAATGGTTAGTCAGAAATGTCAAAGTTGACATTTTCTACAGTTTGTTGCAGTGCGTTTGCGTTTCGAAAGAAAAACGTATTCTCTGCTATACTTGTTATTGTTGTTGTTGTTTCTTAGAGGGATTTATTGTCCGATGTTTCTGACCTGTCAGAGCTATTTTTAGAACAGAATAGTTCATAATGGTAAATAGATAACAGGGTAACATCGGATCTATATAGTCGTATACTTTCCAACTTGAGATAAGAATGATCCTCGTGCAGCACGAGACTGCTGCGCTAATTTGACAGATATGTAATTCATTCTCAATAAACGTGTTTATGCTAAAAACTATTATGTCAATTGCAAACAGGTTCTAACATGTTTGCTACTCAGATAAAAAATATAGTTAAAATTTCTAAAAGTAAATTTCCACAGTTTAGTGCATTGCGTTTGCGTTTAAACGGGAAAGAATAATATATTTTCTACTATACAATATGCACAAAAATTACAGCTATGGGTATCTCTAATTGGATGTAGAGAAAACTCATCCCTTTTAAAGTTTTAGAATGTTCCAATCTAAAAATAACTCCGACATGTCAGAAGAAAACACTAATACTTCCGCTCAAAAGCCATGGCATGATGCATCAACCCCTTCCTTACAGCGTTGATCACCATCGCCTCAATGTGAATCCAACACAGGACTGTAAACTTATGCTACATGACATTGTGGTGATTATCGAACAGTTTATATATTGACCTGGGTAGGATCTACACTGTTTGCAATGACATGCAATAGGTTTAACTATTGATGGCTAATGTAATGATAATGCTTATTTGTAGTTTAACCATTTCTAAACTTTATGAATGAATATACTAGCATTTCTCAATTACAGTATAACAAATATCGATATCCGACCAACCACGTGCTACATGTATATAGTCAATCGAGCACTCTGTAAATATTTACTATCAGTTTCCCTTTGTCAAACTATACGAATTTAACTCATTATTCCATAGCATGTTACTAGCTTAAAGACATATGACCATTTAAAGAAGGTTAAAGTAAAGCAGAATGCGCTTTCAAACTTAGTCTGCCTTACTTTAAACCTGCTTTAAGCTACAACCTGCTAGGATGTGTTAAAATATTTATTGTGGCGCAAACAGGCGTATTTTAGGGCTAAAGAGTATCGCGAACAAATAGATCTTATACTAAGTTATGTAAAGTTACTACGTTATGTAAAACTAGCTGTTTGATCATGCTATTTATACATACATAGTACGTTGAATGTTTGCCCTTTTGTCAAACTTTATGAATGAAACCACTGGCACTGGTAAATCCCGTACTAGGTCATGCCCCGAGTGCTATTTCAACGTGCTTTTTATGAGACAATCCTGGCATAAAACCTGATAAACATTGGACTTAATTCACTGATACGTGCCTCATGGGAATTAACCAGGCTATAAACACGCATGGTTATTGGATTTTATTACTTCTCTCAGACTTTGTTCAAGGTAATCTGGGAAAATACAATTTGAAGCCTATTAACTCAATTTGAAATTAATTTTCTTCCGCGAACAAAAAGATCTAATTAGAAACAACAGGTTGTGTGAAGAACACGCCTTGGGTCATTATGATATTCATCAAATGAATGAATGTATTTCATATTAGCTCACCCAGCCCTAGCGACGAGTACACAGTACCCTCTCTACAACGGCACTCCGGACAACCAATCCCTCCTTACAAGGCCCTTGCCGCTGTTCCCTAAACAGGACAGTTATGTCTTACGCTTTTGCTGCTGCAATATCGTCTGCTTAAAGTTGTCGTCTGCTGTTTTTCTCAAAGTTACTTATCAATAGACATTTTGACATAAAAACTTAATGACGAGTGACAAACAGCTTGCATCGCGGCTGTCTGATCTGGATTCAAGCTGTTTGCAAATGTAAGCCAATTTCCCTCCCTATAACGACTCCCTCCGAACAACGCACATATTCTGTGTCTCCCTTAGGGTGTCGTTGTAGAGAGGGAGCGCTGTACTTGTTAACTCTTTGCACGCTGGGTTATTTGTTCGTCTGCCTAAATTGTCGTCTGCAAATGCTCTAAAAATAGACATTTCTAAATTTCTTTTTAAATCCAGATCAGAGTCAAACAGTTTGGATCATGATGAGACGCCGCGTGACGATAATCACGAATCCACCGCTAGAGTGCAAAGAGTTAATTAACAAACAGAGTATGTTTGCAGACTACACTTGTCCTAAGCAAACGGGTTAAACCCTGAGTAGGGGGGCTCCTGATCAAGGTCTGCACCGTTTGTCAATGTGTAAATCATACAAAAATATCAACCCTAAATAGTAACCAATGGAATCTGCCATTAGGCGAGAAATACTTTGCAATTTTCAGTACAGAACAGGCTCAACCAAACCGAGTGTTCAATTTCCCATATTTTTTCTCTATGAAATGTACAATGTTCCATATACATGTACCTATGCTCTGGTTTCAATCATACATCATACATTTCAAATACCCATAGGCAAACATACCAATTTAACCTATGTTTTTCATTTTGCCATGGTACTAAGACATGTTTGAAGAACCTATGCTGAAATGTTCATAGATATCCATAGGATATTTCATTTGGTCGCGTATGTCCTTAATCAAAACCTATATGAAATTGCAACGTATGCAATGAACGTGAGCATACCGACACGTCACGTGATATAGTTTCTACATTATGAATGGGACAAAAGTAGGTCAGTATTTGTTTGATGTCACCGGTTTATGAATGAAATTGTTATGCTGTCCATATTACCTTCTGAATAAGTAATGAACTTATATCTATAATCTGTCATTTATTGGTACAGTACAGTGATCCCTCCCTACAACAACACCCAATGGGGGATAAAGATTACATGTGTTGTTCGGAGGATGCTGTAATAGGGCGGGAAAATTAAGATTTGGCTTACATTTACAAACAGCTAGAACACAGATCAGGCGCCGCTTAACGTGGCGTCTGATCTGTATTCAAGCTGTTTGTCCCTCGTCATTACATTTACTCTGTCAAAATGTCCCTTATATAATATGTAACTTTGAGGAATAACAGCAGACGATAATTGTAAGCAAACGATATTGCAACAGTGAAAATGTTAGACATAAATGTCGTGTTTGGGAAACAGCGGCAAGGGTCGTTATATTGAGAGAGTCGTTGTTGGGAGGGTCGTTGTAGAAAGGAAACAATGTAACGATTGTGTTAACGCATTCACCTCAGTAAGCTCAATTTACTGTACATGTATGGAAACATGATTAGATTCACACCAACATGCAACAAGCCCATAATTAATCCAATAAATTAATTTAAGAAAGTAGTGAAATAGAGAATTTGACACGAGTGTTCATTATTTAACACTTTTAAAAAGCAGTTTGTACATTGTAGTTCCTCCGCCATATATATTTTGCGCCAAAACGCGACGTTGTTTTGTAGTTACGTCGTCGTCAATGACGTCATTTCGCGTCTTGCTTCATGCAACGCTTGCGGAGAGCAGTTGGACTAAGAGAAAGTAGTTCCGACAAGGCGTGGCCTGAAATCTTTTTTTGTTTCATGGGGTTATGAAAAACATATTACAGCCAATCACAGCTAACCAAAAGTAAGGAAAACTTTCAATATTAAATTATTCATGTTTGACAGAAAACAACACAGGGATACCCTTAATAGTCCCCACATGGACTAGACTTAATTCGAAATTAGATCTTTCATTATATGTTTCAGGGTAGATGGATTAACCAAGATCTGATGGAGGAGTTATCTGATATTGCCCTTCATTGTTACGAGACGCTGTCCTTACTAGTTCATCCCTGTAACTGCAAATGGACACGTCCAGTTTCCAATTAAATCTAATCCAATATTGGTTGTGTGTGTATGTGTGTGTGTGTGTGTTTGTTATGGTATGGCTGTGTGTGTGTTCTGCTTTAGAGATGGGTGTATTGTTTGTGTTGCGTTTCCTGCTTGAGTCTTCTTTCGTATTTATTTGACAATAAGAGTTGTTTTACAATGTATTGCAAAATGACAAACAGTGTTAGCCCATGACAAACGTACTCTACAAACTTACATCTTTTGTAACTGACGCGTGTACAATGTCATGTACTCCGTCACGAGGCTGAAAAAAAGCAAATGCTACTAGTTCGCCTAAAGGTACCCTCTGCGAAAATGTAGAAACCATTTCTTTATGTTTCATTTTCCTAACTGTATACTGCATAACTATCTTTTTAGTTGATGAGTACAGTGGAGAATCTGTTATTCTTTCCCGTTTAAACGCAAACGTACGCAAACGCAAAGCACTAAAACGTAGAAAAGAACAACTTTAGGACAATTCTGATAATTCTTGTTTATCTTGGTGGCAAACAGTTTGGAGCCTGGTCAGACGCCGGGTTACCCGGCGTCTGATCTGGCTCCAAACTGTTTGCACTGCAAATAATAGTTTTAGCGTAAACGCGTTTATTGGGAAAGAATAACGTTTTCTCCACTGTATATTCCGTCGGTAAAATGCGTAACTATGGGATGTAACCCCCAATAAGAATTAATATATAACCCCATAGTCTACTTCAAGTTTTGAAAACGAAGACAGCTGACTACTTAGAGCAGTCTGAAAGTAAAGTATATTGCGCATTTAGCCACAGTTTGCTTTACTGTCAGCCATTTTTAAGTGGTAAACTGTCTTAAAATCTAGAAAAATGCTATGGGATAATGGGTTTAAAGTAAAAAATGGACTAGACTAAATTGATCACTGGACTTACCCATTTTGAAGTACAGCGCTCCCTCTCTACAACGACATCCAATTGGAGACAACAATTATGTGCGTTGTTCGGAGGGAGTCGTTATAGGGAGGGAAGTTGGCGTACATTTGCAAACAGCTTGAATCCAGATCAGACGCCGCGTAACGCGGCGTCTGATCTGGAATCAAGCTGTTTGTCATTCCTCATTAAGTTTATTTCGTCAAAATGTCCAATATGTAAAACAGCAGACGACAACTTTTAGCGGACGACAATGCAGCAGTAAAAGCGTTAGACATACATGTTCTATTTAGGGAACTGCGGCAAGTGTCGTTGTACGGAGGGAGTCGTTGTTGAGAGGGCCGTTGTAGAGAGGGAGCACTGTATCAGGGAGGAAAGTGTTAACATAGATGAAACAGAACCAATGAGAAGAACAACTAAACCATAATAACTGCCTTAAAATTCTTGCAATAGGTACGGCTTGTGTAACTGCTGTTATTTTCCTAAACAATGAACTAATTGCTTTTATCACACAGTCTTTGTCCAAAAGTTGTAAGCTGAATTGCAAACAGTGCAGACCCTGATCAGACTGCTCCCTCAGGGTATACACTGTTTGCTCATACCGCCTGTCTCTATAGCTAGGATCATTAAGGTACACCATAATAATTACATATCAGGTGTCGCAAATATTGGCTCTTCCAGCAGAACGGGGAGGTAATAAAGCCAGAAACTCAATTAAAGGACTGCTAAACCCAATTAGTTCTTTGAACAATGTGAGCCTAATAAAGATACAGTGGAGAATCTGTTATTCTTTCCCAATAAACGCGTTTACGCTAAAACTATTATTTGCAGTGCAAACAGTTTGGAGCCAGATCAGACGCCGGGTTACCCGGTGTCTGATCAGGCTCCAAACTGTTTGCCACCAAGATAAACATGAATTATCAGAATTGTCAAAAAGTTGTACTTTTCTACGATTTAGTGTTTTGCGTTTGCGTACGTTTTGCGTTTAAACGGGAAAGAATAACAGATTCTCCACTGTAGCTGCATTTACGATTGGAAACCAGAGCGCCTTTCGTAGAGGCTTAAAAATATCGGGTGCTGTTCCATAATAATTACCATAGAAACAGTATAATATGAATGTTAGGCTATGAAAATAGTGCTTTAATGGAAATTTTACAATAAGTTATTTTAGTATATGTAATTTACAGTAGTTTCTAATAGCATTGAGCCTTTCACCGTAATAGGAGACTTTCGACTTTGAAAATGCATGTAAACTGTAGTTTGAATTCAGATCAGACACCGCATGAAGCGTATGATCAGTATCAAAATGTTTGGCACTGTTGTATAAATAAATACATGGAATTGTCATCTAAGGACAGGACAGTGTTTATCCATACAGCTGAACTTTTCATATAGGGAAAATAGCAAACATTGTAGACACTTACGAGACGCCGTGTAATTTGACGTCTCATCGGGGTCTACATTGTTGGCTTATGTCTTCACTTGGGAACGATGGACAGTAATAGGCTGAAACGGGAAAAAATAACATGTTCCCAAAAACACATGTTATGAAAACATAGTCCGTTATTTGGACTCATCTGGTCTTATATTTGGTGACTGTTGTTTGGATTAATTATGCCCTATCGTTTTTCTTTCTATTTATTACTTGTACTTCTACTTCTATATAGTAAATCCTCATTAATACGATCACTAAATAGAAGGCTAATTGGTTGAAAGAAAGACAGATGGCAGCTTAAAGCAAGGTGAAAGTCAAAACAGAAAGTTCTTAAAATAGATTTTTGTTTTACTCTACATTTTTTAAGCAGTCATCTGCCTTAAACATAGTATTGTTTATGTAATTTAGTGGTCGTAATAGAGAGGTTTTACTTACTTGGAAAATAAGAACGGGTCGATGTGTCAGTCCCTGGCAGTGAATTATGATACGAACACAAACAATACAGTAAGAGGCGGACAAACACGGGTAATTGAATCTGTCTGGGACTTGTATCCAACATGACCAGCCACAATTGACCTAAGTATACATTCCGTAAACAGTCTCATCCTTATTCCTTAGGCGCCAATTTGGGTACAAATATACCATCGGGGAAATGTTTTATTGTTTCCCAAAAACGCATATAGGACTTAACTGTTTACAACTTTTTCGAGTTTAACGCATACATTCCTATCGTCAACAAAAACGGATTGAGCAAGCAGTGTAGACCCTGGTGAGACGAAGACTTTCCTACGCACTTTAGGTTTAGCGCAAACTAATACCAGACACACGGAGTCCTAGTTTACATGTATAATGTACAGTGGAGAATACGTTATTCTTTCCCGTTTAAACGAAACGCAAACGCAAAACAATAAAACGTAGAAAAGTGCAACTTTTGGACAATTCTGATAATTCATGTTTATCTTGGTGGCAAACAGTTTGGAGCCAGTAAGGTTACACGACTTTTGATCTGGCTTCAAACTGTTAACAATCATAATAATAGTTTTAGCGTAAACGCGTTTATTGAGAAAGAATAACGTTTTCTCCACTGTAACCATTTGCACGCTCATGACGAAGCATTGGCTACCGTTGCAAACAGTTTGGATCCTGATGAGACGCCGAGTAACTCGGCGTCTCATCAGGATCCAAACTGTTTGTTTCTCTAATCATATTTTGAACATAAATTTTACAGTGCCCCATTTTTAGAACATCGGCAGAGTAAGCAGACGACAAATTTTACAGACTAAACAAAATTCAGTGTTCCAAGATATCCCTTTTCCTGCCAACATTTTCTTGAGAGTTTACCCCTTCACCGTTTCATTGTCAGCTGCTTCAATTTTGCTGTCTGCAATGTCGTTTCAAAGTTAAAAAATAAGGCAGAAATTTCAAAACTAGTGTCAAACAGATTTTGGGATCCTGATCAGACGCCGCGTGACGCGGCGACTGATCAGGATCCAAACTGTTTACAAACGCGCGTGTAAGTGTCATTGAGAGTGAAAGGGATATATGTCTAGTCCATGGGTCACCAGATAGAAAACTATGACAATGTAAAGGAGCCATTTACTTTCGCTTCTTTTTATACTGTTATTATACACCGGAAACAAACAAACATATATGTGCATTGACATACTGTTAAGAAAACATTATCCATTCACAATAAACGCTTTTTACGATAAAACTATTATTTCCATTGCAAACAGTCCGGAGATACAGTGGAAAATCTGTTATTCTTTCCCAATAAACGCATTTACGCTAAAACTATTATTTACAGTGCAAACAGTTTGGAGCCAGATCAGACGCCGGGTAACCCGGCGTCTGATCTGGCTCCAAACTGTTTGCCACCAATATAAACATGAATTATCAGAATTGTCCAAAAATTGTTCTTTTCTACGTTTTAGGGCTTTGCGTTTGCGTACGTTTGCGTTTAAACGGGAAAGAATAACAGATTCTCCACTGTACGAGTAAGTATGTTATGTTTGCGTTCAAACGGGAAAGAATAACATCTTCTCCACAGTCTCAAACGGAAGCCAATTCTGGTTGATATGCTATGTTTTAAAAACAGAACAGTGGTTTAAATCATTTGACCTATTTTTGCTTCGCGGTTTGATTTTTTTCTGGTAGCATGGCCTATATAGTACAGTACTGAACCTTATTAAATTAAATTGATAATCTCAAGCGAATTGCCATCGAATTGCCATCGAATCGCGCGCTTCAAAACACAAATCCTACGTTTGAATACTTTTACGCGAATTTTCTGAAGCGGTTGTGACAAAAATGGAATCGAAAATAATAACGAAGGCATATTGTGAGATACACCATTCAAGAAAACTTACCCGAGGGTAAAGCGCAAGTGAATTTCCATCGAATTGCAAGCGAATTGCCATCGAATTGCAAGCGAATCGCAAAAAATGTTAATTTAATAAGATTCAGTACTGTATATGCAATAATGATACACTTATAATATTCAATTTCAAAGACACACGGCACTAAATAAATATTTGCACACACTATAGACTTCGCATCAGCAATCGATAAAGATTGACGTTGTATAAACTATCAAGTAGAACGCAGAATTAAAGTCCTATTATTATGCAGTGGAGAATACGTTATTATTCTTTCCCAATAAATGCGTTTACGCTGAAACTATAATGTCCAATATATACAGTTTTGAGCAAGATCAGACGCCGGGAAGCCCGTTGCCTTATCAGGCTCCAAACTATTTGCCATTCAGATTCAAATAAATAGTCAGAATTGTCAGCATGTTGTCGTTTTTTTCTTCTTTTTATTGCATTGCTTTTGCGTTTTGATTGCGTTTAAACGGGGGAAAATAACGTATTCTCTATTTGTAACGTCCTACTGTTACAGTAGAGAAAAATCAGATTATTTCCAGTTTAAAAGCAAACAAAACGCAAACGCATATACAGTAAAACCTCGCTATTACGACCACTAAACCGAAGGCTAAGTGATTGTATAATAGACAGGTGACAGCCTAAAGCAAGGTGACAGTTAAACAGAAAGCTCCTAAAGGAGCTTTCTGTTTTACTGTCACCTTGCTTTAAGCGGTCACCTATCGTAAACATCCTAATAATTAACATAATTTAGTGGTCGTAATAGAGAGGTTTTACTGTAGTTATAAACTGTTGAAAATGACATTGCTTTGACAAGTTTCACGTAGTTGAATGACAAACAGTTTGTATATAACCTGCCAGCACTGTTTATCATTTTGCATATATTATATAACAAACATCACTTAATAGTCAAAATGTCATATACTTTATTGGAAACTAGAATTGTTCATTTAAGTTTCAGGGATGCATGAGTTACCTGAAAAAGACATGGCATTGAAAATATGAACCGAGTCGTGTAAATAGGTCACATCTGAGGACATCAAGGGCAAGTCAATAAATCGCCTGAAAACAAGTCCAAGAAAGATGACCTTCTTATATTGATCTTGATTTAATTATTGAGCACTCACTTTAACATGCTATGGGTGATTTATTTAGAACTGCTGCGAGCTGTTTGGAATCCTTTGAGATGCCGTGTTAATATGTGTCTTATTCCAATAACATTTGTTTGATAATCATGTTAGTGGTTGATAAAGAGGGACGACAGATACATTAGTTCAAGGTACTGAAGCAGATGATTAATTTTGCAGACGACAATTATCTAGCGTTCTAAAGATACAGTTTGACCTTGATCCATATATTGATCCCGAATTGTGTGTTAACCTTAAGAGAGCTATGTAATTGTCGTCTGTAAAATTTGCGTCTTACGTTCTGCAAAATTTCTCAGAGTTGATATATCTATATTTTCTTTCTGGTGCTTTAACCAGAGTGTCAAACAGTTTCGATGCAGATAAGACGCTGAGTTACTCGGCGTCTCATTTTGATCCAAACTATTTGCAACAGTTATCAGTAAAGAAAACGTTATTCTTTCCCAATAAACGTGTTTACGCTAAAACTATTATTTCCGTTGCAAATAGTTTGGAGCCAGATCAGACGCCGGGTAACCCGGCGTCTGATCAGGCTTCAAACTGTTTGCCACTTAGATTATAATTAACA
Organism: Gari tellinella; assembly: GCA_922989275.2. Taxonomy (NCBI): domain Eukaryota; kingdom Metazoa; phylum Mollusca; class Bivalvia; order Cardiida; family Psammobiidae; genus Gari; species Gari tellinella. The sequence goes on from OV277872.1 coordinate 44,752,571, forward strand.
GTAAAAATTGTCAACAAGTCATTTTCTACATTTTATTGCGATGCGTTTGCATTTCGTTTGCGTTTATATGGGAAAGAATAACGTTGTCTCAACTGTATCCGTACGAGAGGCTTACCCCCAAGAGTGTTGAGCGAGATTTGAATGAAATTTACACATGTTTTGGATCCAGATCAAACGTCGCTTAACGCGACGTCTGATCAGGATTCAAACTGTTTGACACTCGTTTTAATGTGTTTCTTTCTTCAGTACATATGGCAATAATATGAATTTGAGAATAAAATACAGACGGCCATTATAACGGCAGTAACTAGGTTAAGAAAGGACAAAGCGATTGGTGCCACATGCATATGATATTGATGTTCTTCAGGAAACAAGTTATTAATTTCACGATGCTAAATTAGCCCCTATTCACTGCTATTTTAAGTAATTCCTTTGTTCTGCAGAAATTGAACGATATCTTAGAATACTTTTGAAGACATTCTGCGCAGCATAATGAGGATTGTTTTTCAGAAAACTAAACAAAGAACACTAGTAATGAAAAAAGCCTCAAAAGCAAGACGCCTGCAACAATTGTCAAGTATAACCGAACTTCGATATCTCAAAAACAGTAACAATTAAGAACACATTATTCTTTTCTAATTAACGCGTTTATGCTAAAATATTATTTCACAATAGCAAACAGTTTGGAGAAGTTTGGAGCCAGCTCAGACGCCAGACTACCCTATTAATTACATGCTATAAGCTGTTTGCCACTCAGATTAAAAAGAATTATTAAACTTTTCAAGAAATTGCCATGTTGTTTTTATTTCAGTGCATTGCGTTTTGGTATTGTTCGATTTTTCCGACCTGTCAGAGTTATTTTAGAACAAAATAGTTAATAATGTAAATAGGTAAGCAAAGTAACATCGAATATGTAATCGTATAGTCGAACAACTAGGTTAGACGTGTCACGGGGTCGCCGAGTCCATTTATAAGGGAGATCAGCATTTCGGATATCCTCGTGGCAATTTTTAAATGAAAAGTTTTAGTTATTTGTACAAGCAATAAACGAATTAGTTATCGGAAACATATAGCGTAGTGGATAAGACGTAGGGCTAAAAGGAAGCATGATAGAGAAACATTTTATCAAGCGCGGGTTCGAGTCTTGCTTCAACCTAAAATATTTTTTTGGCTAGAACAATATTAAGGATTCTATAATTACATTGCATTAAAGTAATGCGGAAAGCCCCCTGAAGAAAACAACTAAAACTTGTATTGATATTTGTATTTTATCATCCCTTTAGTTTTGAAAATATGGCTAATATAGGACTCGAACTCAAACTAATGCACCCCTTCCCCAACATTGACGAACATGTGCATAAATAGTCAGTATAATACAGTATGAAATAAGATAATGCTTTACTATTAATTCTAAATTAAAAAAAAGTTTGAGGTTGACGCGGGATTCGAACCCACGCTGAACAAAAATACTATTATCACAATGCACTCTGCGTACCTACACTTTGCCTACTGCGCTAAACTGCTGACAACAATTCTACCTTCATTTGTATTTAATATACTAAACTCGACTGTTTAAAAATGGTCCTAGAACAATGCGGAATGCTGTTATCCCTAAAGAATGGACTCGGCTGACCTTTGACACTCCAGACCTAGTTGTTTGACTATACACTTTCCTACTTGAGATAGGTATGATCCTCGTGAAGCACGAGACCGCTGCGCTAACTTTACTGATATTTTATTCTTTCCAAATAAACGCATTTATATACTAAAACTATTATTTCCATTGCAAACAGGTTGGAGCCAACCTGTTTGCTCCTCAGATTAAAATTATAGTTAAAAGTAAATTTCCACAGTTTAGTGCATTGCGTTTGCGTTTAAACGGGAAATAATAATATATTCTCTACTGTACATTACGCACAAAAATTACAGCTATCCGTATCTCTAACTGGATATAGAGAAAACTCATCCATTTTAAAATTTATAATGTTCCAATCTAAAAATAACTCTGACAGGTCAGAAGAAAACACTAATATAGTTTTGTCTAAACGGAACAAATAACGTCTTCTCTACTTTATGTCGCTATGGATACGGGACTTTTCAAACTGTAGTAAAACAGTTTAATTCGACTTACACGAGTTTAACATGTCGATATTTGAGATATCTTCAATTGTACGAAAAAACTGCTCGATGAAACATTATGACTATTGCCAAAATCTAAATGTATTTTTCAAACGCTACATACAGGTAAAAATAGATATTGAAACTCTGATAGCAAAACGAAAGGGTAAACTCGAGAAACACATTTTCTTCGAAATCCATTCTTATAATTGTCTACGTGGAGTTGCTCATTGTTTTTTGTTTTTTTGTGCTTATTTATGTGTTTGTTTGTTCAAAAGACCTTCTCCTCCATGTAAACATAACTTTTAAATAACTCCCTGATATCATCTGATATCACATTGAAAGCTGGTCTTTGGAACATCTGGTGATTTTGTTTTCGGCTTTTTTTTCTTTTTTGGCTTTTTGGGTTTGTTTATTTTTTGTTTGTTTTTTTTCTACAATTTTTTTTTAAAAAACTCTTCAAAACTATTTTTTTATATATACGAGTATATATACCCATAACATAACCTTAGACTTTTGCGATGTTATGTAAGAAATGTTTTGTTAAAACGATATGCATGTACATTTATATACAGAATTGTAAAGTCTTTGAAAAATAAAATGATAAAAAAAAATCTAAATGTCAAATTATAATGCAGACAGCCACTTGAAAGCTTGGGATTTAACCATTTCATGATCCAATTATTCGGGAGAGTGTGACTCCTTCACCGCTTTATTGTCATCTTCGTCAGTATTAGTATCTACAATACATGTTTCAAAGTTTGATTTAAAGGTTGTATGACTTAATGAATAGAGGATAATTGTTTTTTTCAGTATAAGATAGAAATTTAATCCATTGAGTGAACATCAGACGTTATATTTTCAGGAGTGGCGAAGCCACTCGTGAAATAATAACAGTCTGATGTTCACGAAATGGATTAAATTCGATCTTATACTGAAAAAATACAATTATTCTATTTATTTATGCTTTTAAGCCACTTTTTAAACGAAATTGTTCGACAATTGAGAAAGCGAAAGTAAATGATTTACCCCGTGTTGAGCCCAAACTTTATATCGAACATATTTTCGAAACAGTTTCCCGTACGATGACGTCACTTATTTATTGATTTGACGTCACCCGAATTACTTTGTTGCTCCTCAGTTTGGAGTCGTGCTCTTCCGGTGAGTAGTTCGCGACAAATCGGACTGCCGGAATTTAACGATAAGACAATGAATAAAATAATAAAAGCGATTGGTGATAATCCACTGCAGTGGATTACCAAGTGATAATCCACTGCTATTTCGTGGTAATCCACCGAAAAGCATAAATAAATATCGATAAGAGCGGCAGGACCCAAACTGTTTGCAAGCGCGCTTTATGTCGTCATTGAGAGTGAAAGGGTTAAGTGCATTACGTTTGTCTCCAACGAAATAAGTTAATATCTCAAATTGTATATACAAGTTGTCAGCAATTTCTCATTGAAATAAAACAATATTACATGGCCATTGAAAACGGGCTTGTAGTGTTTAACATGTTCAACATTTAGGCGTCAAAGACATTAAACTCATCGTGTTGCTTCCTTTGATAGTCCGCCATACACGTATTCGCTGCTTAACCCTTTTCTTCCTAATATTCCAAATGGATAATTCCTGTTTCCAATGTAGTCTAGTCAATGTGTGATTATCTATGGTTGTTATGTCGATGTAATGCAATATGGAAATCATTGCAGACTCTGGCCAAAGGGTTCCTTTAGGCGCCCTCTGATCTGGGCTTGTTACCGCTGTTTGCATATGACAAGTGTATGACAAGTGTACTCTTCACAGGTACACTGTTTGATGGACGCGTATAATTATACATGACTAGTGGTCAACGGTTTAATACAAAGTACTGTTGCTAAATGATACAGAAAAATATTCATCCAAGTATAATTTCAAATGAGAGTTACACGGAAAACGCTACAAGCAACTAATGACATTTCTTCAAAGACGGAATTTAACTGCAAACTGATTTGAACTAAGTTTCAAATTGTTTGACACTCAGCTAAATATAGTTCGTCAACATATTCCGAATAGTGTCATTTGTTACACTTTATTGCTTTGTGTTTGCGTTGAACTTTCTTAAAGGAGGTAATAATGACGTAGTTCCAAATTGTAATTGTATTGCATTTTTAAGGCAAAGGAACACATGTACCAACTGTAAAAAGATAAAAGAGAATGACATACAATCCTACTTGTGTTAAGCGACCACTCAGTAAATGGATAACTATCAGTTATTAAAACATATGGCTATTTAATGCAAGACACATGTAAAGCAGAAAGCTCCTTTAGGAGCTTTCTGCTTTACCTATGTCCTGCATTAAGAATTAACCTGTTTAAGAGCTTCAGATCCTAGTTCAAAGGATGATTGTTCAATACTGGTATGACTGTTTAATCCAATACTGATGTTCATGACATCTTTTCTCTAGATCAAAGCATACAGTGGAGAATTTGTTATTCTTTCCCGTTTAAACGCAAACGTAAGCAAACGCAAAGCACTAAAACGTAGAAAAGAACAACTTTTGGACAATTCTGATAATTCTTGTTTATCTTGGTGGCAAACAGTTTGGAGCCTGATCAGACGCCGGGTTACCCGGCGTCTGATCTAGCTCCAAACTGTTTGCACTGCAAATAATAGTTTTAGCGTAAACGCGTTTATTGGGAAAGAATCACAGATTCTCCACTGTACATCATGAACGGTAGCCTAGATTTAAGCTCAACCTAGACTCTGAAGCCACTATTCTCTAATGATTACCCTAGATTCAAAATGGTTTATCTAATAGAGATAAATGTATACTGTAAAACCTATTACGACCACTAAAACGAAGGTTATTTGTTTGAATTAAAGACATGTGACAGCTTTAAGGAAGGATACAGGAAAAACTGTTTTACTGTCACAATGCTTAAAGCAGTCACCTGCCTTAAACATATGATATTTAGCACAATTTAGTGGTCTTGAAAGATATGTTTTACTGAAGATCAACTAGTAAAGGTTATTGTTCATTATTTGAATGACATTATAGAATTTAAAGCTCAGACGAACTTTAATATTTTAATTATTTTCTTTTTAATTTCCAATATAAAATGATTGGAAAAAACTATGATGCACTTAATAATTTTTATAAGAGGAAGCTTTTTGAAAAGTTGGTCTAGCTTTTTTTCAAATCTACATTACAAAAGTGTGTAACCTGATTATACGGCGAGCTACTCCAACCTGACTCCAACCTGTTTGTAATGTAAGTAATGTTTTGGAAAACCATTGCTTTAGGTTGAACAATATGTTATTTGTGTCGTTTATACAGTGGAGAAAACGTTATTCTTTCCCGTTTAAACGCAAACGTACGCAAACGCATTACACTAAAACGTAGAAAAAGACAACTTATTGACAATCCAGACCATTTATTTTAAACTGAGTGGCAAACAGTTTGGAGCCAGATCAGAAGCCGGGTTACCCGGCGTCTGATCTGGCTCCAAACTGTTTGAAATAGAAATAATAGCTTTAGCGAAAACGCGTTTATTGGGAAAGAATAACGTTTTCTCCACTGTACCGTATGGCTATGAAAATGTATCCATTGCCTGTCGTTGAAAACAGTGACAGCAAAAGTGTATATTTGCAATGAGAAACGACTAACAATACAAACCAATATTTTGTTTGGATTGCCGGAAACAAAAACGTGCAATTCGGTGCCAATGGCGTAAAAATGAATTATTGACAAGTGAGGATTTTCAAAAGAATTCATATAATCTAATATGGTATTAGGTGTGTTCGATATAAATAAAACACCCGTCTGATTTAATCAAATTGTGTACATTCAGCGGCACACGTTATTATTAATACGCATTAGTGTACTTTTTGAATCTCAGACTTTTCAGCTTTTTGTCTTATTGCATTTTTTAGTTCAACGATTAGCAGCAATCCGCATGGTCTTACCTTTGTAAATATTTATATAATCATTACTATTGAATCGAATAATGTCTTTGATACTTTAATTGTGATAGTCTCTTATACTTCTTAGAAAGAATGGCTGTGTACGCCATATGTGCTGTATATGTGATATTTGTTATTATATGTAATGTACACAGATGAGACTTGAATAAAGATATATATATATATTATTCTTTCACAATAAATAACCTTTATAATAAGATAATTTCCATTGTAAATAATTAGGCTAATCTGCCTATTAACTCGATTCCTTCTATAGTAGACAACTGCAAAGTACTCTAACCCATTTTTCGATAAATTTCCCTTCTACGTTTTTAACGTATTCTTCTATTGCAGAAAGTAGTTCCGCTTTATACAGTGATGACTATGCACCATAAGAAATAGGACAAAGGACAAATGTACTCTTCACAGGTACGCTATTTGTATATGACGAGTATAAACGTCTTTAGGACTAAATGAGTTATGTAATAATATATCATAACCATTCACTACATTGATATCATTCAACACATCGTTTGCCTTTGTTTTAGGACACTAAGCTGTGTGCATATTCTAGCGTATTCATTTTTTCACTTAACCCTTTCACTTTCAATGACGCCAAAAAGGCGTGTTTGAGAAAAAGAAATTATTGCAGACGACACTGCCAATGCAGACGATATTTTGGCGGTAAGACGGTTAAAGCAGACGATAAAACTTGGTAGAGAAAGAGTTAAGTCGCCGATGGTGGTGACAGGGTTACAGCGCTCCCTCTCTACAATGACACCCAATGGGAGACAAAATATATATTCGTTTATCGGAGGGAGTCGTTGTAGGGAGGAAAATTGGCTTACATTTGCAAACAGCTTGAATCCAGATCAGACGCCGCGTTACGCGGCGTCTGATCTGGATTTAAGCTGTTTTTCACTCGTTATTAAGTTGTTTTCTGTCAAAATGTCTAATTTTGTAACTTTGAGAAAAACAGCAGACGATAACCTCAAGCAGACGATATTACAGCAGTAGAATCGTTAGATATAATTGTCCTGGTTAGGGAACTGTGGCAAGGGTCGTTGTAAGGAGGGAGTCGTTGTTGGGAGGGACGTTGTAGGGAGGGAGCACTGTATAAGGTTTTCAAGTTTAATGTATAGTTTGGCACAACCATGTGTATTCCTACATGTAGTACACGTGCACCTAAACTATTCATCAGTCAAACTATTGATTACCGGACAAATTATTGGCTACATTTCCCCTTCAAGTTAGTGAAACAAGGCATTCATTCACACAAACAAACGGTATCATTTAGTGTAAAATTACAACATGTGTTCCAATAAACGCGTTTATGCCAAACTCCTTATGACCAATGCAATTTGTTCGGAACCTGATCAGACACTAATGAGTCTGATCAGACACCGGTTAACCCAGTGTAATTGAATGCGTTTGCGATTTCATGTAGCTTCATTTAACTCCTGCCAATTTTTATCGTCTGCCTTAATACTCTTACCGCCACAATGTTGTCTGCATGTGAAGAGTCGTCTGCACTTTATGACTGTTTTGACTGAACAAAATGTCGATAAGAGTGTCAAACAGTTTGGATCCTGATCAGATGCCGCGTGACGCGGCATCTGATCAGGGTCAAACGGTTTGCAGAGTCGCATTTTTGGCGCCGTTTGCAGTGAAATGGTTAAAAGAGAAAGACTGACATCTACTCTGTACTATTGGTTGCAAAATAATCACAAGGCACATGTCCCCTTCAAAGTAATGGAATCATTACATCAAATTATGTACTCGTATTTACTCTTTTTTCACTGTTATTATGACGTCATATGCAGACGTAGAGAGTCACTGGAATATTATCCTCTGCTAGGTGTTTCGTCTGGGTTTTGTTAATTTGGAATTTTATGCATTTTTGACTAAAACAGCCATTCATATGATTGTCAAACAAATAGGGGCCCTATTTATTTCTCCATCTAATCCTGTCTTGTAAAATCTTTTTGGAATCGTCTTGATAAGGTTAGATAGAGAAATCAGAAATTATAATGTATTTTAAAATTTTGACTTACGCCCGTTTTAGTTGTACGAAGTTTTATGAAAAGGACCCAAGGTATGCTACATTCGTACGAGTATAATGATTTTAAGTAACAATAGCGTATCTGGGCCCGTTTCATAAAACTTCTTACGACAGCATCAAACTCATATAATTTAGATCCAATTAGTAGACCGTGTTAGCAGAGAATGTAAATACAGCTATTGGTGTAACATGTATAGTGGAAAAGACGTTATTCTGTCTCGTTTATATAAAACCAAAACGAAACGCAAAAATGCAATAAAAATTATATTTAAGACATTTCTATCTATCTTTTTTATTTGAATTGCAAACAGTTTTTGAGTCTGAACTGGCTCTAAACTGTTCGCAATAGAAATAATAATTTTCGCGAAAACGCGTTTATTTAGGACAGAATAAAGGCTTCTCCACTGTATGGTATTGTGTACAGAGGAGAAAACGTTATTCTTTCCCAATAAACGCGTTTACGTTAAAACTATTATTTCTATTTCAAACAGTTTGGAGCCAGATCAGACGCCGGGTAACCCGGCGTCTGATCTGGCTCCAAACTGTTTGCCACTCAGTTTAAAATAAATGGTCTGGATTGTCAATAAGTTGTCTTTTTCCACGTTTTAGTGTTTTGCGTTTGCGTACGTTTGCGTTTAAACTGGAAAGAATAACGTTTTCTCCACTGTATGGTTGAACTGCGGGATAAATCTGGAACAATTTACATGCTATTTTTTCTGTTGTTCGTAATTACTTGTGTATTCCTTTACAAGATTTTAAATATTAAAGATCTAAAGGAATTCGCAGACAGTTCCTGGTTTTAGAACAATAATTAAGATAAAGTTTCATTTAACTACATTAATGCCAAGCGTTACATTTACAAACCTCGGGCCAAGATAAGACGCCGAGTAACACACAGTTCGTTCTGAACCACACTTATAGACCGTCGTGTTGGTGTTGTGTGAGTAACTGTCTATGTACATGTTTTTAAGCAGATGACATTTTTCCGCCAACAATGATTAAAGCTCAATAATTTAAGCGTTAATATTTCAAAGCTCCGCAGAGATCTCATCTTACATGCTGTAATCTTTGACACATTGAACCCTAGCGACGAGTATACTCGTCCTTCACAAACAGTGTACATGTAACGAGTACATTTGTCCTATGCAAATAATGTGGACCCAATTTAGAGGGCTCCTAAAGACGCCCTCTGGTCAGGGCCTGCACTGGTTGTATTTTGCAATTTATTGCTGAAAACAACCTTAGATCCATAAATGAACTTGATTAAACCCTTCTCATGCTGAATTGTCGTCTGCTGCAAATACATCGTTTGCGATAAAACATATACATATAGTAATTTGTATACTTTCTAGACGTAATAAAAGTTGAATGGGAGTGGCAAACAGTTTGGATTCAGATCAGACGCCGCGAAACGCGGCGTCTGATCTGGATCCAAACTGATTGCAAATGTTAGCCATGTCGCCCTTAGCATGATAAGGGTTAATTGAAAACTGGAATTGTCTGTCAAAGAGTTTAGGAATAAATTAATTATTCCTGCTTATCCTTATTTGTTCATAATAATGGACCATTCAGCCTGGGAAATATGAACAAAGTTATGGTGATTTTAGAGCTTGTTTTAGAAAATCTTTCAGAAAAAAAATCCAGAAAAAAAAAGAATGCTGACATTGATCAGATGGCTCATTAAAGATGCGGGATTACTAAACGATGTAATCAGAGTTATAATTCTGTTGTGAATGTTATTATTGGCATGTGTTGCAAGTTGAAGATCCATTTTCTGCTCATTTCATTTTGTTATGAAACAATGTTTTTGAAGTAAATTTTCATTTGCAACACATTTCTCGAGGCAATTGTGGAGATAGTCCTAGAAATAAATCACAAACGCAATTTTCTAACACGTCCATCAGATAAGGGCTTCTATAGTCCTTTGCGGAAAAGCGTAAACCCAGAAGAGGGTATTTTTATTGGAGCGCTTTGATCAAGGTTTGAACTGTTTGCCATATGTGCAATACAGTGTTTCCTTCCTAAAACGTCCCTCCGAACAACGATTCCCTCTTTGCAACACTGCCTGTCGCGGTAACAAGTTGCCCCAAGCAGCGACATTTCTTAACCTTTACGCCTTTTTACGCCTTTAATTCATTCATACACTAAAATAAGTTGTACAGTCATTTATATGAATGTACATTATATATTAAAAAAGCTGAAAGTAAGGCAGAATGTGCCTGTTTTATGTACATCTATATCTCATTGAATGACAGCTAAACCTTTATATATATATGTATCCGGCCAATATGATCTGCAAGTTAAACTTAATATTACCACATGGCCTGTTTCTTGTTTAGAAGACAAATGACCACTTAAAACATGTTGAAGCACAGTGCGCCTTAAAGATTTACTTTCAGCCTGCTTTAAACTACTATCTACCAGAATATAGAAAATAATGCGTTTGATACATATTCATGACTGTAAAAAGTGGAACTTTTTTCTTCAGTATGTGGGGCGGGATGTTAAAAAAAAGGAGTAAAAATACGACTAAATGATTTACTTATTACTTTATAAACGAAAGTATCCAAAAGATAAAGTACAGGTGCTATTATTTCCCGTTTAAACGAAACTAAACGAAAACGCAATGCTATAAAATATATGAGCCGTGCAATGCCAAAACCTGCCTTATTGTATTTCAACATTGTACAGACCAAGCACCGTTGTCATCACAGGCTCTGTACCTGTGTTTGGTCTACACTGCCACATACCATATATAATACAGCTACTTTAAATGCCTTAGATGGTCGTGGTGTCAAACAGTGTAGATCAAGGCTAGCCGTCGCGTATTGGACACTGTTTGCAAACTGTTTGCAATGCAATAAGGCAGGTTTTTTCATTATCACGGTTATTAAATGTAAAAGGGACAGACTCTTTAAAACCCATCATATACGATTAATTTAATCTTCAATTTAATTTAGGCAGGGGTACAAACAGTTTTGAGCCAGCCAAACGGTGGGATACCCGGCGTCTGATCTGGTTCCTAGCTGTTTGGAATGGACACCATTGGGTTTAGCACAATAATGCTTATTGACAAATAATATTAATGGGTTTTCCTCTTTAACCATCTGTAGTTGTTCGCTTCAAGAAAAAATGCACTGTTTACTTATACAGTGGAAAAAACGTTATTCTTTCCCAATAAACGCGTTTACGCATAAACTATTATTTCCATTGCAAACAGTTTGGAGCCAGATCAGACGCCGGGTAACCCGGCATCTGATCAGGCTCCACACTGTTTGCCACTCAGGTTAAAATGAATAGTCAGAGTTGTCAAAAAGATGCGATTTTCTACATTTAAAAAATAACGTTTTCTCCACTATACGTGAGTATCAAAAACAACACTGTATCATAATTAGACCAACCCCTCCATGGTACACCGTAGTGCATGACAACTAACTCCTGTATTCTACTATAAGATTGACCCGGTCACTCATGACGTCATGAGACATCACCAATATGATTTGTAATTTTAATTAAGCCATTGAACCCTCAAGATGAACAATTCTAACACATCTCGCACACGCACCAGCAACGAGTCTGTGTTTGAATTCCCAATAAAACACGTACGCGCTGTAACGTCTTAACGTTACGTTACAGTACCGAACCTTATTAATTATCATTTTTTGCGATTCGCTTGCAATTCGATGGCAACTCGCTTGTGAATATTTTCCAACGCAAATAACGCGTTAAGTTTGCATGAATTGTGTATCTCACCAATATTCGCAAATATGCCTTCGTTAATGTTTTTCGATTCCATTTTTGTCACAACCGCTTCGGAAAAATTACGTAAAAAGACTCTAGCACACGGTTTGATTTTTGAAGCGCCCGATTCGATGGCGATTCGATGGCAATTCGCTTGCGATTATCAATTTAATTTAATAAGGTTCAGTACTGTATATGGCTTCGAAAATGGCTTCGAAAATGCGTACGCCAAGACATATAGCACCGTTGTTCGGTGCAAATTGTGGTTAAATTGAAGTGTTAGAATCGAATTCAATGCCTTTCCCCGGGCACTATAGTTATGACACAAACATATATATTCAAGAGCTAAAGCCCCATACGTTATAACAAGATCAGACGCCGGGTTCCTCGGCGTCTGATAAGGCCAAACAAATTGTGCGAAATCGTCAAAATTGTTTAACGCAAACCCGGTTATTTTTTGGAATAATAAAATACTCATCCCTATAGCTATAACTAAGTTTTGTTTAGAGGACACATTGAGATACGAATTGTATGGAACCTGATCTTTTTATGCTTCAATCACGGTTGTCCTAACGGGTTGCTCTGCTTAAAGAATCGGTTGCCATATACTCCAACGCCACAGCAGACAATGGCAACATTTTCAACTACTGTTACGACGTTTGCAATTATACGTACAGAGGAGAATCTGTTATTCTTTCCCGTTTAAACGCAAACGAAACGCAAACGCAAAGTACTAAAACAGAAAATGACAACTTTCCAACAATTCTTAATGTTGATTTTAACCTGGACGGCAAACAGTTTGTAGCCTGATCAGGCGCCGGGTTACCCGGCGTCTGATCTCGCTCCAAACGGTTTGCATGAGAAATAATAGATTTAGCGTAAACGCGTTTATTGGTAAAGAATAACGTTTTCTCCACTGTATGACGTCACGTATGGCAAATACAAAGTACAAATTCAAGTTGTAACGCTGACATTTCTTATAGCAACCTTAGAGAATACACAGACTACGATAACTTCTAGACAAACAACAAAGTTAACTAGACAAGCAACGTTAACAAGTAAACAAACAGTTTTACAAACTTGACAAACCACGTTAGACTCTAGACGTACAAGCGGTTTTCGTGGGAAATGTAATTCGCTTGTTCTCCCGTTTGAAACACTTTCAGCTCTGTAATGCTAACGACAACGTATGTTAAGAATGGAGTGTTAATCAAAACTAACAAAAACTCGTACGCCACCTACAACGTTATTTTCAATGTTATTTTTAAGTTAATTGGAACGTCGTTTGCAACATTATTTGCAATTTGCAACGTTATTTGCAACGTCGTATGTAACGTTGTTTTTTGCAATGTTATAAGCATCGTTATTTACAACGGTTCTGTGTAACGTCTTTGCAACGATACTTGCAATATTTGCAATGTTGTTTTTGCAACGTTATTGCAACGTTATGTGCAACAGTATTATTCTTGGTTTACTGACATTTTAGTTAACTGGCATATGGACATCAGCCTACTGGTAATTGTTGGCAAATGTTAACATTTACCGATACACACGTTTATGTTAAAACTAGTGTGTCCCTTGTAAACATGTTTTCCATTGATACAAACAGTTTGGAGATAAACCAGACGCCGAATTACCTTCTTGTCAGTCTCCAAACTATTATCCACTTAGATATAAATAAATCGACAACAAAGTTGATTAGTTATTCTTGCTACATTGCTTTGGTTTTAATTTCAACTAAACTGGAAGGTAAATTTCTTTCCCTTTCAATTTGAAGAGCTTAGCAGCTCCTACCAATTTTGTACTATTGTCTACGAGAGAAATGAGCTGTGTCGTAACAAAATCAGCCTTATTGCATTGCAACCTTGTACAGACCAGGGGCCCGTTTTACTAAACTACTAACGCAAATTATTTGCGTAAGTCAAACTTTTAAATTTTAATTTATATTTTTTATTATCACTTGCTACAAACAGCAAACAGCCAGATCAGAGGATGCGCTTTTAGCGCGTCCTCTGATCAGGCTATTTGCTGTTTGCAAACGTTCATGATCGAAAAATAAGAGTAAAACAATTTTGACTTACGCAAAATGTTTGCGTAAGTAGTTTAGTAAAACGGGCCCCAGGTACCGTTTTCACTCCAGGCTCTCTATCTAAGTTTCGTCTTCACTGCAAAAACTGTGTATAATAAAACTACATAAAATGCTTTAGATGCATGTGGGTGTCAAACAATGTAAATCAAGACCAGCCGTTGCATCTTTCATGCCGCGGCTGACCTTGATCTACACTGTTTATAATACAATACGTTTTCTCGTGACAAGGCTCAAATGTTAGGTAACCACTTTGTTACATGACATTTCAAAATGTAACAGACTGAGTCAATACCCAGAGGCAGGACCTGTGCTACCCCCTAGCATGATTTCAGAGTTTAAGGCAGATTGGTGCTTCAATCAAAATGAAATTAAAGTTATAGGAGCTTTCCGTTTACTGTCATTTCGAATTAAAACAGCTGCAAGTCCTACGCATCGACATTGTATTTTAGCTGCAGTGGTCACAATTGCAAAACACTATTGTATGAACGAAATCAACTGAGCGATTGCAGCATATCACAAGAAATGGCTAAACTGCACTTGTGATCGATTGTCAAAACAGCCGGCTCACGTTCAGCAAAACTGCATTTATACTGCTAGGCCATGTCTTACCTTGTTACTTGCTTTTTTATCCATTGTACCCATGTCATACTGAATAACAACACCATAAAAAACCTTGCATAGTCTGCTAGACCCCACTATGACAGCAATTTGCTTTCACATTACCAACACAATTACCAATAAGTAGGTACACGGACTCTAGAACACTGCGCTTCAGCTAACCATTCACAGAGCAAATTCAAAACAAGCGAGGTCGCACTATTGATGACGTCATCAGCGAATCGATATGACAAGAAGACAGTGTCTTGAGGAGAAACTATAATTTGTTATTACGGAAAACACCGTTGGGCTATAATTGCTGTGTTACCAAATTTGGAAGTCTTGCTAGCCTCCGGTTTGAGCAAAACGTCGACGTGCAGAAGTGGGTGAGGAGGGTACATATAGGATATTTCATGATAGGTCGATATTTAACCCTTTCCCTTATAAAAGCGACTTTTAGCACATGCATTTTATTCATCCGGTGAAGAAAATAATTCCAAATTATACCGTAATGAATATGTGTCATATTTAATATTTTCCTTATTCTAGCAGGTGATAGGTTAAAGCAGGCTGAAAGAAAAGCAGAATGCGCCATATGGCGCATTCTGCATTACTTTCAACCTGCTTTAAGTAGCCACCAATTTTCAAAACTAGAAACAAGCTATCTGGTAATGGGTTAAGACAAGCTGATCTTAAACGAGTCTATAATTGAATTATTAATTGTTATTAAGCGATACTTGGCGAGTTTGAGATCAACTTGTCTTAAACATAGACGAGTGACAGATTCTATTTCTCACATACACTATTTGAAAGCAATATAGGTTATTGTTTGTAAATCCCGGTGACGTAATAACGCCTTTATAAATAGTGACGTTAACCCTTTCCCTCATAGAAGCGACTTTTAGCACATTTGATTTATTCCCCCACTGAATAAAATAGTTCCAATTTAAACAGTCTTGAAAATGAAGCATAAAGAAAAATTTCTAAATCCTAACTGATGATAGCTTAAAGCAGGCTGAAAGTAAAGCAGAATGTGCCTTATGGCACATTCTGCTTTACTTTCAACCTGCTTTAAGTGGTCACATGTCTTCAAAACTAGAAACAGGCTATGGGGTAAAGGGTTAAAGTTGGAGACTTCGTTGTTCGCTATAGAGGACAAGAGCAGTTATGTGAGAAAATCTAATCTGTGTTTGTAGACGCATATTTATATTTAAAGACGCGGCGTCTGATCTCGATCCAAACTGTTTGACGCTCATATTAAACTTTCTTTAATTACAAAAAATATAATTGATTTTATTGCAGACGATATTTCAAAAGCAGACGATGATACATCAGGTTAAGGGTTATTAAAAGGTTTTCTGTTGGAAACAGGGCTGCCATAAGTTGATCATGAAAAACTCCTAAGATTTCCAATTTTTCTATTTGTCAAGCGTAATTACTTAAAAGCTGATTGAAAGTAAAGCAGAATGTGCCTTTATGCTTTAAGGTACCATCTACTAGGATAAAAATCCGAAAACTTTGGAACGATCCGGAGAAAAGGCAGCCCTGTTGAAAGAGCTGGACGGAGATCGAAAGTTAAGAAAATGATTAACGTATAGCTGATAGGATTCACAGTATCTCTTAACTAATCCACATGTCCTGGCTTAAAGCGGTATCATCAGATACAGCGTTAATGTGTTACTAAAATGCCAAAGGGTTCCGCAGTAATAAGGATTAATAGTGATGAGGATATGCATTTTCTTAACTCTTTGCATGCTGGGTAATTTTTGTCGTCTGCAACAATTGTCGCCTGCTAGTATTCTAAAATAGAATTTTCAAAATTTATTTTTCAAAAATTTTTAAAAGAAGATGTTAAATATTCAGGTTAGACTACCATTTTGAGAAAAACATTATACCCGGTATAAGGTCTGGCAAACATTATCCTCTGGTTGAGAATGAAATCTAGTCGTGATGGAGAAATAAAAGTCTCAAACAAAGTTCAGTTTTAAGGAAGTCTTTAAACCAATCTTTTTAATCGTTAAGAGTGAATTTTATCGTCTGTTTGAAACACTTCCGGGGGCAAACTAAAATAAGAAGTTTGCAATTCTCTGCAAAACTCATTTGGTAAAGTTGTGTCTGAAGTTATATTTATATGAGTCGGTATTAGATACATTCGGTGGTACAAAAGTCCAACCCAAGACTATTTGTAATATTCCAGGAACTCATGAAATCCATAGCCACGTACTTCCGTAAAACGATCGCTCAGGGAACTATCGCCAAGCTATATAAGGAGAAAAACGAGCCCTTCCGCTTTTTAGCTCTCCTGTGCACGAGGTACTCATGTTGAGATTTTATGATGGCGGCGTTTCCGGCTTCCGGGTATGTCGTCCATTGTCCAACGTTTGTCGTCCTTCAACTTTTGCGTATTAACACTCTAAAGGGCCATGTTTGGTTTAAAGTATGTCAGTAGGTCAAATCATGGTAAAACCTTGCGAACATACTATATATCAAAGTTTAAAGTCAATATTCATCAAGCGTGCTTCAAATCTTGCTCTGGACAAAATGTAGGTCAAGTTCGAAACTAGGTCATAAGTATGGTTATAAAGGAAGACTTGTGAATAAAATAGAAATCATCGTTTTTGACGGTCGTAAGTCAAAACTGTGAATTACATCTTATTTTCTATTTCTCCATCTAATCCTGTTTTGTGACATCTCTTTGGAATCGTCTTGAAAAGACGATTCCAAAGGGATGTCATAAGACAGGATTAGATGGAGAAATAAATTAAAAAAATCAGAATTTTAAAATCTGACCTACGACCATGTGTTTAGTGCGACGTTTCGTAAGACGGGCCCCAGGCATAGATATCTTAAAAAAACCTAGATCGGCTATAGGCCAATCAGCGACGGTCATCGAGAAGCCATCTTGATGCGTGTATGCTACTCATCTTCCAATGGTCTGGTGCACGTCGTATTGCGGTAGATTAATGACGTTACATGCTGTGCGCAGTAATCCCGTCTACGTTGACGGTGCGTCATTGACTACAGAAGTTGCTAAGAACCGTTCCATAGTTGCTACGACTAACCGATGATTTTATTCAGTAAAATAAGAATTACCACCATTTTGTACTTATTATCGTTTGATTGTCGTTTTACGGTGCATATTTATGTTACAAGATGAATGTAGTACTAATTCATTCTTAAATGAAAGTAAATCCTATTATGTCGTCGGAGGGAAGGTGTATGATACACGCATCATAATGGCGTCTTTCTGACCGTCGACCAATGGGAGCTCAGCGCTAGGTAGCCGATCTAGTCTCTTAAGATATCTATGGCCCCAGGTACCAAGTAACTCGCCATCGGTATTCCACAATGTGTTGTATTCAGATTCTGTTACCTTCTTTAAACGACAAATATATTTACAAAGAGTGAACCTCTGCAGAGTAGATCTGTTCTATGCAAACAATGTACACATGCACATCGGTACAAATGTATCAGTGGACTCCCAAAGAAGCCGACCGATCAGTGTCTACTTGCAATGTTTTCATTACGAAAATATATTTTAACTACAGAATTACCAATATTATTTCCCGCATGCTTAATGCCACGAACAGAATTATCGTAGTACATGTAGGCCTATACGTTTTAACCCTTTACTTCAAAGAATACGCATTTTACGCATCTAATTTATTCCTTCAATGAAGAAAGTAGTTCAACTTTGTTCAGTCATAAATTTGTACAGTGGATAAAACGTTATTCTTTCCCGTTTAAACGCAAACGTACGCAAACGCAAAACACTAAAACGTAGAAAAGTGCAACTTTTTGACAATTCTGATAATTCATGTTTATCTTGGTGACAAACAGTTAGGAGCCTGATCAGACGCCGGGTTACCCGGCGTCTGATCTGGCTCCAAACTGTTTGCACTGCAAATAACAGTTTTAGCGTAAACGCGTTTATTGGGAAAGAATAACAGATTCTCCACTGTATCATAAAAAATGTGTGTTCATCTCTATGATGAAATCTTAAAGCAAATCACATAGAGAGAAAAAAAAAGATAGGGATAGTTCATTTCAATTTCTAGACACAAATGCGTGCCATTCATAACATACACTTCTATTTCCAATAAAGGCTAATTCATCCGTTGTGATACAGTGGAGAAAAAAATATTCTTTCCCGTTTAAACGCAAACGAAACACAAACGCAAAACGATAAAATGTATGAAATAACCAATTTTTGAAATTTCTTATTTCAGTTTTTTTAATCTGAGTGGCAAACAGTTTGGAGCCAGATCAGACGTCGGGTTACCCGGCGTCTGATCTGGCTCCAAATTGTTTGCAATGGAAATAATAATTCTACCGTAAACGCGTTTATTGGGAAAGCATAACGTTTTCTCCACTGTAGCAAGCGTATTTATAAAGGAGTCCTCTGATAAGGGTCTGCACGTTTTGCAAAATTTACATATATATATTTTTTCGAGAACAAAACATTAAGAATGCTTTTCATCAGCTTACAGATAATCCATAATCCAATAACAACTCTTATTATAGTCAGACGTCCTTTTAAATATTTATGTCAAGTATTCCTTACATATGGAGTGGCTGTGCTGCCTACAGAAATAACTTGTCTGAAAGAATAATAGATCTACATTCTACTGAAATTTTATCACCTGCAGTGGAAGTGCAATCAACTTGATTTCTGTATCGCACGCAATGTTACTCGGCGTCGGATAAGTATCCAACTTAGCCTGCGCTCTTATGTAATCTATAAAAATAGCATGGTTGTTGTTCGATAAAACCTGGCTATTACGAAGTTGTGTTAATAAGTTGTTTAAGACAGGTGACTGCTTCAGAGGCTAGGTGCACCTTTGTAAAGTAATTACCAAATTCTTCAAACTTTGCACGAAGGTAGTAAAATTAGTTTCTATGACAAAACTGGTGAAAAAAGTGGGTGTACCGGACCTTTTTTCCCAATTTGAGATTTTTTAAGACTACAGTGGAGAATCTGTTATTCTTTCCCAATAACCGCGTTTACGCTAAAACTATTATTTGCAGTGCAAATAGTTTGGAGCCAGATCAGACGCCGGGTAACCCGGCGTCTGATCTGGCTCCAAACTGTTTGCCACCAATATAAACATGAGTTATCAGAATTGTCCAAAAATTGTTCTTTTCTACGTTTTAGGGCTTTGCGTTTGCGTACGTTTGCGTTTAAACGGGAAAGAATAACAGATTATCCACTGTACAAGAAAGGTCCTAATTTGTATTACCATAATAAGAATAAACCCTGAAAATAATGTTTCGTCAAGATATAAAAAAATGCATTCGTTTTAGTGGTCGTAATATAGAGGTGGTCGTACTAAAGGAGTGACCGCAGTAGATAGGTGGTCGCAGTAGATAGGTTTTACTGTATTTGATTGAGGTTGCTGAGTCTGACAGCGCAGGTTAAAATATTTGATTACTAAGGAAAACTGTCTGAATGTTTGAAAGGTTATAGGCAATACGTCTGGTAGGTTATAAATAATGAAATATTCTCAGTGTTTACAGTGGGGGAAGAGGTAATGTAATAAAATGCATGTACAAGAAAATAACAGGTCTTTGAAAATGAAGTTGAATATATTTTAATCCGAATAGCCAACAGTTATGAGCCAGATCAGACGCCGAGTGACTCGGTGTCTGATCAGACTCCAAACTGTTTGCAATGGATATCCATAACTTGAGCATAAACGATTATAGTCATAAATGATTTATTTCAAATTTTTATTTAATTTTGTTTGTCTTATCGTTTTGCAGACAAGCGTACTTTCTGTACTTGAACGTACAGTGGAGAATCTGTTATTCTTTCCCGTTTAAACGCAAACGTACGCAAACGCAAAGCACTAAAACGTAGAAAAGTACAATTTTTGGACAATTCTGATATTTCATGTTTATCTTGGTGGCAAACAGTTTGGAGCCTGATCAGACGCCGGGTTACCCGGCGTCTGATCTGGCTCCAAACTGTTTGCACTGCAAATAATAGTTTTAGCGTAAACGCGTTTATTTGGAAAGAATAACAGATTATCCACTGTACCATAATATCCCCTGGTTCATGCATACTCAACAAAACAATTAAAGGGGCGAGTATATAGTGTAAAAAAAATAATTAAACGTAAGTTTATTCAGAGAAAATTTAACAGTATCATGTAAAATTACATGTTTACTTGATTGTAGGGTACTTTTCTATTTAGAAAAGTAGAAAACGATTTAGCTTTGAGCCTGATCAGACGTCGAGCTACAGGAGCTTGGCGTCTGATCTGGCTCCGAATTGTGTTCAGTTGACATAAGGGCTTTGACAAAACAGCTTTTTTTTTTCTATGTCTCCCTACAGCAACCATGTGCTTGGAACTCTGCAGAAACTGATTAAAATACAGTTACAAACTTGTGATGCTGATCAAGCTATCACTCAGGAAATGATCGATTAAGGAAAATTAGAGCAGAGAGTTCCTGTAGATTTTCTTTGCACCACTTTTGGTCTATTTAGATGTTGCTTCCCTTAAGAGATAAGTCTCTTTCTGTCATGAATTATCGCTAAAGGCAAGTTTGACTGTGTTTCGTGGAGAAGATGTTATTTAAACACAAAAAAGCGCAAACGCAATGCAGTGAAATGTAGAAAAGGACAACTTTTTGACAAATCCGACTATTAATTCATATCTGAGTAGCAAACTGTTAGGAGCCTGATCAGACGCCGGGTAACCCGGCGTCTAACCAGGCTCCAAACTGTTTGCATTGAAAATAATCTTTTGTAGCGTAAACGCGTTTATTTGGGAAAGAATAACTTCATCTCCACTGTAACAATCTACATGTACTATAGAGGTGTTGAAAAAAGAGGTCAATAACTTAAATTAATTGTTTTTCCAACTATTGTGACAAAATGATTTTGCGTCCTCAATTACCTTTCAGGCGTATAAGGTGTTACTTCATTAAAAACAGTGTAGATACAGACCATTGGTCAGACCAGTACTTTCACAGTGGAAAATTCGTTTTTTCTCTCCCATTAAACGCGATTACGCGGAAACAATTTTCTATGTCCGACGTCTGATCAGGCTCCAAACTGTTTGCCACTTCGATTAAAATAAATCATCGACAGTGTCCAAAAACATTTTAATTTTCTGATTTTTTAATTCGTTCAATCCTTTGAACTATTCTCATGTATATGTGCGTCCTTCGCAAACAGTGAATAGTAAATTTGGTCTTTGCAATCAGTGAAGACCTGGACAAGAGGGTTCGTGATGGAGTCCTTTGATCAGGGCCTGAACTGCATGTGATTATGCAATACATTGACAAAAAACTCTGAATAGAGTTTTTCCCTTCACTGTTTCATTGTCTTCTGTTCCACGTTTGTTGATTGCAAGATCCTTTCAAAGTAAGATCCGATGTAGTATGACCTTAAATATATCGATGCGGGTGTCAAACAGTTTGGATCCTGATCAGACGCCGCGTGACGCGGCGTCTGATCAGGATTTAAACTGTTTCCAAACGCGCTCTCAAGTGTCATTGAGAGTGAACGGGTTAACACAACCCATGAATTGTCACCGTAATGGATATATCTCATTGCGTTAAGCGAAACGATCTTATAATTAAACTTTAACTCTTTCTTCCCTGAAACGTTCAAAGTATAACCCTTTACCTGATAGCATTGTTTCTAGTATTGAAGATATGCGACTTCTTAAAGCAGGTTGAAAGTAAAGCAGAATGCGCCCTAAGGCGCATTCTGCTTTACTTTCAGCCTGCCTTAAGCTATTACATGTAACTGCTAGAATAAGGAAAGTATTAAATATGACACATATTCATTACGGTATAATTTGGAACTATTTTCTTCAGCGGATGAATAAAATGAATGTGCTAAAAGTCGCTTCTATAAGGGAAAGGGTTAATTCCACTTTCAGCCATCTTTAATTATTTATGGTTGTTTTGGGAGGTTTTTATTTTTACAATTTAATGCGAAATGACAGCATTGCAGACCCTTCATCAGAGGGCTCTGGTCTGGGTTTATACTGTTTGCACAAAACAATTTTACTCGTTACATGAGACTAGTTCCCAATGACGAGTATACTCGTCGCTAGGATTGAATGTGGAAAGGTATAATTAAACACGTTAAATTATTCAACGAAACAGGTCACAATTTTCTTTAGGACAAGATTACACACTTTACTTCCATAACGTCATTTACGTTCGACCTCAATTTCAGATGGTTTCAGGCAATTTAACTTCAGGAACACCGATATCGATGTCAAACAATTTGAATCTTGATCAAAGGCCGAATTACTCGAATACATGTACATGTACCAGTGGACTCCGGGTAGGAAGAGAATGGGTTAAGACATAGCTGTCATTTCTCCGGATTTCTCCGAAATCTTTGGATTTTTATCCTAGCAGATGGTAGCTTAAAGCAGGCTGAAAGTAAAGCAGAAAGCGCATTAAGGCGCATTCTGCTTTACTTTCAATCTGCTTTAAGTAATCGCGCTTTCAAAATAGAAAATTTAGAAATCATAGCATTTTTCAAGATCAACTTATGGCAGCCCTGTTAAGAGAAAGTTCATGAGAATCTGAACACGCATATATACCCTTCCTCGTAGCTATAAGGCAGATTTAACCAATAGTCACTCGAGCTAAAAATAAAATGCTACAATATTTTAAACTCATTGATGCTTGCAAAGGCCTACTGCAACGGACTCTGTATGTACCGAAAAGCCTCCCTATAACAACCATTAAAAATTTGTAAATAGTTTGTGTTTACGACAGGTGACTGCCCAAAACAATGTGACAGTAAAACAGAAAACTCCTTTCGGAACTTTCTGTTTTACTGTCACCTTGCTTTAAGCTGTCATCTGCCTTTTTTACTTTCAAGTGGTCTGTGTTTTAGTGGTTGCAATAGAGAGGTTAAATATACATGCTAGAATACGTATCGCGGCGTCACTCTGAACTGTTTACTTTTTGAGTTTCAAAAGTTTTCGTACATTGATAAATAGTGTAGTGATTAAATCATCCTGGTTTATACATGTATACAGCGCCCCCTCTCTACAACGTCCCTCCAAACAACGATTCCCTCCTTACAACGACGCTTGCCGCTCTTCCCCCAAAACAAGACAATTATGTCCAACATATTCACTGCTGCAATGTCGTCTGCTTAAAATTGTCGTCTGTTGTTTTTCTCAAAAGTACATATTGGACATTGTGTACAGAAAAAAAAACTTAATGGCGAGTGACAAACAGCTTGAATCGAGATCAGACGCCGCGTTACGCGGCGTCTGATCTGGATTGAAGCCGTTTGCAAATGTAAGTTAATTTTCCTCGCTATAACGACTAACTCCGAACAACGCACATCTTTTGTGTCTCCAATTGGGTGTCGTTTTAGAGAGGGGGCGCTGTATAATGAACACGTCCAGCAGGTACACAAGCACTATTCAGGCAAACATGATATGAATATATCCAAAATTGCAAAAAACTGTCCATGATTTGGAAGAGTATGATGTGTCTAAAATTGAAAAAAACAACCTATGTCTGTTTCTCCAATGTTTATGATGGTAACTCCAGGCGTTATTTCCTATGATCTGAATAAAGTGTCGTCCCATGAGCAGTTAACTTCACATAAAACGTTTTATGATTTCTGTTCTGTGAGGACTTGTCCTGGTAATTCATATCCCCATGAACATATACAGTGAAACCCCTCTAAACCGGAACCTCTACATACCGGAATACTCTCTAAACCGGACAAAAACGTTGATCCCGTTTCCAACCCTTCTTTATTCTAACCCATTACACCATAAATATGCCTTTTTACGCCTTTGATTATTTCCTTTACTGACGAAAATAAAGTCATGAATATGTATCATCGGAAATATTTTCTATATTCTAGCAGAGGCTACCTTAAAGCAGGTTGAAAGTAAAGCATAATGCGCCATAAGGCGCATTCAGCTTTACTTTCAACCGGTTTTAAGTGATCAGCTACATGTTTCTTACATACTAGACACAATCTATGGGTTAAAACCCATCTAAACCGGAAACCCCTATAAACCGGACATTTATGTTGACCCTACGCATGTCCGGTTTAGAGGGGTTTCACTGTACATGTACAAGTGGAATGTATATTTTAACCATTTATCCCAATATGCTGTTTCTAGTTTTGAAGACAGAAAATCACTTTAAGCAGGTTGAAAGTAAAGCAAAATTCTGCTTTACTTTCAGCCATCGTAAAGCTACTATCTGCTACGATTTAGAAAATATGTAGTATGGAGCATATTCATGAATGTACAAAGTTGAATTATTTTCTTCAGTGGAGGAATAGTTTAAAGGCTTGAAATGGCGTATTTACGGCGTAAAGGGTTAAACATTATTGTT
Organism: Gari tellinella; assembly: GCA_922989275.2. Taxonomy (NCBI): domain Eukaryota; kingdom Metazoa; phylum Mollusca; class Bivalvia; order Cardiida; family Psammobiidae; genus Gari; species Gari tellinella. The sequence continues at coordinate 44,777,468 of OV277872.1, forward strand.
TGTAGCAAATAGGACAGTTTAGATAACTCGTCTTTGTTTGCAGAAAATGACATTATGAGTTGTCATAATGTGTTATTGTTCTACAATTTACAATGTAGTGCTCTGTGGTTGCGTTTATTTGCGTTTAAAAAAGAAAGAATAACGTAGTTATTGCCAACCATTTTGAGAAAATAGTTTTTGCACAAACGATTTCATTGGAGAAAAAATCTCACATAACTACCACTGTTTTCTATAGCGAACAGCGATCACGAATTTCCTTCTCTCCAACATGTGTGAGATCACTTTGATGACGTCACTATAACGTCACTATTTATAAAGGCGTTTTGACGTCACCGGGGTTCCAAAAAAATGCATATTGCTTTAAAAAAATAGCTTAAAATCGTTGATTATGTGACAAAAAGAATCTGTCACTCGTCGATGTTTAAGACCGTTGATTTCAAACTCGTCTAGAATAGAAAAGTTATTAAGCTCGCAAATACTCGCTTAATAACATTTCAATTCTAGACTCGTTTGAGATCAGCTTGTCTTAAACATCGACTCATGAAAGATCCTATATATCTTTTTCACTGTTTCTACCGAGACAGACACTCTAAGAAGCATGTGTGTTCATACAATACATGTAGTATCACCTACACAAATAGACTAGCCAAGTTGAAAATCTATAGCCTACCAATCTGCAATCAGAGCCAAAACGTTCAAAGCTAAGCTATATATGGAACTTCGCTGTACTTTTGTGCCCACGATTAGATAGGGCGAGCACAGTGGAGAGGATGTTATTCTTTCCCAATAAACGCGTTAACGGAAAATCCGGCGTCTGAGCAGGCTCCAAACGGTTTGACATTCAGATTAACATGAATAGTCTGTAATATTGAATTTTTTTCTTCTGTACATTTTATTGAGATGTGTTTGAGTTGCTTTTGCTTTTAAACGGTAAAGAAGAACGTCTTCTCCACTTTAAAACACATTCGTTGAAGTGCAATGCATTACCCTCTAAAATCCAAGTGAGTGCTTACTGCAGGACAAAAACAATGCAGAAAGCTCCGTTAGAAGCCTTCTTCGTTAGTTTTGGCCTGCATTAAGCATAATCAGTGTAAAGTAAAACATATTCCATCGTAGTTTGATAGGCCGCTTAACATATTGAAACCTAGCGACGAGTATACTCGTCATGAACAAATCAAAACACATATCTATCAAGAGTGCACTTGTCATATGCAAACAGTGTAAGGAGCCCTCTGATCAGGGTCTACACTGTTTGTCATTGAATAAAATATTGTTAACAACCACCCTAAGTATTCAAAAATGGACTAAAATTAATTTCGAACTGGAATTCTCCATTTAGGGTTTCAGGGGTAAATGAGTTAACCAAGGATATATACACAGACTTGGTTGTATATAGTAAAAGTAAAAGCCAACCATTATTTTAGGAACAGTGATTGTTGTATTTTTGCCAAATGCCAGACGAATATTGAAACTTTTCTTCAGCTGCTTCTTACATGTAAACGCATATATCGATCTCTTAGGACAAGTGACTTTTTATTGCAAGACAAAAGTATCACAAAAAAACTCTGAACATATTCA